>JANFOE010001353.1:0-664479 GCA_025667525.1 Glebionis coronaria | reverse complement strand
ATTCATGTCTACACTCAAAAGCATGTCAATTGGATTCGATAAAGATATCAATCATAACTTGAATAATGAATTGATATATATATATATTCGTAATCTTCTTGATCCCCACGAACACTCCTTTAAGAGAAAATAACTATGATTTTCAAAGAGCATTTCATGTTTTAATAGTGAGACATTTATCTACTTGTACTAAAAACACAATGATTGTGTAAGATGACCCTTATCAAAAGATTTGACAAACTTACATAGCCTTTCGAACTCAAGAGTGTTAATAAACATAACAAGGGTTACAAGATGTTTATATAACATTTGTAAACCGAGAGATGTTAATCCTATATGCAATGCCTAAAAGATTAGACATATAAGTAACACTACTACCAAAAGTAATGATAACTTAAAAATGTCCAAAACACACAAGAAAACATACATAACCATTCATGCTTGTTTTGAGTGTTAGATGCAACAAAGTATACATAGCTTGATTTTATTTGAAAATAGTTTCTGACCCATTTCAAAATTTAATTAAGTTCAACCATATGTAAATATATCAATTTTCAAATATATACCAACAATATATGTCCAACTTAATAGAAAAGAGTAAAACACAAGTTTTACGATAAATCGAGACTCAATTCTTTGGACAAAGTATAGAACATAGTAAACATCAAAAACTAAAGTTTGAATAAAGGTTTGGAAGTATTTTTAAACAAAAGAAGACTCAATTACTTTCGAAATGATGGGCGACACGACTTCTACGGACTAAAGGTTGAATTTATATGATTTTTCAAAATTTACAAAATATGTGCCGGACTGACCACGGTTCCTTATATGTAAGGAACCACGGGCGACAACTAAAGAACCGCGGTTAGTGGGAAAAAATAGTTATTATACAAAGTTTATGTAAAACCAAAACAAGTTCGAACGAAATGACAAACACATTTCATATTTAATCTTCCTTCATGGAAAATTTGATACATGGACCGTACTCTATTTTAAAAACCGTTTGTTTTGAAAACTAGAGACCATAGATCGATCCAAGCTTTATAACACAACATACTTCAAAGACCTTAAGTAACCAGGCATCGATACCAATTGTAGAAACGATATAGGAAGTGAATACGTTTCTCATTAAAATATAAAAACTTTTCATATAACCCACTGGTCATGGTTCAGAAAACATGCCAACTGTTCTTTTTCAATAAAGAACCGCGGGTTCTATTAATGAACCGCCACCAGTGGATGAAAAACATTATTACCCTTTGAACCTTAACAGTCTTTTGTAACAAATTCTTGATTAAGCTTGACATAATATGAGATGTGTTTGTTATAGATAATGACTATAAACAACAAGTAAAGAAACACATAAACACATCAAATCAAGAGTGCATCAAACAATAGTCTAAACACTAAGCACACACGTACTATGCCTTAGATTTTCCGCAACTAAGATGCTTAGACTAAGGAATGCACACTTGACCACAATCTAAACATCAAGCACACACGTACTAAGCCTTAAATTTTCCACAACTTAGATGTTTAGATTATGATATGCACCCATCGACATACATCACATATATGCAACTATAAATGTGAAGACATAAATGTCAAGTGCATAATGTAAAAAAGAAATCTAAACGACACGATGATTTATAGTGGTTCGGTTACGAAGCTTCTCTTCGCCCTACTCCACTCCTCGAGTACTCAACTTGAGATTTACTTCACTAGTCAACAAGCTCCTTTCAAGGTGGAGAAAACCATACACGTCGCTTACATCATTTTCTAACACTAAAGCTAAATGTCGTGTCTTAATCTTAGGTAGGACCAATCTACACAAGTCGGCTACTTCTCATTTAGCGACACAAGGCTAGATGTCGAGTTATAATCTTAGGTAGAACCAATCTTCACCAGTCACACCACTAGTTATGTTTTATGGCCCAACATAATAAACCTTGTCTTTTATGGCCTAAACACATAAATCGTCTAATCTAATCAAAGTATATACACCACTTGGATTTAGGATACTAACACTATGTCCAAGTGCTAACCCCTAATCCAAGAATACCCATCACTTAGATCTACTACCCTTACAACACATGCAAGTGTACCCACCACATTGATCTACTACACATACATCAAGTCCAAGTGTACACATCACTTGGATCTTCATAATTTACATTTAAGTGAAAACATAATAATGACTTGATCTTTAGAAGGAGAGATCTCATCATATTACGACCTTAATAATTCATAGTGCTGAAAGTGTTCTTCTCTTTTCACATTAGAGGATTGAGGAAAGAATCACATCTTAAACAAGAATAATCAAACAATAATCTAAGATTAAGAAGTGAGAAAGGTGAGAGAGAATGTTCCAAAAGGGTTGGTTGAAAAGCTGGAAATGATCCACTATTTATAGGACAAGGGAATAATAGCTATATCTACCCGTGGCTCAATAAAGTTCTCGCAGTTCAATATATATAAGGAACCGCGGGTACCTATGAGGAACCGCGAGCTCTATACTTTGCTTCGTTTCTTGTCCTGTAGTGGGAAAAGCTTATCTGGTGAGGATATTATCTCAAAGAGATTATCCTAAGGTATATCCTAAGGAATATCTTATGGAATATCCTAAGGAATATTTGATGAATATCCTATAAGCTTTTTTATTTCCATTTAAACATTTTCTTAAAAATGATATTTATTAAAAAATTGTCACTTTTAAACAAAAGTGAGGTTTAAGAAAAAATTTAATCCTTGATCACTTAGTAAGGGTAATGACTTGTTTATTTATACCTTAAGTGATTCATGACGAATGTGAGCTTGGAGATGTCGAGAGAAGTATACATATGGATGCTTAAGTGGACACGAGTACCTTACACCTTGTACACAATGTATTGTGAGTTATACGTTTGTCATCACCAAAACATAAAGAGAGTACATCGATTAAACATCGTAATTTTTTCACTGACAAAAAGGGATGTCCTTACTAAAAGGATGAAATATTTGTACCTTACGGATGCACAATGAGAAACGAGCACAAACAGAAAGGAATCACACAAGCGTCATCGGATCTAAGAAAACAGTTTAAGTATATTACTTAACTCATTTTACTAGATACTACTCAAATTTTTCAGAAGTAAAAGGTCACATTACTTAACTGATGTGTTTCCATATTTTTTATTTTACTACTTATTTTAGGTAAGTTTCCTTAACTAGATAATCAACCAAAAGGACTCAACAATTATTATATAAAATCACAGAATAACTTGTATGGGCCTAATATACCCATGTTAAATGGTTTTAATAAGTTCAAATATTACATACCCCTTCTACCCTTGTTTCCAAAACTAGTCCAAAACCAGATCTGACTAAACATATAGAAAGTTCATAATTATTTACCCTACTTAGACAACTCCAAAAATCATGAAAAAAATTAGAGACATAGCTAAGATAATTTATTATAACATAATAAAAAAATCAAGTTTAGATTCCTTATGGTCATTAAATTGAAAATCATACACTACATGTGACTTTTTAAGACTGGTTTTCATGTTTTGACACTTAATCTTGTAAAATCATAAAAATAGAGTTTCGGACATCTAAAAATTAAAAGAAACTTTTTAAAGAAACTAGACTCATAGAACTTAATCATAGAATCAAGGATAACATAAAGATAAATTTTTATCACTGAGGCATGCCCTAATGAACATGACTCAAATTCTGAACAACAAACTTATACAATAAAACCCTAACATTTTACCCATTAAATTAAGCCTTGGGTTTCTAATTCATGTAATAGTTAATTAAACCTTCATTAATGTTTGTATAGGGTTTCAAAACATATATTTAATCATATTACCATATTGTTAATTATTGAAAACTCTAACCTAATCTTTATATATATATATTATCTTCCATGATTTTATGTAACAACAATTAATTAAAACCTATGGTGACAAAAATAAGAACACAAAGGAAGAATGATTATCACAAGATGAACAAGAAGGAGATATGAAGACATAAGAACCACAACAAGAGAATGGAAGAATGCACCCATAACACCAAGATCAACAAAACACCAAGAATCACCTAAACATCTTTCTTGTTTGGACATTCAATGGAGTTTTTACATAAATAATAAAGAGAAAATTTTTTGTAAATGAAAGACATATGGAGGAATAAAAATATATGGCCTGTAAGAGAAAAATGAGGAGAGACACAAATATTTTTCTATCAAAATAAGAGATTGGTCCAATCTTGATACACTTAACACTTAAAATAAGTTTATCTTCAAAAATAAAAGATTTTTGTGTAAATACACCCCTAGGGCCGAATTTCTATAAAATAAAAGTTTTTTTTTAAATAAAATATTTTATGTTATATTTATATTATTTTCCAAAAATCACAAACTAAAGTTTTATTTACATTATTTTATTATACCATATGTTATACTTCAAAATAAATAAAATCAAACGAAAATTCATTCCAAAATTTGGGTTTTACCTAACAATCACAAACTAATCCAAATGAGGATACAATTATAACTAGATTACAATTAACTTAGTAAACATTCAAATTGATTGGTTTTTTCTTCTAACCACGGAAACTGATATCATAATCATCACAAATAGCCCGAAGGTTTTCTGACATATCATGACTTTCATTACTTTTATACAAACCATCATCATAATGCTCGTGGTCATCATCCTTCTTTGTTTTTCACCATTGATGCAACAAACTCTGAGTATCATAACGACAATCATGGCACTTTTTAAGCTCATTGTAGCCATACAGACTGCAATTTGATTGAACATCTCTCTCACTTAACTATCAATATATGCCTTACCCATGAAATCAACCCAATTGTTGAATTTGACAGTTTTCCTAAATCATCAAATTTAATACTTACCATATATTTGTTTTTCCTAAAGCAAGTATAAAAATACTACAATCATTTTAGCGCCGCTGCCGGGGAGGTGTTTGGTGATATTATATATATCGTGTTTGTTTGAGTAGTGCGTTTTTGCTTTTCATTTTTGGAAAGCGTAAATACCGTACATACTCGTTTTTATTTTTCGTATATATATTAACCATAAAAGTAAATAAAAAGTGTTAAATAGAAATCTATTAACACAAAATCGTTTTTCGTTTTTATTGTGAATACTATATTGTATACGTAGCACAATTAATACATAATATTATCCAAATACGCGAGAAATCGTGCCTTAATAGTGGGCGTTTCGGTCATTATTAAGTGTATCAAATTCAAACAAAAATCAAAGGCAAAATAGAAAAAGACTCTTAATTAGTTTAATCTTAATTGATACAAGCTATAAGGTGGGTATAAGGCGGTTTTATTTCACGACCTAATGAAAAAAGTCTCTTAATGCTTCGTGTCACCTTGTTTTCTCCGTTCGCTTGTACATATCGATTTAGTGACGACTGATTAAGGGTTTGCCATTCAAGTATTAATATATCTATTGTTGTGAGTTTTAGATATTGAACCTCGAAATGTTCTGGTGTTCCACCAACGTTTCAAAGTCGACGAAGGTTTTTACTTCACGTAATTGCCTTCATTCCTCTTTGGATTCATTAATCGAGACTTTTGATTAGTGGATAAGTTTTTGTGGATTAATATCTATGTAATACACCGAGAATCCAAAAAAAATAAAAAACCATCAAAAACCAAAAAAAAAATTGAAAAATCGAAAACCCCCAAAAAAGAATCTTCTTTGCTACCCCCCCCCCCCCCCCCCCCCCATATCTACGTTAGTGCATGCACACTCGATCGAAGGATTATTCTAATTCTAGCGATGTGTCGAATCGACGTAATCAAAATCGAAGGAACCGAGAAAGAAGATGAAATTTAGAAACGAATGTTCCTAATATCGTTGTCAAAACTAGAGACGAGATGGCCGAGAATCGTACGATGATGGAGTTGCTCCAAGCACCCACCAAGGGTTATGGAGACGCGATCGTAATTCCCGCAACCGAAGCGGAGAATTTTGAGATAAAAAGCGGAATGGTATCTTTGATTCAAGAGACAAAGTTTAAAGGTCGTGAGGCGGATAATCTTCACGATCACATTCGGAATTTTGATCGTCTTTTAGCCACGAGCAAGTTTAAGAACGTTGACACCGATTGCATTAAGCTTATGCTTTTTCCGTACTCGCTCGATGGTGCCGCCAAGGATTGGTACGAGAAAGAGCCACCTAATTCCATAATTACATGGAAGGATCTAGTTTCCAAATTCATTAATCATTTCTTTCCACCGTCTAAGACCACGTTTTTCAAAAACGAGATCACGAGGTTTGAACAAAAGCCAAATGAGTCATTTAGAGACGTGTAGGATCGTTTCAAGGAATTGCTTAAACAATGTCCTCGCCACAGTTTTTCCGAGTTACACAAAATCTATACTTTTTATAATGGTCTTAATTTTCAAGAGCAAGATTCGTTAAATTCCGCCGCTGGTGGTAACTTTTTGTGTAAAACTCCTAGGGAATCATTAATGATTATCGAGAATAGATCTAAGGTTTACCAAATCCGTAACACACCGAGTGTTTCCAATGTCGCCAATGTTAGTAATTCTAATCGCGATATTGAGAGGGTTGATGCGAAAGTCGATAAATTGACAAATGCTTTTATGTCGTTTTTGATCGAGATGAAAAATGCTCCCGTTACGGTGAAAGCGGTTGAGGCTTTGTGTACGTTTTGTGGTGGACCTCATAATTATTACGAGTATGCGGCTACGGATGGCCAAACGTCGAGTGTAAACGCGTTAAATGGTAATATTCAAAATCAAAATCAAAATCAAAATAACGCCGATCCATCACAACAAACAAATTATAGTAACCAAGGCAATAATTTTCAAAATCGAAAAAAGTTTTCAAATCAAGGAAATATTCAACAAGGATTTAATCAAGGATGAAATTATAATCAAGGTCGTAATTTGAATTGGAAAAATCAAGATTTTAACAACAATTAAAACTCGAATTTTCAAAACAACAATCAGGGCAACAATTTTTCAAGCGGTAATCAAGGGAAATTTCAAAGAAACAATCATAACCAAGGTTTTAATCAAAATCAAAACATTTCAAATGATTTTCAAAATTACGTAAAATCAAATGACGTTAATATGAAGAGATTAGAAACGCAAATTGGTGATATGAAAAATGAATTTTCCAACACGTTGAGAGGGGAAAACAACAAGATTAGCCAAGGTCAAATCGACATTAAAAAGATGTTCTCGGCTATAATGAACAAGCAATCGAGTTCGTCTTCGAGTACGTTACCAAGTGACACCGTACCAAATCCGAAACATGTCAAAGCTGCCTCGTCTCATGGAAAAGGTCGTGTGATTCCACAAAAACTTGATGGTTTTAAAGTTGTGCCTTCATCTCAACCCTCGACTTCTAAAACCTCTTCATGTTCTAAAGTCGAGGGAATGAACGTGGTGACCAAGGAAAATAGTGCACACCCTCGTGTACCTAAAATTCCATCCACGATTCAAAAAGAGAGTTTTATCGACCTTAAGAAAGTTCACCTTGAAGAAGTTTGTGCTTCGATTCTTCTAAAGAAACCTAAAAGGCACATGCCGAGAAAGGAAGAAGATCCGGGCCAATTTCTATTACCTTGTGATTTTTCTGAGATTGAGGGATGTTTAGTCCTTGCCGATTTAGGGGCTAGCATCAATCTCATGCCTCATTCTCTTTGAAAATTGATGAAATTGCCAACACTTACCCCCACGAACATGACTATTGAGCTAGAAAATTGTAAGCCATTAAAACTAATTGGAATAGCCGAGGATGTTTATGTTAAAATTAGAAAGTTTATTTTTCCCTTGGACTTCTTCATTTTCGATTACGAGTGTGATCCTAAATGTCCCATTATTTTAGGTCGATATTTTTATCGACGACTCGAGCCATAATCGACGTTTACGGTGGTAAAATGACTATGACTTATGGGGAGGATAAAATGGACTTTCTTGCGAGTAGATCCCAAATTTCAAATGATCAAAGCAAAACCAAAGTTTCAAATTTTGAAAATTTTAAAGTACATACTTTAGCGGAAAAAAATAAGGCTTGATACGTGTTTTGAAATAATTAAAAAGAACGATTTTCGAGATGAGGATTTTGATGATAAAGAATACATTTACATAACGGAAAAGGGAATTCGGAAATTTATAGATGAAAAATAATTTTGGGATGTATTCGGTGAAACAAGTGAAGAAATAATTCTGAAGGAAGACGTTAGTTCCATCACGACAATGACTAAAATGGACTCGTTATCACCACCTTCAAAGGACCACGTCTTTGAGGCTTCGACATCTAAACCTATTGAAGTGCCTCCATTTCCTACCCAATATATATTGAGGCTAAAGGTTTTATTGATACAAATCCACTCATCATTGAAGGGTCACCTAGCATAGTCAATCGACCTGTAAGACCATGGTTGTGAGTGCTCACATCGACACTTTCTTTGATGATGATTTTGCCAAAATCGATCACATTCTCAAAAATCCACAAGCTATTTTTTATTCTCCCAAAATTAATTCTTCATGTGGTGAGTATGATGATTTTAAATATGACTCCGAGATTGAGAAAATTATTGAATGAGAGCTTGCTCTTTGCATCCACTTCCACCTACAAGTGAGTAGATTTTACCAATCTCGAGGCCGAACTTGATGAATTGGAACGTCTCATTCATAATGATGAACCAACTCACATGACCCAAAATCCCATTCTCGAGGAGTTACCTTATCAACACTCCTCAAATGAGAATGACGTTTACTACATTCGTGAGGATTTAACTTATCAACAATCCCCACAAAAGAATGATGGTTTTGTGCTTGATCGTGATCTCTTCGAGAGATTTTCTAAAATCATTCACGAGGGGAACGAAAAACCTTGGTTTGACGAACCCATCTACGATGAAGAACTCGATGCGATCGACGATCTTGAGGATGACGTTTATGTAGACCCCGAGGGGGAGAATTTTTATTGATCATCTATTTGAGAAATTAAAAAATCCCCCTCCCGCCACTCGCGACTTAAATGTGAGAATTTTTAGTGTGACTAATATTGAATTGGAAACGCCTAATATTTTCGACATAATTAAATCAGGTTTTCATAAAGAGTTTAAAAACAATGAAAAAGGAAAAGATTTTGAAATTAATTTGAATGATGTTCCTAAAATCTTAATGTAAAACCCGCATGCTTTTACCATGAATAGTACCCTTATGATCGTATGTACATGTTAGAACTTTCCTCTTATAGCATGTTTACGTTTCACGAACAAGAATTACAAGTATTACGTACGTGTTATAACACGATAAGTATTTATTACGTATTAGACACGATTATTATTTCAATAATAATTATAATCACGAACATACGAACATGAAATCATGAACGTAAATTAATCACGAGCTTAGTATTACGTATGTATGTATATTTATTACGATCACGAATAAATATATTAAGTCACGAACGATAACTAATTAAATCACGTAAAACACGAACACGAGAACACACTTATTATTTAGACATGGAAAATGTTCGGGTTACCCCATGTGGGCCCCTCTACCCACGGTTAGAACAAGAAACAAGAGCCTAGCCCATTAATTTTTACTAAACAAGGGTTAAGGGGAAAAATTATTTTCATAATAACAAAAGTTAGAAAATAATAAAAACCCTAAGTCACTTTTCTTTCTCCTTGTTCTTGGCCGCCGGGTTTAGCACACACCAAAGGTATGTTTGATTGATTTTGGGTGTTCGATTATTGCAAGGATTGTTAGTGTGTTCATCCTCCTTGATTCACGTGATCGGTATAAACCTTAAACCTCTTTTATTTTTATGTTTTGATTTATAAATCACATGAAATCATGAATGTTTTTAATAACAAATTAAAAACAAGTATACACATGTTAATTAATCATGGGGTAAAATTAATTAAGGGTTTAAGAGTGTTTGTTTGTGGCTGACGCAAGGAACCGAGCCCCAAGGGGGGGTCTGGCTTGTTTTGATGCACACCAACCGAGACCTCAAGGTCTCGGTGTGTGTGATGTGTCTCAGAAGCAGGAACCAAGGGAACCCCAACCTCGTTCGGGGTATGTTTTGCTTGGGTGGGTCTCGGCTAAGACAAAGGACCACCACCGGCTTATGTCGGTGGCTAATTAGGAAAAGCAGGGGGAACCCCATGCCGTGGCAGCAAGGGCAACCACCGGCTAGCCGGTGGGAACTTTTGGCTAGCCGGCGGCTAGACTTGACCAAGGGTGCATTTGGGTCCGTTTCACAGGTTAAAACACGGGTCCGGTTCACACATGTTTAGATTAAAACACGGTTCGGTTCATGGGTTACTTTTTACAAGATTAATTATATGTACAAGTTTATTTTTTTATTTTTTTTTACAAGACTTAAATTAAATTAATTTAAACATGAACATGATTAATTTAATTTACATGACTTAGGTTATTAATTTTATTATTAATACATGAATTTTAACCTAAGTAATTATCATTGTAATTAGACTATATAATTAATTAATTATTAAAATCATGACTTATAATTAATTAATTCACATGACTTAGGTTATATTATTAATAAATAATAATACATGTTTTAACCTAAGTATATTTTTACTTTATGTAATTAAATCATGTTATATTTAATTAAATACTTTAACCTATAGTTTATTTAAATTACATGAAATAATTAATAAAATATACTATTTAATTACATGACTTAGAATATTAATCAGTAAACACTTAAGCTTATATAACTTGTTTAATAATCCAGCTTATTTCTATTTATGGAAACTTTCTATTTTTAGAAACTTATTTAATTAAGGCAGCTAATCTATTTATGGAAACTTTCTATTTTTAGAAACTTATCTATTTTAAGCAGTAAATCTATTCTTGGAAACTTTCTAATTTTTGGAAACTTTCTATTTTTGGAAACTTTCTATTTTTGGAAACTTTCTGTTTTTAGAAACTTTCTATTTTTAGAAACTTTCTATTTTTGGAAACCTTCTATTTTAGGAAACCTGCTATTTTTAGAAAGTTACTTATTATTACACAACAAGTATAATAATACATGAAATACAAGAAATACTTAAACAGAATAGACAGAATACATGATAAACCCAGTATAAAGCTTAAATCAATAAAACATGACATGAACATATAAAACAAGCTAAGACATGTTATAAAACCAGTTACGTACTCAGTAATCAGATACTTATACACATATGTGTTTATGTAGCATTAGTGATACCGAAGTAGGACTCTCTTCCGTTCGTCTTCTTCGTTCACTGGACACAAGGTACGGATTCTCCGTCCTTTCAGTATGGACATTCTTCCTTATTAGGATTTCCCGTATGCAGCCAACTGTTTTCCCCAGTATGTGTTTTATATGTTTTTGAATTCCTTATGTTAATTAGAATACCTAATGTCATATACATGCATGACTAGTTTCACCTAGTTATGGAGGTACCATAACCATAACACTGGAGGCACCAGTGTTATGACTTCACCACGGCGGAGTGATAGCTCGTGACGTCCCTTTCAGCTTTTTGCCATATTATTATTATCAGGTGGGGCGTATGGGTGCATCCTATTTTACATGTTTTTAGCAGATTATTCAGTGTGAATGTGGTGTGTGCCTTGCATCCTTCACAAGGTAAACTTGTGTTTATGTGAAGAAACATCAAGTTTACTCACGCTACATACATACTATCATACACAACACACAACCTTCAGGGACTTAGAATGTTTACATTTGGCTGATTGAGCAAAGTCACTGAAGATGGGTTGCTGAACAAGTTGCATTGTCTTATCTTTTATGGTTGTTGCGTCAACCATCGACCACACTTCTCTGATTGAAGGTAAATGAACTCGTGATCTACATTGGATATAATATGCTACTTTAATATATGCTAGGGTGAAGCATATGGTCTTTATGGTAAAGCATATAATATACTTCACTGATGACCTAAAGTGAAGTTACCTTTATGAGTTCTATATAAGCATCAGGGAATTGGTTCAAGTGTTTCTCAAAGTACAAGATCAGACATTGCAGTTCAGTAACAACTACAACAGGTACAGGACGATACAAGTTAGCGGATGACTTGAACTAGTAAAGCTAGTTATTCTTGGTATTCATTGTTGTAATATAGCAGGTAAGAAGAAGCCTTTATGCTCACTTACTGCTATTTAACTTAGGCTACTTTTCTATCCAAATAGGGGGAGATTGTTGGGTCAATTCAGTGCATGATTTGTCCCTTACACAGGATTTGGATGTAAAGTATCCTAAGTAGTGTTAGTCACTGAACTTACGTATGTTATAAGTTTAGTGTGTCATTCTTTAGAGTTCTTTAGAGTCTACGAGATAGACTCGTCATTAGCTGAGGCGGATCTCAATAAGTGTGCAAAGAATCAAGGATGATGGAGTTAGTAAGTGATGACATAATAGCTTACTAACTCCTCAAGACTATTTCTGATTACAAGACCTGAAGATGTTAGAAGACCTGAAGAAGTGTCTGAAGTGTCTGTCTAAAGTTTTAGTGGAAGACTACAAGGTGGTTACTTGTATTTTAGTTAAAGCTTCTCAATGAAGCTTCACATCCCTCTATATATATGTGGTCCTTATAATAGAATAGTCATTGATTTTCCCACCACAGAAAACACAATGTAACACTTTAGTGGATAGGGGTTTCATCCTCCCATGGTTGCATAAGCTTAGCTAGCTATGAACATGGGAGTTTAGTTTGTCATTCATCGCCCGGTTGTTGTTCCGCAAACAACCGAGCAAGTCATGTATATTTGTTGATTCATTATTAATAAGATATACATACGATGAAAAGTACAAGCTTTGTTATTAGTTAGTCAATTGGTTTAAATTGTGCAAATGTTCTTCATAGTTTCTTATTGATTCGATGTTTGCACAAGTGTCGTGGACCAACAATCCCTCCTACCCAAAACCAGTATATTAAATTAGAGGCAGCCCCTCTAATTTGCATGCGAGGTCACCCCTCCAAGTATTCATGCATGTGGATAATTCATGACCTATATTGGATAATGGTAAACATGCTAAACAGTTTTTACAAGATAAACATAAGGCTTTTCAAACTGTAAAACCAATTTTACTAAGATATAACCATGTTATCCAGGACTTAGTCTTTTTCGCTGCTTCATGTTTATATGCTTATATTATTCATGCTATACATGTATATCCGTGCACTGAGTGTTATGCTCAGCCATTTTCCTTTTCATGTTCCCAAAACGGCAGGTGCTCAGGGACGCTCGTAGACCTTAAGCCTACGTGCATATGGATTGGAATCTTCCTAGCCTTCTTTACTTTATGCATTTCTTATACTTTGATACTCATTTCCATGGACATTGTTTAGTCCTTTCATTTACAGTACTTATGTTTGTGTGTGATGAGTTCTACTTTTGGGGTACCGATGTTTGATTCCGGTATTTCCTATATGGTCATGTAATGTTTATACATTTATCCTTATATGATTTGGTGACATGCCATAATCACGCGTGACATTCTATTTATCAAAATAGGGTGTTACACTTAACTCCGTCATCACCACGTTTATTGAGTGCTACAAGCTCGTCTACTCCTTTTGACGATGCTTTGTGTGGTTTTAGTGTGGGGGGGGGGCTTATGTTTGCTCACACTTTACCACCAAGGACGAGATATTCGATCCCGGAATCGCATTTTTAGGGAAATATCGGTCCTTTACCAATGCAATAAATGGAAAAATTATCTATTTGCTAGGTGCGAGTCTAACTCGAGTAGCTCAATGTTTAGCCCCACCCATTGTCCCGCCCTTCTATTTTTTCTCATCTATTTTCTTGGACCCTCTCAGGTTTTTGGTTGGAGTAGTGTTTGTTAGCCACAAAATATTGAGTCAAACAAGAATTTTCGGTCATAGGTTTATATTGTAACATTTATTAGAACGTTGTAATAGTTAGTTAAAATAGTCGTGACATTACGGGCTTGATGACTAGCTTAAAGACCTCTTTCAAGGTACTAAGCATTTTATTCAAGCCCGACCCAATCAAACATATAGCCCATTATGCCACATGTAGGCAAGGCTATAAATACCCTTCCTAGCATGTTAGGAATGGTGTTGGTTGTTCATTTTCTTAATCTAATATTCCTAAAGTTTCACACACTTCTCTCTCTTTTCTCTCTCTACTTTCTCTATCTAGAAGTCATCTACTTCATCTATCTTTCTTCTTTATTTCTTGTTTGATCATCACAAATAAGGGACAACAATTGGTATCAATCGTCATGGGGTAGATTTGTGATTAGTTGTTGTTATAGATTGATTTCATGGGTTTTTTAAGCTCAAAACACCACGTCTCAATTTTTTTGTGTGTTTTTCGTGCTCTAATTCTTGATATAAAATCTCTTACATAGTTGTGGTAGGGATTTGAGTGCTTTGGCTTGGTTAAAATCACGGATTTCTAAGAAAAAATCTCATTTTTACTCAACATTTTCGGAACTGTTAACACATTGCGACAAAACTTCACCTTGTTTTCCATCGCAATGCTAGGGTTTAAGGATTGCGACCAACACTGTGACATACATTGTGATACGTCTCTTGGTTAGATATTACGACAGAGTATTTTTTTGGATATTGCGACAGGTGTTCATTATTTTGCATTGCGACAGGTTTAAAATTTTTACATTGCGACAGATTCAAAGCTTCTACATTGCGACATGTTCAAAGTTGATACATTGCCACAGGTTCAAGTTTCTACATTGCGACAGGTTCAAGTTTCTACATTGCGACAGGGTCAAAGATTGAGACATTGCGACAGAAGAGACATTGCTACAGAAATCTTTGTGCATTGCGACAGATTGTTTGACATTGCGACAGATTGGAGGATTTTTTGAAAAATCCCAACAATACACTGTGTGTTTTTTGGTCTTGGAGAATTTTTTTCTTTTTCGAGAACATTTTTTAAGGGATTTCAACTATTTTTCTCTACAACAACAATCACTATCACATATACTTAAGATCCATATTCATTTCTAAATTCAAAGCATATCAAGATGGATTCTACTACAGAGTATCGTGTGACGAACAACAACATCATGGTGGCGGGAAACAAAGAGAGACCACCAATGCTTGTTTCAGGTCGATATGCACAATGGCAATCGTGTTTTATTCGATATCTTGATACAAGGCCAAATGGTGATCTTCTCTGACGTTGCATCAAATAAGGACCCTATACTCCCACTACAATAACTATTCCTACAATTCCAGCAACCGATTCGACACCCGGTTCTGATGAGCAAACAATTGAGGAAACATATGAGAACAATTCGAAAGAGAAACGTGCTTGATTGATGCAGAGAAGGAAGCAATCTATTTGATTCTAAGTGGGATTGGGGATGATATTTACTCAACGTTTGATGTGTGCTCTACTGCAAAAGAAATGTGGTTTTCTATTGAACCCTTGCAACAAGGAGAGTCACTTAACAAGCAAGATGTCAAAACTAACTTGTTCTGGAACATTGGCAAGTTTACTTCATTAGATGGGGAATCAATTGATTCATATTACTCAAGATTCTACAAGATGATGAATGACATGACAAGAAACAATTTGCAAGTCTCCACCATGCAAGTCAATGTGTAATTTCTACAGCAACTTCAACTAGAGTGGACACGGTTTGTAACTTTGGTGAAACAACAAAGTAAGTTAGACGAGGTCAACTATCACACACTCTTTGACATTTTGAAACAATTTCAGAATGAGGCGAATGAACTTTGAGCTGAAAGGATAGCAAAGACTGTTAATCCACTTGCTTTGGTGTCTACCACTCAGCACGTCCAAGATCATCACTCTTGTATTCCCAAGTCATACTCCACTCAGTCATCCTCACCAAGATATTCCACTTCATCTAAGTCTTCAGCTCCCATAAGATCATGAGGCAAAGAACCAAGAGCACCATCACCATCATATGAGCCATCATATGAAGAGGACAGTGATGAAGAACAAGCTCAGAAGGATATGGAAATGAAACAACAAATTGCTTTCATAATGAAGTCTTACAAGAAGATATACAAACCCACCAACAACAATCTTTGAACATCATCTAACACAAGGAACCGATATGTTGAGATTCCTCCAAGGTATGACACACGTCGACGTGATGAAAGTCCTCCTAGGTATGATCGACGTCATCGAACACATGTTGAGGGTTCTGCACGGTATGATCGAAAAACTGCTAAGTATGATACTTATAGGATTGCTACTGTTGCTGGGAATAGCAAAACTGTTGGAACTCAAGTGGTTCAGCAAAGTGGGATTCAGTGCTTTAATTGTCAAGGTTATGGGCATATGGCAAAGGAATGTAGGAAGCCGAAACGGGTTCGAGACTCTGGCTATCATAAGGAGAAGATGCTGCTATGCAAGAAGATGGAAGATGGGGTTAAGTTGTCGGCTGAGGAAGGAGCAATGCTTGATGACACTGATGATGAAGCCTCCGACCAACAATTTGAAGCACATTACTCATACATGGCAAAGATTGAAGAAGTTCTCAAAGTCACTGAAGATGAAAATGGTCCTATCTTTGATACCGAGCCAGTCGATAATGTTGGGCTAAAAGTTGATGAGTCAAATCACCATGGAAACTAGAAGGACCAAATATGGCATTAGGAGAAACCTCAAGCTGGTGGAGAAAATACAAGAAAGTTTCCCCTGCTACAAAACTTTCCACTGCTGTGAAGACTCCCCTGCCATGTATTAAAAACAGGATATTTGGTCAAGTAGTGATAAGAATGAATAATTCTGTTTTGATTTGGTCATTATTATCTTATTTAGTTTCCATGTATCCCTGGGTTCCTTAAATTATAAAATGAACACCAGACCGTAGGTTTTATTTATTAATTCATACTACTCAAATGTAACCTACAGAGTCTTTGATCTCTAGGCATGGGATTCAATGTATACATGCCTAGAGTGGTTTGTGTTAATCATCAATAATACAAACCCTTTGGGAAATTATTCGTCTTGTTAAACATCTTATTCATGATCATTGTTCTTATTCCGCTATGTTATCATATGAATGATGATCAACCTAGATAAAACGGTGTTTATTATTTGAGTCTAAAGATCTTGGATTCAACAAGTGGTATCAGAGCGGGTGGCTCGATATCTAGGAGAATGAGGATGTTTTTCGTATTCTTGTTGCTGTGAAGATGTTTTAGGGTTTATTGAGAGGGTCAATTCCTCAAAGCCCTAAAAATTATTGGTGAAAAAGATGCTGATAATCGCTAGATGTTATGACCCATTTAAAGTTTTCGTCGGCAATTAAATCCATTGGTTGGAATATTTTTGCGTTTGCAAAAGGTACGATCACACAATCAAATAATGAATCGACTGTGCTTATTAAATGTATTGGTCCCATGTAAGGATATGGGATAAAAATTGTGATTGAGATGTGGAATAAATAACAAATGTGTCATATAATTGTTTTTAGTCCATAATCATATGGAACAAATTGATGCCTCGATTTGATTGGCTATCTTGTGGACAACATAAAGTAACAAAAGACACAAGTGGTCAATAATTGTTTTGATTGTTCAAGGGTGATGACGTGGGCAGTGATATTTGATTGGTCAACAATATGGGATTCACGTGTAGACAAGACACATTGTCGTTTGTTATTAATTAATCTGCATTTAAAAGATACATTTGTGTATCATTTAAATTAAAGAGACATCATGTGATTCGCTATGCGTTGGGTTAAATTTGTGTGGGGTATAGCAGAAGGTGTCTGCATAAAAACAATGGTACATTAGGTTATTTCGAGTTCAGGTACTTTTCACAGTAGGTTAACTTTTAATTCACTCTGTTTTGTCTATCACCTGTTATAAATTCATTCCCACTTTGTGTGGGTTTGACACAGTTAATAACAAAAACAGTGGCATTAAAAGTTCCCCCTGCTTTTGAAAAAGTTCCCCTGCTTTCATTAAAAGTTCCCCCTGCTATGATCCCCTGCCTTCAATAGATCCCCTGCTTTCATTAAATAATTCCCACTGTTTTTGAAAGTTCCCCCTGCCGTCAAATATGAGTTTTGGGACAGCAAGGTTTTGGAGTTTGGTATATTCAAAGCAACTGGTCTTAAAGGTATAAAGGCTTGATTTAATTTTATTGATTACAAAGAAAAGTTTTTATCATTTATTTGAAGATGAAGGAGACTTTCGTGGGTATTTGTTTTATGCTTACATGCTTAGTGACAAAGTGATACAAGATCTAGGAATATGTGATCTCTCTTATGGTACTCTATACACATATTTTCTATCACTCGAAGGAGTTACATTATCGTGCTCAGTGTCTCATTTTCTTGGAAAATGAGGATTTTGTATATAGAACCTCTTTGTCACGTGGTTAGTGCAAGATACAAAACACAGGTTCGGGTTATTCTACTTCATCGTCAAGTAAGTTATAATTCATATTCTTCATATGTGATCATTACATAAAGCCTACTGAATTAGAAGATTCATAAATGACTAGCACACTTTAAGGGGAAGCTCATTTGATAATGTGTTAGTCATTCACATATGATGTCAAGGTGAAGATTTTTGCTACTGCTCATTAGTATTACTACAACTAGTGTGAGTATCTACTCCTCAAAATCATTTTTTATTAGGAGGATATGACCTATGTGCTTCATGGAGGGTATTTTGAAAAGTAGAATACTTGGGTTTGATGCATGATATTGGTTAGTGGTAGTTAAAAATCAAGGTTGTTCATATAGAAGACCCCTATTTGATCATGTCAAAAAGGGGAAGTTATCTACAAAGAATGTTCAGCCTGTTGATCTTTTGATGTTATATGCTTAAGGGGAAGTGTTTTGACATCATCAACTAGGGGAAGATTGTTGGGCTAAAAGTTGATGAGTCAAATCACCATGGAAACTAGAAGGACCAAATATGGCATTAGGAGAAACTTCAAGCTGGTGGAGAAAATACAAGAAAGTTTCCCCTGCTACAAAACTTTCCACTGCTGTGAAGATTCCCCTGCCATGTACTAAAAACATGGAGATTTGGTCAAGTAGTGATAAGAATGAATAATTCTGTTTTGATTTAGTCATTATTATCTTATTTAGTTTTCATTTATCCCTGGGTTCCTTAAGTTATAAAAGGAACACCAGACCGTAGGTTTTATTCATTAATTCATACTACTCAAATGTAACCTACATAGTCTTTGATCTCTAGGCATGGGATTCAATGTATACATGCCTAGAGTGGTTTGTGTTAATCATCAATAATACAAAACCTTTAGGAAATTATTCGTCTTGTTAAACATCTTATTCATGATCATTGTTCTTATTCCGCTATGTTATCATATGAATGATGATCAACCTAGATAAAACGGTTTTTACTATTTGAGTCTAAAGATCTTGGATTCAACAGATAAGGTACATACTGATGACGAATATAATGTGTTTGGTGATATTCATGAGCATAGTGAGCTTCCAACAATCATTACTGACACATGTATGATGGAAACGGTTGATAGCAATACCACACCAGATTTATCAGACATGTGCAATAATGAGTCTCAGGATGATCAACATGTAATCGAGTATGATTCTAATGAGGAGCGTATTGTGTTTGCTAACTTAATTGCTTCTTTACAAAAAGATGTCAAAGAAACTAAAAAGAATCAAAAGCAATTAAAGAAGGAAAACGCTACACTCACTCAAAATTTTGAAGAAAGCAAAGCTGCAGTTATAAAATCTAGTGAGCTTCTTGCAAGCTGCAGAGCTGAGCTTATTCAAAAATACAAAGAGCTAGCTAGGTACAAAGGGGGTGTCATTACTACTGTTAAGGATGTGTTTGAAACTAAATACAACGAAACTCTTAAGCTTTTAGAACAAGAGAAATGTAATTATAACACCTCTTTAAGTACTGAACGACAGAAAATGTATCTTGCTACCACTAAAATGAATGAGTTAACTCAAAAGATTGGTTTTCTTCAAGAGGATAAAACTAAATTAGTCACTGCAAAGATGGAAGAGGTTGCTAACTAGCAAAAATCTTTCAAAATTAAACAAGCAAAAGACATCGACAAAGTCTTGGAACTTGAAGTTTAAATTGATTTTTATAAGAAAATTGTTTATAAAAAATCAATCTATTCAAACCATGCAAATGTTGGCACGTCGTTCGATTTTCAAGGGTAAAGCTAGTTTTGTTGGTCCTAAGTACCTCGAGCAAGCTCAATCTAAGAACCCGCGACTATATCTTGAGGAGTCCCAATGGAATGACCTTGATTGTCTTCTTGTTAGGCCCGATAGTGATGACTCACTAAGTTTTGAAGAGGAGAGTAGATCACCAGTGTATAAAGACTTTGTGAAACCATATAATTATGCTTATGAAAATAGTCTTTATGAAATTTTCAAACCATAAAAACAGAAGTCTCGTGAGCAAATATTTTACGAATGTGCACAAATAAGAATTAAATGGAGACAAGTTTTTGCCACCAAGAAAACTAATGTTTCAAAATATATTGGGTACTTGCCGCATCAAGCTTCTATAAGCAAGAGTAAGCAAGCACTTAGTATTCTTAAGAGTAACATTGAAAATTTCAAAAAGGGTGTTGATGATGATTGGAAAAAACGTGAACTTTTGAAAGGTGATAAAGAAATTCCTCACGATATAACTGTTCTTGTGAAAACAATTTTGATTCCTCTTGCGGAAAAAACAAAGAAACATGCTTTGGAATTTGAAAAGTTAATAGAGCAAGAAATGTTTGACGATTTGAAATATGTGGAATCTCTTGAAAAAGAAATTGACGACCATCAACCTGAAAGAGACGATTTTTCTATAGCATATGATCTACTCTTTCAAGAATGACTCTCAAAATATATTATGTGTGTCTATGTTACATCTTGTGCTGATACCGATGAATATTCTGTTGCATGCAAATATTGATCAAGTCAAAGAGTGTGAACGTCCTGAATCTGAGCTTTCGAATAAAATTGACCAAAAAGAGTTTTCATTACTTCAACATAGATATGATTTTCTTCAAAAACATTGTCATTCGCTTGAACTTGCTTTGCAAAACAAAGTTGGTAGTTTTTCAAATGATACACCTTTGGAAACTATCTGAGTCATGTCGATTATTAAACGAAAAAAGTCTTGATATTGCGGATTTGAAAGCTCAGTTACAAGAGAAAGACATACCAATAGCAGAGTTGAAGAAACTCGTTGCTAAGATGGGTGGTAAAGTTGTGGAACCTAGCGTTAAGAAATCTGTTGTTAGACAACCCAATGCCTATAAAGTGAATAAATCCTCTATCTTGGGAAAACCATCCACCTTCTCAATTCCTCTTTTGCAAAACCTGTGTTTTCCCCCAAGATGGATTGAAAGGAAATGTTACCACAGAATCAATCCATAAGGAATACTCTAGCACCAAGCGTTAAGCACAATAATGTGATTAAACCAGGGATGTATAGAATGACCACTAAATCCACAAACAAAGTTAGTCAATCTCCTCAGACTTCTAGAAACACTAATACTCATGTGTCTTCTACTACAGGAGTAGTCTCCACTGCTAGTGTTAGTCGGCCTCAGCTTAAGAGCACTCAAGTGCATCATAAGGTTTGGAAACACAAGAGTCAAGGGAAGATGGAGGAATAGAAGAACACTCTAGGAATTTGCATGTTTCTAAGAATAAAACGTCTATAATCGCTTGTAATGACGATTTAAATGACTCGAATGCTTTGAATGCTTTAAATGTTAAGTTTGTTTGTGTGAAATGTGGAAAATGTGCTAATGCTAATCATTCTCTATGTGCTATGAATAATGTGAAAGGCGTAGATACTAGAACTAAAAAGCAAGTTGTGATGCCTATTAGTGCTAGTAAACCCAAACGCAAAGTGAACCATTCTGGTGCAACCCCCACTAAGAAAAGTATTACATCAGACTCCACCACTAACAACCCTAGAAGAAGAATTATGGAATTATATGATTCTGCTAGCAAGTCTTGGAAATGGTGGTTTGCTAATCAATGTCCTCCAGGATATAAATGGATGCCTAAGGTTAGGAAAGAAAACATGACACCGATCGTTAGTGTGCCTATAAGTGCTGAAACTAGGGAAACTTATGAATCGAAAATCACAACTAACATGGGATCTAATTTAGCAAATGCTCCATCATGTTCTAATTCTTCTGTAGGTGATAGAAATATCACTTTTCATACTGGACTCCGGATGCACGAAGCACATGACGTGGAATCTCAAGCTTCTAATTAACATCGTGGAAAAGTTCCTGGGTACGGTCTGATTCGGAAATGATCAATTTGCACCGATCCTAGGAAATTGAGATTTGGTTCAGGGGAATATAACAA
Organism: Glebionis coronaria; assembly: GCA_025667525.1. Lineage (NCBI taxonomy): Eukaryota > Viridiplantae > Streptophyta > Magnoliopsida > Asterales > Asteraceae > Glebionis > Glebionis coronaria. The sequence continues at coordinate 642,100 of JANFOE010001353.1, read as the reverse complement.
TAAAAAGGGTATACTACGTCGAAGGGCTCAATCATAATCTTTTCTCGGTTGGTCAATTCTTTGATGCAGATTTGGAGGTTGCTTTCAGAAAGAAGACATGTTTTGTTCGTGATTATGATGGGAATGACTTACTTACCGGTTCACGGGGTACTGATCTTTACACTATTTCACTTCAAGACACAACTTTTACAACTCCAATTTGCTTCATGGCTAAAGCTTCAACGACTCAGGCATGGTTATGGCATCAACGTCTATCTCATCTTAATTTTGATACCATCAATTTGCTTTCCAAGAAAGATATTGTGAGAGGCCTTCCAAGCTTGAAATTCATCAAAGATCATATTTGTTCTTCTTGTGAGCTTTGTAAAGCTAAACGGAGTAGCTTTAAGACAAAGACTACACCAAGCTCTAAAGGACAGTTAGATCTTCTTCATATGGATTTGTGTGGTCCCATGCGTGTTCAAAGTATTAATGGGAAGAAATACATTCTGGTTATTGTCGATGACTACTCAAGGTACACGTGGACTCACTTCTTGAGGTCCAAGGATGATACACCTGAGGTTCTCATTAACTTCCTTAAGCTTATACAACGTGGTCTTCAAGCTCAAGTAAAAGTGGTACGTACTGACAGAGGAACAAAATTTTTGAATTCAACTCTAAAGAATTATTTTTAAGCCGAAGGGATTGAACATAAAACATCTATTGCTCGAACACCCGAACAAAACGGCGTTGTTGAAAGATGAAACCGTACTTTAGTTGAGGGTGCTCGAACATTATTATCCGCCTCAAAACTACCACTATTCTTTTGGGCCGAAGCCATGTAAACCGCATGCTACACACAAAATCGATCCTTAATTATCCAAAGACACGAAAAGACACCATATCACATAATTCATGATCGAAAACCTTCACTCAAACACCTTCATATTTTTGGATGTATTTGTTACATTATACGAGATGGTGAAAATCTGGACCAGATGAAAGAGAAAGGTGATGCATGCATTGTTGTGGGATATGCAACTCAGTCTAAGGGATATAGAGTTTACAACAAGAGAACAAAATTGATAGTCGAGACTATTCATGTCAGATTTGATGAATTGCAAGAAATGGCACTTGAACAAAATAGTTTAAGTCCCGATCCACAACGACAAAAGACTTTTGTGCACAACCGCACCAAACTCGGAACTCAAGACCACAATGATCCGTAAAGTTCAAAGCTGGCTGCTAAACATGTTCCAAGAGCAGATATGACAGTGGACACGACACTTGAAGAGTTGGAAATGTTATATGGACCAATGTTTGATGAATATTTCATGGGGGAGAAACATGTTGTATCAAAGTCTTCTGATGTCACTCATGATAAGTATGATGATACTGATCATCATCAACAAAAGGATACAACTTCATCTACTTCAACACGGGTTGCTATAGATTTACCTCCTTAGAATATCACTTCAACAATCGATCCTACAACATCCACAACTACTATCATTGCTCCAGAGAACATAAATCAAGCAGACAATGCATTATCTGACGATGACGATTTTCACAACCCATTCGGTACATCGGTACATGAAACTGAAGAGTCTTCTACTCGCCATGTTGATCCGTCAAATATGCATATGTTCTACCAACGACATCCTTCAACACATCATTGGACTCGAGATCTTCCTTTGGTTCATGTAATTGGAAACCCTTCACAGCCCGTTCGTACAAGACGACAGCTTGAAACCGATGGTGATGTTTGTATGTTCGCACTCGCCGTGAGTACAGCTGAACCGAAAAACATTAAAGAAGCCATGGCTGATCATGCTTGGATTAAATCGATGCAAGATGAACTTCTTAAATTTGAAAGACTTAAAGTCTGGGAACTTGTTGACAGACCATATAATGTAATTCCATTAAATCTTCGATGGGTCTGGAAAAACAAAATGGATAAAGAAAACACAATCATCAAGAACAAAGCTAGGCTAGTGTCTAAAGGGTATGGCCAGAAAGAGGGTATTGATTTTGAAGAATAATTTGCACCAGTAGCTCGTATGGAAGTGGTCAGGATTTTCCTTGCTTATGTTACACATAAGGGATTCATCGTTTATCAAATGGACGTAAAGACGGCATTTCTTAACGGTCCTTTGAAGGAAGAAGTCTATGTCACATAGCCGGAAGGATTCGTTAATCCTCTTTATCCTGAAAAGGTGTATTGTCCCCACAAAGCACTTTATGGACTCAAGCAAGCTCCAAGGGCGTGGTACGACGAGCTCTCGAAATTTCTAGTATCTAAAGGTTTCTCAAAAGGTTCCATTTATCTAAGTCCGTTCACTTATAAATATGGGGGTGACATTTTGCTTGTGCAGATTTATGTTGATGACATTATTTTCGGGTCTACAAACCCAAAACATTCAAAATGGTTTGAAAAAGTAATGCACTGCAAATTTGAAACGTCAATGATGCGCGAACTAAAATTCTTTCTAGGAATTCAAGTTCACCAATCCCCAAGTGGTATCTTCATTAACCAAGCTAAGTATTGTCAAGATATTATAAAAAAACATGGTATGACCTCATGTGACCCCGTTGCGACACCATTATCTACCACATCCCTATATACTGATTTGGAGGGAGATGTCATAGATCAAACGAAATATCGTTTAATGATCGGCTCTATCATGTACTTAACAACAATCCGACTAGATATATCACATGTTATGTGTTATTATGCACGATTCAAGCATGACCCACTGAAAATCACCTCAAGGAGGTTAAACGGATCTTTCGGTACCTCAAGAATACCATTCATTTGGGACTCTGGTATCCGAGGGAAACTGGTTTCTTTCTAACGGCCTATTCAGATTCTGATCATGCATGGTGTCTTGATACACGTAAAAGTACTTCTGGTGGTGCACAATTTCTAGGTCAAGATAAGCTTATGGGATGGTCTTCCAAGAAGCAGGATTGCACATCACTTTCATCAGCCGAAGCGGAGTATGTGTCTCTATCTAGGTGTTGTGCTCAAGTTCTTTGGACAAAAACACAACTCACGGATTATGGCTTCTACTTTGATAAATTACCAATGTACTATGACTCAAAGTCCGCCATAGCCATCCCCTGCAATCAGGTACAGCATTACCACACGAAGCACATTCGAAAGAGAGGTTTGCGTATCTAGTTAGGCAAATTGGTATGAGATGTTTGACTCCAGCAGAACTGGAGATTCTGGAAAAGAAGTCTGCTTGATTCATCTATCAAACATTTACATGTATATATTATTAAAAAAACAAAATACAAAATTAAAAATCTTTCAAAATCCAAAAAGATTCTTCTCGACATGTCTTTCAGTATCGATAATATGGACGTACCTAGAAATGTCGCTCAATAACGACACGGGTGTGTACATAAAGCTCGAATGAAAGTTGTAAATATTTTTCAAAACATGTCATTTCTATTTTATAAAGGAAATTGTCTATTTTGGACAATATTTCCATACAACGGGTAGAGCAATATATCTTGGGTTGAGCTAGTCATAAAACATTCCACGTTTTGAGCTCAACACAATGGCTTGTAATCACTTTTAGATTGCAACCCGGGTCTATATTCACGGGGGAGTGAACGCTTTATTGCCCTTACCCTCAGCAAAAGAAGAGAAATCTTCTTACACTTGAGTGGATTCGTCAAGACATTCAACGTCTATGAACTCAAGTTTATGCATTAGAAAAACCTTTTCGCCAAAAAGAAATAGCGTTTCTTCAAAAAGCGTTGAACACAATTTTTTCAAGAGTTATTCAATGATTATTCAAAATCTTTCAAAAATTGTGTGTTCAACAACTCCTATCTCAAAAAGATAAATGTGGATCACATCCTCACAATGACAATTCAATTCGATCAATTTTTGAGGGGGAGCGTTCCAAATTCATGCTAAGTTTGACACATTTTTCTCCCGAAAGTTTTTTCAAGACTATTTTTCACAATATATTTTAATTAAATTTGATATCTCTAATATCAAACGATTTTATATATTAGAGATAGGGAGAAAATGTGATTAAAATATGATCTAAAGACTCAAGCACTTATGGTTACGATCAAATACCCACAACATCTTTAATCCAAAACGTTATTGGTGTCAAAAGGGTGGTTAGGTTTAAGTCCTATGATCCAACCAGAACTGGAGGGATCTTCCCAGGGACAATCCAATAGATTATTAGAAGTCCTTAGGAAAGATGGAGTAGAATGTGAACGTAGCTGAATGCAGACTAAGTACTGAAGCTAGCATTGGAACAATCACAACAAGGTGTTAGTGATGATGTCTTGGTAAGCATTTAAGGGGTTGAAGAATGAAAAAGAAATGTAAGGATAAAGGGTAAAAAAAATTTATCCCTCCATACAACTTAGTCAAAAACCGGGTCAACACATCATGAAGACAACGCATCATGGACCCAGTGTTAACATCTAACAGCACTGCAGTAGGTCATGTATAAGATTCTTTTAGAATTGAACATGTGTAAACTGAAAAGCAATAGTGGTTTGATTCTGAATTGATTTAAACTCATTTCAGGTCTCTACGCAATATCTTTATGGTCTTGCCAGAACATTCAGAGTGATATTCATTAATATTCACAGTGACGAATGGAAATACTTCAAGCGTCAACATCAAACAGCGTTACGATAGGTAACTTGAGAGAATTTGAATTGACGACTTTAATCAAGCGGATATTTATCCAACTGACTCACTCTTTATGTTTGCAGTCTTGCTTTGAGACGATCGAGTAAATAGAACGGCTAGTACAGCCGTGAAACCCTATCAAGGAGCTTCTTAATTTAATCTACCTAATCACAGGTACGATATTTATTATCGTTTAACGGTCTTCACCGACCGGAGGTAAAACGCTACCAATTTAGGACGAATGTCAAAGCCATTCAGTCTGTGTCTATGTTTTGTCTCAAGAAGGTGGTGTTACGGTGTACTCAGCAAAGTCGAAGATTCAAAACCACATACTCATGCCCAAAGACATTAACAATCAAGAAAGCTAAATACTTCCGCAACTCTGATGATCAAAATCTTCCTTATCAATTAATGTAAAGGAATGACCTCTCTTCAAAGGAGATTGTTAGCAAGCTTTCAAGATTGTGAAAAGTATGAGCATGTGGATAAAGACACAAGATCGCAAGATAGCAAAGACAAGTCAAGAATGACTTGAAGATATCAAGTTTAAAGACGAAGTCGAAAGACAACAACAAAGGCTCAAAGATCATAGCATGAAGAAACAAGACTACTATTACAAGTTCAAGACTCATTTATGACGAGATTCGTAATCTCCATTGAACTCCAAATGTGGAAGAGGAATGACCTCACATTGGGGAGATTGTTAGCCTCAAAATATTGAGTCAAACAAGAATGTTCGGTCATAGGTTTATAGTGTAACATTTATTAGAACATTGTAATAGTTAGTTAAAATAGTCGTGACATTACGGGCTTGATGGCTACCTTAAAAGGCCTCTTTCTAGGTACTAAGCATTTTATTCAAGCCCGACCCAATCAAACATATAGCCCATTATGCCACATGTAGGCAAGGCTATAAATACCCTTCCTAGCATGTTAGGAAGGGTGGTGGTTGTTCATTTTCTTAATCTAATATTCCTAAAGTTTCACACGCTTATCTCTCTTTTCTCTCTCTACTTTCTCTATCTAGAATCCATCTACTTCATCTATCTTTCTTCTTTATTTCTTGTTTGATCATCACAAATAAGGGACAACAATGTTGTTTCGTCTTTCTTCCGAAAACGAAGACGCTATCTTTGACCCCGGTATACGTTTATTGGGTTTTTAAGTACTCCATGTATTTTTTGGACCTTGTTTATCATGTAAGCCCCACCAAAAATGACCACACCATGATAATCCCTAAATGATCACGTTTATGGGGATTCGAGTCGAGCTTTTGACTCGGTTATCAAAAACAAGGTGCCTCGTGGGGAAATCCCATGCTTATCCTTGTAAATATTATTGCTTTCAAATAGTGTAATGCAGAGACTTGTGCTCTTCCAACCTTTGTTCCATGGTTGTTTGTGATTGTGATTTATTAGGTTCATCGTCATCATTGAAGCCTCTCGTGTTCGTTTTACGTATCACTTGAGATTCGATCGTTTCCTTTGAAGATTCCGATATCCGATGATATCCTTTTACGCTCTAAATTTTATCTTTAGCATAATTCATAAACGGCTTATCGATTATTCGTTATACCTTTTCCATGCTCGAGATTAAGCATTCGACTTTTCGTCTCTAGTATGGGGGTGTTTCACCCTTAGACTCAAAACATTGAGGACAATGTTTAGTTTTAGTATGGGGGTGAATAGATACTTTACCTTGCTCACGTCATCACGCAATCCAATATTCATTTTTTTGTTATCATTTTGTAAAATAAGGCTAAAAATGGCTAAAATTTAAAATGTTCTCATTTTTCATAACTGTTTAAGACACGAATGTAGGTTTTCCGATGGTGAGAATAAGAGTAATTTTTACTAGACCGTGCGTGTTGAGCACTTAGCTTCGATTCCTTAACTATATTAGGCTAGGTCTCATTAAATTGAGGACAAGAAATGATAGTGTTAATTATAAGTTACTATGCTTAACGTAGAGTACTCGTATTCTTTCAAAAACTCATGTGTCCTAATTAGTTGCTTTTTCTCCCAACGCTTTTATATTAAATTGTTAATAAATAGGTTTTTTGCGGTTTAATCTCTATTGTTAGTTTCTAATTAATTCTAGTAGCTTCCATGTAATTAAATTGGGAAAACATTAAGGTTTCGCCAACGTCATGGATTTGAAGTATTGGCACCCGAATAATCAAAGGCTTCCCTAATAATTTTAAGTTCCTCTTCACTTAAATCAAGCAAAAATTTCAAGCTCACAAGGCCGAAAAATCTATGCGAAAATTGAAAGTGAATTTCTTAAAACCTTGAAGCCTTAAAGATCCAAAATCCTCCTTAGCGTGAGGATATACGTTAAGTCATAATAAACACCTCATGGCGAGGTTAAATAAAAGACAAGGGCAAGACCAAAGTCATAATAAATACTTCATGGCAAAGTTCAATAAAAGATGGAGGTAAACTAATATAAATTGGTAATAAGTTTCATGTTCAAATCCGTTATAAAAACGTGTTTATCGATCCTTTTTGTTGACTTAAGTTTTTGACATCGTTGTCGATTGGGAAAGATTATTAATTCGATGATTTTGGTTACACCATTTTGACTTTATTTTCGGACCTAATCTCTATTTACGCATAAGTCAAAAATGTATCCTCGTGATCATTAAGACAAAAAAAATATAACAGATACACTTTAGGAATAAGGGAGTTTAAGTACGTGATTAGAGCATATGAGTATTGTTAGCATTACTAACTTATAATGACAATGATCTTGTTTCACGCTTAGCATAGAATTGGGTGAAAATTGAGGATGACGAACTTATCTCTATGAGGCATTCCCGTGTTCTTATTCTTTGACCCTAAAGTTCACGTTCTCGTGATGAAAACAATACATTATGTCTAGAACGCAAGTAGTAGTTAATTTAAATTTACGTTTCAATAAATGTCACCTAAAAATGAACTTTGGAAATGCTATGATACTTAATTCTAGCATTGCATGAGGGCACAACAATGGTTTAGTATGGGGAGTGATGAGACTACATTTATACATAGTCTCATCGTCCAAATCGTGCTTAAAATACTATAAAATGTCATAAAATACCGTAAAATATGCTTGTGTTTGTTCATTGTGTATTTTAGGTACGGATATCGTGAAATCAACAAAATATAACAAGAGTCAAGAAAAAAAACGGGAAACGAAGCCGCACAAATATCCAGACCCGAGCTATTAATTTCTAAAGAAGTCCTTTAAGTTTTGAAGATTGTCAAGATTGGTCCCTAAAGAATTGAAGACTTGTCACTTTAGACCCTTGTAAATCTCAAATATACAAGAATGGTCCCTAAAGTTTCAAGAGTATTCAACAATAGCCCTTGAAGAATGCCCTTATTGTAAGAATGGTCCTTGATCATAGTTCATACAAAGAGAGGGACTAAAATGCCATTTGGTCAAACTACTTATCAAAGGGAAATAGAGTTATACTGTTGAGACTTTGAATGCACAAACTATGGAAATTTAGGGGGGGTCTTTTGCAACATTTCAAACCCATAACCCATCATCCTACGCGACTAACCCATCCTAAGCCCAAAAACCAACCCGTTCCATTAAAACCCCACTTAAACTCGTTTAATATTAATTTAACATTTAAATTAATATTAACAATTCTTAAATTAGCCAGGAAACAAGTTTCTCTCACTAACCCACGATTAACACACACACAACTCACACACTCATAATCCCTAAAACCCTAATCTAATTAATTGTGCAAACCAAAGGGGAATCACGTGATTCTTTCCAGATCGCTAATACACCTCATCCTTAACACACCCAACCACCAAACAACCTTCACATGCCATGGGGACCCAATTTTGTCTACCCTTGTCACTCCATTTTTAGCAAGAAGGGAATATGGACAGAAAATCAATGGACCAGTGTAATTTCTTCCTCCCAAAGAATACAATCAATGGCTAAGATTCACTCAACGACAACTAGCAACAAGCTGTACATCACTTGGGAGTTCTTTGACCAAAAATTTGAAATCAAGTCCAAGGGCATTTTAGGCAATTCTATGGCTAGGGTTTGTAAACTTTACATGTTTTTTAGATAGTTCTATCATTTAGTATAAAAGGATGTCACATGTGACACCTTTTACTGGTTCTAATTTTGTATTTTTTTCAAAGTAAATAAATTGAAATGTTTGAATGTGCAAAACTGAGTTCCCATTTAATATTTTTGTTTGTAGTTTAAGTGTTTATGATTTATGCAAGAAAGTTCAGATTTTATATATGTTTTCATTTTTACAAAATATTTTCAAAAAAAATTGATTTTTGATAAATACTTTGGATCCAAACTTAAACTGTTAGATTGAGGTTGTTTTGACAAAACAAACTCAATACAACATATTGAGTGTGTTATTTTTTGTGTTGGTCTGTGACAACCGTGGTTTTAAGGTTCGTCACTTGGTCTTACTTTTAGGTTATTCTATGTGTGCTTACTTGAGTTGTGTGATTACGTGTTTATTTTGTGTGATTGAGGTTGGTGTGATTATCGTTTATGAGTATAGAGTACTCATAAGTAAATCGAGGAACGGTTAATTCATGTTCATGAGATCACAATTAGTGACTATGAAATGAAATGGTGATATTTTGGTGGTTACGTATATGTATAGGTATTATCGTAATAGTGTATTTTTTTAGGATTTACGGTTTAGCATTTAGAGGTCTCGGGTGAGGTAATTATCCATATGAATATTTTTCGGGATGGTTTTAAGTTATTTAGGACTTAGTTATAAAGTTTATTTCAAAATTTGAGATTTTTTTTAAAAGTGTATATTTTACGTCTTTTACGGTAATCGCGTAAAAACTGACTAGTTTTACGGTTTTGAGGTTTTGGAGGCTTTAGGAGCTGAAATAAATTAAGGTAAATTAAGGTAATATTAATAAGGTATTAATTAACAATAAAAAGAAAAAAATAAAGAAAAAAACGAAATTAGGGGTGTTTGGGTCGGTTTAGAAGAGAAAAAAAAGGAAAAAAAAAGGAAAGTGGGCTTTGGGTTGGACTAGGATTCACCCATACCCTATATATTGTTTTATACACAACCAAAATTCATTATCTATCCCCTGGAGACAAATTAAATTCGTGGGTTTCACAAAAGTTAGGGTTCTTCATATTTTTTTTGGGGGTTTTCATAAATCGAAGGTAAAGTCTTTAATCCCTTTTAAATTTAATTGTTTTAATGATTTCTTAATCATTCTTATGATGGATTTGGGTTAGGGTTTATATAAAATCAGTAAATTAATGATTTTATAATCATAATATGATGATCATATAATCTAGGGCTTGTATTAGATGGGGTTATGGGTAATTAATTAGTTCAATTTGTTTAAACCCGTTTTTAAAAACTGGGCAGATTTTGAGTCAATTGTTTTGATCATATCGGGAGTTCTATAAACTCTTATTTTACGATCCAAGTACCCCTGGAAAGCTATTTAAGGTGGCTTTCCAATGCAAGAAACGAGAACTAAATTGGAGGTCGGGAAGTGGGTCAAAAACAGGTTACAACAGTCGGAGGTCAAAACAGTTTTGAATTCAGCCTGTTTTCTTTTTAAGTTTTGGGTTGTTTGGGGCACTTAGGGTTGCATTGGGATCTTCTCACGAACGTGAGAGATGGTTTATATATTGTAGTTAATATCTGAATTTGGGCTAAGGTGGTGGTTTAGGGTAAGACCCCTTAATGGTAAGAAACTTTTAGTACGTTTAAAATCAGGAAATCTGGAATGACGAAAGTAGATATATATATATATCGGGGCCTTAACAGTAGCTTTAAGGTTAGGGCAAGTGGGAGGTGTTAGCCAACATATGTAAGGGTGTGAATATTCCTTTTACAGAAACCATGGGTAGGTTTAAGTGGGCGTTTGACCTAAAGGTTTGAGACCTACAAACTGGGACTGTTTTGGGTAAAATAGGAACGGGTTAGTTGTTAAACTTAACTAAGTTAAGGACTTGTTAAGGAAGGGTAATGGGGTAATTAGAGCTTATAAATGACGTAAATATGTGAGAATGGGTTAGATGTCCATCATAGGTTAATGAGCCATCTTAGTGATTGGTTCGTTTATTGATTTCGTGTTTTTGGTTTGTTAGCTTGTTGCTAGTGCAAGGACGTGTGAAGGAGCTATCAGGTGAGTTTCATAGTCCCATGTTTACTATTGATTTTGACTTCCAGATGGGATGGAAGAGACACTGTGTTGAGTTATTTTCTAAATTGATGTTGTGAATGTGTTTGTGATTTGAGATGGACTTGTGTGTACATTATGTGATTAACTGCTATGTGATTTTTAATTGTGTATGATTTGGATCGGGGGACACGTGCCGTCTCAGTTATTGTGGTTTGACAAGGTAGTGGCCTTGTGGTTTGACAAGGTAGTGGCCTTGGGATAGGTACATAGTGTGATCATCTATGGTACCATGTTGTTTGGCAAGGTAGGAGCCTTGGATTTTGGTTTGGAATGATTGATCTTGAATGCTAGTTGTTAATAAATAATTGTAGCACATTGTCCATATGTTATTGTGTTGATGGTTGTTGTTCACAGCTTGTAATCTGATTTAGCGTTGGAGTCTAAACCTATGACTCTCACCAACTTTATGTTGACGTGTTTTAGTGTCTCTTTCAGGTGATACTATGGTTAAGCATGAGAATATAAGTGGCTAGGATTGGAGAAGCTTAGGAATGCATATAGAAGGAGAATCCCCGTTTCCTTCTTAGTTTTATTTGTTCATTGAATAAGCGATACTGTTGGCACCTATATGTTTGTTTGTTCGTGTTATTTGTTTGTCTTGGGTAAGAGGTAGGACTGTTACCTACTTACCTAGACTCCTGCATTGTTGAGATATTGTCATGACATTTGTGTCACCATTTTATGACATTTCTTATATCATTTAGTTATCTCTATAGACACGCTATTGTTGTGATGATATCCATACGTCGTGCCCCATATTCGGCCATGGTGGGGTGTGACAGAATGGTATCAGAGACAATAGTTATAGAGAATTAGGTTGCCTAGTCGCGTAGCCTAGTCTATAGCTTAAGGGTCCCTGCATATAGGCGTCATAGGAGTATGTGTGCATTTTATTATAATTTATGTGTTTGAATGTTATTTATTGTGATGTTTTGACTGGTATGAATTGAACCATAGTAAATTCATACTTAGCAACATGTTATTTTCTTTTCGAGTTGTGAGTAGTGCGGGTTTAACCATAATCGTCCACGCTAGTCATTGTCGTATTTTACTTATAATGTACATTATAGTACATAATTTGGTATATAGTAGTTTCTATATTTTGTGGGTTATTTTATGTACCTGAGGGGTATTATTTTCTTTTGATGTTTAAGTCATGTTCCCTAAGAATCATGTGGTGGTTCGAGTTATTAGGAGTAGGTAAATATGAAGGACCTTATGCTATTTCCACTCTTATGGGCGACATGACTTATAACTGTTTATGTTTTCGTTTTGGATTTAGTCTAGGCTGTTTTAGCTAGACTATGGATTTTTGTATTCCAAGAGTTTTATTATGTTATTTTATAGATGGAGTTTTGGACCTTATTGGTTATGTGGTTATGAGCTTATGTGAGTAGATAGATTTATGTGTTATATGTTGTATTGATTCTTATAAGTGTCATCATAGGAGGGAGTGCATTGGGGAAAGGGTAATTGTATAAGTATGGTGGCCAACATAGTTATACAAGTACCACAACTTCAATGGGTTCTCAAGTATGATGGCATGAAAGAGGATTAGTACATGCTTGTATATGGTGAGATGTAGATATTGGGTATACGTATAATATATGGGTTTATGTAACGGCTGCCTACGATATGGCTATTTTTATTAGTGTGTTATATGTTTTGGGTTATAGTTGTGTTGTGTGATTTTGGGGTCACACGATATGGTTTGGTTTTGGAGGTGGGTTTTATGCTTTGTTGTGGCACGGTGAGATGGTGATTACTCGTGTGGAAAAACGAGTGTATGACGTAATTGGTTGATCCGACATGAATGGTAACGAGTATGTTTTGGGTGATTTAATAGCTATATATATGTGGATGTATATATACTACTATGTGTTAAGTTATGGTATATGGTCGTTCACTAGTTATTATAACTTGAACGTACCTTGTGTTTGTTCGTGTTTTATGGTGCTGGAGTTGATGGAGTTTCAACAACGTTTCGATTTTTTTTTTGAACTGTGTCTTGTAGCGTATTCTTTGAGTTCATATTTCACGTGTACGTTTTAAAATGTTGTTCTGGGTTTTAAGTCCGTTGAAATAAATGGAGATTTCTTTTGGGATAATGAAATCTTTTGGGTTGATTCTTACATTTCTTTTGGTTGGTATATGGAAAAAGGGGGGACTTGGAAATATACTATAGAGTTAGATAGTTGGTTGTATTCGGTAAAATAAGGGTAAGGTGTTGGGGTCATGTTTGAAACAAGATGTAACATAAGTTTTTTTTTTATCAACACTTATTTATTTCAAATTCTAAAAGACTTTCTTTAAAATAAAGCGAAGTAAAATTTCTTTCTACTTACATAGTTTATATAATTGGATTTAACCGATTCATGTCATTTATAGTTATTGATACAAGGTTAAAAGGAGTTTATGAATATTTCACATACAATTATATCTTTCATTGAAAAGGATTGCATTGATCACTAAGTCTATTCTTTAGTTTTTTAAAACAACTAGCATAAAAAATTTTTGGTCATAACTTGTTCGTTTTTAAAGCTTTTTGGGTGATTCAAAAGCCAAAAATTATGTACTCGGAACGTACTTTTCAAATATTCAGAATGTATAGTCATGGGAGGTCAGTGGACTGGCTGGAATTGTTGTACAAGTGTCGGGTTCAAGGTTGAGTTTGAATAGTAATTTTATTTTTTTTATGATTTGGGATGCACGGGATACCTAGTCTTTGAGTTGAGTTTTGAGATCGTCTAGAAGGTTGTTTGTAGATGGTTTGAGTCACATAGATGTGGGGAGGTAAGGAAAAAAAATTTTAAAAAAATATATATATATATATTCTTTTGGAAAGTCGATCTTTGCACGGTTTAAATAATATGTGGCGGGGCGTAATATGTTTTGGTTGCCATTGGGTGTTTCTTGGATTATTTTTTTCGTTGTCATGGGTCATTTGGAATTGATACATGTTTCGGGTTTGAGTTTTCTTTGGAGTCTCGTGGTTTTTGATTTGTTTTAATTGGTGCACGTGAAATGTCGTTAGTTATCCGTGGGTTTAATTCGTCGATCGTATCTGGTGTATTCAGGATGTAGTTTTGGTTTTGTATGGTTTAGGAGCGTTGAGGTAGAACCATGAATAGAGCAAGTAGGAGAAGTGAGAGGAGTTGTAGTTAGTGTCTTCCAAGGCAAATCGTTGATGGAGTGAATTAAGAACAAGAGCTGTTAGAAATTGCAAGGAATTTATTCGTATTGCCGCTAAGAGAGGGTGTGAGGAGGACATAGTTGAAATTGCTAAGGATGTTGTATGAACGCTTTGGGTTTACGGTTATGCATTTGGCTTCGCCAAAGCACTAGCGGTTTTCATGGAGTCAATGAACCGAGTGTGCATGAACGTCTATAAACGAGTTGTCATCGGGAGCATCGACGACATCTTGATCTACTCAAATCTTAGAAGGAGGATGAGGCGAATTATGTGTTAGTTTTGGAGTTGTTAGTAAAGGGAATGAAACGTGAGATTTCTAAGTGTGAGTTTTAGGATTTAGTTGGCCAGGACTAGTAGTCAGAGATGATGGCATATCGTCGAACCAGCAAGGGGCGAAGTGAAGAAGGACGAGGAAGCATTTTGGAGGCTGAAGAGGTGGATTGGATAATGAGCAGATCTTGGCATTATCGGAAGGACTGGATGAATTCGCGAAGCATGACGATACGTGGAGCAGGGATTTGGACGCGTACGAGGACGACAAAGAAAGGCGATCGCTTATACGTTGCAGGAACTGAAGATTTGGAAGAACTGGATAGACTTAGTTAGTGGAGCTGGACTGTTATATCTGCCTAGAATGCTAGAGGCATTTGGTGTACGAGACGTGGAGAATGATCTATACGGATCATGAACATATCCAACACATATTCAATCATCTTGATTGAACATTTGGCAAAGGTGATGGGTGGAGTTAATTGATGAAAGAAAATTATAAGGCCAAGTACCATCTGGGAAAGGCAAGCATGGTCGATGAGACATGGAATAAGAAGGATGAGGTGAAGCTGAGACGAACTTGAACTATAGGGATGATGTATTCGAGTGGTTTGGATGAAGGATGTGGGTTGCACGAGTTGAGTTGTCTAAAGCAATGAACGCGTCAACATTTATGTTGCGTGGCTTGGACAATCGTAAGGAGGAAAGGGACGTAGACTATACTTCCTACATGGATAGGAGTAGTTTAGAAAGGGTGATGTAAGGACGAAGTTGGTGGAAGGGATACATAATGTGGTGGGGGATTAAGTACGATGAGAGTTGGGTGATAGTCGATAGACTGACTAATTCATCACCTATTTCAAGAGGAATGAGAAGTCACGTAGTTGGGAAGTTGGAAGAATTAATGGATATGTGAAAGACCGTCATAGGTCACTTTGTAAGGAAATTGGAATTTAAAGTAGTTTGGGATACGGACTGAAGGGAGTTGATGAATGTAATTGGACATGGGTGATTGATTTAGAGGTAGTTCGGAAACTCGTTAGCGATGGCTGAGTTTTCATATAATGATAGTTATCGTACTAGAAGTCGATAAATGCCATTTGAGGCACGATATGAAAGGATAGGGTGAGTTGTCCTCATTGTGGACTAGAATTGGTAAAAGAGGCTACTAATGTGGTAATGGTGTTTGTGGACAGAATGAGAGCAACAAGGGATGCTATGTAGAAAAGGAGGAAACCACTAGATTTAGTGACAAAGTTATGTATGGAGTTTCACCCATAGTAACGGGTGGTATGATTTGGAAAGATGTAAGTGTTGATGTAGAGTTTTGTAGGTCCATTTATAATCTTTGGGAAGATCAGACCATTAGCTTATGAGCATAGAATTACCTGGGGGAAATGAGTTGTATACATGATACATTTCATGTATTAGGGTTGGTAAATGTTGTTTGAGGATGCATATTTTCATGTCCGGTTATTCGGGTTTTGTGCTAATAAGAGTCTTTGTTTTATCGAAGATTCATTTGCGAGATTTATTGACTGTGAGGTCAAGAGTTTGGCAATGGGTTTAATTATTTTTGGTTTGTACATGTGGTATCTTGAAACTTGATCTGAAGTTCACGTGGAAATGAGAGGAGTTCATTTAGAACAAGTATCCTCGTGTGATTTGTTGTCTGTGTGTTGATCCTAAGGAGTAAATCTCAGGACGAGATTTCTATTAGGAGGGAGTGATGTGACAACCGTGGTTTTGAGGTTCGTCACTTGGTCTTACTTTTAGGTTATTTTATGTGTGCTTACTTGAATTGTGTGATTACGTGTTTATTTTGTGTGATTGAGGTTGGTGTGGTTATCGTTTATGAGTATAGAGTACTCATAAGTAAATCGAGGAACGGTTAATTCATGTTCATGAGATCACAATTAGTGACTATGAAATGAAATGGTGATATTTTGGTGGTTACGTATATGTATAGGTATTATCGTAATAGTGTATTTTTTTAGGATTTACGGTTTAGCATTTAGAGGTCTCGGGTGAGGTAATTATCCATATGAATATTTTTCGGGATGGTTTTAAGTCATTTAGGACTTAGTTATAAAGTTTATTTCAAAATTTGAGATTTTTTTTAAAAGTGTATATTTTACGTCTTTTACGGTAATCGCGTAAAAACTGACTAGTTTTACGGTTTTAAGGTTTTGGAGGCTTTAGAAGCTGAAATAAATTAAGGTAAATTAAGGTAATATTAATAAGGTAATAATTAACAATAAAAAGAAAAAAATAAAGAAAAAAACGAAATTATTGGGTCGGTTTAGAAGAGAAAAAAAAGGAAAAAAAGGAAAAAAAAAGGAAAGTGGGCTTTGGGTTGGACTAGGATTCACCCATACCCTATATATTGTTTTATACACAACCAAAATTCATTATCTATCCCCTGGAGACAAATTAAATTCGTGGGTTTCACAAAAGTTAGGGTTCTTCATATTTTTTTTGGGGGTTTTCATAAATCGAAGGTAAAGTCTTTAATCCCTTTTTAATTTAATTGTTTTAATGATTTCTTAATTATTCTTATGATGGATTTGGGTTAGGGTTTATATAAAATCAGTAAATTAATGATTTTATAATCATAATATGATGATCATATAATCTAGGGCTTGTATTAGATGGGGTTATGGGTAATTAATTAGTTCAATTTGTTTAAACCCGTTTTTAAAAACTGGGCAGATTTTGAGTCAATTGTTTTGATCATATCGGGAGTTCTATAAACTCTTATTTTACGATCCAAGTACCCCTGGAAAGCTATTTAAGGTGGCTTTCCAATGCAAGAAACGAGAACTAAATTGGAGGTCGGGAAGTGGGTCAAAAACAGGTTACAACAGTCGGAGGTCAAAACAGTTTTGAATTCAGCCTGTTTTCTTTTTAAGTTTTGGGTTGTTTGGGGCACTTAGGGTTGCATTGGGATCTTCTCACGAACGTGAGAGATGGTTTATATATTGTAGTTAATATCTGCATTTGGGCTAAGGTGGTGGTTTAGGGTAAGACCCCTTAATGGTAACAAACTTTTAGTACGTTTAAAATCAGGAAATCTGGAATGACGAAAGTAGATATATATATATATATATCGGGGCCTTAACAGTAGCTTTAATGTTAGGGCAAGTGGGAGGTGTTAGCCAACATATGTAAAGGTGTGAATATTCCTTTTACAGAAACCATGGGTAGGTTTAAGTGGGCGTTTGACCTAAAGGTTTGAGACCTACAAACTGGGACTGTTTTGGGTAAAATACGAACGGGTTAGTTGTTAAACTTAACTAAGTTAAGGACTTGTTAAGAAAGGGTAATGGGGTAATTAGAGCTTATTAATGAGGTAAATATGTGAGAATGTGTTAGATGTCCATCATAGGTTAATGATCCATCTTAGTGATTGGTTCGTTTATTGATTTCGTGTTTTTGGTTTGTTAGCTTGTTGCTAGTGCAAGGACGTGTGAAGGAGCTATCATGTGAGTTTCATAGTCCCATGTTTACTATTGATTTTGACTTCCAGATGGGATGGAAGAGACACTGTGTTGAGTTATTTTCTAAATTGATGTTGTGAATGTGTTTGTGATTTGAGATGGACTTGTGTGTACATTATGTGATTAACTACTATGTGATTTTTGATTGTGTATGATTTGGATCGGGGGACACGTGCCGTCTCAGTTATTGTGGTTTGACAAGGTAGTGGCCTTGTGGTTTGACAAGGTAGTGGCCTTGGGATAGGTACATAGTGTGATCATCTATGGTACCATGTTGTTTGGCAAGGTAGGAGCCTTGGATTTTGGTTTGGAATGATTGATCTTGAATGCTAGTTGTTAATAAATAATTGTAGCACATTGTCCATATGTTATTGTGTTGATGGTTGTTGTTCACAGCTTGTAATCTGATTTAGCGTTGGAGTCTAAACCTATGACTCTCACCAACTTTATGTTGACGTGTTTTAGTGTCTCTTTCAGGTGATACTATGGTTAAGCATGAGAATATAAGTGGCTAGGATTGGAGAAGCTTAGGAATGCATATAGAAGGAGAATCCCCGTTTCCTTCTTAGTTTTATTTGTTCATTGAATAAGTGATACTGTTGGCACCTATATGTTTGTTTGTTCGTGTTATTTGTTTGTTTTGGGTAAGAGGTAGGACTGTTACCTACTTACCTAGACTCCTGCATTGTTGAGATATTGTCATGACATTTGTGTCACCATTTTATGACATTTCTTATATCATTTAGTTATCTCTATAGACACGCTATTGTTGTGATGATATCCATACGTCGTGCCCCATATTCGGCCATGGTGGGGTGTGACATGGTCCCCTATTTGTTGAACTAGAAGATTTGGTCTACAAGATTATTTTTGTAAAATCTTCCATCTTTGCTTATTTTTTTATTTATGTATCACTGTAGCAAAAGCTCCTTCAAGAGTTTCTGAAAAAAGCTCTTGAAGGGCTTCTACTACTTGGAACTTATTTGTGTGTGCAGGAGCAAAAGATCTGTCACACTCCCATTTCCAATTTCCTTTCTTTAATTTGGTTCTTGGGTTCAGCTATTGAACCACCAGCCAAGAACAGTCCATACATGGTGACTTACAAGCTCCTTTAAGCCAGAAACTCCCCTAAAGGAAGGCATCAGCTAGAAAAATCTTGACCTGAACAAGGTCAAGGAAGGTGAGAGGCTTGAACCCCTTTACATTTTTCTAAGTTTCTTGAGAAATTGTGGGAAACTGGTGGTATGTTGTAAGGTGTTGTTTGTTGTCTTATTTGTTTCATTATCATCATTAGAAGGTGTTCTTGGTAGATTTACATGTTTCTGAAGTTGTTTGTAACAAAGAGCTCTGTTAATTAATAAATTTGCTAGTGTAAGGGGTGTTTAGTACTAGGGTTTAGTGGAATGTAGTGACAACATAAGCTGAACACTAGGCCTTGAATCTCTCTATATTGGCTGAGGTAGTGTAATTGTTTGTTAGTTTTGGATATCTTGGTGTTTAGTATAAAATTGTATGCTTTGTCTAAAATCTGTCATAGAAACCAGTAGGTCTGAATAGGGTTGCGTTTTATGTTTCATGGTTTGAAAACTTGCTGATAGATAGTCATTAGGTAAGTATTCGGTTATTTGTTATTGCATTGTATTTTGGTTTGCTTATTATAAAGATCTTATGAGCCAAAATTCACTGGTGTGCATTTTAAACCAGCAAACCACCTTCTGTCCAAACTGTGGCAATTTTAGCCTTTGATTATGTGCTTTAGGCTTTTAGGTTTTGCTACCTGTTAGAAATAGGTTAGTTCTAGGGTTGTATGCAGTTGTTGCTAGTTTTGGTTGGCTATGTTGCAAGTTATTGTAGTTCAAAATCTCACCAAATTGCAAAACACACCAGCAACTAACCACTTTCTGTCTGCTGTCATATCAACAGATATTTAAGCCTTGATTTGGTGTTTTGTGGTTAGCGTTTTGGCTCAAGTGTAGATTTTAGGTTAGTATAGGATTACAATATCTAGTCTTAGGTTTTTGGTAAACTTTTGGAAGCTCAAATTAGTTGTAGAACCTACTATGTTGCCATATAGACCAGCAGACTATTTTTTCTGCAATTTTCATGTTCTTGGCCTGATTTTGTTGGATTGGTGTGTGATTTTGTGTTTGTTAGTTGTGTTTTTTGTATTTGTGTTGACTCATCACAAGTAAATACTTGTGGGGGTGCCCTCTGTGCCATAAAACAGCAAGCAAAAGGCTCCGAACAAAGCCAAAACAGCACAGTCACATCCCTGTGTGATTTACACTAGCAGTGGGAACCCCTGTTACCACTGAAGCACCAGACAGTTGCCACTGTTAGTTCAAAGACACCAAACAGCTTAGTGTTTTGGTCTTATTATACTTATTTTCACTTTTTTAGCATTTTTATTTTTCCCAAATACTTTTAGATAAAATAGATTTTTAGAAAAATTTATGTATTTTTCTGATTATTATTTAATTATTTATTATTATTTTAAGTAAAAATTGTTTTTAGGCGTTTAAAAATAGACTTAATTGTTGAAAAAACTGGAAAAATATTTTTTAGTGATTATTAACTATATTTGAGGTTTACAAGTTATAAAATATTAGTTTGGGCTTTTTATTATTTTATTTGATTTTTAGGGCTTTAATTAACATTTAAAAATTAAATATTAATTAATTTAAAAAGTTTTAACAATTTTTCTTGATTTGTAAACCCTAGATAGATTTTTAGGTTCTTAAATAAATTTTTTGAGAATTTTTAGATAACTTTTATTTTTCGTCGATTTTTATGATTTTACGTTTTTCGCGTCGTAGTGTGAATTTTAGCATAACTCGTCATTAATTTGCAATCTCTTTTCTTCCAAAAATGTTACTAATCCAAATACGTATTTATATCTATGGCATTAAACACGAAAAACTCCCTTGAGGAACGAACTCGTTTGTTGAATTTGACGGTTTTCCTAAATCGTCAAATTTAATACTTACCATATATTTGTTTTTCCTAAAACAAGTATAAAAATACTACAATCAGTCACTCCCACTAAAGCGAAGAAAGCGTGCCCTTTATCTAGGATTACTAAGGATACCAAAACACAATCGTGTCATTTAACTAGGAACACAAACACTATTGTTGGAACAAAGTTCCCTTTAAATAGGTCTACTCCCACTGTAGTGCCTGTTACAAAACCAAAACCTAAGGAAGACGGACCCATAAAACTTGAAATTAAACAAACTTACGTTATCAAAAGACGGAAATCGAAGGATGACACGTATGTTAGCAACTTTGATAATGTTATATCTGAATCTGCTAACATTACGGAACCCATAGTTTCCGATGCATTGCTTGTTGTTTTTGTTGTTGAAAACAGGTTGTCCAAATCGTCCTCTGGTATTTGGACTCCGGTTTTTCCTAGCATATGACCGGAGATCGCTCTCAGCTCAAAAATTTCGTCAGCAAGTTTTTTGGTATGGTTGGGTTCGAAAATGATCATATTGCAAAGATAATGGGTTACGGTGAATATTAAATTGGGAATGTTACGATTTCAAGAGTGTATTATGTGGAAGGACTCTGTCACAATTTATTTTCGTGGGAAAATTTTGTGATGCAAACCTAGAAGTTGCTTTTCGAGAGCATACCTGCTTCATTCTCAATTTAGAAGGGGTAGATTTGTTGAAAGTTACTCGAGGGAATAATTTATATACTTTTTTCTAGAAGACATGATGGTAGCTTCTCTCGTATGTCTCCTCTCCAAAGCATCAAAGACTAAGTCATGTGTGGGTTTGCCATTTAAGGATCCGGTGGTCTAGTAGGGTGATATATGGTGGCAGCCATGGATGAATATAGAGAGAGACGTTGTGTGTGAGAGAAAGAAAAAGTGTATTGAAAATAAAATGAAAACACAAGCAACAACCCCTCCTTGGAAGCCTTGGAGGGGTATATATAGTCACATACCGCCTAAACTATACAACGTTTCCTATTCTAGTCTATGCGTGTGTGACTATGATAACTAACGGGAATTCTTAAATGTCGTCACATAAAGTGCATTTCCAACAATCTTCCCCCATGGGACGACGTGTAGAATTCCTTACAATATTTTTCCTAACAAGTACATAATGATTAAGAACAAAAGCTTCCATGAAGCGTCCAATGCTGATGAAGTCTTCTCAGACTTTTGACTTCAAGTCTTCACTTCAAAACGACTCATCTTTAAAGTAACTTGTAGTAGAAATACAGTAACGGCACGAGCTAAGTAATCCATGTACTTCTTGTTAAGGAGAAGCTTCTTAATCAACTTCCCCCTAATTCATGCCACATAATATTGATGTATAAGCTTTTATAGCTTCCCCCTAAACCAGCAATCCTCATAAGCAGTTCCAAAGCTTTGAATAAAGCTTAGAATGATTAAGCGCACAACGTAATTTAACAAGCAAACCCCATCATATGAAATGATAATGTTGCTATGAGTGATTGAAAGTTAGGAGCACACCAAGTAGATCAACAACGTCTCTTCTCACGCTTGAATAATTCTTCTGAATTTTTCTTCCCCCTGAGAGTTCAAGTTATGCATACTAGAAAGAATCAAGACATTTCTTCCCCCACGTAGTTGAAGAAAGTAAACCAATCCCATGTATGAAGCTCAAATACTAAAGTAGACACTTTATCCCATTCATGAAGTTGACATCGTAACACCAGAGTCAATTAAGTCCCAGAAATGGACATATCTTCTTCCGGAGATGCACCAGAGTCAATTAAGTCCCGGAAGTGCATATCTCTCCATATAGGATAATGATGATGAATAATTGCAACCTCAAAACAATTAAACATCAAACAATAGTGTACCGCTTAGAGACTGATAACGCCACGAGTTAAAACACTGATTTCCACTGCGGTTATGACAAATGTTTTCCCGGAATGTCTTCAAATCAAAAGAAGGTATGAAGTTCATCATGTGTACTCGTTGTGCGTTCAATGTGTCTTCTTATTCCCCTTGATGGTTTTGAAACTCGGAACCAACAATAAATCGTACGCACATGTACCTGAAATCTCGTGAGAATAATAAATAAGTTGAATTATATATTTTGTGAGAATCAGCTGCTGATCGAAAATCTCTACTCATAAACTCTCCATGGCTATCTTTACCAACCTATTGTAGGTAATTTGAAGTAAGCACTGATAGAATGAGCCAGATATACAAAATGTGAAACTGAATAAGAATCCCTCGATCTTGTGACTTAAGCTTGCACTATTGTTGAAAGAAGAACGGTAGAGAAATCTCTAAGTACCCAATACATTACTGAAGAAGTATATAACCACAACACCTCTTGAAATTATCCACATCGACTATGCGTGTGACACGGAGTACAATAATGTAGCTCATTAAAGTGATAGTTATCCGGGTCATCAACCAACCACCCCGAACCCGGAAACTAGATAAACAAATCTTTATTCTAAGATTAAGCACGAGCAAGTTATCTTTGAAAGATAAAATAAGTACACGCCGTCGAAAAATCCGTCTTCAACTTCAAATAATTAATACTTGATCAAAAATCCGTAGCCACTAAAATATATCGCCAATTTTTCTTGGACTCGTCAAAATAAATTCGTCACAATGTCTCGTTTCATACTCTTGTCACTTTGTCATTTTATCAAATCACATGGAATAAATTGACATGTGCTATGATTTGGAACGTAGCAAACCTTGTCCCATGTGCCAACACAAAAGATCAAGCATATCTAAAAAAAATATTACTATGACCAACTTGTTTTTAGCAAAAGTGAAATTACGTAGCAAGAGTTACTTTACGTTGGCAATTAAAACGTGGCCATCCAACGTTTAACCAAATCCATATATCAATTGAAGTATAGAAAACAAAACGTGGCACTTCCAATTTAAATGCACATATTCAAGTGACCCAGCCACCTAATATCCGAAAGTAAGAAGTCAAACACAGTTTGTACTCGGCCCAGCGTCATGTGTAACCCGATCCATAAGTGAGATATATAAACTAGGCCAAACCCTAATATATCTCAAACCTAACATAATCTCAAACCGCAGCCACAACACACAAAATAATATCCTCCGTCTCATCTCTTAGTCTACATCCCTTTTCTTCATACCTTTCCCAACCCCTGATCATACCCAACCACCATATCAAACTCAAACATCAATTAAGCATCAAACACTCCTTCATCGCATCTCATCTACCCCAAAGAACATGGATAAAATCACAAGCACCATAAACTTATCAAAATCCCCAATTGAACTATTCATTCACAATAGCTACGACAAATTAGTAACACCAGCAATCACTCTTGCTCTTCTTAATGTTCATACAAAAATGGACGTAAAGGTCGCGGCATCAAGATCTATTCAAAAATAGGTCTCGGGTAGGTGAAAAAATGATTAATGGCAGGGTTTTATAATTCGTTTAATGTGATTTAAAATAAAAAAAAAGATTAGATTATAACTGATATGTTATTGATCTTTTCTTCTTATTCGAATATTAAAGACAGTTCCACTTGATGCATGTTTGTTTTTTCTGTTTTATGTCTTGAATCAAATCAAAGACAAACGGATAACAGATTTGTTATACCGTTTCTCTATTTTCGAATATAAAAAAGGTTTAAAACCTCACAAAGATCGATGATGAAATATATGATTCGTTTATATGACTTTTTGAGGTCACGTCTGACAATGACCAACACGAACTAATAAACTGAGATCTTGAATTAGTATTATTGATTTGAGTACTGTTGATGTTTAGATGGGTTAGGATATAGGTGACGAAGGGATTAGGATAGATTATTGTGGATTTGGTTGTGGAGAAATAAGGTGATGTTGGCTGTTGTATTGGTTTAGCTCTCAGTTTTCTGGTTTTGTTAAACTGTCGCAGTGTCTTGTTTTTTCGGTTTTGGTATAGTTTTAATACCACATGTCAAAATAAACCATCGCAATGTTTTCATTACACCCCATCGGAATGTCTTCAAATCCATCGGAATGTGAATAAGTCCCATCGGAATATGAATAAATCTATCGGAATATGAATAAATCTATCGGAAAGTATTCATTGGAATATATCCAGCGGAATATATCCAACTAAAATCTTATCTGAATGTACTTCCGGATTTTCTGGATCTTGCTTTTTCTGGATCAGATCTTATCTTCATCTTCAAGAAAAATAACAGAAAAAACCCATTTGACCATACCAGATATTAAAAATAACAGATCTTGAAAGTAGATTTGAATTCCCAATAAAAGAGTATAATACACAAGAACCAAAAAAGCAAGATTAAGACCATTAAAATGAAGCATGAGACAAAAAAACTGTTAAGACTGTCATGACAACAAAAAACAAGATTTAGACAAATTTGACCATCGTGACTTTAAAATTAATAGATCGAGACCAAAAGAAATTTTGACCACCAAATCAGTAAACAATAAACACGCTGATCCAAAGATTGAACCGTAGCTCTGATGCCAATTGTGGGTTTGCCATTTAAGGATCCGGTGGTCTAGTAGGGTGATATATGGTGGCAGCCATGGATGAATATAGAGAGAGAGGTTGTGTGTGAAAGAAAGAAAAAGTGTATTGAAAATGAAATGAAAACACAAGCAACAACCCCTCCTTAGAAGCCTTGGAGGGGTATATATAGTCACACACCGCCTAAACTATACAACATTTTCTAGTCTAGTCTATGCGTGTGTGACTATGATAACTAATGAGAATTCTTAAATGTCTTCACATAAAGTGAATTTCCAACATCATGTTATGACATCGACGGTTATCTCATCTTAACTTTGACACTATCAATCATTTGGCGAGAAACGAACATGTTCGTTGTCTTCCTTAACTTAAATTTCACAAGGACCATTTGTGTTTCACGTGTTCAATGGGGAAGAGCACTAAGAAATCATAAAAACCCAAGACTGAAGACACCAACCAAGAGAAACTTTATTTGCTGCATATGGATCTTTGTGGGCCAATGCCTATTGAGAGTCTGAGTGGGAAAAAGTACATTCTTGTTATTGTGGATGACTATTCTTAGTTTACATGGGTGAAATTTCTCGCAACAAAAGATAAGGCACCTAAATTCATCATCGGATTTCTCAAGATGATTCAAGTGCGTCTCAACACTACTGTCTGACTATAGGTGGCAAATCTTGCCCGATATGTAAATAATGGATACTTTTTGGCACTAGTTGTAAAATTAGGGGGCACCTTTTGGCCCATCAATATCAACTCATGGGCACTTTTTGGCACTAGTTGTAATATAAGTTGTAATCTAGTGTGCACCTTTTGGCACTAGTTGTAAACAAATGGGCACTTTTGGACACTAGTTGTAAACTAATGGACACTTTTTGGCACTAGTCGTAAACTAATGAACACTTTTTGGCACTAAGTTTATAAGTTAGAATTTTTACCCATCCATAATTAATTTTACGTTTTTCAGTAATTTTACGTTTTTTCAGTAATTTTACGTTTTCATTAGTAAATTTACGTTTTCGTCAGTATTTTTACGTTTTCATCAGTAATTTCATGTTTTCGTCAGTAAATTTACGTTCTCGTCAGTAAACATACGTTTTCGTCAGTAAACTTAAGTTTTCGTCAGTAGACTTACGTTTTCGCCAGTAAACATACGTTTTCGCCAGTAAATTTACGTTTTCGTTACGTTTTTGTCAGTAGATTTACGATTTCGTCAGTAAATTTACGTCTTTGTCAGTAAATGTTGTTCCCATATTTTATTCACTTCACCAAGATTGATTATAAGAAATAAAGAAGAAAGATAGATGATTTCTAGAGAGAGAAAGTAGAGAGCGAAAGTAGAGAGAAGATGGAGAAACTATGTGAGATTAGATTAAGAAATAAAACCACCAACCATTCCTAACATGCTAGGAAGGGCTTATATAGTCGGGCTTATACATGTAGCCTTAATGGACTATATTGTTTAATGGGTCGGGCTTGAATAAAATGCTTAGTACCTTAAAAGAGGCCTTTTAAGCTAGCCACCAAGCCCGTAATGTCACGACTATTTTAACTAATTGTTACAACGTTCTAATAAATATTAAAATAAAAACTTATGACCGAACATTCTTGTTTGACTTAATATTTTGAGGCTAACAATCTCCCCCAATGTGAGGTCATTCCTCTTCGATATTTGGAGTTCAATGGAGATTACGAATTTCGTCAGGAATGAGTCTTGAACGTGTAATAGTAGTCTTGTTCCTTCATGTTATGATCTTTGAGCCTTTGTTGTTGTCTTTCGACTTTATCTTTAAACTTGAGATCTTCAAATCACTCTTGACTTGTCTTTGCCATCTTGCGATCTTGTGTCTTTATCTACATGCTCATACTTTGCACTATCTTGAAAGTTTGCTAATAATCTCCTTTGAAGAGAGGTCATTCCTCTTCATTAAATGATAAGGAATATTTTGATCATCAAAGTTGTGGAAGTCTTTAGCTTTCTTGATTGTTGAATATGTATTTGGTCATGAGTATGTGGTTTTGAATCTTTGACTTTGTTGAGTACACCGTAACGTCACCTTCTTGAGACAAAACATAGACACGGACTGAATGGCTTTGACATTCGTCCTAAATCGGTAGCGTTTTACCTCTTGTCGGTGAAGACCGTTACACGATGTTAAATATCGTACCTGTGATTAGGTAGATTCAATTAAGAACCTCCTTGACAGGGTTTCGCGGTTGTACTAGCCGTTCTCTTTACTCGACCGTCTCAAAGCAAGACTACGAACATAAAGAGTAAATCAATTGGATAAATATCCGCTTGATTTAAGTCGTCAATTCAAATTCCTAGAACAAGTTTGATTCATTAAGAATCTTACCATTGTTTCTTTCCAGTTTACACAAGCTTGATTCATAAAGAATCTCGCAAGTTACCTACCGTAGCGCTGTTTGATGTTGACGCAAGAAGGATTTCCATTCGTCACTGTGAATATTAATGAATATCACTCTGAATGTTCTGGCAAGACCATAAAGATATTTCGTAGAAACCTGAAACGAGTTTGAATCAATAAAGAAACAAACCACTGTTGCTTTTCAGTTTTACATATGTTCAATTCATATATAATCTTACACATTACCTACCGCAGTGCTGTTTGATGTTAACACTGGAAGGATTTCCACTCATCATTGTGAATACTAGGTAGTATCACTCTGAGTGTTCTAGCAGTATCGCAAGGATATAGCATAGGACTCTCTTGATCGTCATTTGTGTGTCCTAACGAGATTTGATTGATCTCTTGGCTCTAGACTCGATTTGTGCACTTTTAGTGGTTGGAGGCTGGAGCAGATGCCACCTATTCAATATCAACTATCTCGGAGTGAGAAAGTCAATAGAAGTCGTGTTGATCTCCGTGAAAATAAAACAAAATTCTTTTGAGAGAAGCCTGAGTCAGCTGGGGAGGGGTTGTGCATTAAATCACTGGGTCCATGATGTGTTGTCTTTATGATGTGTTGACCCGGTTTCTTCCTAAGTTGTATGGAGGGATAATTTCTTTACACCATTTATCCTTACATTTCTTTTTCATTCTTCAACCCCTTCAATGCTTACGAATACATCATTACTAGCACCTTGTTGTGATTGTTCCAGTGCTAGCATCAGTACTTAGTCGGCATTCAGCTTCGTTCACATACTACTCCATCTTTCCTAAGGACTTCAAATAATCTATTGGATTGTCCCAGGGAAGATCCCTCCGGTTCTGGTTGGATCATAGGACTTAAACCTAACCACCCTTTTGACACCAATAACGTCGTGAATTAAAGATGTTGTGGGTTTTTTATCGTAACCATGAGTGCTTGAGTCTTTAGATCACATTTTAATCACATTTTCTCCCCTATCTCTAATATATAAAATCGTTTGATATTAGAGATACCAAATTTGATTAAAATATATTGTGAAAAATAGTCTTGAAAACTTCGGGAGAAGAATGTGTCAAACTAGCATGAAATTGTTTGGAACTTGAGCACAGTACATAGGTACTTTATCAAAGTGGAAGCCATAATCCGTGAGTTGTGTTCTCATCCAAAGAACTTGAGCACAACACATAGATAGAGACACATACTCCGCTTCGGCTGATGACAGTGACGTACAATCCTGCTTCTTGGAAGATTATCCCACAAGCTTATCATAACCTAGAAATTGTGCACCTCCAGAAGTACTTTTACGTGTATCAAGACACCCTGCATGATCAGAATCTAAATTGGCCGTTAGAAAGAAACCGGTTTCCCTCGGATAACGGAGTCCCATGTGAATGGTATTCTTAAGGTACCAAAAGATCCGTTTAACCTCCTTGAGGTGCTTTTCAGTGGGTCGTGCTTGATATCGTGCCCAATAACACGTAGCATGTGATACATCTGGTCAGCTTGCTGTTAAATACATGAGGGAGCCGATCATGGAACGATATCTCGTTTGATCTATGGCATCTCCCTCCAAATCAACATCTAGGGATGTGGTTGATAATGGTGTCCCAACGGGGTCACATGAGGTCATACCATGCTTTTTGATTATCTTTTGACAATACTTAGCTTGGTTGATAAAGATACCACTTGGAGATTGGTGAACTTGAATTCCTAGAAAGAATTTTAGTTCTTCCATCATTGACATTTCAAATTTGTTGTGCATGACTTTTTGAAACCATTTTGAAAATTTTAGGTTTGTAGACCCGAGAATAATGTCATCAACATAAATCTGCACAAGCAAAATGTCATCCCCGTATTTATAAGTGAACAAAGTTAGATCAATGGAACCTTTTGAGAAACCTTTGGATACAAGAAATTTCGAGAGCTCATCGTACCACGCCCTTGGAGCTTGCTTGAGTCCACAAAGTGCTTTGTGGAGACGATACACCTTGTCAGGATAATGAGGATTGACGAATCCTTCCGGCTGTGTGACATAGACTTCTTCCTTCAAAGGACCGTTAAGAAATGTCGTCTTAACATCCATTTGATAGACAATGAATCCCTTATGTGTAGCATAAGCAAGGAAAATCCTGACCGCTTCCATTCGAGCTACTGGTGCAAATGATTCTTCAAAATTAATACCCTCTTTCTGTCCATACCCTTTAGCCACTAGCCTAGATTAATTCTTGATGATGGTATTCTCTTCATCCATTTTGTTTTTCTAGATCCATCGATGATTTAATGGTATTACATCGTATGGTCTATCAACAAGTTTCCAGACTTTAAGTCATTCAAATTGTTGAAGTTCATCCGTGATCGATTCAATCCAAGCGTGATCTGCCAATGCTTCTTTGATATTTGTTGGTTCAGTTGTACTCACGGCGAGTGCGAACATACAAACATCACCATCGGTTTTAAGTTTTCGTCTTGTACGAACAGGTTGTGAAGGGTTTCCAATAACTTGAACCAAAGGATGATCTCGGGTCCAATGATGTATTGAAGGATGTCGTTGGTAGAACGTATGCATATTTGACGGATCAACATGTTGAATAGAAGACGCTCTAGTTTCGTGTACCGGTGTACCGAATGGGTTGATAAATTCGTCTTCGTCAGATAATGCATTGTCTGCTTGATTTGTGTTCTCTGGAGCAATGATAGTAGTTGTGGATGTTGTAGGAGCGGTTGTTGATGTGATATTCTGAGGATGGGGAATGAACTCAAATTGAGGGAGATTGTTAGTCTAAAAATATTGAGTCAAACAAGAATGTTCGGTCATAGGTTTATAGTGTAACATTTATTAGAACATTTTAATAGTTAGTTAAAACAGTCGTGACATTACAGTCTTGATGGCTACCTTAAAAGGCCTCTTTCTAGGTACTAAGCATTTTATTCAAACCCGGCTCAATCAAACATATATCCCATTATGCCACATGTAGGCAAGGCTATAAATACCCTTCCTAGCATGTTAGGAAGGGTGTTGGTTGTTAATTTTCTTAATCTAATATTCCTAATGTTTCACACACTTATCTCTCTTTTCTCTCTCTACTTTCTCTATCTAGAATTCATCTACTTCATCTATCTTTCTTCTTTATTTCTTGTTTGATCATCACAAATAAGGGACAACAGTGTTGTTTCGTCTTTCTTCCGAAAATGAAGACGCTATCTTTGACCCCGGTATATGTTTATTGGGTTTTTAAGTACTCCATGTATTTTTTGGACCTTGTTTATCATGTAATCCCCACCAATAATGACCACATCATGATAATGCCTAAATGATCACGTTTATGGGGATTCGAGTCGAGCTTTTGACTCGGATATCAAAAACAAGGTGCCTCGTGGGGAAATCCCATGCTTATCCTTGTAAATATTATTGCTTTCTAATAGTGTAATGCGGAGACTTGTGCTCTTCCAACCTTTGTTCTGTGGTTGTTTGTGATTGTGATTTATTAGGTTCATCGTTATCATTGAAGCCTCTCGTGTTCGTTTTACGTATCACTTGAGATTCGATCGTTTCCTTTGAAGATTCCGATATCCGATGATATCCTTTTATGCTCTAAAGTTTATCTTTAGCATAATTCATAAACGGCTTATCGATTATTCGTTATACCTTTTCCATGCTCGAGATTAAGCATTCGACTTTTCGTCTCTAGTATGGGGGTGTTTCACCCTTATACTCAAAACATTGAGGATAACGTTTAGTTTTAGTATGGGGGTGAATAGATACTTTACCATGCTCACGTCATCACGCAATCCAATATTCATTTTTTTGTTATCATTTTGTTGCAAAATAAGGCTAAAAATAGCTAAAATATAAAATTTTCTCATTTTTCATAAGTGTTTAAGACACGAATGTAGGTTTTCCGATGGTGAGAATAAGAGTAGTTTTTTACTAGACCGTGCGTGTTGAGCACTTAGCTTCGATTCCTTAACTGTATTAGGCTAAGTCTCATTAAATTGAGGACAAGAAATGATAGCGTTAATTATAAGTTACTATGCTTAACGTAGAGCACTCGTATTCTTTCAAAAACTCATCTGTCCTAATTTGTTGCTTTTTCTCCCAACGCTTTTATATTAAATTGTTAATAAATAGGTTTTTTTGCGGTTTAATCTCTATTGTTAGTTTCTAATTAATTCTAGTAGCTTCCATGTAATTAAATTGGAAAAACATTAAGGTTTCGCCAACGTCGGGGATTTGAAGTATTGGCACCCGAATAATCAAAGGCTTCCCTTATAATTTTAAGTTCCTCTTCACTTAAATCAAGCAAAAACTTCAAACTCACAAGCCCGAAAAATCTATGCAAAAATTGAAAGTGAATGTCTTAAAACCTTGAAGCCTTAAAGATCCAAAATCCGCCCTAGCGTGAGGATATACGTCAAGTCATAATAAACACCTCATGGCGAGGTTAAATAAAAGACAAGGGCAAGACCAAAGTCATAATAAACACTTCATGGCAAAGTTCAATAAAAGATGGCGGTAAACCAATATAAATTGGTAATAAGTTTCATGTTCAAATCCGTTATAAAAACGTGTTTATCGATCCTTTTTGTTGACTTAAGTTTTTGACATCGTTGTCGATTGGGAAAGATTGTTAATTCGATGATTTTGGTTACACCATTTTGACTCTATTTTCGGACCTAATCTCTATTTACGTATAAGTCAAAAATGTATCCTCGTGATCATTAAGACAAAAAAAATATAACAGATACACTTTAGGAATAAGGGAGTTTAAGTACGTGATTAGAGCATATGAGTATTGTTAGCGTTACTAACTTATAATGACAATGATCTTGTTTCACGCTTAGCATGGAATTGGGTGAAAATCGAGGATGACGAACTTATCTCTATGAGGCATTCTCGTGTTCCTATTCTTTGACCCTAAAGTTCACGTTCTCGTGATGAAAACAATACATTATGTCTAAAACGCAAGTAGTAGTTAATTTAAATTTACGTTTCAATAAATGTCACCTAAAAATGAACTTTGGAAATGCTATGATACTTAATTCTAGCATCGCATGAGGGCACGACAATGGTTTAGTATGGGGGAGTGATGCGACTACATTTATACATAATCTCATCGTCCAAATCGGGCTTAAAATACTATAAAATGTCATAAAATACCGTAAAATATGCTTGTGTTTGTTCATTGTGTATTTTAGGTACGGATATCGTGAAATCAACAAAAGATAACAAGAGTCAAGAAAAAAAACGGGAAACGAAGCCGCACAAAGATCCAGACCCGAGCTATGAATTTCCAAAGAAGTCCTTTAATTTTAAAGATTGTCAAGATTGGTCCCTAAAGAATTGAAGACTTGTCACTTTAGACCCTTGTAAATCTCAAATATACAAGAATGGTCCCTAAAGTCTCAAGATTATTCAACAATAGCCATTGAAGAATGCCCTTATTGTAAGAATGGTCCTTGATCATAGTTCATACAAAGAGAGGGACTAAAATGCCATTTGGTCAAACTACTTATCAAAGGGAAATAGAGTTATACTGTGGAGACTTTGAATGCACAAACTATGGAAATTTAGGGGGGTCTTTTGCAACATTTCAAACCCATAACCCATCATCCTATGCGACTAACCCATCCTAAGCCCAAAAACCAACCCGGTCTATTAAAACCCCACTTAAACTCGTTTAATATTAATTTAACATTTAAATTAATATTAACAATTCTTAAATTAGCCAGGAAACAAGTTTCTCTCACTAACCCACGATTAACACACACACAACTCACACACTCATTATCCCTAAAACACTAATCCAATTAATTGTGCAAACCAAAGGGGAATCACGTGTTCCAGATCGCTAATACACTTTATCCTTAACACACCCCAACCACCAAACAATCTTCGCATGCCATGTGGACCCCATTTCGTCTACCCCTGTCACTCCATTTTTAGCAAGAAGGGAATATGGATAGAAAATCAATGGACCAGTGTAATTTCTTCCTCCCAAAGAATACAATCAAGGGCTAAGATTCACTCAAGGACAACTGGCAACAAGCTGTACATCACATGGGAGTTCTTTGACCAAAAATTTGAAATCACGTCCAAGGGCGTTTTAGGCAATTCTATGGCTAGGGTTTGTAAACTTTACATGTTTTCTAGATAGTTCTATCATTTAGTATAAAAGGATGTCACATGTGACACCTTTTACTGTTTCCAATTTTGTATTTTTTTTCAATGTAATGAAATTGAAATGTTTGAATGTGCAAAACTGAGTTCCTATTTAATATTGTTGTTTTTAGTTTAAGTGTTTATGATTTATGCAAGAAAGTTCAGATTTTATATATGTTTTCATTTTTACAAAATATTTTCAAAAAAAATTAATTTTTGATAAATACTTTGGATCCAAACTCAAGCTGTTAGATTGAGGTTGTTTTGACAAAACAAACTCAATACAACATATTGAGTGTGTTATTGTTTGTGTTGGTCCCCTATTTGTTGAACTAGAAGATTTGGTCTACAAGATTTTTTTTGTAAAATCTTCTATCTTTGCTTATTTTTTATATTTATGTATCACTATAGCAAAATCTCCTTCAAGAGTTTCTGAAAAAAGCTCTTGAAGGGCTTCTACTACTTGGAACTTGTTTGTGTGTGCAGGAGCAGAAGATCTGTCACACTCCCATTTCCAATTTCCTTTCTTTAATTTGGTTCTTGGGTTCAGCTGTTGAACCACCAGCCAAGAACAGTCCATACATGGTGACTTACAAGCTCCTTTAAGCCAGAAACTCCCCTAAAGGAAGGCATCAGCTAGAAAAATCTTGACCTGAACAAGGTCAAGGAAGGTGAGAGGCTTGAACCCCTTTACATTTTTCTAAGTTTCTTGAGAAATTGTGGGAAACTGGTGGTATGTTGTAAGGTGTTGATTGTTGTCTTATTTGTTTCATTATCATCATTAGAAGGTGTTCTTAGTAGTTTTACATGTTTCTGAAGTTGTTTGTAACAAAGAGCTCTGTTAATTCATAAATTTGCTAGTGTAAGGGATGTTTAGTACTAGGGTTTAGTGGAATGTAGTGACAACATAAGCTGAAAACTAGGCCTTAAATCTCTCTATTTTGGCTGAGGTAGTGTAATTGTTTGTTAGTTTTGGATATCTTGGTGTTTAGTATAAAATTGTATGCTTTGTCTAAAATCTGTCAAAGAAACCAGTAGGTCTGAATAGGGTTGCGTTTTATGTTTCATGGTTTGAAAACTTGGTGAAAGATAGTCATTAGGTAAGTATTAGGTTATTTGTTATTGCATTGTGTTTTGGTGTGCTTATTATAAAGATCTTGTGAGCTAAAACTCACTGGTGTGCATTTTAAACCAGCAAACCACCTTCTGTCCAAACTGTGGCCATTTTAGCCTTTGATTTTGTGCTTTAGGCTTTTAGGTTTTGCTACATGTTAGAAATAGGTTATTTCTCGGGTTGTATGCAGTTGTTGCTAGTTTTGGTTGGTTATGTTGCAAGTTATTGTAGTCCAAAATCTCACCAAATTGCAAAACATGCCAGCAACTAACCACTTTCTGTCTACTGTCATATCAACAGATATTTAACCCTTGATTTGGTGTTTTGTGGTTAGCGTTTAGGCTCAAGTGTAGATTTAAGGTTAGTATAGGATTACAATATCTGGTCTTAGGTTTTTGGTAAACTTTTGGAAGCTCAAATTAGTTGTAGAACCCACTGTGTTGCCATTAGAGCAGCAGACTAGTTCTTTCTGCAATTTTCATGTTCTTGGCCTGATTTTGTTGGATTGGTGTGTGATTTTGTGTTTGTTAGTTGTGTTTTTTGTATTTGTGTTGACTCCTCACAAGTAAATACTTGTGGGGGTGCCCTTTGTGCCATAAAACAGCAAGCAAAAGGCTCCAAACAAAGCCAAAACAGCACAGTCACATCCCTGTGTCATTTACACTAGCAGTGGGAACCCCTGTTCCCACTGAAGCACCATACAGTTGCCACTGTTAGTTAAAAGACACCAAACAGCTTAGTGGTTTGGTCTTATTATACTTATTTTCACTTTTTTAGCATTTTTATTTTTCCCAAATACGTTTAGATAAAATAGATTTTTAGAAAAAGTTTTGTATTTTTCTGATTATTATTTAATTATTTATTATTATTTTAAGTAAAAATTGTTTTTAGGTATTTAAAAATAGATTTAATTGTTGAAAAAACTGGAAAAATATTTTTTAGTGATTATTAACTATATTTGAGGTTTACAAGATATAAAATATTAGTTTGGGCTTTTTATTATTTTATTTGATTTTTAGGGTTTTAATTAGCATTTAAAAATTAAATATTAATTAATTTAAAAAGTTTTAACAATTTTTCTTGATTTGTAAACCCTAGATAGATTTTTAGGTTCTTAAATAAACTTTTTGAGAATTTTTAGATAACTTTTATTTTTCGTCGATTTTTATGATTTTACGTTTTTCGCGTCGTAGTGTGAAGTTTAGCATAACTCGTCATTAATTTCCAATCTCTTTTCATCCAAAAATGTTACTAATCTAAATACGTATTTATATCTATGGCATTAAACACGAAAAACTCCCTTGAGGAACGAACTCGTTTGTTGAATTTGACGGTTTTCCTAAATCGTCAAATTTAATACTTACCATATATTTGTTTTTCCTAAAACAATTATAAAAATACTACAATCAGTCACTCCCACTAAAGCGAAGAAAGCGTGCCCTTTAACTAGGATTACCAAGCTACCAAAACACAATCGTGTCATTTAACTAGGAACACAAACACTATTGTAGGAACAAAGTGCCCTTTAAATAGGTCTACTCCCACTGTAGTGCCTGTTACAAAACCAAAACCTCAGGAAGACGGACCCATAAAACTTGCAATTAAACAAACTTACGTTATCAAAAGACGGAAATCTAAGGATGACACGTATGTTAGCAATTCTGATAATGTTATATCTGAATCTGCTAACATTACGGAACCCATAGTTTCCGATGCATTGCTTGTTGTTGTTGTTGTTGAAAACAGGTTAATTGCTTGTTGTTGTTGTTTAGCAATTCTAATAATGTTATATCTGAATCTGCTAACATTACCGTAACCCATTATCTTTGAAATGATCATATTGCAAAGATAATGGGTTATGGTGAATATTAAATTGGGAATGTTACGATTTCAAGAGTGTATTATGTGGAAGGACTCTGTCACAATTTATTTTCGTGGGAAAATTTTGTGATGCCAACCTAGAAGTTGCTTTTCGAGAGCATACCTGCTTCATTCTCAATTTAGAAGGGGTAGATTTGTTGAAAGGTACTCGAGGGAATAATTTATATACTTTTTTTTCTAGAAGACATGATGGTCGCTTCTCTCGTATGTCTCCTCTCCAAAGCATCGAAGACTAAGTCATGTGTGGGTTTGCCATTTAAGGATCCGGTGGTCTAGTAGGGTGATATATGGTGGCAGCCATGGATGAATATATAGAGAGAGGTTGTGTGTGAAAGAAAGAAAAAGTGTATTGAAAATGAAATGAAAACACAAGCAACAACCCCTCCTTGGAAGCCTTGGAGGGGTATATATAGTTACACACCGCCTAAACTATACAACGTTTCCTATTCTAGTCTATGCGTGTGTGACTATGATAACTAATGGGAATTCTTAAATGTCGTCACATAAAGTACATTTCCAACAATCTTCCCCCATGGGACGACGTGTAGAATTCCTTACAATATTTTTCCTAACAAGTACATAATGATTAAGAACAAAAGCTTCCATGAAGTGTCCAATGCTGATGAAGTCTTCTGAGGCTTTTGACTTCAAGTCTTCACTTCCAAACGACTCGTCTTTAAAGTAACTTGTAGTAGAAATACTACAACGGCACGAGCTAAGTAATTCATGTACTTCTTGTTAAGGAGAAGCTTCTTAATCAACTTCCCCCTAATTTATGCCACATAATCTTGATGTAGAAGCTTTTATAGCTTCCCCCAAAACCAGCAATCCTCATAAGCAGTTCCAAAGCTTTGAAAAAAGCTTAGAATGATTAAGCGCATAGCGTAATTTAACAAGCAAACCCCATCATATGAAATGATAATGTTTCTATGAGTGATTGAAAGTTAGGAGCACACCAAGTAGATCAACAACGTCTCTTCTCACGCTTGAATAATTCTTCTGAATTTTTCTTCCCCCTGAGAGTTCAAGTTATGCATACTAGAAAGAATCAAGACATTTCTTCCCCCACGTAGTTGAAGAAAGTAAACCAATCCCATGTATGAAGCTCAAATACTAAAGTAGACACTTTATCCAATTCATGAAGTTGACATCGTAACACCAGAGTCAATTAGGTTCCAGAAATGGACATATCTTCTTCCGGAGATGCACCAGAGTCAATTAAGTCCCGGAAGTGCATATCTCTCCATATAGGATAATGATGATGAATAATTGCAACCTCAAAACAATTAAACATCAAACAATAGTGTACCGTTTAGAGACTGATAAGGCCACGAGTTAAAACACTGATTTTCACTGCGGTTATGACAAATGTCGTCCCGAAATGTATTCAAATCAAAAGAAGGCATGAAGTTCATCATGTGTACTCGTTGTGCGTTCAATGTGTCTTCTTCTTCCCCTTGATGGTTTCGAAACTCGGAACCAACAATAAATCGTACGCACATGTACCTGAAATCGCGTGAGAATAATGAATAAGCTGATTTATATATTTTGTGAGAATCAGCTGCTGATCGAAAATCTCTACTCATAAACTCTCCATGGCTATCTTTACCAACCCCCTTGTAGGCAATTTGAAGTAACCACTGATAGAATGAGCCAGATATACAAAACGTGAAACTGACTAAGAATCCCTCGATCTTGTGACTTAAGCTTGCACTATTGTTGAATGAAGAACGGTGGAGAAATCTCTAAGTACCCAATACATTACTGAAGAAGTATATAAGCACAACACCTCTTAAAATTATCCACATTGACTATGCGCGTGACACGGAGTACATTAATGTAGCTCATTAAAGTGATAGTTATCCGGGTCATCAACCAACCACCCCGAACCCGGAAACTAGATAAACAAGTCTTTATTCTAAGATTAAGCACGAGAAAGTTATCTTTGAAAGATAAAATAAGTACACGCCTTCGAAAAATCCGTCTTCAACTTCAAATAATGAATACCCGATCAAAAATCCATAGCCACTAAAATATATCGCCAATTTTTCTTGGACTCGTCAAAATAAATTCGTCACAATGTCTCGTTTCATACTCTTGTCACTTTGTCATTTTATCAAATCACATGGAATAAAATTACATGTGCTATGATTTGGAACATAGCAAACCTTGTCCCATGTGCCAACACAAAAGATCAAGCATATCTCAAAAAAATATTACTATAACCAACTTGTTTATAGCAAAAGTGAAATTACGTAGCAAGAGTTACTTTACTTTGGCAATTAAAACGTGGCCATCCAACGTTTAACCAAATCCATATATCAATTGAAGTATAGAAAGGAAAACGTGGCCCTTTCATTTTAAATGCACATATTCGAGTGACCCAGCCACCTAATATCCGAATGTAAGAAGTCAAACACAGTTTGTACTCGGCCCAGCATCATGTGTAACCCGATCCATAAGTGAGATATATAAACTAGGCCAAACCCTAATATATCTCAAACCTAACATAATCTCAAACCGCAGCCACCACACACAAAATAATATCCTCCGTCTCATCTCTTAATCTACATCCCTTTTCTTCATACCTCTCCCAACCCCTGATCATACCCAACCACCATATCAAACTCAAACATCAATTAAACATCAAACACTCCTTCATCGCATCTCAGTCTACCCCAAAGAACATGGATAAAATCACAAGCACCATAAACTTATCAAAATCCCCAATTGATCTATTCATTCACAATAGCCACGACAAATTAGTAACACCAGCAGTCACTCTTTCTCTTCTTAATGTTCGTACAAAATGGACGTAAACGTCTCGGCATCAAAATCTATTCAAAAATAGGTCTCGGGTAGGTGAAAAATTGATTAATGGCAGGGTTTTATAATTCTTTTAATGTGATTTAAAATCGAAAAAAATATTAGATTATAACTGATTTGTTATTGATCTTTTCTTCTTATTCAAATATTAAAGACAGTTCCACTTGATGCATGTTTGTTTTTTCTGTTTTATGTCTAGAATAGAATCAAAGACAAACGGATAACAGATTTGTTATACCGTTTCTCTATTTTCGAATATAAAAAAGGTTTAAAACCTCACAAAGATCGATGATGAAATATATGATTCGTGTATATGACTTTTTGAGGTCACGTCTGACAATGACCAACATGAACTAATAAACTGAGATCTTGAATTAGTGTTATTGATTTGAGTATTGTTGATGTTTAGATGGGTTTGGATATAGGTGACGAAGGGATTAGGATAGATTATTGTGGATATGGTTGTGGAGAAATAAGGTGATGTTGGCTGTTGTATTGGTTTAGCTCTCAGTTTTCGGGTTTTGTTAAACTGTCGCAATGTCTTGTTTTTTCGGTTTTGGTATAGTTTTAATACCACATGTCAAAATAAACCATCGCAATGTTTTAATTACACCCCATCGGAATGTCTTCAAATCCATCGGAATGTGAATAAGTCCCATCAGAATATGATAAAATCTATCGGAATATGAATAAATCTATCAGAAAGTATTCATCGGAATATATCCAGCGGAATATATCCAACTAAAATCTTATCTAAATGTACTTCCGGATTTTCTGGATCTTTCTTTTTCTGGATCAGATCTAATCTTCATCTTCAAGAAAAATAACAGAAAAAACCCATTTGACAATACCAGATATTAAAAATAACAGATCTTGAAAATAGATCTGAATTCCCAATAAAAGAGTATAATACACAAGAACCAAAAAAGCAAGATTTGGACCATTAAAATGAAGCATGAGACAAAAAAAACTGTTAAGACTGTCGTGACAACAAAAAACAAGATTTAGACAAATTTGACCATCGTGACTTTAAAATTAATAGATCGAGACCAAAAGAAATATTGATCACCAAATCAGTAAACAATAAACATGTTGATCCAAAGATTGAACCGTAGCTCTGATGCCAATTGTGGGTTTGCCATTTAAGGATCCGGTGGTCTAGTAGGGTGATATATGGTGGCAGCCATGGATGAATATAGAGAGAGAGGTTGTGTGTGAAAGAAAGAAAAAATGTATTGAAAATGAAATGAAAACACAAGCAACAACCCCTCCTTGGAAGCCTTGGAGGGGTATATATAGTCACACACGGCCTAAACTATACAATGTTTTCTAGTCTAGTCTATGCGTGTGTGACTATGATAACTAATGAGAATTCTTAAATGTCGTCACATAAAGTGAATTTCCAACATCATGTTATGGCATCGACGGTTATCTCATATTAACTTTGACACTATCAATCATTTGGCAAGAAACGAACATGTCGTGGTCTTCCTAAACTTAAATTTCACAAGGACCATTTGTGTTTCGCGTGTTCAATGGGAAGAGCACTAAGAAATCATAGAAACCCAAGACTGAAGACACCAACCAAGAGAAACTTTATTTACTGCATATGGATCTTTGTGGGCCAATGCGTATTGAGAGTCTGAGTGGGAAAAAGTACATTCTCGTTATTGTGGATGACTATTCTCAGTTTACATGGGTGAAATTTCTCGCAACAAAAGATAAGGCACCTAAATTCATCATCGGATTTCTCATGATTATTCAAGTGCGTCTCAACACTACTGTCTGACTATAGGTGGCAAATATTGCCCGATATGTAAATAATGGACACTTTTTGGCACTAGTTGTAAAATTAGGGGGCACCTTTTGGCCCATCAATATCAACTCATGGGCACTTTTTGGCACTAGTTGTAATATAAGTTGTAATTTAGTGTGCACCTTTTGGCACTAGTTGTAAACAAATTGGCACTTTTTGACACTAGTTGTAAACTAATGGACACTTTTTGGCACTAGTCGTAAACTAATGAACACTTTTTGGCACTAAGTTTTTAAGTTAGACTTTTTGCCCATCCATAATTAATTTTACGTTTTTTCAGTAATTTTACGTTTTCATTAGTCAATTTACGTTTTCGTCAGTATTTTTACGTTTTCGTCAGTAATTTTATGTTTTCGTCAGTAAATTTACGTTCTCGTCAGTAAACTTACGTTTTCGTCAGTAAACTTAAGTTTTCGTTAGTAGACTTACGTTTTCGCCAGTAAACATACGTTTTCGCCAGTAAATTTACGTTTTTGTTACGTTTTTGTCAATAAATTTACGATTTCGTCAGTAAATTTACGTCTTTGTCAGTAAATGTTGTTCCTATATTTTATTCACTTCACCATGATTGATTATAAGAAATAAAGAAGAAAGATAGATGATTCCTAGAGAGAGAAAGTAGAGAGAGAAAGTAGAGAGAAGATGAAGAAACTATGTGAGATTAGATTAAGAAATGAAACCACCAACCCTTCCTAACATGCTAGGAAGGGCTTATATAGTCGGGCTTATACATGTAGCCTTAATGGACTATATTTTTTAATGGGTCGGGTTTGAATAAAATGCTTAGTACCTTAAAAGAGGCCTTTTAAGCTAGCCATCAAGCCCGTAATGTCACGACTATTTTAACTAACTGTTACAACTTTCTAATAAATATTACAATAAAAACCTATGACCGAACATTCTTGTTTGACTCAATATTTTGAGGCTAACAATCTCCCCCAATGTAAGGTCATTCCTCTTCGATATTTGGAGTTCAATGGAGATTACGAATTTTGTCATGAATGAGTCTTGAACGTGTAATAGTAGTCTTGTTCCTTCATGTTGTGATCTTTGAGCCTTTGTTGTTGTCTTTCGACTTTATATTTAAACTTGAGATCTTCAAATCACTCTTGACTTGTCTTAGCCATCTTGTGATCTTGTGTCTTTATCCACATGCTCATACTTTGCACTATCTTGAAAGTTTGCTAACAATCTCCTTTGAAGAAAGGTCATTCCTCTTCATTAAATGATAAGGAATATTTTTATCTTCATAGTTGTGGAAGTCTTTAGCTTTCTTGATTGTTGAATATGTCTTTGGGCATGAGTATGTGGTTTTGAATCTTTGACTTTGCTGAGTACACCGTAACGTCACCTTCTTGAGACAAAACATAGACACGGACTGAATGGCTTTGACATTCTTCCTAAATCGGTAGCGTTTTACCTCCGGTCGGTGAAGACCGTTACACGATGTTAAATATCGTACCTGTGATTAGGTAGATTCAATTAAGAACCTCCTTGACAGGGTTTCGCGGTTGTACTAGCCGTTCTCTTTACTCGACCGCCTCAAAGCAAGACTGCGAACATAAAGAGTGAATCAATTGGATAAATATCCGCTTGATTTAAGTCGTCAATTCAAATTCCTAGAACAAGTTTGATTCATTAAGAATCTTACAATTGTTACTTTCAAGTTTACACAAGCTTGTTTCATAAAGAATCTCGCAATTTACCTACCGTAGCGCTGTTTGATGTTGACGCAAGAAGGATTTTCATTCGTCACTGTGAATATTAATGAATATCACTCTGAATGTTCTGGCAAGACCATAAAGATATTGCGTAGAAACCTGAAACGAGTTTGAATCAATAAAGAAACAAACCACTGTTGCTTTTCAGTTTTACATATGTTCAATTGATATAGAATCTTACACATTACCTACCGCAGCGCTGTTTGATGTTAACACTGGAAGGATTTCCACTCATCATTGTGAATACTAGGTAGTATCACTCTGAGTGTTCTAG
The DNA here is from genome assembly GCA_025667525.1 of Glebionis coronaria. Lineage (NCBI taxonomy): Eukaryota > Viridiplantae > Streptophyta > Magnoliopsida > Asterales > Asteraceae > Glebionis > Glebionis coronaria. Next base: position 598,598 of record JANFOE010001353.1, on the reverse strand, counting down.
CAATATCGCAAGGATATAGCGTAGGACTCTCTTTATTGTCATTCGTGTGTCCTAACGAGATTTGATTGATCTCTTGGCTCTAGACTCGATTTGTGCACTTTTAGTGGTCGGAGGCTGAAGCAGATGCCACCTATTCAATATCAACTATCTCGGAGTGAGAAACTCAATAGAATTCGTGTTGATCTCCGTGAAAATAAAACAAAATTCTTTTGAGAGAAGCCTGAGTCAGCTGGGGAGGGGTTGTGCATTAATCACTGGGTCCATGATGTGTTGTCTTTATGATGTGTTGACCCGGTTTCTGCCTAAGTTGTATGGAGGGCTAATTTCTTTACACCATTTATCCTTACATTTCTTTTTCATTCTTCAACCCCTTCAATGCTTACGAAGACATCATTACTAGCACCTTGTTGTGATTGTTCCAGTGCTAGCATCAGTACTTAGTCGGCATTCAGCTTCGTTCACATACTACTCCATCTTGCCTAAGGACTTCTAATAATCTATTGGATTGTCCCTGGGAAGATCCCTCCGGTTCTGGTTGGATCATAGGACTTAACCCTAACCACCCTTTTGACACCAATAACGTCATGAATTAAAGATGTTGTGGGTTCTTTATCGTAACCATGAGTGCTTGAGTCTTTAGATCATATTTTAACCACATTTTCTCCCCTATCTATAATATATAAAATCGTTTGATATTAGAGATACCAAATTTGATTAAAATATATTGTGAAAAATAGTCTTGAAAACTTCGGGAGAAGAATGTGTCAAACTAGCATGAAATTGTTTGGAACGCTCCCCCTCAAAAATTGATCCAATCGAATTGTCATTGTGAGGATGTGATCCACATTTCGCTTTTTGAGGATGGGAGTTGTTGAACACACAATTTTTGAAAGATTTTGAATAATCATTGAAAAAACTCTTGAAAAAATTGTGTTCAACGGTTTTTGAAAAATCAATTCTTTTTGGCGAAAAGGTTTTTCTAAAGCAAAAACTTGAGTTCATAGACTTTGAATGTCTTGACGAATCCACTCAAGTGTAAGAATATTTCTCTTCTTTTGCTGAGGATAAGGGCACTAAAGCGTACACTCCCCCGTGAATATAGATCCGAGTTGCAATTTGAAAGTGATTATAAGCCATTGTGTTGAGCTCAAAACGTTGAATGTTTTGTGACAAGCTCAACCCAAGATAGATTGCTCTACCCGTTGTAGGAAAAATTATCCCAAATAGACAATTTCCTTTATAAAAGATAGAAATGACATGTTTTTGAAAAATATTTACAACTTTCATTCGAGCTTTATGTACACACCCGTGTCGTTATTGAGCGACATTTCTAGGTACGTCCATATTATTGATACTGAAAGACATGTCGAGAAGAATATTTTTGGATTTTTGAAAGATTTTTAATTTTGTATTTTGCTTTTTCATTAATATTTACAAGTAGATGTTTGATAGATGAATCAAGCAGGCTTCTTTGCCAAAATCTCCATTTCTGATGGAGTCAAACATCTCATACCAATTTGCCTAACTAGATATGCAAACCTCTCTTTCGAAAGAGATTTTGTAAACAAGTCAGCTAATTGGTAGTCAGTTCCAACAAAGTATAGTTCAACCATACCCCTTTCAACTTGTTCCTTAATGAAGTGATATCAGACATCAATGTGCTTCGTGCGGGAATGCTGTACCGGATTGAAAGAGATGGCTATGGTGGACTTTGAGTCACAGTACATAGGTACTTTATCAAAGTGGAAGCCATAATCCGTGAGTTGTGTTCTCTTCCAAAGAACTTGATCACAACACGTAGATAGAGACACATACTCCGCTTCGGCTATTTGCTAACATTACAGAACCCATAGTTTCCGATGCATTGCTTGTTGTTGTTGTTGTTGAAAACAGGTTAATTGCTTGTTGTTGTTGTTTAGCAATTCTGATAATGTTATATCTGAATCTGCTAACATTACCGTAACCCATTATCTTTGAAATGATCATATTGCAAAGATAATGGGTTACGGTGAATATTAAATTGGGAATGTTACGATTTCAAGAGTGTATTATGTGGAAGGACTCTGTCACAATTTATTTTCGTGGGAAAATTTTGTGATGCCAACCTAGAAGTTGCTTTTCGAGAGCATACCTGCTTCTTTCTCAATTTAGAAGGGGTAGATTTGTTGAAAGGTACTCGAGGGAATAATTTATATACTTTTTTTTCTAGAAGACATGATGGTCACTTCTCTCGTATGTCTCCTCTCCAAAGCATCGAAGACTAAGTCATGTATGGGTTTGCCATTTAAGGATCCGGTGGTCTAGTAGGGTGATATATGGTGGCAGCCATGGATGAATATATAGAGAGAGGTTGTGTGTGAAAGAAAGAAAAAGTGTATTGAAAATGAAATGAAAACACAAGCAACAACCCCTCCTTGGAAGCCTTGGAGGGGTATATATAGTTACACACCGCCTAAACTATACAACGTTTCCTATTCTAGTCTATGCGTGTGTGACTATGATAACTAATGGGAATTCTTAAATGTCGTCACATAAAGTACATTTCCAACAATCTTCCCCCATGGGACGACGTGTAGAATTCCTTACAATATTTTTCCTAACAAGTACATAATGATTAAGAACAAAAGCTTCCATGAAGCGTCCAATGCTGATGAAGTCTTCTGAGGCTTTTGACTTCAAGTCTTCACTTCCAAACGACTCGTCTTTAAAGTAACTTGTAGTAGAAATACTGCAACGGTACGAGCTAAGTAATTCATGTACTTCTTGTTAAGGAGAAGCTTCTTAATCAACTTCCCCCTAATTTATGCCACATAATCTTGATGTAGAAGCTTTTATAACTTCCCCCAAAACCAGCAATCCTCATAAGCAGTTCCAAAGCTTTGAAAAAAGCTTAGAATGATTAAGCGCATAGCGTAATTTAACAAGCAAACCCCATCATATAAAATGATAATGTTGCTATGAGTGATTGAAAGTTAGGAGCACACCAAGTAGATCAACAACGTCTCTTCTCACGCTTGAATAATTCTTCTGAATTTTTCTTCCCCCTGAGAGTTCAAGTTATGCATACTAGAAAGAATCAAGACATTTCTTCCCCCACGTAGTTGAAGAAAGTAAACCAATCCCATGTATGAAGCTCAAATACTAAAGTAGACACTTTATCCAATTCATGAAGTTGACATCGTAACACCAGAGTCAATTAAGTTCCAGAAATGGACATATCTTCTTTCGGAGATGCACCAGAGTCAATTAAGTCCCGGAAGTGCATATCTCTCCATATAGGATAATGATGATGAATAATTGCAACCTCAAAACAATTAAACATCAAACAATAGTGTACCGTTTAGAGACTGATAAGGCCACGAGTTAAAACACTGATTTTCACTGCTGTTATGACAAATGTCGTCCCGAAATGTATTCAAATCAAAAGAAGGCATGAAGTTCATCATGTGTACTCGTTGTGCGTTCAATGTGTCTTCTTCTTCCCCTTGATGGTTTCGAAACTCGGAACCAACAATAAATCGTACGCACATGTACCTGAAATCGCGTGAGAATAATGAATAAGCTGATTTATATATTTTGTGAGAATCAGCTGCTGATCGAAAATCTCTACTCATAAACTCTCCATGACTATCTTTACCAACCCCCTTGTAGGAAATTTGAAGTAACCACTGATAGAATGAGCCAGATATACAAAACGTGAAACTGACTAAGAATCCCTCGATCTTGTGACTTAAGCTTGCACTATTGTTGAATAAAGAACGGTGGAGAAATCTCTAAGTACCCAATACATTACTGAAGAAGTATATAAGCACAACACCTCTTAAAATTATCCACATTGACTATGCGCGTGACACGGAGTACATTAATGTAGCTCATTAAAGTGATAGTTATCCGGGTCATCAACCAACCACCCCGAACCCGGAAACTAGATAAACAAGTCTTTATTCTAAGATTAAGCACGAGAAAGTTATCTTTGAAACATAAAATAAGTACACGCCTTCGAAAAATCCGTCTTCAACTTCAAATAATTAATACCCGATCAAAAATCCATAGCCACTAAAATATATCGCCAATTTTTCTTGGACTCGTCAAAATAAATTCGTCACAATGTCTCGTTTCATACTCTTGTCACTTTGTCATTTTATCAAATCACATGGAATAAAATTACATGTGCTATGATTTGGAACATAGCAAACCTTGTCCCATGTGCCAACACAAAAGATCAAGCATATCTCAAAAAAATATTACTATAACCAACTTGTTTATAGCAAAAGTGAAATTACGTAGCAAGAGTTACTTTACTTTGGCAATTAAAACGTGGCCATCCAACGTTTAACCAAATCCATATATCAATTGAAGAATAGAAAGGAAAACGTGGCCCTTCCATTTTAAATGCACATATTCGAGTGACCCAGCCACCTAATATCCGAATGTAAGAAGTCAAACACAGTTTGTACTCGGCCCAGCATCATGTGTAACCCGATCCATAAGTGAGATATATAAACTAGGCCAAACCCTAATATATCTCAAACCTAACATAATCTCAAACCGCAGCCACCACACACAAAATAATATCCTCCGTCTCATCTCTTAATCTACATCCCTTTTCTTCATACCTCTCCCAACCCCTGATCATACCCAACCACCATATCAAACTCAAACATCAATTAAACATCAAACACTCCTTCATCGCATCTCAGTCTACCCCAAAGAACATGGATAAAATCACAAGCACCATAAACTTATCAAAATCCCCAATTGATCTATTCATTCACAATAGCCACGACAAATTAGTAACACCAGCAGTCACTCTTTCTCTTCTTAATGTTCGTACAAAATGGACGTAAACGTCTCGGCATCAAAATCTATTCAAAAATAGGTCTCGGGTAGGTGTAAAATTGATTAATGGCAGGGTTTTATAATTCTTTTAATGTGATTTAAAATCGAAAAAAAATATTAGATTATAACTGATTTGTTATTGATCTTTTCTTCTTATTAAAATATTAAAGACAGTTCCACTTGATGCATGTTTGTTTTTTTTGTTTTATGTCTAGAATAGAATCAAAGACAAACGGATAACAGATTTGTTATACCGTTTCTCTATTTTCGAATATAAAAAAGGTTTAAAACCTCACAAAGATCGATGATGAAATATATGATTCGTGTATATGACTTTTTGAGGTCACGTCTGACAATGACCAACATGAACTAATAAACTGAGATCTTGAATTAGTGTTATTGATTTGAGTATTGTTGATGTTTAGATGGGTTTGGATATAGGTGACGAAGGGATTAGGATAGATTATTGTGGATATGGTTGTGGAGAAATAAGGTGATGTTGGTTGTTGTATTGGTTTAGCTCTCAGTTTTCGGGTTTTGTTAAACTGTCGCAATGTCTTGTTTTTTCGGTTTTGGTATAGTTTTAATACCACATGTCAAAATAAACCATCGCAATGTTTTAATTACACCCCATCGGAATGTCTTCAAATCCATCGGAATGTGAATAAGTCCCATCAGAATATCATAAAATCTATCGGAATATGAATAAATCTATCAGAAAGTATTCATCGGAATATATCCAGCGGAATATATCCAACTAAAATCTTATCCGAATGTACTTCCGGATTTTCTGGATCTTGCTTTTTCTGGATCAGATCTAATCTTCATCTTCAAGAAAAATAACAGAAAAAACCCATTTGACAATACCAGATATTAAAAATAACAGATCTTGAAAATAGATCTGAATTCCCAATAAAAGAGTATAATACACAAGAACCAAAAAAGCAAGATTTGGACCATTAAAATGAAGCATGAGACAAAAAAACTGTTAAGACTGTCGTGACAACAAAAAACAAGATTTAGACAAATTTGACCATCGTGACTTTAAAATTAATAGATCGAGACCAAAAGAAATATTGATCACCAAATCAGTAAACAATAAACACGTTGATCCAAAGATTGAACCGTAGCTCTGATGCCAATTGTGGGTTTGCCATTTAAGGATCCGGTGGTCTAGTAGGGTGATATATGGTGGCAGCCATGGATGAATATAGAGAGAGAGGTTGTGTGTGAAAGATAGAAAAAATGTATTGAAAATGAAATGAAAACACAAGCAACAACCCCTCCTTGGAAGCCTTGGAGGGGTATATATAGTCACACACGGCCTAAACTATACAATGTTTTCTAGTCTAGTCTATGCGTGTGTGACTATGATAACTAATGAGAATTCTTTAATGTCGTCACATAAAGTGAATTTCCAACATCATGTTATGGCATCGACGGTTATCTCATATTAACTTTGACACTATCAATCATTTGGCGAGAAACGAACATGTTCGTGGTCTTCCTAAACTTAAATTTCACAAGGACCATTTGTGTTTCGCGTGTTCAATGGGAAGAGCACTAAGAAATCATAGAAACCCAAGACTGAAGACACCAACCAAGAGAAACTTTATTTACTGCATATGGATCTTTGTGGGCCAATGCGTATTGAGAGTCTGAGTGGGAAAAAGTACATTCTCGTTATTGTGGATGACTATTCTCAGTTTACATGGGTGAAATTTCTCGCAACAAAAGATAAGGCACCTAAATTCATCATCGGATTTCTCATGATTATTCAAGTGCGTCTCAACACTACTGTCTGACTATAGGTGGCAAATATTGCCCGATATGTAAATAATGGACACTTTTTGGCACTAGTTGTAAAATTAGGGGGCACCTTTTGGCCCATCAATATCAACTCATGGGCACTTTTTGGCACTAGTTGTAATATAAGTTGTAATTTAGTGTGCACCTTTTGGCACTAGTTGTAAACAAATGGGCACTTTTTGACACTAGTTGTAAACTAATGGACACTTTTTGGCACTAGTCGTAAACTAATGAACACTTTTTGGCACTAAGTTTTTAAGTTAGACTTTTTGCCCATCCATAATTAATTTTACGTTTTTTCAGTAATTTTACGTTTTTTCAGTAATTTTACGTTTTCATTAGTAAATTTACGTTTTCGTCAGTATTTTTACGTTTTCGTCAGTAATTTTATGTTTTCGTCAGTAAATTTACGTTCTCGTCAGTAAACTTACGTTTTCGTCAGTAAACTTAAGTTTTCGTCAGTAGACTTACGTTTTCGCCAGTAAACATACGTTTTCGCCAGTAAATTTACGTTTTCGTTACGTTTTTGTTAGTAAATTTACGATTTCGTCAGTAAATTTACGTCTTTGTCAGTAAATGTTGTTCCTATATTTTATTCACTTCACCATGATTGATTATAAGAAATAAAGAAGAAAGATAGATGATTTCTAGAGAGAGAAAGTAGAGAGAGAAAGTAGAGAGAAGATGAAGAAACTATGTGAGATTAGATTAAGAAATGAAACCACCAACCCTTCCTAACATGCTAGGAAGGGCTTATATAGTCGGGCTTATACATGTAGCCTTAATGGACTATATTTTTTAATGGGTCGGGTTTGAATAAAATGCTTAGTACCTTAAAAGAGGCCTTTTAAGCTAGCCATCAAGCCCGTAATGTCACGACTATTTTAACTAACTGTTACAACTTTCTAATAAATATTACAATAAAAACCTATGACCGAACATTCTTGTTTGACTCAATATTTTGAGGCTAACAATCTCCCCCAATGTAAGGTCATTCCTCTTCGATATTTGGAGTTCAATGGAGATTACGAATTTTGTCATGAATGAGTCTTGAACGTGTAATAGTAGTCTTGTTCCTTCATGTTGTGATCTTTGAGCCTTTGTTGTTGTCTTTCGACTTTATATTTAAACTTGAGATCTTCAAATCACTCTTGACTTGTCTTAGCCATCTTGTGATCTTGTGTCTTTATCCACATGCTCATACTTTGCACTATCTTGAAAGTTTGCTAACAATCTCCTTTGAAGAGAGGTCATTCCTCTTCATTAAATGATAAGGAATATTTTTATCATCATAGTTGTGGAAGTCTTTAGCTTTCTTGATTGTTGAATATGTCTTTGGGCATGAGTATGTGGTTTTGAATCTTTGAATTTGCTGAGTACACCGTAACGTCACCTTCTTGAGACAAAACATAGACACGGACTGAATGGCTTTGACATTCTTCCTAAATCGGTAGTGTTTTACCTCCGGTCGGTGAAGACCGTTACACGATGTTAAATATCGTACCTGTGATTAGGTAGATTCAATTAAGAACCTCCTTGACAGGGTTTCGCGGTTGTACTAGTCGTTCTCTTTACTCGACCGCCTCAAAGCAAGACTGCGAACATAAAGAGTGAATCAATTGGATAAATATCCGCTTGATTTAAGTCGTCAATTCAAATTCCTAGAACAAGTTTGATTCATTAAGAATCTTACAATTGTTACTTTCAAGTTTACACAAGCTTGTTTCATAAAGAATCTCGCAAGTTACCTACCGTAGCGCTGTTTGATGTTGACGCAAGAAGGATTTCCATTCGTCACTGTGAATATTAATGAATATCACTCTGAATGTTCTGGCAAGACCATAAAGATATTGCGTAGAAACCTGAAACGAGTTTGAATCAATAAAGAAACAAACCACTGTTGCTTTTCAGTTTTACATATGTTCAATTGATATAGAATCTTACACATTACCTACCGCATCGCTGTTTGATGTTAACACTGGAAGGATTTCCACTCATCATTGTGAATACTAGGTAGTATCACTCTGAGTGTTCTAGCAATATCGCAAGGATATAGCGTAGGACTCTCTTGATTGTCATTCGTGTGTCCTAACGAGATTTGATTGATCTCTTGGCTCTAGACTCGATTTGTGCACTTTTAGTGGTCGGAGGCTGAAGCAGATGCCACCTATTCAATATCAACTATCTCGGAGTGAGAAACTCAATAGAATTCGTGTTGATCTCCGTGAAAATAAAACAAAATTCTTTTGAGAGAAGCCTGAGTCAGCTGGGGAGGGGTTGTGCATTAATCACTGGGTCCATGATGTGTTGTCTTTATGATGTGTTGACCCGGTTTCTGCCTAAGTTGTATGGAGGGCTAATTTCTTTACACCATTTATCCTTACATTTCTTTTTCATTCTTCAACCCCTTCAATGCTTACGAAGACATCATTACTAGCACCTTGTTGTGATTGTTCCAGTGCTAGCATCAGTACTTAGTCGGCATTCAGCTTCGTTCACATACTACTCCATCTTGCCTAAGGACTTCTAATAATCTATTGGATTGTCCCTGGGAAGATCCCTCCGGTTCTGGTTGGATCATAGGACTTAACCCTAACCACCCTTTTGACACCAATAACGTCATGAATTAAAGATGTTGTGGGTTCTTTATCGTAACCATGAGTGCTTGAGTCTTTAGATCATATTTTAACCACATTTTCTCCCCTATCTATAATATATAAAATCGTTTGATATTAGAGATACCAAATTTGATTAAAATATATTGTGAAAAATAGTCTTGAAAACTTCGGGAGAAGAATGTGTCAAACTAGCATGAAATTGTTTGGAACGCTCCCCCTCAAAAATTGATCCAATCGAATTGTCATTGTGAGGATGTGATCCACATTTCGCTTTTTGAGGATGGGAGTTGTTGAACACACAATTTTTGAAAGATTTTGAATAATCATTGAAAAAACTCTTGAAAAAATTGTGTTCAACGGTTTTTGAAAAATCAATTCTTTTTGGCGAAAAGGTTTTTCTAAAGCAAAAACTTGAGTTCATAGACTTTGAATGTCTTGACGAATCCACTCAAGTGTAAGAATATTTCTCTTCTTTTGCTGAGGATAAGGGCACTAAAGCGTACACTCCCCCGTGAATATAGATCCGAGTTGCAATTTGAAAGTGATTATAAGCCATTGTGTTGAGCTCAAAACGTTGAATGTTTTGTGACAAGCTCAACCCAAGATAGATTGGTCTACCCGTTGTATGGAAATATTCAGATTATGATCATGCAGGGTGTCTTGATACACGTAAAAGTACTCCTTGAGGTGCTTTTCAGTGGGTCGTGCTTGATATCGTGCACAATAACACGTAGCATGTGATACATCTGGTCGGCTTGCTGTTAAATACATGAGGGAGCCGATCATGGAACGATATCTCGTTTGATCTATGGCATCTCCCTCCAAATTAGCATCTAGGGATGTGGTTGATAATGGTGTCCCAACGGGGTCACATGAGGTCATACCATGGTTTTTGATTATCTCTTGACAATACTTAGCTTGGTTGATAAAGATACCACTTGGGGATTGGTGAACTTGAATTCCTAGAAAGAATTTTAGTTCTCCCATCATTGACATTTCAAATTTGTTGTGCATGACTTTTTCAAACCATGTTGGAAATACGTTTTTACGTATTTAGAAAGGATCGGTCACTCCAATAATATATTCAAGTAATAGGCTCGTGATCCAGTTTGTAAACAATATAGTCCATATAGCCCACATGTAGGGTGGGCTATATATACCCCCTCCTAGCATGTTAGGAGGGGTGGTTCTTTCATTTCACATTTTTCATTTTATCAATTCACTTTCTCTCTCTACCTTCTTTTCCTCTCCTCTTTCTCTCTCTAGTTCATCTTCTTCCTCCATCTTCTCCATTCCATTTCAATAGATTAATCTTAGATTGACAAATCCTAAGATACCGTAGACCTTCAATTGGTATCAAGAATCATGGTTAAATCTAAGGATTTGCGTTTTTTATCTATTGATTTGATTATATATCCTTTCTTTCTAAATTGTTTTATAAATTTTTTGATGTTTCGGCTTGTTTAGATCAATCTTTTATATATCATCAGTTTTTTCTTCTTTTCTATAATCTTTTTGGTGATTGAGTTTTCACGGATTTTTTAGCAACAATTTTTTAGATCTATCAATTTTTTTTAAATAATCAGTTTTTATCAAAAATTTTAAATTAATCAGTTTTTTTAAAAAATTATCAGTTTTATCCAATCAGTTTTTTTCAATTTTCGATATCTGGGTTTCTTTCAAAGATCTGTCCAATCAGTGTTTTAATATTTTAATTTTTATTACTTTATTTTATTTTTTTAATTTTTTTTTTCATCAGTTTTCATCTCGTCTCTATCAATTTTTGTCCAATCTGTTCCAATCTTTCCAATCTGTCCAAACTGTCAATCTTCCGAATGAAAAGTTCCTTCAAAAATATTCCGTATAGCCAGTTATTTTGAATAGCAACTTATTCCGAATAGGCTTTTATTCCATATAGGCTTTTTTATTCCGTATAGACGTTTATTCCGAATAAGCTTTTATTCCGTATAGGCAATTTATTCCGCATAGCCTTTTCTTGACACAACGAACTCGACTCATTTTTTTAATACAACTCAAAACAAAATCTTGGACTTGACCGAGACTCGATTCAAAACCAAAACACCCTCAATCTACAAGACAACACCCTCGACTTCATTTTGACTCCCTCACCCAAAACCCCCACGCCTCGACACAACATCACCTTCAAAATCCAACCACTCCACTCGACAGACACAAACCTCACTCGAATCCACAATTAAAAACCCTTTTAGACTCGACGCTCGCACAATCATACTCACCCTCGACCCTCGTCTCACCTCACACTTGACTCCCTCTCTCACAACTCTCGGACTCAACACTCGGATACACTCGACTCACTCAAACAAACAACTCTCGTCTAAAACACCCACCCACCCAACTCGACTCTCTGTGAACACACAACTCAACTGAAAAACTCTCCACAACAAACCTCAACATCTTAATTTCGCCCCGACTCACCATTCCCCTAAACTCCTAAACTCTTCATATTTTCCCCATCACCTAAACCAACATCTATTCTCATCTTACACCAACCTCGACTGGACTCGAACACACAACTCGAAAACCGTACTCGACTCATCACTTACAACAGACCCTCGAACCAAAATCAAGTTTGGACTCGACCCTCACACTCTCGATTCCCTCACCCTCAAACTTGACTCGACTCCAATCACAACTAAACAAACACCCTCGTCACACTCTCTCACCAGCCTCGACACTATAACTCACAATCAATACCTAACTCACCCTCTCGTATAACCCAACCCTCGAACCAAACCACACCCTCACCCTCGACCTCAATCTCGACAGCCTAAAACCAAACCCAAAACCACTCCACTCTCTTACCCGACTACACCCACCCACCTCCACGACTCGAAACATCTCTCATCAAAAAAAACACCAACACTCTCGTCAGACTCACAACTCCCCACCCAAGACTTGACTCAGACTTTCTCACAGACTCAATCTAGACACTAGACAGAAAGACTCGACAGATGATAGAAAGACTCAATCAAAACTCTCGTCAAAATCAAAGAAAGAAAATACCTACCTGAGATCTTTGTTCAAAGATCTTGAAGCCTTCTTCAAATAAAGGTGTAAGTTTAGGGTTAACTGTGAGAGTGATTAGGGGTGTTTGACTAGATTCGATTAGATTGGGTTTATACATTGTATGAGATTGGGATTGATAGATGATGAAGATCAGGTTTTTTGTGAGAATCAGACTAGTTAGGGGGCGGAGAAAATTAGGTTAGGGTTATGAAGTGAGAATGTGTGTGTTTTTGGGAGGTTATGAGATTGGAGAAGAGATAGCATATTATTGAGAGAGAGAGTTACAAGAGGCGGATATAACTAGAAAGAGATGGGGTATATTATTTATGGTTATTTTTTTAGAGAGTCTTGATCAGCCCACGTATAACTTGCCCATGCCCACGTGTTGCGAGGAGTTTTAGGGTTGACTACTGATTTAATTGAAAGTCTTTATCAGATATTTTTTAAGATATTATTTACGTTTTTCAAGAATCTTATTTTACACCATCGAAGATATTATTTACGCTTCTCTTTCTATTTTCAAACCTTAGATTTTTTTATTTATTTTTTTTATTTTCTATTTTTAGTTAAAAAAAATTTAAGTTAAACTTTTTATATTTACATATTTTAAAGTTAATTTTTTTTAATTCAGTTAATTTTGTATAATTAGATTTTGGTCCACGTATTAGGAAAATATAAGTCACAAATCCTATTTTAAAATTTCTTTTCAAATCATAATAATAATAATATCAGATTTTTTAGTTTTATTATTATTCTATTTTTATTTTTATTTTATTTTTATTTTTTTTATTTTCTATGTTAAGTTAAGTAAAAAAAAAAATTTTAAGTTAAGGTAACATTTTATATTTCTATATTTTTTTAAAAAAAAGATTTGTTAGTTTTGTTAATTTTGTATTTTTATCAATCGATATATTTGATTTTGGTACATCGTGTTGAGGCGCGTATTTCAAGAAAACCACAGTGGTAAAATATTTGACGGGTTAAAAGTTATTGTGGCCGGATTTTACGACAAAAGTGACGAGTCAAAGTGACGGGATTTATTTTTTAGAGGCTACGGATTTTTGATCGGGTTTGTTTTATCAACATTTGAGCCAATTAAAATTATTGAGCCGAGAAAAGAGTTACATCATCAATCGAGGATTATTATTTTTTAGATTCTACGGATCTTTTGTTGGTGTTGTTATATCCACAATCATTTGTTATCGAATATTCAATGGATTCATTCGATTCAACATGTCAAAAGGGAGAAGTACATAAAATGCAAGACAAAGTTAGTGAAAATGGCATCACTTCATTTCAACTACTTCAGTCTCATCTTGTCACTCTTTCGAGGATTCAAGGAGGGAGCGAATTTATGACAATCTTTGGTCAAGATCGTCATATATTCATCGACTCAATATTCACCACTTTGACCCAACTCGCCGAGCAACTCAACAATGAAAACTTTAATCACTCTGCATCGGCACTTGCTTATAAGGCTCTTGTGACACAACTCACGCCTTTCCTCCAATTCAATATCATCAAGTCTGAAAGTTCAATGCTTTGCCAATCATTTCTTCGAGATACACATACCGAGCTTCGAGTTTTTCGTGATACAATATTGAAACTCATGACATCGGTCTCGTCTTCGATTTATGAAAGATCTCGACATTAGAAAGCGTATGATAATGGAGTGCAAGAATCTATGATGCAGATGAAAGAGAATGGTCATACGGTTGATAACTTGGAGCCTAACAATGGCAAGAGCACGGAATCAGGAGGACAACATGATACCAGTGGCACGTCGGGGAATGTTCACGAGATCTATCTTGATGACACCTTACCCATTTATGACGAAGAGCCTGCAAACATGGTACATCGTAATGTTGTATATGATGTGTATGCCGAAGAAAATGGTGATGAACTGTCGCATATTGAGCATTTTGAACCTAATTATGACACACATGGGATGGAGAAGCGTGATAGCAATACCACTTCTGATTCATCCAATGTGAGTCATAATGGGGGAGAGATGGTTCAGAATGCTATAGTACATCATGATAATTGTCTTATAACTGCTTCATTGACTGCTTCTGATTCCAAGATTAGAGAGCTCGAGACGATTGTAGCTCAACAATCAAAAGATCTTGAGGATGCCAAAATTGAATTTTCAAAGAAAACGAACAAATTTGAAACATATTTTGAAAAACTTGAAAAATCAAATGTTGTTCTTGAAAGAAAATTGGATCAAAAAGTGTTAGATTCTAAAGCTGAAAAGGATAATCTTTTGAAACAAATTCAACTGCTTGAATCTAAGTTGGCATCCCAAGATAACTTGCTCAAAGAGAATGAGACTTTAAAGGCCCAAGTACAGGAAAAGGTTTTTGCTATAGCTGCGTTGAAAAACGAGTTAAGGAAAACTAGAGGATCTAGTGTGGACACTAAGCTTGAAAAACCATCAATCTTGGGGAAACCGCCTACAAATCAGTTCGTCATACAACCGACTGTCAGACAACCTACTGCATTTAGATCCGAGCGACCACAATCCTCGAGACCGCGGTTTGCCTCCCAAGTTGATTTGGTTCACTTTCCTAGACCGGTCACTCCACCATCTAGGCCCAATGTAACTAAAACAGCTTTTGCAAGACCTAATCACATGATTGCCTCTAATGTCCCTAGACATAGTCCAAAGAATACGTCTCGAACTAGTTCAAATGACGTTCGCCATACATTTGGTCTAAGGGAAGCTAAGCAAAAGACACAAGTAAGAGATAGGAATTTCAAACCTAGTCAGATGCCTTTTAGTTTACCCAACACTGCTAACCGTAGCATGTCACATCCTAGGAGCATTAATCAATCATCTAGGAATTCTAGATCTTACTCGGACATTAAATATGCTACTTGTAAAACATGTAGAAAATGTGTCTTTACGGCAAATCATGATTCTTGTATCAAGAAACTACTTAATGAGGTGAACTCCCGTGCTAGACTTAAATCCCAGTGGGTAGCTAAAATCAAACCCGTTGGTAAAATGTGGCGCCCCACTGGTAGAACTTTCACTCTTGTAGGAAACGAGTGCCCTTTAACTAGGATAATCTCCGACTCTACTAAGACTGCTAGGGAGGAAATTGAAAAAGATGATACATCACTTAAGCCTAAACTTAAAGTTTTCTATAAAAGGAAACGTTTGCCAACTAAGATAAGTGAATCATCTACTCAGGTCACTTCTGACACAAGTAAAGCCAACTGTGAACCCCCACGTGCTTTTATAATTGATATCGCTAACCCATGTCAAAGCATGCAAATTCCTAATGAGAATGCAGGTCCCAAAGTTGATGTTCCAAAAGAACGAAGCGGTCCAATCGTTGTATACCGTTCAACTAAGGACACTCTTAGAGTTTGGTTGCTGAAGAAGCAGATATCGGAGAAACTAGTATCTCAGGGGATTCATGGTTAAAGCTTGCACAAGGACTTATAGTCACATCACAGACTATAACTCGATCTTCAAAGAAAGGAAAGTTTATCGCCGATGGTAAACTTATCCTAACAACGAGAAATTAATTTTTCTCGGGCATGAGCTTATATCAAAAAACATTCCAAGTTTTTAAGCTCATGCACATGGCTTATGGACAAATCACTGTCTGTGACCCGTTCTTCAGAGAAAGGGAAGCTTATCTCGTCAACGATAACTTACCCTCACAATAAGAAATTAATTTATCTCGGACACGAGCTTACACTAAAACCATTCAACGGTTTTAAGCTCGTGTATAAGGTTTATAGATAAATGACAGTCTATAACTTGTTCTTCAAAGGCAGGAAAGTTTATCGCCGATGATAAACTTATCCTTACAACGAGAAATTAATCTTTCTCGGGCATGAGCTTATATCGAAAACATTCCAAGTTTTTAAGCTCATGCACAATGACTTACAGTTAAATGTCAGACTTAACTCGAACTTCAAATAAAGGAAAGATTATCATTAATGATACCTTATCCTCATAACGAGAAATTCAATTTTCTCGGTCATGAGCTTGTATTAAAACATTCGAAGTTTTAAGCTCAGAAAGGAAATTGTATCTTTTAAATAAAAGAACTTTTCCTCATAACGAGAAATTAACCTTTCTCGGTCATGAGCTTTCCGTTAAAACAGTCAAAGTTTTCAAGCTCATGAAAACGACTTCTAAGTAAATGTCAGCTTAGGACTCGTCCTTCAGATAAAAGGAAAGTTTATCGCTGATGGTAACTTATCCTTACAACGAGAAGTTTACAACTTCTCGGACTTGAGCTTTCCTAAGATATTCCAAATCTTAAGCTCAAGTAATTGGTCTTCAAAACTTTGAACACAATTTTTTCTCAAAATGTTTTTTCTAAATCTTTCAAAATTGTGTGTTCAAAAACGTTTTGATAAAAAGAGCATGTCTTTTGGAAACGATAATATTTACGAACCTAGAAATGATAAAAACATGCTCCATATGGTTTGCTATTATTTCTGATAGTAACCCGCTTTTCACATTGAAGTCAAGCATTTCACCGGAAAGCTTTGACTCTACAATCCGAAGTTATCATCTCCACCAACTGTAGCAATTTACAATTGATATCTACATACTCGACTATGCGAATACTCAAACGGCGACTACAGCTCTTTCAATAGAACACGGGTCAACAATTGAGGGGGAGCAATTGTCAAGCGTTCAGACTCTTCGATGCCGAAAGTGCCAATAGTTCACAAGTTTGTGTCAAGACAACGATATCAATTGTCCATGTGGTGTAAAGGGGAAGATAATTTCAGAAGTTACGAGGAAGACCAACATTCGTGAACAAGAACCATGTGCTTCTTTCATATGATGTTCTCCATCATTCAGGTCCAACCTCGTAAATTGCTAATATTGTGAATTCATTATCATATATGATCTTTGCACGTGATAAATACCTTACACTTGTGTTTAAAAGGTATTTAATTTACGTTTCAAGTACACCCTCATTAATTTGAGGGGGAGCTTGTGTAATTCATGAAGATAATTGGATTTGCATTTTTCTTCCCAAATTTTCTTAAAATGCTATTAAATCAACTGATATTAAAAACATCGATTGGGTTAATATTTTTAATATGGGAGAGAAAATGTGATTTAATATGGGAAATGATTAATCACAAATGGTTTGACTTAACGTGCTAGCTCATCCCGACATGTGCGAAATGTTTTTGGATATCGTGGCATATGTTAAGGGGGAGCAAAATGGATTTGCACTTCAAAATAGATTTCATGGTGACATACACTTACCCAAAACATCTATATTCACGACGGTGAAGATTGTGGTGACATAAGGATGGTAGGATAGGTTAAAGTCCAATGATTCCTCTAGAACCGGAGGAATCTTCCCAAGGTCATTCCACAGCTAGAAATAGTAGTCCTTAGGAAAGATGGAGAAAGATTGTGAATGTAGCTGAATGCCGACCAAGTACTTAAGTTAGCACTGGAACAATCACAACAAGGTGCTAGTGATGACGTATTGGTAAGCATTGAAGGGGTTGAAGAATGAAAAAGAATTGTAAAGATAAAGGGTGTAAAGAAAGTAGCCCTCCTTACAACTTAGGCAGAAATCGGGTCAATTCATATGCTATTGAGATCATTTTTAATGATTCTTGATATTGAAGATAGACATCATGGACCCAGTGATGCAAGGCACAACCCATCCCAGCTAACTCAGATATCTCTTAAAAGATATTTGTTTTAATCACACGGAGACAACACATTATCTATTGATTTATTCACTCTGAATAAATTGGTATTGAAAAGGTGGCACTCCTCTACAGCCTCCGATCACTAAAATCCAAAATGCACGATCGAGTCTAGAGCCATTTGAGATCATCATATATCTCATTAGGACACACTTTCATAATTTCTTGCTTCTTCACACACTGTGAAAAGTAAGAAAGTTCTTAAGAGTCCTACGCAAAATCTTCATGATCTTGCCTGAACATCCGAGTAATACGAAAGTATTTACAATGAAGATGGAAATCCTTCTTGAGCAAACGTCAAAAAGCTCATGGTAGGTGCTTGTGCGATTCTTTATGAATCAAACTTGTGATAACTGGAAAGCAACAGTGGTTTAAACTCTTGAATGAATTTAAACACGTTCCAGGCCTCTATGCAAAATCTTAGTGATCTTGCCAGAACATTCAGAGTAATACTATTAAGTATTTACAGTGACGAATGCATATCCTTCTAGTGTTAACATCAAACAGCACTTGGTAGGTAACTTGCAAGATTCTATGTGAATCAAGCTCGTGACAACTGGAAAGCAATGATGGTCGGTTCTTAATTGAACTTCACTTGTTCCAGGAACATGAATTGACGGCTTCAAATCATGCGGATAATATTATCTAAATGATTCACTCTTTATGTTCGCAGTCAGCTTTGGACGGTCGAATAAAGAGAACGGGTTTACCCGCGAAATCTTGTCAAGGAGGTTCTTAATTGAAACTACCTGTCACAAGTACGATATTTAATATCGTCCAACGGTCTTCACCGACCGGAGCTAAAATGCTACCGAATTAGAATGAAATGTTCAAGGCCATTTCATCCGTGTATATGGTTTGTTGCTAACTGTTTTATGCAGCGTAACAAGAAGGTGGCATTGCGGTGTATAATCCAGAAGAAGTCGTCACCGCATGCTTATACTACATACACTTAGTACTTCAACAAATTCAAGAAAGTCTGAAGGTCAAGTCTTCCGCTGTATCAAACTCTGAAGCTTTCAAGAATTTAAAGGTATAAGTATGTGGAACATGAAGTCACGAAGAGGCAAATTTCACAAGTGATGAATGCACAAGGTCAAGGCAAGGAAACTTGCTCAAGACTTAAGTCAAAGATCACATCAAGCATATTCACAAGAACAAGGTCGAAGACTCAAGCATAGTATGCTAGGTTTAAGATTTTGTAAAATGGTGTGACCTCCCTTAGGGGGAGATTGTTGGAAATGCGTTTTCCCAAAGAAAGTCTCGGTCACATCATTATTAGCATAGATCACGAGCTATAGACTATTTAGGAATTTGTAACTTGGAGTGACCTCCCTTAGGGGGAGATTGTTGGAAATACATTTTTACGTATTTAGAAAGGATCGGTCACTCCAATAATATATTCAAGTAATAGGCTCGTGATCCAGTTTGTAAACAATATAGTCCATATAGCCCACATGTAGGGTGGGCTATATATACCCCCTCCTAGCATGTTAGGAGGGGTGGTTCTTTCATTTCACATTTTTCATTTTATCAATTCACTTTCTCTCTCTATCTTCTTTTCCTCCCCTCTTTCTCTCTCTAGTTCATCTTCTTCCTCCATCTTCTCCATTCCATTTCAATAGATTAATCTTAGATTGAAAAATCCTAAGATACCGTAGACCTTCAAACCATTTTGAAAATTTTGGGTTTGTAGACCCGAAAATAATGTCATCAACATAAATCTGCACAAGAAAAATGTCATCCCCATATTTATAAGTGAACAAAGTTAGATCAATGGAACCTTTTGAGAAACCTTTGGATACAAGAAATTTCGAGAGCTCATCGTACCACGCCCTTGGAGCTTGCTTGAGTCCATAAAGTGCTTTGTGGAGACGATACACCTTGTCAGGATAATGAGGATTGATGAATCCTCCGGCTGTGTGACGTAGACTTCTTCCTTCAAAGGACCGTTAAGAAATGTCGTCTTAACATCCATTTGATAGACAATGAATCCCTTATGTGCAGCATAAGCAAGGAAAATCCTGACCGCTTCCATTCGAGCTACTGGTGCAAATGATTCTTCAAAATTAATACCCTCTTTCTGTCCATACCCTTTAGCCACTAGCCTAGATTTGTTCTTGATGATGGTGTTCTCTTCATCCATCTTGTTTTTCCAGATCCATCGAAGATTTAATGGTATTACATCGTATGGTCTGTCAACAAGTTCCTAGACTTTAAGTCTTTTAAATTGTTGAAGTTCATCCGTGATCGATTCAATCCAAGCGTGATCTGCCAATGCTTCTTTGATATTTGTTGGTTTAGTTGTACTCACGGCGAGTGCGAACATACAAACATCACCATCGGTTTTAAGCTGTCGTCTTGTACGAACAGGTTGTGAAGGGTTTCTAATAACTTTAACCAAAGGATGATCTCGGGTCCAATGATGTATTGAAGGATGTCGTTGGTAGAACGTATGCATATTTGACGGATCAACATGTTGAGTATAAGACTCTCCAGTTTCGTGTACCGGTGTACCGAATGGGTTGATAAATTCGTCTTCGTCAGATAATGCATTGTTTTCTTGATTTGAGTTCTCTGGAGCAATGATAGTAGTTGTGGATGTTGTAGGAGCGGTTGTTGATGTGATATTCTGAGGAGGTGAATCTGCAGCAAAAAGTTGTATCCTTTTGTTGACGATGATCGGTATCATCATTCTTATCATAAGTGACAGCAGAAGACTTCGATAAAACATGTTTCTCCCCCGTGAAATATTCATCATACATTGGTCCATATAACATTTCCAACTCTTCAACTATCGTGTTGACTGACATATCTGCTCTTGGAACATTTCCTTGAACCAGCTTTGAACTTGACGGTTCATTGTTGTGGTCTTGAGTTCCGAGTTTCGTGCGGTTGTGAACAGAAGTCGTTTGTCGTTATGGATCGGGACTTAAACTGTTTTGATCAAGTGCCATTTCTTGTAATTCATCAAATCTGATATGAATAGTCTCGACTATCAATTTTGTTCTCTTGTTGTAAACTCTATATCCCTTAGACTGAGTTGCATATCCTACTAGAATACATACAACACCTTTCTCTTTCATCTTATCTAAATTTTCACCATCTCGTATAATGTAACAAGTACATCCAAAAACATGAAGGTGTTTTAATGAAGGTTTTCGATCATGAACTATGTGATATGGTGTCTTTTCGTGTCTTGGGATAATTAAGGATCGGTTTTGTGTGTAGCATGCAGTTGACACGGCTTCGGCCCAAAAGTATAATGGTAGTTTTGAAGCGGATAATAATGTTCGAGCAGCCTCAACCAAAGTACGGTTTCGTCTTTCAACAACACCGTTTTGTTCGGGTGTTCGAGCAATAGATGTTTCATGTTCAATTCCTTCAGCTTCAAAATAGTTTCTCAGAGTTGAATTCAAAAATTATGTGCCTCTGTCAGTACGAATCACTTTTATTTGAGCTTGAAGACCACGTTGTATCAGTTTTAGAAAGTTGATGAGAACTTCGGGTGTTTCATCCTTGGACCTCAAGAAGTGAGTCCACGTGTACCTTGAGTAATCATCGACAATTACCATAACATATTTCTTTAAATTGATACTATGAACACGCATGGGACCACACAAATTGATATGAATAAGATCTAACCGTCCTTTAGAGATTGGTGTAGTCTTTGTCTTAAAACTACTTCGTTTAGCTTTACAAAGCTCACAAGAAGAACAAAGATGATCTTTGATGATTTTCAAGCTTGGAAGGCCTCTCACAATATCTTTCTTGGAAAGCAAGTTGATGGTATCAAAGTTGAGGTGAGATAGACGTTGATGCTATAACCATGCCTGAGTCATTGAAGCTTTAGCCATGAAGCAAATTGGAGCTGTAGAAGTTGTGTCTTGAAGTGAAATAGTGTAGAGATCAGTACCCCGTGTACCGGTAAGTAAGTTATTCCCATCATAATCACGAACAAAACAAGTCTTCTTTCTGAAAGCAACCTCCAAATCTGCATCACAGAATTGACCAACCGATAAAAGATTGTGATTGAGCCCTTCGACGTAGTTTACCCTTTTGATCGTGATATTCCCCTGAACCAAATCTCCATATCCTAGGATCGGTGCAAAATGATCATTTCCGAATCGGACCATACCCAGGAACTTCTACGAAGTTTATTAGAAGCTTGAGATTCCCCGTCATGTGCTTCGTGCATCTGGAGTCCAGTATGAAGAGAATTATTTGTATCACCTGTAGAAGAGTTAGAACACGATGGAGCATTTGCTAAATTGGATACCACGGTATTTGTGATTGTAGAATCATTAGTGTCCTTAGCAACATTTAAAGGCAAACTAACACTCGTTGTCACATTTTCTGTCCTAACTTTAGGCATCCATTTATATCCTGGAGGACATTGATTAGCAAAACACCATTTCCAAGACTTGCTAGCAGACTCATGTAATACCCTAATTCTGCTTCTAGGATTCTTAGTGGTGGAGTCTGATGCAATACTTTGCTTAGTGGGGGTTGCACCAGAATGTTTCATTTTGCGTTTGGGTTTACTAGCGCTAATAGGCACCGCAACTTGCTTCTTAGTTCTAGTATCTACGCCTTTGACATTATTCATAGCACACATAGAATGATTAGCATTAGCACACTTTCCACATGTGACACAAACAAATTTCAAATTCATAGCATTCAAATCATTCAAACATTCAAATCGTCATTGTACGCGATTACAGACATTTTATTCTTAAAAACATTCAAATTCCTAGGGTGTTCTTCTACTTCCTTCATCTTCCTTTGACTCTTGTGTTTCCAGACCTTATCATTCACTTGAGTGCCCTTAAGCTGAGGCCGGCTAACACTAACAGTAGAGACTACTCCTGTAGTAGAAGACACACGAATTGTGCTTAACGCTTTGTGCTACAGTATTCCTTATGGGTTGAGTATGTGGTAACCTTTCCTTTCCATCCATCTTGGGGGCAATAATAACTCACTTTTGGTTGGTTAATAAAAAGGTTTTTGCTTGCAAGATCTCTCTTTGCGTTGCTCGTACCCAATTGATATTTATCGTTGTTTCGTTCTCGGTATCTTCTCGAATCGATCACGGTCAAAAGTGGAATAGTTGTAGTTGGGGACTAAAAAGGGGGAGCTTTGGTCTAAATCTACTAAAATGACGAAGGCAAGTAATAATAAAACTAAACTAGAAGCTTTAAATGAAACAGTAATACCTGGAATTCTGGAATTCTTCTATTCGGGATGTTGGCCTTACTCGGAATAATAGAAAAACATCCTATTCGGAATACTCTGTAAATGCCTTATTCGGAAAGTATGCCTTACTCGGAATAACTTTGAAAACCCTATGCGGAAAGTCTATGCGGAAAAAGCCTTCTACTCGGAAAGTTGGGCCATTCGGAATAATTTAGAAAAAACTCTATTCGGAAAACTTGAAATGTTCCGAATAACCAATATGAAGAAAGCCCTATTCGGAATAATGGAAGATTCCGAATAACACAAAGTTAAAATCCTTACTCGGAATAATTGAGAATTCCGAGTGGACACACTCCCAGATTCCCTATTCGGAATCTGGGGAACTTATGAAGCTGACGAAGAACAGTAAGATACGAGTAATTCCAAACCCACACAATCAAGCACAAAGGTTTTACCAAATTAACCACAAATCATCTACTAACTACAAGGATCAAATCCCAATCATCAAAACACCAATTCAACAACTTTTTAGAATCAAACTAGAACCAAATAGCACTTAAGAACTTGAAAGAAAAAGATGAAGAAGAACAAGATGAATCAAAAGATTAAAGGAAGGATTGTATTAATGATTTAAGATTCAAAACAACAAAGATTAACTTACAAGATTGGAAGATAAATCAAACAAAGATTAAAACCACTCCTTAAGGGAGATGGTTCCTAAAAACTAGGAAGAAGAAAATAACTGGAAAAAGAAGAAGAGAGAGAGTCGTGTGTGTATAGGGAGGAGTATTTATAGGCTTCTCCCTTGGTTGGTGAGTGGGCTTTCTTCCCTTCTTTTTGTCTTCTCGTCTTTTCAGAAAAGTTGACGTTTTTGATTTTGATTCGGGATTTGTTGTCGATTAAATTCAACTCGTCTTTTAATTTCTTCGTTAAATAGACTTGAGTTTCTTCGACTTATGAAAATCTTCCGTCTTTAGTCCTTTTCTTCGATAAATCTTCGAATAGGCCTAGTGACTTCAAATCTTTTGCACCTCTTGGTCAATAGACTTTGTCTTGAGTCTTTTTCCTTGATAAAACCCGTGCAATCCCATGTTTTCTCCAATATTTATCCGGTTGGCTCTGAAAACATAACAAACACACAAACCACGCATAATTCCAAACAAATGACATTAAATACGCGTTTTGGTCTTGTTTTAGCAAGAAATAAGTGGTAGAAAAGATGGGTGTTTACACACCTATCAAATCCCCTACACTTAACCATTGCCATGCCCTCATGCAATGCTTAGTGATAAAGCAACGTTACACTTTTCTCATAATTAATTAACCTTGGCCTTATTCAAATAAAAATTAAAGCACTAAAAGAAATTTAAAGCAAACAAAAGGATAGGACATAACTATGTGGAAATAACTTGTAAAGAGATCGAGGACTTACATTAGGGCTTTTGGTGCTGCGAAGATTTATCACCCTCAAGTTTCACGTTCCCCAAACTAAGCTTAAAAACGAGATCATTGTTATTATAAGTTAGCAATTCAAACATTTACACACATGGCTTAAATAAATGCTTAGACTCCCTTATTCCTAGGTGTATCTCTTATATTTTATTTTTGTCTTAGAATGATCATGAAGATGCATTTTTGGACTTATTTTGATAGTTCAATTAGGCTGAAAGCAAAGTAGGACGATTTGATCAATAGTTAGCTAAAGGACAAAATCTCTTAAAACTGCTTCTCGGGATATCAGAAAGTTCATATCTTGGCATAACTTGGTTCACGATTTGAGACCTTTCTCGGGCCGATATTTGGCATGTACTTCATACTTCATATCTTCGAGAGACGTTCTTGAGATAATGGTCTTCTCATCATAATAGAGTTTCTTCACTTTGGAGACTTTTGAGGGGTACTCCAACTTTGTTGACCACGACTTCATGATTATTTCTTCAATCTCTAATTGGGATTTTGAGATACAACGATCCGCCTCCTTTTCGGACTTGGATCTATTTATCCTCATACCTTGTTAGGGTCTTTTCGGATAGACTTCTCCATCATCTTTGTGGGAGTTGATTGCTTTTCGTCGTGAGTCTTGATCCTTCATATTGATTTTGGAGATAATGCTTTTCACATCACTTTGGATCTTCAGCAATAATATTGAATCCTCATGCCTTGTTAGGGCCTTTTCGGACTCGCCAATCTTCGCGCCCCGCTTCATAAGTTATGCCTTGGCTATGAACTCTCGTCATTACCGAGCAACTTTTAAACGATCTTGGGCTAGAAGCTAAGTAACTTTTCAAATCGTACGACCTTACTTATTGCAGATAAATTATTAGCAAGTGATGGGAGAATAGGCAAATAATTACACCAAGTGAGCTTGTGCAAGAATACCGACTTATAATTGACTCTATCATTTCTCGTCCTCCACAATTTAAAATCTCAAGGAATGAGACTCGTGGATGCTTAGCCTAATAAACCAATTAAGGTTTACATGGGTAAGGATACTAGCTAGAGTAAACTTGGATAAGTAAACTCGGGTTGAGTCAAAATAGACGCAACGGGCCTAATATGTTCAAGATTTCAAAACTAGCTACATCACTTTATTAATATTTTTGTCTTATTGCGGGATATATACATATGAAAGCAAAAAATTTAAAATTTACGACAAAATGGCCAAAGTTGATTAAAAATTTGAAAAATGTTGAAAAGTATGATTTTCCGGTTAAATGAAGGCATGTTCATGGAAAAGTCCACTTAAAACTTCGATAGAAGTCTCCCCTACACTTAAGATAAACATTGTCCTCAATGTTTAAGCATGTGGGAAGGGCTCCCCTACACTTAGGACATTGTGCACGTTGGTTAACTCAAGTTAAGGAAGAGACGACTAAAGTGATCAATTTCAAATGTGAGTATGAAGAAAATTGGATCACGATAGTTGAGAGATAGAACCAGATTTCGGATAATCATGGGAACACGGTTCTTCAAAGATTCCAAGAGTGCAAAAATCCCTGTAATCACATCACCATCCAAAAACGAGCAACCTATATAGCTCCCCCTACACTTATGATGAAAACGGGAAAGGGGGATAGATACTCGGGTTGCCTCCCGAGGAGCGCTTGTTTTTGTTTACCGAGTCACGAGCCTGACTCGGTCCCGAACTAATTCAAGGGAAACGTGGTGAGGGATGGAATCATCTCCTTAGAGATGTCCTCACCAACGTACAACTTCAAACGCTGGCCATTCACCTTGAAGTTAGGCCCATTTGGCTGAGAAAGCTCAATGGTGCCATAGGGAAAGACATTGGCGATGGTGAATGGACCAGACCAGCGGCTCTTCAACTTGCCTGAGAAGATCTTTAACCGAGAGTTAAAGAGCAAGACTTGATCACCAACGTTGAACTCTCGGTTCTTGATTTTAGCATCGTGGATAATCTTGGTCTTCTCCTTGTAAATCAATGAGTTTTCGTAAGCTTGATTTCTCAATTCTTGAAGCTCGTTGAGTTGAATCTTCCGAAAATCACCGGCTTTGTTGATGTCGAAGTTAGCCCACTTCAAGGCCCAGTATGCCTTATGTTCCAGCTCGATGGGGAGGTGGCAGGCTTTCCCGTACACGAGACGATAAGGTGTACAACCAATCGGCGTCTTATAGGCGGTACGGAAAGCCCACAGAGCATCATCAAGTTTATCGGCCCACGAGGCACGATGCTCTCCCACAGTACGTTCCAAAATTCTCTTCAATCCACGGTTGGATATCTCGGCTTGACCGTTGGTTTGAGGGTGATAAGCGGTGGAAAGACGGTGATTGACACCGTACTTAGCCATGACTCTTGCAAATTGCTCGTTGCAAAAATGAGTCCCGCGGTCACTGATAATAGCACGAGGAACACCGAAACGAGCAAACAATTGTTTCAAGAAATTACAAACCACCCTCGCGTCGTTAGTGGGTAAAGCTTTTGCTTCAACCCATTTAGAAACGTAGTCGACAGCGACAAGGATGTATTTGTTGCCTTTAGAAGACGGGAATGGCCCCATAAAGTCGATGCCCCAGACATCAAAGATTTCACATTCTTGTATGAAATTTTGAGGCATCTCATCTTTATGTGTGATCTTGCCTTGTTTTTGGCAAGCATCACAATGTTTAACCATCTCGTGAGCATCACGATAAATGGTGGGCCAATAGAATCCCGAGTCAAACACTTTTTTGGCGGTGAAGTTGGGACCAAAGTGACCACCGGTGGGTCCTTTGTGGCACGCTTGGAGAATATCAAAAGCTGCCGGTCCGTCAACACACCGACGAATAATCAGGTCAGCGCATTGTTTGAATAGAAAAGGGTCCTCCCAGAAGTAAGTCTTAACATCGTTCAAGAACTTCTTCTTTTGTTGGGATGTTAACCCTTGGATGAGAACACCACCTGCTAAGTAGTTTGCAATATCGGCAAACCACGGGGTGCCATCAAGATTGGGATTGATCGACATTAAGGTTTCAAGGGGAAAAGAGTCATTGATCTCTTTGTTCGGATGGTCCCCTTGATATGGATCCTCAAGTCGGCTCAGATGATCCGCGGCCAGGTTTTCAGCACCCTTCTTGTCACGAATTTCAATGTTGAATTCTTGAAGGAGTAAAACCCAGCGGAGAAGTCTTGGCTTAGAATCATTCTTAGTCATCAAGTACTTCAACGCGGAATGGTCAGTGTATACGATGGTGGTGGATAAAACAAGATAGGGGCGAAATTTCTCAAAAGCATAGACAACAGCTAAAAGCTCTTTTTCGGTTGTCGTATAATGCAATTGAGCCCCCGTCATTGTTTTGCTAGCGTAGTGGATTGGTTGGAAGTGTTTATTCACTCGTTGGCCCAAAACCGCACCAATAGCAAAGTCGCTAGCGTCGCACATCAATTCAAAAGGCAGCTCCCAATTAGGGGTAACCAAGACCGGTGCCTTAGTTAGCTTATCCTTGAGAAGATTGAATGCTTCGAGACACTCTTTAGAAAAGATAAAAGGAGTATCTTTTTCCAAGAGGTGGGTCATCGGGCGAGCGATTTTGGAGAAATCTTGAATGAATCGTCGATAGAAACCCGCATGACCCAAAAAACTTCTCACACCCTTCACGGTTGAAGGTGGAGGTAATTTGGCTATGACATCAACTTTAGCACGGTCGACTTCAAGACCGGCTTTAGAGATTTTGTGTCCTAGCACAATGCCTTCTTTTACCATAAAATGGCATTTTTCCCAATTTAGAACAAGGCGAGTGTCTTCGCACCGCTTAAGCATGCGTTCCAAATTGGCAAGGCAAGCAGAGAAGGAATCCCCGAAGACCGAGAAATCATCCATGAAGACTTCCATGGTTCGCTCAACCATGTCATGGAATATAGCCAACATGCACCTTTGGAAAGTCCCGGGGGCATTGCATAAGCCAAAAGGCATTCTTTTATAAGCAAATGTGCCGTAGGGACAAGTGAATGTTGTCTTTTCTTGATCTTGGGGATCGATGGGTATTTGAAAATAACCCGAGAAACCATCCAGAAAGCAGTAATATTCATTACCTGCTAGACGTTCAAGCATTTGGTCCATAAAAGGTAGAGGAAAATGATCCTTTCTCGTGGCATCATTGAGTTTGCGGTAGTCTATACAAACTCTCCACCCAGTAACGAGGCGGGTAGGAATTAACTCGTTGTTTGCATTGGGCACAACGGTGATTCCGTCTTTCTTAGGCACACAATGGACTGGACTAACCCATGGGGAATCCGAAATAGGGTAAATCATACCCGCATCAAGAAGTTTGATAACCTCTTTTTTGATGACATCATGGATTTTAGGATTCACTCTTCTTTGGCTTTGAATAGTGGGCTTAAAGTCGTCCTCCATGAGAATTTTATGTGTGCAAAAGTGAGGATCAATTCCGCGAATGTCGGAGATTTTCCAAGCGATAGCGCGTTTATGCTTCTTCAACACTGCAACAAGTCGGGCTTTTTCGTCTTCTTTCAGATCCTTTGCGATGATAACCGGTAACTTCTCGTTGTCTTCTAGGAAAACGTACTCAAGATGAGGCGGTAGGTCCTTAAGCTCGAGAGTAGGAGGATCCTCAATAGATGGTGAAACTAACGATGGATCATCATTAGTCACCTCTTTAGGAGTAGGAGGAGACAATGGGTCCTCATTGAGAAGTCTCTCAATAGTACGAATATCTTCATCCCAATTGGTGGACGAATTATCATACTTAATATCGAGAGGACCCAGGCTAGCTTCGAACTCATCTAAGTCACTTTCTCCAAAAGGAGTAAATGCTGGAGCAATTGAGGCAACGGTCTCAACAATGGGTAGAGAAGAGAGAGTACTTTTGCAAGCATCATAAAAATGTTCTTCACAAGCCTCATCGAGAACGTCAATAGCATTAACACTCTCATAGGAATAAGGTTGTTGAGAAATCTTACCCATGTTGAAGACAATTTGATCGTCACCAACTCTCATGATTAATTCGCCTGCGGCTACATCAATGAGAGTGCGACCGGTCCTCAAGAATGGACGTCCAACGATTAATGGAACACGAGGGTCCATTTCGTAGTCAACGACGACAAAATCAGCCGGGAAGGTGAATTTATCAACGCCAACAAAGACATCTTCGGCTATCCCCACTGGATAAGCAACCGTTCGGTTGGCTAATTCCAAAGTCATTCGTGTGGGGACTAGCTCGGGGAGAGATAATTGCTTCCAAACACTTAAAGGCATTAAGTTTATATTGGCACCTAGATCGGCTAGGGCCATGCAATTTTCTACTCCCGGGAAGTTGCAAGGAATCAAGAAGCGACCCGGATCACCAAGTTTGGTGGGCAATTTCCTTAAGAGCACTGCGGAGCAGTTCTTATTAAGTTGGGTCTGAGCAATGTCAAGAAGCTTTTCTTTATCACTTAGAAGATCTTTAAACATCTTAGCATATTTGGGCATGTGAGCGAGAGCCTCGGCAAAGGAGATGTTAAAATTCAATTGTTTAAACATTTTTAGGAAGTTTGAAACTTGAATATCATCCTTGCTCTTTTGCTTCTCTTTCCTCAACCTTGTAGGATAAGGTATATTGGATGAAGAAGAAGGCTTTAAGGGGATAGGATCACTCACAACCACGGGTGGTGGGGAAATGGGGATAGAAGGTGAAGGAGGTGGAGAAAGTTGCTCTTTTTCCTTGTTCACAATCACGGGTGGAGGTGTAGGAAGCTCGGGTTCCATATAACCTTTTCCACTACGAGTGGTGATTGCTTTCATCTCCCCTCTTGGATTTGCAACGGTATTACTCGGAAGAGTACCCGAAGAAGAGGGTTGATTACCTTGGATGAGCGAACCAATCATATCACGAAGGTGAAGAGCTTGATTATTGAAAGAGTTTTGCATGTTGGTATTAATAGCATCGCTATGTTTGGCCATATCATTCCTTAGCTCGGCTCGAATATCGCTTCCTTGTTTCACCATGTCATTCTTCAAGTTGACAAACTGACTCTGAAGATTCGTCACCATCTCACGATTGGTCTTCATGAACGACTCGACGTCGGGATTCACTGCCATCGGTTGATTGAGAGGTGGAACTTGGTAAGCTTGAGAATTTCCTTGAATTTGGTAGGTATTTCTTTGGGACGGATATTGGTTTTGAGCACGAGGTTGGGATTGGTTGTTTCGGTTATAGTTTTGTTGTTGGGTTTGGTTTGCAGGAGGGAAACCGGGAGGTGCAAGATAATTGTTGGAACGATAACTTAGCAAGCTACGGTCTCCTTGAGGGCGAGCTTGATAGCCTCCCGTGGGATATGTACCGTATGCTGCGTTAACGTTTTCAGAATAATTGCCTTGAGTGGAAGGACAATCATTATAAGAATGAGGACCACCACATGTGTCACAAGAAATAGCAACGGCTTTAGCTTGTTGAAAGTGGTTTGTGGCCATGGTCATGAAATTTTTGTTCATTTCAGCAAGTTGTCGAGAAATTTCAGACATTTCAGGATTGGAGGTAGTAGAAGAAACATTGACTCTCGAGTTAGATCTTGAGGATGCGGATGAATCCCAATTCTTGTGGTGAGTAGTCATGTTTTCAATCAACTCTCGACACTCCTCTGGTCTCCTTTTCATAAAAGTACCACCGGCGGCGGCATTGATCGTGTCACGATCACGAAAGGTGAGACCATTATAGAAGGTGTCAATAAGAGTGACGGGGAGCATATTGTGATTAGGACAGCGGTCGATCAAATCATTATAACGTTCCCAAGCATCGAAAAGCGATTCATCATTCTCTTGCATAAATCCACTGATTTGGTTACGAAGGCTAGTGACCATGGATGGGGGAAAGTAGCGCGATAAAAAGCGTTGAGTCATGTCGTTCCATGTATGAATAGAATTCTTAGGAAGACGGTCAAACCATTTTTCGGCATGGTGAGAAAGTGAGTGAGGAAAGAGTTGGAGGCGAAGGTCATCCATAGAAACACCGGGAGATTTCATGCTTTGGGTAATAGTGATGAATTTGTCGAGGTGTTTGTTGGCATCATCATCCGGAATTCCGCGAAATGGATTCGTTTGTACTTGCTGGATCATGTGATGTTTCAACGAAAACTCCTGAGCCGTGACATGCATCGGTGCAATCGGGCCTCCACGTCCGTTCATTGTGGGTTGGCATAGCTCCTCCATGGTTCGTAAGTCAGGTGGATTATTCATATTTGGGTGGGGTGGGTTATTATTATTGTTGTTTTGGGGGGGTGGAATATTATTGTTGTTGTTGTGTACACCTGCCATGTCTAATTGTTCGAGAGTCTCGGGCTCTGAATAAGACGTGGATCGAGTACGCATACACTAAAAAGAAAATGCAAGAGAAAATATTTTTGGTTTTTATATGTTTTATATTGTTTTTATATTTTTGAAAATTTTTGTGCTTGAAAATAACGTTCCCGAAAGAACGGATCCCAAAATCCAATTTTTCTCACAAGAAACCGTTGATCCTTACGAAAAGAGCCGGCAGCGGCGCCATTTTAATAACTCACTTTTGGTTGGTTAATAAAAAGGTTTTTGCTTGCAAGATCTCTCTTTGCGTTGCTCGTACCCAATTGATATTTATCGTTGTTTCGTTCTCGGTATCTTCTCGAATCGATCACGGTCAAAAGTGGAATAGTTGTAGTTGGGGACTAAAAAGGGGGAGCTTTGGTCTAAATCTACTAAAATGACGAAGGCAAGTAATAATAAAACTAAACTAGAAGCTTTAAATGAAACAGTAATACCTGGAATTCTGGAATTCTTCTATTCGGGATGTTGGCCTTACTCGGAATAATAGAAAAACATCCTATTCGGAATACTCTGTAAATGCCTTATTCGGAAAGTATGCCTTACTCGGAATAACTTTGAAAACCCTATGCGGAAAGTCTATGCGGAAAAAGCCTTCTACTCGGAAAGTTGGGCCATTCGGAATAATTTAGAAAAAACTCTATTCGGAAAACTTGAAATGTTCCGAATAACCAATATGAAGAAAGCCCTATTCGGAATAATGGAAGATTCCGAATAACACAAAGTTAAAATCCTTACTCGGAATAATTGAGAATTCCGAGTGGACACACTCCCAGATTCCCTATTCGGAATCTGGGGAACTTATGAAGCTGACGAAGAACAGTAAGATACGAGTAATTCCAAACCCACACAATCAAGCACAAAGGTTTTACCAAATTAACCACAAATCATCTACTAACTACAAGGATCAAATCCCAATCATCAAAACACCAATTCAACAACTTTTTAGAATCAAACTAGAACCAAATAGCACTTAAGAACTTGAAAGAAAAAGATGAAGAAGAACAAGATGAATCAAAAGATTAAAGGAAGGATTGTATTAATGATTTAAGATTCAAAACAACAAAGATTAACTTACAAGATTGGAAGATAAATCAAACAAAGATTAAAACCACTCCTTAAGGGAGATGGTTCCTAAAAACTAGGAAGAAGAAAATAACTGGAAAAAGAAGAAGAGAGAGAGTCGTGTGTGTATAGGGAGGAGTATTTATAGGCTTCTCCCTTGGTTGGTGAGTGGGCTTTCTTCCCTTCTTTTTGTCTTCTCGTCTTTTCAGAAAAGTTGACGTTTTTGATTTTGATTCGGGATTTGTTGTCGATTAAATTCAACTCGTCTTTTAATTTCTTCGTTAAATAGACTTGAGTTTCTTCGACTTATGAAAATCTTCCGTCTTTAGTCCTTTTCTTCGATAAATCTTCGAATAGGCCTAGTGACTTCAAATCTTTTGCACCTCTTGGTCAATAGACTTTGTCTTGAGTCTTTTTCCTTGATAAAACCCGTGCAATCCCATGTTTTCTCCAATATTTATCCGGTTGGCTCTGAAAACATAACAAACACACAAACCACGCATAATTCCAAACAAATGACATTAAATACGCGTTTTGGTCTTGTTTTAGCAAGAAATAAGTGGTAGAAAAGATGGGTGTTTACACACCTATCAGGCAAACACAGGTTTTGCAAACGAGGAATTTGAGAAAGCAGATGGTTTTCCCAAGATAGATAATCTATTCACTTTAGAGGCATTGGGTTGTCTAACAACAGGTTTTTTAACGCTAGGTTCCACAACTTTCCCACCCATCATAGCAACGAGTTTCTTCAACTCTACTATTGCGATGTTTTTTTCTTGTAACTGAGCTTTCAAATCCGAAATATCAAGACTTTTTTCGTTTATTAATCGACATGACTTAGATAATTTTACTTCCAAAGGTGTATCATTTGAAAAGCTGCAAACTTTCTTTTACAAAGCAAGTTCAAGTGAGGGACAATGTTTTTGAAGATAATCATATCTACGTTGTAGTAACGAAAACTCTTTTTGGTTAGCTTTATTCGAAAGCTCAGTTTCAAGACGTTCACATTCTTTAACTTGATCAAGATATTTGCATGCAACATCGGAATATTCATCAATATCATCACAAGATGTAACATAAACACACATAATATCTTTTGAGAGACATTCGTGTAAGAGTAGATCATATGTTGTAGAAAACTCGTCTCTTTTAGGTTGATGGTCGTT
The DNA here is from genome assembly GCA_025667525.1 of Glebionis coronaria. NCBI lineage: Eukaryota > Viridiplantae > Streptophyta > Magnoliopsida > Asterales > Asteraceae > Glebionis > Glebionis coronaria. The sequence continues at coordinate 564,350 of JANFOE010001353.1, read as the reverse complement.
CACTTCTTGTTCAAGAGATTCCACATATTTCAAATCATCAAACATTTCTTGCTTAATTAATGTTTCAAATTCCAAAATATGTTTTTGCGTTCTTTTCGCAAGCGGAATCAAAATACTTTTCACAAGCACAGTTATATTGTGAGGAATTTCTTTGTCTCCTTTCGAAAGTTCACGTTTTTTCCAGTCATCATCAACAACCTTTTTGAAATTTTCAATGTTACTCTTGTGAATACTAAGGGCTTGCTTACTCTTTCTTACAGAAGCTTTATATGGCAAGTACTCAATAAATTTTGAAACATTAATTTTCTTAGTGGCAAAAGCTTGTCTCTATTTAATTCTTATTTGTTCACATTCGAAAAATATTTGCTCACGAGTTTTCTGTGTTTGTGGTTTGAAAAGACCATAAAGGCTGTTTTCATAAGCATAATTATATGGTTTAACAAATTTTTTATTAACTTTTGGTCTACTCTCTTCTTCCAAATCGTTTGTCTCTTCACAATCGGGCCTAACAACAAGGCAATCAAGATCGGTCCATTGGGACTCATCAAGGTATAAGTGCTGATTCTTAGATTGAGCTTGCTCAAGGTACTTAGGACTTTCAAAATTAGGTCTATCCTTGAAAAAACGAACGAGGTGCCAACATTCTCATGGTTTGAATTGATTGATTCATTTTGTAAACAATTTTCTTGTAAAAATCAATTTGAGTTTCAAGTTCCACCATTTTGTCGATGTCATTCGCTTGTTTAGTTATCAAATCCTTTTCCATCTTTTCAACCACAGCTTTCTTTTCATTAACAAGTTTAGTTTTATCCTCTTGAAGAAAACCATTTACTTGAGTTAGCTCATTGACTTTAGTGGTAGCAAGATATGTTTTGTGACGTTCAGTACTCAAAGAGGTGTTATAGTTATGTTTCTCTTGTTCTAGAAGCTTAAGAGTTTCATTATATTTCTGTTGATAATCGTCCTTTTTGACGTTAAATAAGCACCCTTTGTACTCCTCAACCTCATTGGTCTTTTGAAGAAGCTGAGCTCTATAACTATCAATGGTCTCACTAGATTTAATTAGAGCAGCTTTGCATTCTTCAAAATTTTGAGTGAGCGTAGCATTTTCCTTCTTTAATTGCTTTTGACATTTTCTAGTTTCTTTGACATCTTTTTGTAAAGAAGCAATTAAGTTAGAAAGCGCAATACGCTCCTCGTCATCATCATACTCATTTGCATGTTGATCATCCTCAAACTCATTATTTCACATGTTTGATGAATCGGGTATGGTATTTCTATCAACCGTTTCCATCATACATGTTCATTAATGGATTTGGGTAGATCACAATGCTCATGAATATTACCAAACACATTATTTTTCCTCTTGAGTGTGTACCTTATCGATTGGCTCAGTATCAAAGATAGGACCATTGTCATCTTTAGTGATGTTGAGAACTTCTTCAACCTTTGCCATGTAAGAGTAATGTGCTTCAATTTCTTGATCGGAGGCTTCATCATCAGTATCATCAAGCATTGCTCCTTCCACAGCCGACAATTTAACCCTAGCTTCCATCTTCTTGCATAGCCGCATCTTTTCCTTATGATAGTCAGAGTCCCTAACCCGTTTCGGCTTCCTACATTCCTTTGCCATATGCTCATAGCCTTGACAATTAAAGCACTGAATCCCACTTTGCTGAACCACTTGAGTACCAACAGTTTCCCTATTCCCAGCAGCAGTAGCAATCCTCTGAGTATCATACTTAGCAGTTTGTCGATCATACCGTGCAGAACCCTCAACATGTGTTGGATTACGTCGATCATACCTAGAAGGACTTTCATCACGTTGACGTGTGTCATACCTTCGAGGACTCTCAACATATTGTTTCCTTGTATTTGATGATTTTCGAAGATTGTTGGTGGTGGGTTTGAAGATTTTCTTGTAGGTCTTCATAATGAAAGCAATTTGTTGTTTCATCTCCCTATCCTTCTGAGCTTGTTCTTCATCACTGTCCTCTTCAGATGATGGCTCAGGTGATGGTGATGGTGCTCTTGGTTCTTTGTCTCATGATCTTGTGGGAGCTGAATACTTAGATGAAGTGGAGTATCTTGGTGAAGAGGATGTAGTGGAATACCTTGGTGAGGAGGGTGTAGTGGAGTATGACTTTGGAGCACTATAGCGATTATCTTGGACGTGTTGAGTGGTAGACACCAAAGCAAGTGGATTAGCAGTCTTTTCTATCCTTTCAGCTCGAAGTTCATTCGCCTCATTCTGAAATAGTTTCAAAACGTCAAAGAGCGTGTGATAGTTGACCTCGTTTAATTTACTCTGTTGTTTCACCAAAGTTACAAACCGTGTCCATTCTGGTTGAAGTTGCTGTAGAAATTGCACATTGACTTGCATGGTGGAGACTTGCAAATTGTTTCTTGTCATGTCATTCATCATCTTGTAGAACCTTGAGTAATATGAATCAATTGAATCCCCATCCAATGAAGTAAACTTGCCAAAGTTCCAAAACAAGTTAGTTTTAACATCTTGCTTGTTAAGTGATTCTCCTTGTTGCAAGCGTTCAATGGCAACCCAAATCTATTTAGCAGTAGAGCACGCATCAACCGTTGAGTAAATATCATCCCCAATCCCACTTAGAATCAAATAGTTGCTTCTTTCTCTGCATCAATCCAAGCACGTTTCTCTTTCGAAGTGTTCTCATATATTTCCTCAATTGTTTGCTCATCGGAACCGGTCGTCGAGTCGATTGCTGGAATTGCAGGAATGGTTATTGTTGTGAGAGTATAGGGTCCTTCTTTGATGCAACGGCGAAGAACATCACTATTAGGTTTTGTGTCAAGATATCGAAGGAATCGTGATTGCCATTGTGCATATCGACCAGTCACAAGCATTGGCGGTCTCTCTTTGTTACCCGCCACCATGATGTTGTTGTTTGTCACACGATACTCTTGAGTTGAATCCACTTCGAGATACTTGAAATAGTTGAAGTGAAAACGGATCTTAAGTAGATCTTTTGTAATTGTTGTTGTTGATGAAAAATGTTAAAATCCCTTAGAAATTGTCTTCTCAAGAAACCAAAAATTCGAAGGCGAAAAATCACACGATTAAAAATTTTCACTTTTGTAAAAGTTCCTATTTTCGGAATATTGGTATATATTCGGATAAATGGATCTTTTTCGGATAAATGAGGTTTTTCGGGAAAATGACTATTTTCGGATAAATAAGTCTTTTTCGGATAATGGAGGTGTTTTCGGGAAAATGACCTTTTTCGGAATAACTAGAGCTATTTTCGGATAAATTGGCTTTTTCAGATAAAAGCACTAATTCGGATAAGTGGAAGATTTCGGATAAATGGCCTTTTTCGGAAAAAATCACTTTTTTCGGAATAATATAGGTTTTCGGAAAAATGAGTTATTTTCGAATAACCTGACAATCTTCGGATAAATTCACCTTCCTCGGATAAATTGGGTATCTTCGGATAAAGCTTGTTTTCGGATAAAAGGTGATATTCGAAAAAATGACTTTCTTCGAATAATGGTTTTCGGATAATGTTGTTTCTTCGGAATAAACACTTACCTTGACTTTTTCGGATAAACTAAATTCGGATAAAGTGCTATCTTCTGATAAAGTTGATTTCGGATAAACTGCTATCTTCGGAATATCTGCATATCTTCGGATAAATTCTTCGGAATGTAAAACCCTTTTTCGAATATTGATTTTCGGATAATTGACTTCTTCGGAATATAAAACCCTTTTCCGAAAACAACTAAAACAACCAAACCAAGCTACTGTTTTATGAACCGTACCACAAAAACAATCCAAACACCCCAAAAACTTGCGATTTTAACCACAAAAACTTAACCAAATCCTTACCAAATCTATGTAAGTGCTTTATATCAAGATTTAGAACCCGAAAACGCTAAAAAAAATTTAATTCGGGATGATTTTGATGAAAAATCAACCGAACCAAACAATAAACCAAACAACCAATCACTAATCTACCCTGTTGCGATTGATACCAATTGTTGTTCCCATATTTTATTCACTTCACCATAATTGATTATTAGAAATAAAGAAGAAAGATAGATGATTTCTAGAGAGAGAAAGTAGAGAGAGAGAGTAGAGAGAAGATGGAGAAACTATGTGAGATTAGATTAAGAAATGAAACAACCAACCCTTCCTAACATGCTAGGAAGGGCTTATATAGTCGGGCTTATACATGTAGCCTTAATGGACTATATTGTTTAATGGGTCGGGCTTGAATAAAATGCTTAGTACCTTAAAAGAGGCCTTTTAAGCTAGCCATCAAGCCCGTAATGTCACGACTATTTAACTAACTATTACCACGTTCTAATAAATATTACAATAAAAACCTATGACCGAACATTCTTGTTTGACTCAATATTTTGAGGCTAATAGAAAATTTACGTTTTCGTCAATAAACTTATGTTTTAATAGTAAATTTACGTTTTAGTCAGTAAACTTATGTTTTCGTCCGTAAACTTACGTTTTTGTCAGTAAACTTACATTTTTGTCTGTAAACTTAGGTTTTGGTTAGTAAACTTACGTTTTGGTTAGTAAATTTACTTTTTCGTCAGTACTTACGTTTCCGTCAGTAAACTTACGTTTTCGTCAGTAAACTTACGTTTTCGTCATTATTTTTACGTTTTCGTTAGTATATTTACGTTTTCGTCAGTAAATTTACGTTTTCTTCAGTAAACTTAGGTTTTCCTCAGAAAACTTACGTTTTTGTCAGTAAACTTATGTTCTCGTCAGTAAATTTACGGTTTCATCAGTAAACTTACGTTTTCGTCCGTAAATTTATGTTTTCGTCAGTATTTTTACGTTTTTGGCGGTAAATTTACGTTTTCGTCAGTAAACTAACGTTTTCTACAATAAACTAACGTTTTTGTCAGTAAATTTACGTTTTCGTCAGTAAATATACGTTTTTGTCATATATTTTTGCATTTTCGGCAGTAAATTTACTAATGGCGAAAACGTAACTTTAGTGACGAAAACGTAAATTTACTACCAAAAACGTAAAAATACTGACGAAAACATAAATTGACTGACGAAAACGTAAGCTTACTGACGAAAACGTAAATTTACAGACAAAAACGTAAAAATACTTATGAAAATGTAAAAATAATGACAAACATAAATTTACTAACGTAAACGTAAGTTTAAAGACGAAAACGTAAATTTACTGACGAAAACGTAAGTTTATATACGAAAACGTAAGTTTATATACGAAAACATAAATTTACTGATGAAAACGTAAATTTACAGACGAAAACGTAAGTGTACTGACGAAAACTTAATTTTACTAACAAAAACGTAAGTTTATAAATGAAAACGTAAGTTTACTGACAAAAACGTAAATTTAGTGACAAAAACGAAAATTTACTGACGAAAACGTAAATTTACTGATTAAAACGTAAATTTACTGACATAAACGTAAGTTTACCGACGAAAAGTAAATTTACTGACGGAAACGTAAATTTACTGATGAAAACGTAAATTTACTGACAAAAACGTAAGTTTACTGACGAAAACGTAACTTTACTGATTAAAACGTAAGTTTACTGACAAAAACGTAAGTTTACTGACCAAAACGTAAGTTTACTGACGAAAACGTAAATTTACTGATTAAAACGTAATTTTGCTGACAAAATCGTAAGTTTACTGACGAAAACGTAAATTTACTAATTAAAACGTAAGTTTACTGACAAAAACGTAAATTTGCTGACAAAAACGTAAGCTTACTAACGAAAACGTAAATTTACTGATTAAAACGTAAATTTACTGACAAAAACGTATGTTTACTGATGAAAACGTAAGTTTACTTATAAAAATGTAAGTTTAATGACGAAAACGTAAGTTTACTGACGAAAAATGTAAATTTACTGACGAAAACGTAAATTTACTGACGAAAACGTAAATTTACTGATGAAAACGTAAGTTTACTGACGAAAACATAAATTTACTAATTAAAACGTAAATTTACTGACGAAAACGTAAATTTACTGACGAAAACTTAAATTTACTGACGGAAACGTAAATTTACTGAAGAAAACGTAAATTTACAGAAGAAAACGTAAATTTACTGACGAAAACGTAAATTTACTGACGAAAATGTAAATTTAGTGACGAAAACGTGAATTTACTGACGAAAACGTAAATTTACCGACGAAAACGTAAATTTACAGACGAAAACGTAAGTTTACTGACGAAAACGTAGGTTTACTGATTAAAACGTAAATTTACTGACGAAAACGTAAAAATACTGATGAAAACGTAAAAATAATAACGAAAATATGCGTTTACTTACGAAAACGTAAGTTTACTGATGAAAACGTAAGTTTATTGACGAAAACGTAAGTTTACTGATGAAAACGTAAATTTAATGACGAAATTGTAAATTTGTTGACGAAAACGTAAATTTACTGACGAAAACCTAAGTTCACTGACGCAAACTTAAGTTTACTGACGAAACGTAAAAAGTACTGACGAAAACTAAGTTTTAATAATTGGTCTCAAATTGCAATATCCTTTATTTTTCCCGTTTGCCCTATGCGCGTTTGTCCCACGCCCGTTTGGCCCGCGCCCGTTTAACCCGTGCCCGTTTAGCCCGCGCCCGTTTCCTAAAATTTAAAAATCGCCCGTTTAGCTCGTGCCCGTTTTAGCCCGTGCCCATTTTGCCCGGTGCCCGTGCCCGCCCGCCTGTTTTGCCACCTCTATGTCTGACGCATCTGGACAGATAATGAGACCGAATTTGTTAATCAAACTTTGCGTATTATTATGAAGAAGTTAGGATATCTCATGAAACATCCATTCTTCACACTCCACAACATAACGGTATCGTTGAAAGGCGAAATCACACATATATGGAAGCAGCTCGAACAATGTTAATTTACGCAAAAGCTCCATTATTTTTATGGGCCGAAGCAGTATCTATAGCAGTATACACCCAAAACCGCTCACTGATTCGCAAGCGCCATGGTAAAACACCTTATGAGCTTCTACATGGAAAAGTACCAGATCTATCATACCGTCATGTATTTTGTTATCATATAAGATTCAAGCAAACAAGAGGCGATCCGGAGGTCGGGGAGGATAAAACAAATGTTTAGACATTTTAGAGAGAGACTATTAAGTGTGTGTGTTTTATTGAAAGAGAAAGTAGAACAAGAAAATGACAATCCTCACCCCTCCAGGGAAGTATGGAGGGGTATATAGCTCGGGTGTATCTCACTTATAACAAGTGACGATACTAGTCCATGCTATATTAAACTATTGTAATTCCGTAAATGGCGCTCACATTTTAGGGCTAACAATGTTCCCCCAATGTAGAGGCATATGGAACTACTTACAATGTTCCTAACAAGTACAAATACAACAAAATAAAATCTTCCAAGGCGCTTCCAATGTTGAGGATGTCTTCTGAGTCTTCTGGTCTTCATAACTTGTACCTCAGCTTGAATCCTCTTTGTCTTTGCTTGTTGTGGAACAATTATTATAAGCATGATTTGGATTAACTTCCCCCCAATTCATGCAACATGTCTTAAAAAACTTTCTTCATAGACTTCTTTTTTACGATGTTTCTGAATCAGCTTCCCCCCAAACCAATATTTGTATCTTAAGCAGATTCTGAGACTTTGATGTAGTTTGAACAATCTTCTAGCTCATTGGTTTAAGTGCACAGCGGAAATCTGTAGAAGAACCACATCAAATAATATTGCTTCTATACTGTTTCATGTTGTTTAGTTTTTTGTGATAATCCGTTTGGGGTAACATGCAGGAAATCAGCAACAATTCTTCTCACGCCTGCAGAATACATCATAAAAATCATATAAAGTGAAGTAGATACCATTCCATGTACACTACTTCCCCCTGGAAGTTGATCCGATTACTTCAAAGTACACGATCTTCCCCCATGATGATTTCGAACTCTCGGAAGCATCATTATCGTGGACGTCCATATACTCGAGAAGTTCTTAGTCTTAAGCAAATGTCTTGAAAAGTTTTGAAAGTCGTTGAGTGACTTTGATTTTTTTTTTCTTAGACTATGAAGTACCATTGTCGTTATGTAGCTCAAAAATACATCGTGAGAATTGATTGCTAATTCCATCTCTCTCTGTATAACTTACCAACCTCGAATTCATTCGGCTATTTGTCGTGACCACATGTGAAGTAAACACGATATTCAAAACTTGAAACTGAAGTATAATACCCCAAATTTGTTACTTAAGCTTGCACTTATTTCGATTGAAGAACGGTGCACAAACAAGTCTCTAACACCTATTGAAGTTATCCACACGAGCAACTGCGTATGACACTCAGAACTGCAACAAAGCTCCCAAAAATGATAGTTATACATGCCGTCGACCATCCACCCCTTGACAGTGGAAACTAGATAAATCAAGTCTCAATCATAAATTTTATCGCCCAAGCAAGTCATCATTCGATAGACTGGGTTTAAAGAAAAAGGGTAGAAAAAGGGTAGAAAAATAGAAGGAAGGCTCGATGATGAAATAAGTAAACGCCTTCGTGAAATCTCACATCAACTTCAAATAAAGAATACCAAATCCACTTCGTGATCACTTGTCTTTGTAGAATAAAAACTAGCCATTGTCGTTTAAGTGAATCTTATATCGGATCTTTTTAGCGTTAAATGTTTTGTTTGCTTTGGTGTTGTGTTTGTGAATGTCATTATCTAGAACAAATAATGAAATGAATTGTCATTAAAGGACAGATTTTTCTAGATAACTTGTCATTTAAGCCAACATCATTCATATGCCCAACTGATGAGGTCCTCGAAAAATTTTCGAAAATATTAGGTTTAAAAACCAAAAAAAATCTTTGTCATTTAAGCACGTAACCACCATAAACCCGTTAACCGGCACCATTGTTCTTGACCCAATACCATTAATCCAAATACTCGGCCTACCAAATAAAACTATTACTCTTGGATTTTTGGTTAGCCCAAAGTAGGACATATGCAGCCCAAAATCATTTCATACTCGGATCATCATAGTAATAATATTCCTCCCATTTTCGTTAACTCCCCTACACATCCCCTTATATGAATTGTCTTTACCAAATTCTGAAAATCCCATCATACCGGCCTGGCATCAAACCCGGTCAGTAAACATTAGGTTAGGGATATTAAAAGGGTTTGTTATCATAGTAAAACTCATAGTCAACCCTAATTTCATTTCATAGTTTTCTTCGCCCCCACTCTTGTAAACTCATCCAACAAATCTGTCTAAACCAAATCTCCCAAATCAGCAATCATTCGATCATGATTAGTCCTAAGCAAAACGTAGGCACCAATCCTTGTACCTTTCTCAGACCAACTCAATAAACATCACCACCTACACCGAACACCCAGTTACCTTCGAATTAGATAACCTAATCTCTGATAAAACACATGAAGCCTCAAGGTCAAGAAGATACGAGATACATGTCATCAAGATCTTAATGATATCGGGTAGGTTTATATGTAAAGGTTTTTAAGATTGAAACGAATTAAACACTGATTGTAACAAGGTTGTTATAAATCAGTGAATACATTCGAATATGAAAGTGGGTTTGCCCTCACATAGGTCTATGATGATGAGTGATTTCGTGAAATGATCTATATAGATCTTGACTTGCAGGACGAAATTGATTCTGAGATCTAATTTGTATATTATTCTTTTTCTTTAATTTCGAGTCAGATTGGAGATGGGTCAAGGTGTTGTGGAGATTTGAACCATTGGGTTTTGGTATAGAGTAGGATTTTATTGTGGGTTTTGAGTGTCGGTTTTGAGTATTTTTGATATCGTGGTTATGTTTTTACAAGATGATTTCGGAATGTTATTTCTAGCCAAGAATTCGGAATGTTTTTAAACCTTAAGATCTCGGAATGTTTGTTCACATATTCACAATGTTTTCAAAATCCACATTTCGCAATGTTTTCAGAGTCACATCTTCGAAATGTTTTCAACCCAAATCTTCGCAATAATAAAGATTTTCAGAATGTTGAACACAAAACCAATCTTCGGAAAAAATGAACTTCAGAATGCACTTCGCAAAACAGAAACCCTAGGCACAACTTCGCAATATCACAACTTTTTTTCCTTTATCCCGAAAATGGTGGATCTGTTTATTTTTTTCAGATCTGATCATCTTTATCAAAAATACCCAGAAAAACATGAACTCTGCTTGTTTGGTGAAATAAGCCACAAATAAAAACAATAAGCTATGGACAAAACCCGAATCGAGTATAAGTCGTGGCCAAATTTACAACTTAAAAAACATAAGCAAAACGAAAAGGACAAAAATTAGATCTGAGATGAAGCGTAGATTACCGAGAAAAGGACTATTCTTATCAGTTTGAGACAAAAAAAAATGTATGACTGAATAAGCGCTACATAAAACACCATGTGACGTAACAGTTGATAGAAAATAAGTTTTAAAAACTGTAATACCCACGAAATCAGCAAACAAAAATCACAAAACACCCCCGGTTAGCTCTGATACCAATCATTATCATATAAGATTCAAACTAACAAGAGGTGATCCAGAGGTTGGGGAGGATAAAACAAATGTTTAGACATTTTAGAGAGAGAAAGAGAGAGACTATTAAGTGTGTGTGTTTTATTAAGAGAGAAAGTAGAACAAAAAAATAACAATCCTCACCCCTCCATGGAAGTATGGAGGGGTATATATAGCTCGGGTGTATCTCACTTATAACAAGTGACAATACTAGTCCCTGCTGTATTAAACTATTGTAATTCCGTAAATGGCGCTCATATTTTTGGGCTAACATATTTGGTGCTCTTTGTTATCCAAATAATGATGGTGACAACTTGGGAAAACTTCTACCAAAGGCTAATATTGGTATTTTGATTGGTTACGCACCCACAAAGAAGGCATTCTGAATCTATAATCGAACTTCTCGTAAAATCCTCGAAACTATGAATGTTGATTTTGATGAGCTGACAACAATGGCTTCTAAGTAAATCCGCTTTGAACCCACACTTCATGAAATGAGACCCAGTAACATGAGCTCTGGTCTTGTCCCAAATAACCCTACTTCTGTAAAACCTGTAAATTTCAAGTTTTGACTATGTCATCATTGTATACGTCACCTCATGATATCTGAATATATATTACCACATTTGCATGAAATCCTTTGAGCAATCATATGCATCATACACAGCATACATTATTTTAATCATCAAAACATATAGACATTTAATCTCATAGCATACATTATGATTTTCATCACTTAATCATAAGGACAGTCACATTTGGATGACTACATTACATGAGCATGCAGGACAATAAACAATCACTACTTTTGGGACATTTAAGTCCCCTGAACTTATAATCATAAGCATTCATCATATTGGTTCACAAATCCAAACTCATGATCACAATTAATAATATTTACTTAAGTATTAATTTTTAAGCTTTAAATATATTGATATATATATATATATATATATATATATATATATATATATATATATATATATATATATATATATATATATATATATATATATATATATATATATATATATATATATATATATATATATATATATATATATATATATATATATATATATATATATATATATATATATATATATTCTTACATTATAAATGACTTTACGTTACAACATCAACTGCTTTTATATTTAAACATCACCTTTAACCATTTTAACTTATTTGAACTAAGTTGTCATACTTTTAATATAGTAAAGTATTTTCTCATCTAAAAATGACCATACTTTCACCAAGGATCCCAAACTTAACCAAAATCAACCTAGACTTAAACATACTCATACAATACTACACCTATACTCCTAGTGACTATACTTAGACACAAAAATTAAACATAAAAATACCCTAGACTCAATTATAACCGAATACATACATATATATAACATTTAAATACCAAAAAACTTTACCATATACACTCTTGACTTTTAGACTATGTACAACATATATCATTAAGGCATACACTATAGAAAACATCTATTTTCCTTTGACTAACCATATACCACCGGTTTATTATCAAAACCATGGCACCATGTACAACAATTGCATTTAAAGGATGTACTAGGTTTACTATACTTCTATCACATAAACAAGCCACCTAGCACCCCTCTTGTGAGGTTAGACGTGTGATAGCATACCTCCACACAACCTTTTCACTTGTAAAAGCATTCCAATTAATAAAAACACTATGCAACTCTCTTTTGTTCCCTTGGAAGCCTCACATGTGACGGCAAAGAGGAAGTATATGACATATGTACATTCTTAAGTCATTAAAACATGTACTCACCAAGTACACTCCCAAAATTCTCAAAATCTAACTTATTATCTCTCTTGGACGTATATAAGCTTAAACCACTCCTCACAATCTCATTTGTGATATTTATCCCTCACTCACAAAACATTCGGTTATACAAACTTAACAAAACACCTAGATGACTCCTAGCATTTACTCTTAGTCTTCTCCAAGCATTTAGTGTTCATATCCAAGATATATAGCATTTAAGACGAATCCAAGATCATCCTAGTGGAACCCGACGTCTAGAACTCTAAACCATTTTCATCATCAAGTTTATCTTGAAACAAGTAAGTATAAGTCCTCTCTAAGCTTTTCTTTGCTTATTTTACTTCTCATGCATGTTTTTACTACAAAAATGGAGTTAGAAGTACATGCATACGTTTGAAACTTCTAAACAAACCCTAGACGACATATAAGCCCACGGCTTATATGATATCTATGGGTAACCTTTCCCTAGAAACCCTAAAACTTGTAAGGTTATGCATGAGAACTTATTTAAGCCCTAGAGTAAACCACTATACCATAAAAGACCTAAAAGTTTATATAACCCATGATATAAGATTTCAAAAACCTAATATAAGCCAAAAACTATAACTTATATAAGCCACGTCATATAAGCCCTAAAAACTTATATAAGCCGAAACTTAAAACCCTAGATAAGCTAGCCATGAAAACCCTAAAAGCTATATAAGCCGAGACTTAATTATATCTAATCTAGCTTATTTAATCCCTTGAAATGTTAAAATAAGCCAAGTTGTATAAACCCTCTTAAGCTAAAATAAGCCGAATCTAAATAAGCCCATGCCTAAATTTTGGACTTAGAAATAATAAGGTATAAGCCCATAAGGAAAATATAGGTATAAGCCCACTTGGTAAATATTAGTTAAATTTAAACAAGCCCTATAGGCCCATTTAACCTAAGCCGAGACCCAATTGGGCCGGTCAAGCCCAAAACCTATTAGGGGAGACTTTTCGTGCCTATTTTGACAAGTGGTGAAAGTATTGGTTGATTTGGTAAATTTATAAAACAAGTATTAATAATTTCGTGACTTTATAAGTACAAGGGCCAAATGTGTCAATTCCCAAACTATAGGGTGCCTTTGTTTCAGACCATGAGTCAAATAAAACCACAAGAGCCATTATTGACAATACTTTAACTTAATGTGAGCCCTAGTTTACTTAATAAATAAACCGAGACCTCAAGGGGTCATTTTTACCATTTATGAAACTTGTTACAAGCCGTAGCCCCATTTTGTAAATACTTCGAGACCTTAAGGGCCATTTCTGCCACTTTTAAAAACTTAATATAAACCCTAGTTTAATACTTAAATAAGCCGAGACATAAAGGACTAAAAGTGTCACTTTGGGAAACTAATACAAGCCCTAACTATTCCTTTTTCACAATCCGAAAGTTTAAGAACCATTTGTGTCACTTTGGCAAACTAAAACAAACCCTAACCCTAACCTATTTAATTTCCGAGACTTAAGGGGGTTTTTTGGTCATTTCCCCAAAGTTTTGTAAGCCCTAAGGGCGTTTTTATAAATAAATTAAATGGACAAGGACTAACGACGCAATATACTTAACGAACGAAACCTTAAAGGGTATTTTGGTAAACTGTTATACTAACAAGGACTCATGTGTATTTTAAGTTAATCAAAAATATTAATAAATTATTTTATTAATAAATTAACTTAACCGTTTGGATAATTATTAAATTTACTCACGAAACCTTATAAATTGACAAATCCCGTTAACTATATTTTGAGGACCTAAGAAAAGCAAATTGTATTGATTTTCTTACAATAATTAAATAACGTAAAACATAGTTATTTAATTTATTACCCACTTTATTAAAACAATTTATATATATATATATATATATATATATATAAAGACTTTTTTTGTGAGAAGGATAAGTAGGATTTTTAGCCATTGATTTAAAATCAATGGATGAGATTAAAACACAATCCTAACAAACTAACTAACTAACTAACTAACCATCTAAACGTGTTTTTTTTTAAGTTCTTCAAAAATTATGAAAAAATTTCAGTAGATTGGGTATGTTGGTGCAAAAAACTTTTGTGAAAAAAGTTTTTTTAATTTGAAAATTTTTACGCTTTTTTAATGCACAAAAACGTTTTTTACGTTTTTTAGGTTTTTTGTGTATCAAGAATTCATTTTTATGGCCAACTTCTTTTGACTTTTTGCTTTAAAATATGATTCCGCATCAAACTATAATAAATTGAAAATTTTTTGAATGAAAAAAATTTTGTACACCAAAATTCACGTGTTTGTGCATCAAATTTTATTTTTTGTGCATCAGAAAAACGTAAAAAAACTCAAAATTAAAAAACGTTTATTCACAACTTTTTTATGCACCAACAAATCCGACCATCTGAAAAAAATTTCAGAATTTTTTGAAGACTTTTTTAAAATCGTGTTTTGGTGGTTAGTTAGGAATATGCATTGATCTTATCCATTGATTTTAAATGATTGGCTAAAAATCCTTCTTATCCTTCTCACCAAAAAAAGTCTTGTTATTTTAACTCTCCCCTATATATATATATATATATATATATATATATATATATATATATATATATATATATATATATATATATATATAGAAACTAAAAATATATATATTTACAATTCACTATAAGTGTAAACACTTAAACGGTCGTGACAGTTCATTAATTTGTGATCATGCATTCTTTCAATCATACATCCATCATGCATTGTTAATCATGTATTTACTAAGGCACTTAAAATTACTTAGGTAATTACTCCAGTTCGTGATCATATTGTGCCATTTTATTCAGTGACATTATCCTCACATCACAACCACTAAGGTGAATTCATGGCCCCATCTTTACTGTTTTATAACTGGGAGAGAAAGCATACAAAAACTATATATATATTTTAAATATGCAAAACATGCACTGATGACAACAACAACTTAATGCCTATTGTTTGCCCCATACCCGTGGACTGTAATAGTTAATAGTGTAGCGCGAAATGTGTGAATAGATCTATTTGGGTGTTGACAACACCCGGCCTGCGTGACTTGCTATCACGAAACGCTTAGGCCAAGCAACAGGTTTACATCATTGTCGGACTAAGGGAACAACATCAAGACAGATCCAAATGGGCGTACTGAACAACTTTTTGTCTAGCTTCTATTATAGGGCAATAAGAACTACTTTGGTATTGGACTGTGATTGTCTTACCATGATCGTGATGTTTTGGCATATTATTAACTTATTATTTAACTAAACCTGTGAATTCACCAACTTCGTGTTGACCCCTACATTTTACTCTATATGTATTCTCAAGAAAATAAAGCAGGTTCATGCATTGGATTCCAGCATTTTATAGAGCATCATGACTACCATTGGGCTGGGATATTTACTTCAGTTTTATAATAAATGTGGTTTACAAACAAGATACTAAGTGTGTACAGTTAATTCATGTAATTTTTATTAAATGACTTTTATGATCATTGCTCTATATGCTATGTGCTATCGATCAACCCAAGTAACACCCCACGTACTATTCCGCTGCATTTGACCAACTTGGGGGTGTTACAGAAATGGTATCAGAGCGCATAGTTATAGAGAACCAGATCGACAGTAAAAAATTTAAATATAATAAAAAAATTTAAACTGGACTATAACTGAGCTTTTAAAAATCAATGAAATAAAAGAAAGTTAATTTTTGGGGAACCTTTATAAGTTAGGCATATAGTACATAGAGCATACACATTATGTGAACTAGTTTCACACTGATTTATAACCTTCGAGTTAATAAATCACCTAAGTATCTACCTATACTTTTAACAATCGTGGTTAAAAGTCATAAACCGCATCGCATATGCACTTTAAAAACTTTTCGAATTGTGTAAGCTAAAAACTTACTCAACTTTGAAATGCTATTTTCAGATATCAAGACGCCATCTACTGTTGTGACTACCTTCGAGGAGCTCATGGCTCCTACCACCACTCCATTATCAACGACATCAGTATTCGCTGGACCCGCATCTGACACCGAGTCCAGAGATGACCAGCCAGACGGAGTCATCATACTTTCAGATTCACCTACCCTATCACCACCTATTGTATCCCCTACTTCACCACTGCTTGTAGTACCTGCATCTCCTCCTAGAGAGATGGACCAGGTTGTTCCTTGCTTACTACCATTGCCACCACCTTCTGCACATCACCCTTACCCCACCAGTACTCTACCACCTCGCAAGAGTAGGCGTGACTCTGTTCCTGACTCGACCTTCGAGGTAGGAGAGGGACCAGGAGCTGGAAAACCCAGTCTTGGCGCCCTACAGGCACAGGTCGACGCACTTGTGGCCCGACAGGCGCAGGACACCGCTCTCATTCATGCCCTACTGCAGGCGGACCATTAGGGTCACACCTTACTTCAGGAGAGATATAGTTCTCTCTACTGGACTGTGGCTAGTGAGTCACGCACCACACAGAGTTCTATGGGTATGACCCAGGGAACTATTTATTGGTTATTGGATGAGGTTGCTTACCTCCGCTACCGGTTTGCTGCACTAGAGGGTCACTCATACGAGACCCAGGCTGCTATCCTCACTCAGGAGGAGACCGTTCGGACGTTCATAGACCTGGCAGATCTTCACCATCAGGGAGTCATTGCTGAGACAGACCATCTACGGAGTGCCGATACTGCACGTCAGCACCAGTTGCTCGAGACTATGAGATTCTCCCGAGAGACCAGGAGAACGATGATTCGTATGCAGGATGATCGTGCACCCACACCACCAGCTGGACCACCCGCACCTGCAGACAGCCATACTAGTGTAGGCTAGACGTCATTGTACATCATGAAAACCATTGAGTTGCATCTCAGCTCGCATGATTTAGATCTTTTGTACTTGTATTTCCATTTCAGTTGTATCTGTATCGTAGCACCTAACCTTAGTAGGTAGGTTATCTTTTGTAGTACTACAAACATTTGTACCACTATCTCAGACAGGATGGTTGTATCTCTATCTTAGATCGGTTGTATTTGTATTATATTGATGTTCACCAGCACTGATATATTATCCTTTACTTGTTTGTTTGAATTTATATTATTATGAAATCTTGACAGGTTATCCAATTTGTTGTGATTTCTATGCATACCCATTTTTATGCAGCTTAATATAATAATCCTACTAACCAACTGATAAATCTCATCTTTTTGTATGATAGAACAATGGCACAAAGGGTCACTCGATAGAACACTAATGATGCTCCTTCAGCGACTGTTTCAGAATCACAACTCAGAGTGCTTATCGGTCAAGGCATTGCTGATGCCCTAGCCGCCAGGGAAACACACCCCAGCAGAAACCAGGGCGACAGTCAAAACTCGAATGCCAGAGATCGAACTGCCAGAGGATGTACCTATCCCGACTTTTTGAAATGCAAGCCCAGTTACTTCAAGGGCAAGGAAGGGGTAATAGGACTCATGAAATGGTTCAAAAGGACCGAGATAGTATTCTGCATTAGTGATTGCACCGGGGAGAACAAGGTGAAATTTACCACATGTACCCTCTTGGAACATGCTCTCACCTGGTGGAACTCCCTAGTTGCTACCCTTGGGCATGATGAAGCCTATGGGATGACCTAGAGTGCATTTAAGGAAAGACTTACCACGAAATACTGTCCTCAAGGTGAAATCAAGAAGCTAGATATTAACTTGTGGAACCTCAAATGCTCAAATCATGACATCACGACTTAAAACCAGAGATTTCAGGAGCTAACTTTGATGTGTACTCGGATGTTCCCTAACGTGAAGGACAAGATAGAAAAGTATGTCAGTGGACTTTCGGATTCTGTGCATAACAGTGTACTCGCATCCCGACCCACTACAGTCGAGGGTGCCATAGAATTTTCCACAGAGCTGATGAACAAACGGGGACGTGATCATGTGCTTAGGCAGTCTGAGTACAAGAGAAAAGTTGAGGAGAACTACCGTGGTTACAATCAGGCCCAACTACCAAAGAAGCAAAACTTGGGCCAGATCTGTAGTGATGTTTCCTCAGCACCACCACCATATGCAGGCAACAAGCCGAAGTGCACCAAGTGCAATTTCCATCATTTCTCTACTGCTGAATGCCGAAGACCCGGACAAGGCAACCCTTATGTCCAGCCATCAGGAACAACTCCAGCACCAACTACAAGCCCTGCAATGGCAACAGTCAGAACTTCTGTGGGAATGGACAGCAGGGAAACCGTCAGCACACTGGCAGCGGTAACATGACTCGTAGGGAAGTTCGTTGCTATGGTTGTGGAGAGATCGGACACATCAACCCTGATTGCCCAAAGCGAGCAGTTAGGAACGAGATCAGAGGAGGAGCACCGTCTAGAGTCTATGTGATAGGATACGCAAAGGCCAACCCAGACTCTAATGTGGTTACCGGTACGTTCCTTCTAAACAATCGCTATGCAAATATATTATTTGATACGGGAGCCGATAGGAGTTTCATATCCGCAGAATTTAGTAGCTTACTAGACATCACACCTACACCGTTAGAAGACTGTTATAGAGTCGAATTAGCAGACGGTAAGATCATTGAAACTAACACTATTTTAAGAGGTTGTACCTTAAACCTTCTAAATCATCCATTCGATATTCAGTTAATACCTGTAATTTTGGGTAGTTTTGACGTCATCATTGGTATGGACTGGTTAGCTAAATATCACGCAACCATTGTATGCGACCAAAATCTAGTCTGTATACCATGGGGAAAAGAAAATCTAATCGTCCGAGGAGAAGGAAACTCAGAAAGCACTGACACCAGACTGAGTGTTATCTCATGCACTAAAGTCCAAAAGTATATACTAAAAGGATGCCCTATCTTTTTAGCACATATTTCAAAAACCGACAAAAAAAGGAACCAGAGAAGAAACAAATCAAGGATGTGCCAATTGTCCGTAATTATCCCGAAGTTTTCCCGGACGACTTACCTGGTTTGCCTCCGACTCGTCAAGTGGAATTTCATATCGACTTGATACTAGGAGCTGTACCTGTAGCTAAAGCACCATACCGATTAGCACCAACCGAGATGAAAGAACTCGCAGAACAACTTCAAGAACTGTCAGACAAAGGTTTTATCAGACCCAGTTCCTCACCTTGGGGAGCTCCAGTACTTTTTGTCAAAAAGAAAGACGGATCTTTCCGAATGTGTATCGATTACAGAGAACTGAATAAGCTAAATGTGAAAAATCGTTACCTACTACCACGAATCGACGACCTATTTGATCAGTTACAAGGATCAAGTGTATACTCCAAGATCGACCTACGATCGGGGTATCACCAGTTGAGAGTCAGAGAAGAGGATATATCGAAAACAGCTTTCAGAACTCGTTACGGTCATTATGAATTTCAAGTCATGCCATTTGGCCTGACCAACGCTCCTGCCATATTCATGGACCTCATGAATCGAGTGTGTAGACCCTATCTAGATAAGTTCGTGATTGTTTTTATCGACGACATACTCATCTATTCCAAGAATGAGCAAGAGCATGGAGAACATCTTGCTCAAGTGTTAAAATTACTTAAGGAAGAGAAGCTGTACGCAAAATTCTCGAAGTGTGATTTTTTGATTCCTAAAGTTCATTTCCTCGGTCATGTGATCGATGACAAGGGAATTCAAGTAGATCCTGCAAAAGTCGAATCCGTGAAGGATTGGGCATCACCCACTTCACCAAAGGAGATTCGCCAATTTTTAGGTCTTGCCGGTTACTACCGGAGGTTCATAGAGGGATTTTCTAAGATAGCTAAATCTATGACAAAGCTGACTCAGAAAGGCGTAAAATTCGATTGGGGAGAAAAAGAAGAGGCCGCATTCCAAACCATAAAGCAGAAATTGTGTAGTACACCATTTTAGCTTTACCAAAAGGCAAAGAAGACTTAGTTGTCTACTGTGACGCCTCATACAAAGGCCTAGGAGCTGTCTTGATGTAGAGACAGAAAGTGATTGCCTATGCTTCAAGACAATTGAAGAAACACGAGCAAAATTACTCTACCCATTATCTAGAGCTTGGATCTGTAGTTTTTGCTTTGAAGATTTGGAGACACTACCTTCATGGAACAAAGTGCACTATGCATACTGATCACAAGAGTTTGCAACATATCCTAGACCGGAATGAGCTAAACATGAGGCAACGTCGTTGGATAGAATTGCTCAGTGACTACGACTGCGACATCAAATACCACCCAGGTAAAGCCAACGTAGTTGCGGATGCACTAAGTCGAAAAGGAACTGATCCTCCCATGAGAGTTCGAGCCCTAGTCATGACCATTAGCTTGGACCTACCCAAGCAAATACTAGAGGCTCAACTCCAAGCATAGAAGCCTGAAAACATCAGAAAAGAAGACATAGGAGGAACGCTTAGGACTGACCTAAGGAAGGAGAAGTTGGAAGCTAGAGCAGGCGGAACGTTATGTTTACACGAAAGAAGTTGGTTACCAAGTTACGGAGACTTGAGAAACGTGATCATGCACGAATCTCATAAATCCAAGTACTCTATACATCTCGGATCTGAAAAGATGTATCAGCACGTGAAGAAATTATATTGGTGGCCAAACATGAAAGCAGACATTGCCATATACGTGAAGAAGTGTCTGACTTGTGCCAGAGTTAAGACAGAACATCAGAGGCCATCCGGTTTGTTAGTCCAACCTGAAATACCAAAATGGAAATGGGAAAACATCACCATGGACTTCATTACCAAACTTCCTACTTCATCTCACGGTTACGATACAATTTGGGTAATCGTTGACCGACTCACAAAATCCGCTCACTTCCTGCCCATCAATGAGAATGACTCTCTGAACAAGTTAGCTAAGTTGTACCTAAAGGAAATAGTGACTAGACACGGCATACCAGTCTCAATCATTTGTGATCGAGATGGTAGATTTACGTCTAACTTTTGGAGAGCCTTCCAACGAAGTTTAGGAACAAACTTGGACATGAGTACCGCATACCATCCGCAGACTGACGGCCAGAGTGAACGAACAATCCAAACCCTAGAAGACATGCTAAGAGCATGTGTGATCGACTTTGGAAAAGGATGGGTCGAACATATATTATTAGTTGAATTCTCCTACAACAACAGCTACCATGCCAGTATTAAAGCAGCACCATTTGAGGCCCTTTATGGTCGCAAGTGTAGATCACCCGTATGCTGGGCAGAGGTGGGGGAGTTCCAACTGACTGGACCCGAACTAATCCAAGAGACAACTGAGAAGATCACTCTCATCAGGCAGCGAATTTAGGCTGCCCATGATAGACAGAAGAGCTATGCAGACAGGAAACGAAAGCCTATGGAGTTTGAAGTTGGTGATCGTGTTATGCTGAAGGTATCACCTTGGAAGGGCGTCGTTCGATTTGAAAAACGTGGGAAACTAAATCCACGTTATGTGGGACCCTTCAAGGTGATTGCCAGAATAGGTGAAGTCGCTTATCGTCTAGCGTTGCCCCAACAGTTGAGCCGGGTACACTCTACATTCTATGTCTCAAACTTGAAGAAGTGCTACGCGGATGAGCCGCTAGCCATGCCATTGGAGGGAGTCCACTTCGATGACAAACTCCAATTCATAGAAGAACCGGTGGAAGTCATAGAGAGAGTAGTCAAGAAGCTAAAGCGAAGCCAAATCCCGTTAGTTAAGATACGATGGAACTCTAGGAAAGGTCCTGAGTTCACATGGGAACGCGAAGACTCATTTTGAGCTAAGTACCCATACCTATTCACCTGAGCAGTAACGTCATCTTAAGCTTTGAGGACAAAGCTAAAATAACGGGTTAATGTTGTAAAACCTGTAAGTTTTAGGTTTTGACTATGTCATCATTGTATACGTCACCTCATGATATCTGAATATATATTACCACCTTTGCATGAAATCCTTTGAGCAATCATATGCATCATACACAGCATACATTATTTTAATCATCAAAACATGGAGACATTTAATCTCATAGCATACATTATTATTTTCATAACTTAATCATAAGGACAGTCACATTTGGATGACTACATTACATGATCATGCAGGACAATAAACAATCACTACTTTTGGGACATTTAAGTCCCTTGAACTTATAATCATAAGCATTCATCATATTGGTTCACAAATCCAAACTCATGATCACAATTAATAATATTTACTTAAGTATTAATTTTTAAGCTTTAAATATATTGATATATATATATATATATATATATATATATATATATATATATATATATATATATATATATATATATATATTCTTACATTATAAATGACTTTACGTTACAACATCAACTGTTTTTATATTTAAACATTACCTTTAACCATTTTAACTTATTTGAACTAAGTTGTCATACTTTTAATATAGTAAAGTATTTTCTCATCTAAAAATGACCATACTTTCACCAAGGATCCCAAACTTAACCAAAATCAACCTAGACTTAAACATACTCACACAATACTACACCTATACTCCTAGTGACTATACTTAGACACAAAAATTAAACATAAAAATACCCTAGACTCAATTATAGCCGAATACATACATATACATAACATTTAAATACCAAAAACCTTTACCATATACACTCTTGACTTTTAGACTATGTACAACATATATCATTAAGGCATACACTATAGAAAACATCTCTTTTCCTTTGACTAGCCATATACCACCGGTTTTTTATCAAAACCATGGCACCATGTACAACAATTGCATTTAAAGGATGTACTAGGTTTACTATACTTCTATCACATAAACAAGCCACATAGCACCCCTCTTGTGATGTTAGACGTGTGATAGCATAACTCCACACAACCTTTTCACTTGTACAAGCATTCCAATTAATAAAAACACTATGCAACTCTCGTTTATTCCCTTGGAAGCCTCACATGCGACGACAAAGAGGAAGTATATGACATATGTACATTCTTAAGTCATTAAAACATGTACTCACCAAGTACACTCCCAAAATTCTCAAAATCTAACTTATTATCTCTCTTGGACGTGTATAAGCTCAAACCACTTCTCACAATCTCATTTGTGATATTTATCCCTCACTACACAAAACATTCGGTTATACAAACTTAACAAAACACCTAGACGACTCCTAGCATTTACTCTTAGTCTTCTCCAAGCATTTAGTGTTCATATCTAAGATATTTAGCATTTAAGACGAATCCAATATCATCCTAGTGGAACCCGACGTCTAGAACTCTTAAACCATTGTCATCATCAAGTTTATCTTTAAACAAGTAAGTATAAGTCCTCTCTAAGCTTTTCCTTACTTATTTTACTTCTCATGCATGTTTTTACTACAAAAATGGAGTTAGAATTACATGCATACGTTTGAAACTTCTAAACAAACCCTAGACGACATATAAGCCCACGGCTTATATGATATCTATGGGTAACCTTGCCCTAGAAACCCTAAAACTTGTAAGGTTATGCATGAGAACTTATTTAAGCCCTAGAGTAAACCACTATACCATAAAAGACCTAAAAGTTTATATAAGCCATGATATAGGATTTATAAAACCTAATATAAGCCAAAAACTATAACTTATATAAGCCACGTCATATAAGCCCTAAAAACTTATATAAGCCGAAACTTAAAACCCTAGATAAGCTAGCCATGAAAACCCTAAAAGCTATATAAGCCGAGACTTAATTATATCTAATCTAGCTTATTTAAGCCCTTGAAATGTTAAAATAAGCCAAGTTGTATAAGCCATCTTATAAGCTAAAATAAGTTGAATCTAAATAAGCCCATGCCTAAATTTTGGACTTAGAAATAATAAGGTATAAGCCCATAAGGAAAATATAGGTATAAGCCCACTTGGTAAATATTAGTTAAATTTAAACAAGCCCTATAGGCCCATTTAACCTAAGCCGAGACCCAATTGGGCCGGTTAAGCCCAAAACCTATTAGGGGAGACTTTTCGTGCCTAGTTTGACAAGTGGTGAAAGTATTGGTTGATTTGGTAAATTTATAAAACAAGTATTAATAATTTCGTGACTTTATAAAAGTACAAGGGCCAAATGTGTCAATTCCCAAACTATAGGGTGCGTTTGTTTCAAACCATGAGTCAAATGAAACCACAAGGGCCATTATTGCCAATACTTAAACTTAATGTTAGCCCTAGTTGACTTAATAAATAAACCGAGACCTCAAGGGGTCATTTTTGCCATTTATGAATCTTGTTACAAGCCCTAGCCCCAACTTGTAAATACTTCGAGACCTTAAGGGCCATTTCTGCCACTTTTAGAAACTTAATATAAACCCTAGTTTAATACTTAAATAAGCCGAGAAATAAAGGACTAAAAGTGTCACTTTGGGAAACTAATACAAGCCCTAACTATTCCTTTTCAACAATCTGAAAGTTTAAGGACCATTTGTGTCACTTTGGCAAACTAAAACAAACCCTAACCCTAACCTATTTAATTTCCGAGACTTAGGGGGGGTGTTTGGTCATTTCCCTAAAGTTTTGTATGCCCTAGGGGCGTTTTTATAAATAAATTAAACGGACAAGGACTAACGACGCAATATACTTAACGAACGAAACCTTAAAGGGTATTTTGGTAAAGTGTTATACTTACAAGGACTCATGTGTAAATTAAGTTAATTAAAAATATTAATAAATTATTTTATTAATAAATTAACTTAGCCGCTTGGATAATTATTAAATTTACTCACGAAACCTTATAAACTGACAAATCCAGTTAACTATATTTTGAGGACCTAAGAAAAGAAAATTGTACTGATTTTCTTTCAATAATTAAATAACGTGAAAACATAGTTATTTAATTTATTACCCACTTTATTAAAACAATTTATTTATATATATATATATATTTAGAAACTAAAAATATATATATTTACAATTCACTATAAGTGTAAACACTTAAACGGTCGTGATAGTTCATTAATTTGTGATCATGCATTCTTTCAATCATACATCCATCATGCTTTGTTAATCATGTATTTACTAAGGCACTTAAATTACTTAGGTAATTACTCCAGTTCGTGATCGTACTTTGCCAGTTCATTCAGTGACATCATCCTCACATCACCACCACTAAGGTGAGTTCATGGCCCCATCTTTACTGTTTTATAACTGGGAGAGAAAACATACAAAAACTATATATATTTTAAATATGCAAAACATGCACTGATGACAACAACAACTTATTGCCTATTGTTTGCCCATACCCGTGGACTGTAATAGTTAATAGTGTAGCATGAAATGTGTGAATAGATCTATTTGGGTGTTGACAACACCCGGCCTGCGTGACTTGCTATCACGAAACGCTTAGGCCAAGCAACAGGTTTACATCATTGTCGGACTAAGGGAACAACATCAGGACAGATCCAAATGGGCGTACTGAACAACTTTTTGTCTAGCTTCTATTACAGGGCAATAAGAACTACTTTGGTATTGGACTGTGATTGTCTTACCATGATCGTGATGTTTTGGCATATTATTAACTTATTATTTAAGTAAACCTGTGAATTCACCAACTTCGTGTTGACCCCCACATTTTACTCTATATGTATTCTTAGGAAAATAAAGCAGGTTCATGCATTAGATTCCAGCATTTTAGGGAGCATCATGACTACCATTGGGCTGGGATATTTACTTCAGTTTTATAATAAATGTGGTTTACAAACAAGATACTAAGTGTGTACAATTAATTCATGTAATTTGTATTAAATGACTTTTATGATCATTGTTTTATATGTTATGTGCTATCGATCCACCCAAGTAACACCCCACGTACTATTCCGCTGCAGTTGACCAACTTGGGGGTGTTACAACTTCATCATCATTTACACCACCTACTAGGACTGAGTGGGATACGTTGTTTCAATCGTTCTGGTGATGAATTCTTTACTCCTCCAAGTATTGTCGCTCCAGAACCTGACGTAATAGCTCCAGTCAAAAACGTTGTCGCTCCAGCAAATGCACAATCAGATGTGTCTACAACAACAATTGGTCAAGATACACCTTCAACGAGTAATTCTCAACCAACACCCGAATCAACTACCAATTTTATCCCTATTGATGATGAAGAGGATGATGATGATCACGACCTGGAATTCTCTCAAATGCATAAACTTCCATCTTTGGTGGTACCAATTCCCGACATTAATCAAGCGGGACCATCCACCTCAGAGGAAGCTCCTACTACGGTCTACTCCAATCCAAGGATTCGTGTACATGAAAACAAATGGACAAAGGACCATCCTATGAATACTATTCTTGGTGACCCTAATCGTCTGGTATCCACACATAGTCAACTACAAGAAAGTGCAATGTTTTGCTACTTTGATGCCTTTCTCTCTAAAGTTGAACCTAAAACATGGAAAGAAGCTTTTACACAATCTTGTTGGATAGAAGCCATGAAAGAAGAACTTAATAAATTTGAACATCTTGATGTATGGGAACTTGTCCCATGCCCGGATAAAGTAATGTTACTCACTTTGAAATGGGTTTACAAGGTGAAACTCGACGAGTTAGGCGGAATATTGAAGAACAAGGCTTGACTAGTAGTTCGTGGATATCGAGAATTATTGGGCATTTACTTTATGTAATCCTTTGCACCTGTTGCCCGTTTGGAAGCAATTCGACCATTCTTCGCTTATGCAGCCCATATGAATATGATTGTCTATCAAATGGATGTGAAGACAACATTTCTTAATGGTGAAATCAAGGAAGAGGCTATGTTCAACAACCGCATGGTTTGGTTAATCCCAAATATCCTAATCACATGTACAGGCTTAAGAAGGCTCTATATGGGTTGAAGCAAGCTCCACGCGCGTGGTATGATCTATTGTCACAATTACTCATTGCGGAAGGCTTCACAAAAGGCAAGGTCGATCCAACGCTGTTCATTCAGAAACGAGGGAAATACATGATTATGGTACAAATATATGTTGATGATATTATATTTACAGCCTCGACCCAAACACTTTCAGATGAATTTGGGACACTCATGTCTTCAAAATTTAAGATGTCGATGATAGATAAGGTATCATTTTTCTTAGGACTTCAGATATCTCAAGTCCCAGAGGCATCTTTTTTAACCAATCCAAATATGCCCTTGAATCGCTCAAAAAATATCAGATGGAATCTTGCGACCCCGTGGACACTCCAATGGTAGAAAGAACCAAGCTAGAGTAGATCCAGATGGGATTCCTATTGATCCTACACATTATCATGGAATGATCGGTACCCTTCTGTATATTATAACTAGTAGACCTCACCTTTAATTTAGAATATGTATATGTGCTCGGTATCAAACTAGGATTACTGAGTTACACTTTGCTGTTGTTAAAAGGATCATTTGATATCTCAAAGGAACCGTTAATCGGGGACTTTGGTATTCGTAGGTGTAAAACCCGTATTTCTAAATACGAAGTTTTTGTTTTTTTTAAATAAACTATAAAGTATTATTTAACAGACGGAAATAAAAACGCGAGAACTAAATGAATGCGTTCACAAAAATAAAAAAAGAAAGAAAACTACATATGCTATAATATGGGCCGGTTTTAGTATTAAAAAAAAGACAAGATAGGTTAAATGGGCTTTAGGCCCGGTTTACAACAAATGAAAAAAAAGGGACGGTTACTTTGGTGAAGGGTAGGACGCAGCAAACACATAGAAAAAAAATACATTTAGGGTTTGTGCATGGTGGTGTAGCCGCCGACTATAGAAAAAAAAACAGGGGTTCGATTCCTTCTTCATTTGGGATTCGTTATTCATCCTTTAATCATCACACGGTAAATACCTTTGTCTATTTTTCTTTTATTGATCAATCTCGGTGGGCTGTAGACCCTCACAGCCGAGACATAATATGTCTCGGTGGTCCTTTTTCTTACCCGCCACGCAACAACAGCAACAATAATAAATAAGGCTCGGTTTTTGGTTGAGGGTTAGTACCCAGTCGAGACTTAGAGTCTTGGTAGGGTTTGGTTTTGGCAGGCCGAAGATCAGCAAGCCCCAAGAAAGATGGAGTGTTTGTTTAGGCTTTGAGTCGGGTACCTTGGTGAGCCCTCTGCCCAGACGTGACCCCTATAGGGGCGGCTTGGGCTGCATTCGACCAACGTTTTTTTAAAAAATAATAATAAAAAATTTACAATCGGCTGTTATAAAAGAATAAGGGTGCGTTTGGTTATAGAAAGCAGTGGGAAACCACAAGAAAACAGTGGGGACTTATAGTGAATCAGGGGAAAATGTGGACAGAAAATAGTGACTTTTTAGATGTAATTAGCGACAGTTCGGCGACAATAATTTCTGTCGCCGATTATTTTATATACAGTTTTTAAAAATTCAGTTTTGGTGACACTTTTTTTTAGCGACACAGATTCTGTCACTAATTTCATATAAGCGGATTTTACATGTTTTGTTGTATTGTTTTAGTGTGACCGAGAAGGGGTATCTCGGTAGGCTCGGGACATTATTAAAATAAATAAAATGAATATTTTTATATTATACCTTTTTAAGCTAATTGTTTAATAAATGTTCAAAATATATTTTTCTAAATGTATTATATTAAAATAGTTCTTTAATAATTAAAAGGGTATAATTTTATTAAATGAATTAAATTACTTTGGGAATTTTCTAAATTAAGAAACTTTTTATTTTAGCGGGATACTTAAGGTAGTATTACTATAGCGTCAGAAATACGTTGTACCATAATTAATAGTAGAAAATAATACATTAAAATGAATTATATAAGTTCATATTTATCAGTTGGTATACGTACAGAATTTCAGAATCAAAATAAAATGAATAAATAAGAAGCCAATAAGATCAGTAAAATTCCATAAACGAATATCAGTTAACTTATTCGCGTCCTTTATTCATGTAGCACGCGTGAAGCCCGAGTAGTATTCGTTCAGTCTTCCATTCAGTCAGTTACTGGACACGAGGTACGGACTTTCCGTCCTTTCAGTAAGGACTTCCTTTCTATGCATGATTAGGATTCCCCGTCTGTAGCCAAATGTTTTTCCCAGTATATGTTTAAGCTTATCAGTAATCATGTTAATAAATAAATAAATTTCCTGAGCATTATATACAAGCACGACCAGTTTATGTACTAGTTACGGAGGTACCGTAACCACGGCACTAGAGGCACCGGTGTCGTGACTCACATGCAGGAGAGTGATATCCTGCATCGTCCCACTCAGCTCAGCTTGGCCATTTTATCAGTATTATTAGTGGGGCGTATGGATGCATCCTAGGCTACAGTTTACAGTTTAGCAGGTGAATGTGGTGTGTGCTCTACATCCTTCACATTGGAGCTGATCCCACCACCCAGCACAGTTATTTAGAGGTCACCCTCTACAGCATGATGAGGTCACCCCTCCAGTTATTCATGCACGGTTGTTACAGCACGTGACCTATATAAGCTCTGGCAAATTAAAATACAGTAAATGCATGTTTTCAGATTTATCAGATAACAGTTCAGCTTTATTATTTACAAATCAGACTTTACAGATTATGCGCAGATTTCCGTTGCAACTTTACTTATCAGTCTTACAGCTCCAGTATTTTACCATCTGTTTCATTTCAGTAGTTCCTTATCATGCTTTATATCCGTTCACTGAGCGTTATGCTCAGCCGTAGTTCCCTTTCATGTTCTAACGGCAGGTACCCCAGGACGCTCTTAGGATTCTGAGAGCATGTGCATTTGGATGGAAGCTACCCAGACTTCTTACTTTATGCATTTCTTACATTATTCTGCTTATTTGGACATTGTTTAGTCCTTTCCTTCAGTATTTTATTTTTCATGTTTTGAGCTTAGATTGGATTACCGATGTTTGATTCCGGTATTTCCGTTATGGTCATTTAATGTTTTAGGACATTTACCTTATGCTTTGATGACACGCCATAAATACACGTAAGGGTCCACTTATCAAAGTGGGGTGTTACAATTATGGTATCAGAGCGCAAGGTTCGAACTGTAGGCTCTAAAACTTGATATGTGACTAGTGGGTAGTCACCAGGAACTTCCCAGATCTTAGCGTTGTTATCTTTCATGTGTCTCATGCATTTATTAGTCAGTTTTTTTTCAATTATCAGTCATTTTCTTAAAGTTTTTGACTAAGTAAAAGGTTGGTACAGGACTGGCCATATTTAGTCGCATGTGCTTTTCTGCGAATTTTGTTTTGGTGAACCGACCCATAGGCGTTCACCCTTGCTCGTTCAGATTTTGTATTGATGAACCGAACAACACGCATTCATTCGTACTCATGGCAGATTCATGTTTTCAGTCGAATGTTATTAGGTGAACTGACCCATATGCGTTCACCATTTCTCAGGTCAAATTTCATGCTTATCGATCGAATGTTGTTTTGTGAACCGATCCATAGTTGTTCACCTTGGTCATATCATGACGTTTTCTTAAAGTATGGATTGGACTACAGCCAACCATATTTTGTCCCAGATTGTAAATTTCTACACATGACAGTTCTCATGAAATTTTGACAAGTATGGATCGAAACAGAATCGCCCATACTTAGTCACATGTTTTCTTCTCTGAATTCTATGAATTGAACCGTAGCCATCCACATCACTTGATGTTAAACCTCAGTTGATAGTTCTTCTATGTTCTTTGTATCAGTCAAGTTTATACTCTCACGTTGATGTCGTCTTCATGATGATTCAGTTTCATGTCTCCTTACGAGGATTATGTCTTCAGCAAAGTAATGATATTTTTCATGTTAAGATACACAAGAATTTCATTAAAACCCGTTTTCATGATAAATCATGGTTAGCCTTCATTAATCATGCTTCATGCTGACCACTGTTGGGACTTTGATTATATCATACTTTTCAGCCTCGAAACAACCAGCAGTAAGTCGACACAGGAATTGTCAGCCTATCATGTTACTTATTTCAGATCAGTTTACTACTGTTTAAATCAATTTATTTCTTTGATCATGTCAGACAAGCGACACCCGTGTCGATCATCCCATAAAATCTCCCCTAGTTCCATGTACAATATTTCATGTGTATTCAACGTAAAGTGTCTTAGATATGCTCCATGTGCAGTATTCATTTTGTACTTCATGTACAGTAGTCCAGGTGTACTCCAGGTACCCTACTCCATGGATATTGCTAATCGATCCTCAATCATCTCAGGCGTTACCACTTGTCGATATTTTACCAGATGCTGATGCTGCTAACACTTTGAAGACCTCACAAATGCTGATGCTGCTGATACTTTGGTGATTTCTCAAGATGCTGATGCCGTTTATAATATGAAGACTCTGCAAACAAGGACGAAAAACTATAAATTTGAAATTTTGACAACAATAAATTTCAACCATCAGACACTACCATTCCATTCCATACATTTACCTTCTCAGCTAGATGCCACACTTCACTCAGCTAACCGTTCATTTAGGAGATTGGGAACTAGAACCCAGTCGGCCACTCAGTAGAATAGTTACATGAATCACGGTCATGATAATGCCCGTCATAAAGTGACAGACAAAGCAGTAGTGACAACCACCGTGCTTATTATTAATCAGTCAGTAACCATCGGAACTCCGGAACGGACGTGACCAGAAATACAGAGGTCAGTAGTCTAACCGGTCCGCCAATCCTAGCAGTTACCAAAAAAAATTTCAGTCTTGTTCAGATTCATCTACTAAAACAAGTGTCAAGACATCAGTCAAGACATAGGTCTCAGATATCATTTTGGAAGACACATATCAGGACACCAGTCATGGTACACCTCATATGAATATCTTCTCAGAGTACGAGTCAGAACTCATAACTCCGCATGTTTGCTAAATCAGACTCTCAGAAATTCAGGGTACCCTCCAAGGGGATATGACCGTTTCGTCATGCCACAGATAAAAAAAATCAGATCATGAAAGATCCAGTTACCACCACTGAAGTATTAATCAGGTTATACACGCAGTATTCTTTCAGTGAGGTTACAGACGAACACATTTAGTGAAAATTGCCATGTTTACTTCACGTATTCCTATGACAACTTTATTTTAAAACAAGTATTTACCGACCTCCCAGCCAGCAAAGACTCCACAGTACCAACCATGGGCATTAAAGTTATCCTTTCAGTTAACGACGAGATCCATCTTACTAAATCCCAAATATATTCATTATATCTTCTGCCAGAAAAATCAGTACAAATTATTTCTGCCTTACAAGCGCGTGACTTATCAGTCCATAGCTACGAAGACTTTTAGCTACCAGTTATAAATTCACTTCTGAGATTCCTTAAAATTCAGGATCAGCAGATTATTCTAGAGTCCTCGGACATAATTTCAGAAAGTTTTTCAGAAATTCCTTTCTAGCCACGAAACAGAATTCTACATCGAGCTTGCCTCAAGAACAGAACATGTTTTCAAAAACCCTTGTTGCTGGACTGCAGCTAAGTTAAGAGAGACGTAGTAATTGCTGCAAGAATTATCGGAATGAGGATTTATTCGCCTTGGCGCACCATCAGGAAGTGCACCGTTTTCTGTCTATTAGAAAGAAGGCCGGTATCATGAGATCATGTATCCACCACTGAAAATTTTTAGGAGATCACCATTCTTAATCAATGTTCATTCCAGAAATAGCAGGTCTATCTGAACTGCTACGATGTCTTAAACATTTTCCAAAACAATTTCCGATCATGCTACCATTAGTGGTGAGAGAAAGAACATGATGTATTCCAGACTGCTGTTGCGCATATTACAGTCTCCAAAATATTAATTTTATACTTATGAGCTCCCTAATTCTCCAGCTATATTATGAAATTTATGAATAAAATTTTCCTATATTTCTCAGACAAAATCGTCAGTATATTTATTGATCACATTCTTATCTGCTAAATTCTAGAGAAGAACATGAGAAACATCTTCCCATGACCATGCAGATTCTCCGATAGGAGGAAATTATATACGCAGCTTTCCAGATATGAATTCCAGTTGAACGAAGTCGCATTTCTGAACCACCCTATTTCAGCAGAAAGAAATTTCAGACAATCCTGCGAAGGTGAAGGCCATCACCTGATGGTCCCGACCGACGCCTATGAACGAAGTACAAACTTTTCTAGAACTCAATTGGCTGCTACCGCATAAATTGCTGACAGTCTCACAAAAAAAAAGTCTTTCCATAGCCATTCAACCAGATTTCCACCAGAATGTCCCATATCCCAGGCAGAATTTTGATAGAAGCAGTATCACACATTGATACAGCTATGTTCATATCTAGATGCCTGACATACCGCAGGTTCAAGATAGAACACCGTCATGTTAGTGAGTTACTACAACCCTTAGAAATTTCTGAACAGAACTGAGACGAAATTCCATGAAATCGTTATCAGCTACCACAGGCTCAGAGAAAGTATGATACTATCTAAGTTATCGTCAACCATGTAATCAGCCTGCGCGTTTCTTTCGTCCGAAAGGATCACGCAGTAGCAGATCTACAGAAAATTTTGAAATTCAGCAGTAAATCGTACGAATTCAAGAAAATTCCATTGACCATCATATCAGACAGAATTCATGTTCACGATCAAGTGTATGTTTACGCTCACTTTAAATTCATGTTTATTTTCACTTTCACGTTTACGTCTCATTCGCGGTATGATGTTGTTTCAGTTCATCTTTATGCTATCTCATAATTTAAGCTCACGTTTGTGTTCATAACATTGTTCACGTTCAAGTTCGTGTACCATTTCACGATACACGTTTCTCAGTTTATTACCGAATACGGTTACAGAAAGCTTGAGAGACCAGACTCAAGTTTAGCACAACTATTCCATAACCAGGCAGACGTTTCACATCTCAGGTCGTATCATTTGGCATTCATTCCTCAGTCAGCATACGTTCATGATATGTTCTAGTATCACGTTCACAGTATGATTCACTTATCATATTCTAATTCCATGTCAGCACCCCTCATATAATTATGAACCACGTTCACAATTGCTCACTTAGCATGTTCACAATTGTTCACGTAGTTCGTCCATATATATAATCTCAGCAGCTTGCTCAGAGATATAAATGTTATCTTTTCAGGATAATTATACGTACCACTTCATGTATCCTACATGCTATAGCTTATTCATTCAGATTCAGAAAATCTATCTTAAGTATAGAACCGGAAACTATTCAGCATCATCAGGACAGGGTCATCAGGACCAAGATTTTGTTCATTATGTTATTACCTTTGAAGGAATCGTTTCGAGCGGGAAGCCACTCGAAACGGAGGAGTCCATCCGGACCTCTCATTCTTTTCCTTAATAAATCCAGTTAAGTTCTTTCAGTCATGCCACGTTACATGATCACTTCAGTCATATCATGTTTATACCTATCAGCAGCATTATGTCCTAATTAGAGGACGAGTTATCCTCAGCTTAATTGTCTTTTCAGTTTACGTGTTCTTTCAGTTCTTATAACTTCATCAGCTTATTATCTTTAATTCGGGGACACATTTTTCCTTTTAGAGGGGAAGAATTGTAAAACCCGGTATAGTCGTTTCTTTAATTCGGGGACGAATTATTCTCTTAGAGGGGAAGAATTGTAAAACCCGTATTTCTAAATACGAAGTTTTTGTTTTTTTTAAATAAACTATAAAGTATTATTTAACAGACGGAAATAAAAACGCGAGAACTAAATGAATGCGTTCACAAAAATAAAAAAAGAAAGAAAACTACATATGCTATAATATGGGCCGGTTTTAGTATTAAAAAAAAGACAAGATAGGTTAAATGGGCTTTAGGCCCGGTTTACAACAAATGAAAAAAAAGGGACGGTTACTTTGGTGAAGGGTAGGACGCAGCAAACACATACAAAAAAAATACATTTAGGGTTTGTGCATGGTGGTGTAGCCGCCGACTATAGAAAAAAAACAGGGGTTCGATTCCTTCTTCATTTGGGATTCGTTATTCATCCTTTAATCATCACACGGTAAATACCTTTGTCTATTTTCTTTTATTGATCAATCTCGGTGGGCTGTAGACCCTCACAGCCGAGACATAATATGTCGTGGTGGTCCTTTTTCTTGCCCGCCACGCAACAACAGCAACAATAATAAATAAGGCTCGGTTTTTGGTTGAGGGTTAGTACCCAGTCGAGACTTAGAGTCTCGGTAGGGTTTGGTTTTGGCAGGCCGAAGATCAGCAAGCCCCAAGAAAGATGGAGTGTTTGTTTAGGCTTTGAGTCGGGTACCTTGGTGAACCCTCTGCCCAGCCGTGACCCCTATAGGGGCGGCTTGGGCTGCATTCGACCAACGTTTTTTTTTTTAAAAAAGAAAAAAATAATAAAAAATTTACAATCGGCTATTATAAAAGAATAAGGGTGCGTTTGGTTATAGAAAGCAGTGGGAAACCACAAGAAAACAATGGGGACTTATAGTGAATCAGGGGAAAATGTGGACAGAAAATAGTGACTTTTTAGATGTAATTAGCGACAGTTCGACGACAATAATTTCTGTCGCCGAATTGTTTTATATACAGTTTTTAAAAATTCAGTTTTGGTGACACTTTTTTTTTAGCGACACAGATTCTGTCACTAATTTCATATAAGCGGATTTTACATGTTTTGTTGTATTGTTTTAGTGTGACCGAGAAGGGGTATCTCGGTAGGCTCGGGACATTATTAAAATAAATAAAATGAATATTTTTATATTATACCTTTTTAAGCTAATTGTTTAATAGATGTTCAAAATATATTTTTCTAAATGTATTATATTAAAATAGTTCTTTAATAATTAAAAGCGTATAATTTTATTAAATGAATTAAATTATTTTGGGAATTTTCTAAATTAAGAAACTTTTTATTTTAGCGGGATACTTAAGGTAGTATTACTATAGCGTCAGAAATACGTTGTACCATAATTAATAGTAGAAAATAATACATTAAAATGAATTATTATAAGTTCAGATTTATCAGTTGGTATACGTACAGAATTTCAGAATCAAAATAAAATGAATAAATAAGAAGCCAATAAGATCAGTAAAATTCCATAAGCGAATATCAGTTAACTTATTCGCGTCCTTTATTCATGTAGCACGCGTGAAGCCCGAGTAGTATTCGTTCAGTCTTCCATTCAGTCAGTTACTGGACACGAGGTACGGACTTTCCGTCCTTTCAGTAATGACTTCCTTTCTATGCATGATTAGGATTCCCCGTCTGCAGCCAAATGTTTTTCCCAGTATATGTTTAAGCTTATCAGTAATCATGTTAATAAATAAATAAATTGCCTGAGCATTATATACAAGCACGACCAGTGTATGTACTAGTTACGGAGGTACCGTAACCACGGCACTAGAGGCACCGGTGTCGTGACTCACATGTAGGAGAGTGATATCCTGCATCGTCCCACTCAGCTCAGCTTGGCCATTTTATCAGTATTATTAGTGGGGCGTATGGATGCATCCTAGGCTACAGTTTACAGTTTAGCAGGTGAATGTGGTGTGTGCTCTACATCCTTCACATTGGAGCTGATCCCTCCACCCAGCACAGTTATTTAGAGGTCACCCCTCTACAGCATGATGAGGTCACCTCTCCAGTTATTCATGCACGGTTGTTACAGCACGTGACCTATATAAGCTCTGGCAAATTAAAATACAGTAAATGCATGTTTTCAGATTTATCAAATAACAGTTTAGCTTTATTATTTACAAATCAGACTTTACAGATTATGCGCAGATTTCCGTTGCAACTTTACTTATCAGTCTTACAGCTCCAGTATTTTACCATCTGTTTCATTTCAGTAGTTCCTTATCATGCTTTATATCCGTTCACTGAGCGTTATGCTCAGCCGTAGTTCCCTTTCATGTTCTAACGGCAGGTACCCCAGGACGCTCTTAGGATTCTGAGAGCATGTGCATTTGGATGGAAGCTACCCAGACTTCTTACTTTATGCATTTCTTACATTATTCTGCTTATTTGGACATTGTTTAGTCCTTTCCTTCAGTATTTTATTTTTCATGTTTTGAGCTTAGATTGGATTACCGATGTTTGATTCCGGTATTTCCGTTATGGTCATTTAATGTTTTAGGACATTTACCTTATGCTTTGATGACACGCCATAAATACACGTAAGGGTCCACTTATCAAAGTGGGGTGTTACAGTAGGATTCCTGATTGCATTAATGGCATATGAAGATGCAGATTACGCGGGATGTCAAGATACAAGGCGTAGCACGAGTGGAAGCTTGCAGCTACTAGGAGATCGGCTTATTAGTTGGACATCGAAAAGGCAGAAAAGCGCTGCAATTTCAAGTACAGAGGCAGAATACATAGCTATGTCCGGTTGTTGTGCTCAAATTCTTTGGATGTGATCGTAATTAACCGACTATGGTCTAGGTTTCAACAAAATTCCAATGTGTTGTAACAATCAAAGTGCCATTGCTCTCTGCTATAATCATGTTCAACACTCCCGGTCGAAGCATATTGACATTCACTACCACTTTATCAAGGAGCAAGTGGAAAATGGAGTGATCGAGCTTTACTTTGTCAAATCTGAGTATCAATTGGAGGATATTTTCACGAAGATTTCAGATCGCGCTCGAATTAAATTTTTCGCCGACAAGCTAGGAATGAGAACTTTCTTGCCCGAGACTCTAAAGGTATTGGCAGATGAAGCGGAAGAATAATGGTGGTAAACTATTCTTAGTATCTTTTGAAATCATTTGTATATATTGTTTATATTTTTATCCACAAAAGTAAAATTTAAAAATATAAAACCATATAAACCCATAAAAATTGAAACGTACAGAAAAATCCAAAAATATTTTTACTTTATTTTTTCAAATGCATGTCTTTTGGTACGATAATATTTACGGCCTTAGAAATGTCGATTAATATTGACACGACGCCATAAATAGATTTCGTACAAAAGTTATAAATATTTCATAAAACATGCCAAAATGGCTTTCTATTATTTCATATAGTAACCCGCTTTTCATATTCTAGTCAATTATTTCTTTTAAAAACTTTGGCTCAACGACGGGAATTAATTTTTACGGGCATGGTTTACTTTATAACCATGTAAGGGATTGTGTTTACGTTATAACACAATCTAACACGAATATATGTACGCATCAGTGCATTTATTTGTCAAAACGAGAGAAATCTTGTTTTTTTCGAAGTTATCATCTGTACGAATTGAAGATCTTTACAATTGATATCTACATCCTCAATTGGTGCAAGACGTCATAACCAAGTTCACAATTGGCATCAAGACAACGATACCAATCGT
The DNA here is from genome assembly GCA_025667525.1 of Glebionis coronaria. NCBI lineage: Eukaryota > Viridiplantae > Streptophyta > Magnoliopsida > Asterales > Asteraceae > Glebionis > Glebionis coronaria. The sequence continues at coordinate 525,734 of JANFOE010001353.1, read as the reverse complement.
ACATGTGGTGTAAAGAGATAACTTCAGACGTGATTAGAGAGGCCAACATTTGCCGACAAGAACCACGTGATTCTATCATATGATGTTCTCATCAATCAGGTCCAACCTTGTCATTAATTTTTTCTAATATGGTGAATATGTGATCTACTTCAACAAACATGGTATTACAAATTGGTATCATTACAAATCGAAATCATGAAGATAAAATAGACTTGCATTTCTATTCCCAAAAACTTTGTTAAAACTTCATTAAATCAATCGATATCAAAAATATCGGCTGGGTTAATATTTTTAATATGGGGGAGTAAATGTGATTTAATATGAGAAAGGATTTATCTCAAATGATTTGACTTAACGTAATAGCTCATCCCAACATATGCGAAATATTTTTGAATATCGTGGCATATGTTAAGGGGGAGCAAAATAGATTTGGATATCAAAATGGATTTCATGGTGACATATAATTACCCTCAATCCATTAATTTCACGACGATGACGATTGTGGTGACATAAGGATGGTAGGATAGGTTAAGTCCAATGATTCTTCCAGAACCGGAGGAATCTTCCCAAGGACATTCCATAGCTAGAAATAGTAGTCCTTAGGAAAGATGGAGAAATTTGTGAACGTATTTGAATGCCGACCAAGTACTTAAGTTAGCACTGGAACAATCACAACAAGGTGCTAGTTATGACGTATTGGTAAGCATTGAAGGGGTTGAAGAATTGTAAAGATAAAGGGTGTAAAGAAAGTATCCCTCCTTACAACTTAGGCAAAAACCGGGTCAAATACAAATGTTATCGGGATCATTTTTAATGATACTTTGTATTGAAGATAGACATCATGGACCTAGTGATGGAATGCACATCCCATCCCAGCTAACTCAAATATCTCTCAAAAGTTATTTGTTTTAATCACACGGATATTAACACGTTATCTATCGATTTATTCACTCCGAATAAATTGGTATTAAAATGGTGACACTCCTCTCGGGCCTTCGATTATTAAAATCCAAAATGCACGATCGAGTCTAGAGCCATTTGAGATCATCAAATATCTCATTAGGACAAATTTCCATATTTCCTTACTTCTTCACACTCTGCGAAAAGTAAGAACGATATTAAGAGTCCTTTGCAAAATCTTCATGATCTTGCCTGAACACCTGAGTAATACGTAAGTATTTACAATGAAGATGAAAATCCTTCTTGAGTGAACATAAAAAAGCTCATGGCAGGTGACTTGTGCGATTCTTTATGAATCAAACTTGTGATAACTGGAAAGCAACAGTGGTTTAATTCTTAACTGAATTTAAACACGTTCCAAGCCTCTACGTAATATCTTAGTGATCTTGCTAGAACGCTCAGAGTGACACTCTTTAGTGTTCACAGTGATGAGTGAAAATCCTTCTAGTGTTAACATCAAACAACACTTGGTAGGTAACTTGCAAGATTCAATATGAATCAAGCTCGTGAAAACTGGAAAGCAACGATGATGCGATTTTTAAATAAATCAAACTTGTTCCAAGAATCAGAATTGATGGCTTCAATCATGCGGATAATTTTATCCAAATGATTCACTCTTTACGTTCGCAATCAGCTTTGGACAGTCGAGTAAAGAGAACGGGTTTACCCGCGAAATCTTGTAAAGGAGATTCTTAATTGAAACTACCTGCCACAAGTACGATATTTAATATCGTCCAACGGTCTTCACCGACCGAAGTTAAAATGCTATCGAACTAGAATAAAATGTCACGCCATTTTGTTCGTGTCTACTTATGTTGCTGCATTTGAAGACGGTGGCATTGTGGTGTGCGAGAAGAAGTCCTTCCCGCATGCTTATACTTTCTGCACTTAAGAATTCAGCAAATTCTAGAAAGTTCAACATCAAGTCTTCCGCTGCATCAAACTCTGAAGCTTTCAATAATTACAAATGTATAAGTATGTGGGACATGAAGTCACGAGGAGGCGAATATCACAAGTGATGAAGTCACAAGATCAAGGCAAGAGAAACGTGCTCAAGATTAAAGATAAAGATCACATAAGCATATTCACCAAGAAAAAGAAAAGAAAGAAAGATGAAGACTACGAGCTCAAGAAAACCATAGTATGCAAGGTTTATTTTACTATTGTAACTCGGGTAACCCCCTTGTACTTTGGAGTGACCTCCCTTAGGGAGAGATTGTTGGAAATACGTTTTTAAGTATTTAATAAGGGTCGGTCACTTCAACAATAGATTAAGTAGTAGCTCGTAGTCATTGTAAAGGCCAAAGCCCGGTCCATTCTATAATGGTCGGCGGTCCAATGTAAGCCCAATCCCATCTTGTGGGCTTGGGTATATAAATCCTCTCCTTAGTTGGAGATGGTGTGGTTACTCATTTAATTTCACACACTAACATGTGTTTTTTTCTCACTTTCTCTCTCTAAAAGTGTGTGTGTAACCTCCTCTCTCTATAATATCCAAGATTTACATAATCTTACAATCTCGACTTTTCATTAACTTTTTTATAAATCCTATTATTCTAATATAGTGCATAGTGTTTACAATAATAATAACAATAATAATAACTTTTTGTAAATCTTATTATTGTAATAAAGTGTTGATTATATAATAATAATAATAATAATAATAATAAAATTAAATAATAATAATAATAATAAAAGAGTGAGAGTTTAGATAATATCTTGACTTTTTATTAATTTTTGTAAAATATTTTAGTTTTCTAAATGAAATTTATATAAATTAAAAAAGAATTAAATTAAACAAGTAATAATAGTAACACTAAAAACCGCAAAATACGTTCATTTGGCAAAACCGTATCCTTAGTCAAAAGATAAATTTATTTTTGGCGTTTATCTAAAGAAAAGTAGGATGGCAAACGTTTGGCAATAATTTTTACATAGATGTTTTTTTGTGAGAAAACGCAAACCACGTAAATTTGTTTTGTTCGGCCTAGGCAATTAAAGAAAGATGGGAAAGACAAAGTGCAACTTGTCCACTTATAGACGGGATAACTCACGGGAGTTTGTTTTCTAGAGACTACAATTATCAAATGTGCACATGGTTTTCTAGTGGCCCAATTCAAATGGGACATGTGTACTTTACACAGTATTGGGGATCGTAGAACGTGGTATTGGTATTTTTAAGATTTAAATTTCTAAGTCATTGTTTCACTTTTTATAACCAATTGAATGTTGTTCAGATTACAAAACATTCGCTTATGATTCCTATGTTTTTTATTCACTTGTTTACAATAGGGAAGTGATTTGTACACTCAACAAATTGATTGGCACACTCAAATTAATGTGTTGTGACACTTATACCTTTAATATTTGTGTTGAATTTACTCACTCTACTAAATGATACATGGGCCAAAATATCAACACACAAACAATTTGAGTGTGCCAATCAATTTGTTGAGTGTGCAAATCATCTCCCTTTACAATATCATTTTCTCTCAAATAATATGCAAAAAGTAATTATTCAAATAATTAAAACCCATACACAAACAACCTAATTTGGTGCCCGTTCGAAATTATCTTAGTAAATAAATAATAATTAGCCAATTAACTTTTTTTTTTTGAACGGCAAATTCATTAGAAAACCTAGCAAGGCGCTAGGAACCAATTACAAAGAAAGTAAATAAGGGTTTTTGAGCCACATATTCTGAGAAATAAATTGAGAACTACGATTAGCAGACCAAATATAAGAAACCGAGACAATATCATCAAACAACGACGATCGACTTGGAGAGGAGGAGTCAAAAATAGATTTGTTGCGAAACGACCAAATAGCCCACCATGCTGTAGTGAAGACCCCTTCTAGCAGATGTTTAATCTTACTTGGAAGCCGAATGTTTAAAAACCAAGAATTCCACTCGTCGAAGGACGACGCATCCGACCAGGAAATATTCCACCACTGACAAATTTTAAGGGAAATAGACTTGGCCAAATCACATCCGAAAAAAATATGGTGACCTGATTCAGGATGCAACCCACAAATAGGGCATAGGAGAGAGTCTAACGGGATACCTCTTTTAGCTAAGTTATCTCTAGAAGGAAGGCGGTCAAGACGAGCACGCCATCCAAAAACATTCACCTTAATGGGAATATAGTTAACCCATCTCGTAGCATTGGGCGATGAGGGAAGAATTAACTCGTCAAGCATTAAACGAACGTCCTTAACTCGGAATAACCCGTCACCATTAAGGTCACATACCCATCGATCAGAAGAAGGACTAAGAATGACCGAACCAAGCAAAGACTGAAGATCCAACAGTTGATGTTGTTCAATACCATCTCGAACCAATCTTCTGAAGGAAGCATTAAAATCAACATCGTCCATTTTATCCGCGACAGAACAATCTTTCAGATTCTCAAGAGCGTAAATACGAGGGAACCTATCTTTTAAGGGGATATTTGACAACCAATTAAATGATAAACGCATTTCTTAAAATTTTGTTTAAATGATAGTATATTGTTTCGTAAAATTATAAGTCAATAATGTGTTGTTAGTGAAATGAGTAAAAAACACACGATTCTCGTTTGGAAATTCAATATGTTTTTGTACAAACAAGTTACGTAGTAACATAAAATAGGTCCCTTATAATATAAGCGCTAAAGTACAAAAACAAACCTAAACGTATGCAATGACGCAACAACGGATCGATGTGTTTTTGTTTCCTTGTACGAATTGTTTTGATATAATTTGAATTTACAATTGTATTTGGGATCTTCCATATTGTTTTTCCTTTCATCCACAACGTAGTTGCTATTTAGCGCTACTTTTGGTGACTAGATCGTTCAAGTGTATAATTTCTTTAGGGCAAAACCAACAATTTAAATAATTTCTTTAGGGCAAAACCAACAATTTAAATGAGATACTTTTTTAGCTAATGAAACAAGAACAATACACGTGCGTTACACGGGTAAACAATTATTTTTAAGTTAAGAATTATTATAACATCTAAATTTTTTATATAAAAAAAAGCCTACAATAAGCTATGAGTATATGAAAAATCTAAACAATTATAAAAAGTCATTAAATACAGACTAATCTCATTTAATTAAAGATATAGAACACTTTAGATAAGAAAGTTGACGGTATAAACCATTATTTTTAAAATGTGTCGGATGATCAAAGTAAACAATATAGTAATCATTCTCGATTAAACACTTATTGAGTTCAATCATCTTGTATTATGTCCACATGTTGATTAATTGAGGCCTCATTAACACTCGTCCTCATGTTATCTACACGACCGTTAGTTGGCCTTTCATATGATTCCTATTGTAAGACTTGAAGAAGGACACACAACTTTGTATACATCATATGCATATTCAGGCAAAGACGAAGATTCATCATGTGTAAAATAATTAACATGAGTTTCAACAACAGTAGGCTCCCTGCATCCGCATTCGATTTGCCTTTGTTAGACCTATTCATAATTAAAATTACATCTATGAGTTGCACCAGGATTTAATGTAGGTACATCATGACCTCACTCAATCTCATTCATCACCTTTTTTCATACTCGGTTATAGTGCATCCAAAGTTTTTTTCATAAATAACGTAATTAGTCGTCTCACAATAATTATCTTGTGATAAAACACTTGAATCTGAGCTGACTCTTCGAAAGAACGCGAATTGAAAAAATTATAATCAAACACAGAGAAAACATTTACTAGGTATTTAATATTTATATTTAATATTTAATATACTTAACTATTTATTTATTTAACGACTTTTATAATTTGTTACAAGTTTAACCGATTTAACGAGTGTTTTAAATAAATAAGAGGGGTTTAAAAGTTAAAACTCGAAAATCCTAAAAAACATCTTAAGGTGGTCGACTATGTTGAAGGTTTTAGGAGGGGCTTTTGTGCAAACTTTTAACCAAATGGATTCCTTAATTGTTAAAACTTAGACATAGAGCTTGAAGGTTATATAAACACCCATTACTTTCTCATTTCACTCGTCCCAAACTCTCTCTATATAAACTAATCGAATTTTTGGTTATATCTTTCCCTCAAACCTTTAACCCACCCATTTAACCACCTCTAAAAAATCCAATTACCTTTAACCCGAATATACAATTAAAAAAACGAAGATAATCTATTAGAGCTTTCTCAATAGATCTTTCAATTACTTTTAACCCGACTTGTACAATGAGATTAAGTACATGTGCTCCACATCGCACATGTAAAAACTTATCATCACAAACTAGCCCATTCTTCAAACGAAGATGATTTATTAGAGCTTCTACTAAACCATCATTTTACTTGGCGTTATCAAGTGTGAGAATGAAGGCTTTCTTATCAATTTCTCAATCCGATAAAAAGTTAATCAAACTGATGCTATGAGTTTACTTGTATGGGTTGGCGGCACAACTCTAAAGTTTAAGATTTTTTTCTAAACACCCAATCTTCATCAACATAGTGAGCCGTCAACGCCATGTACCCATCACTTGTTATTGAACTCCACAATCACTCGTGAAACAAATCATACTGCTTACTTTTTCTAACTTCAATATGAGATTCTCCTTTTCCCTCTTATATATATCTAAGACATCTAACTTTGTTGTATTTTTTGAGATCGGATTGGCATCTTGGTGCAATAATTTATGCAGTTGCCTTGTTCCTTCATGTTCGACAAAACGAAGGGTAGTTGTGTTTGATAATAGCAATTGCCATTTTTTCTCGATACATGTATTGATCAGAGAGGTATTTTTTTGTTGTCCATCTTCTTCAAATTCAAAACAATCACGCATGTGTCAGCCTAAATTTTATGTTTCGTGAACCTCATTTCCACTATACACCTTGCCACAATTGTTACAACTTCCCTTTCTATCAATTCCACTCTCGCCTTCGATCTTCTCAAAACCCTTCCACACTAGCGAGCGATCTTTTGTTGAAGTCTCTAAAAAAGCGTCATTTTCGTTATCTCCTTTCATACTTTGTTGTCGCAACATATTCTGAAAATTGAAAACAAAATGCAAGATGATAAGCATATAAAATCAACACGATGACAAACAAGCAAACACGGTGCACAAAATCAGGCAAGAGGAGAAATGACAGTTTCAAACCCCTTCTATTCAACAATAAACATAGTCGGAAACACCCCTTTTTCAGCAATAGATAAACGTCCCAAGCCCTGATTAATAACTAAGGGGGCGTTTGGGGTTGTTTATTTAAAATAGATTATCCGTTTTGAAAAGAAAAAAATCAGATAATCAGCTTTTACAAAATGTGTTTGATTTAATTATGTTGTTTGATTCGCAATAATCATATTATCAGTTTTTTAATGTTTGGCAAAATAAATCAACTCATAAAATGACAAAAAGTGTAAAATATAATACTCCATTAGCAAGAACTCGTGGAATTTAGTGAGTGGGGCTGAATGACAATTGGATATGTAACTTGAATCACATTTGCAAAAAGTGACACTTGACCTCTAGCTTCAAAACTCCATTTCTATTACCTCAAAAAATGTGAATAATCGCTTTTTTAACAAATATTTACCAAACAATAAAAAATAATTATTAGTGTATTATAATTGTAATAAGCACATAATCTATAGCAAAACGTAATACCAAACACCCTCTAAGTTAATCCTAAACAAAAACAGCCCGAACATCCTTTTTATATAGCAATTGCATAAACCAATATTCTAAACTTAAAAATCCCTCCATTGACAAATTTGTAACTTCAAGTGTTTTAGCTTATTTCATCAATATTAAATAGTTTTAGCTTAATTCATTAATTTTCTTAAAAAATTACAAAGTTTACAATTAAAAACAGTAAAATTAAAATAAAGTAAAAAACATATAAACAGTAAAATTATGATTCATTCTACATTAATATTTTGTTTATATGTTTTTACTTATTTTTATTAATCTAAAATCGAATAATATCTTGATGTAACCACAAAATAATAAAATTAAAGATAGTAAAAGGAAGGATAATACATTGATGTCACAAAGCTTTAGAAACTGAGAATCTAAGATGATAAAGGGATTTAGCCGTCCTGTAGAAATTAAGAAATTAAATATACTCAAATTGTGTTTGTGTATGATGTTTGGGCACCCTATTTTATTTATCAATTTCTAACCGATCATATAGCCCAATAAATATAAAATGGGGAGTCAATTTAGACCACTTGATTTAAAATATGGCCCATCTGACCCCAATTTTTCCTTTTGGACATTATTTGTCAGCTCTGTCTATACGTAACTAGATCCTTGAATAGTTTCTATATGTAACTACCATATATAATCGGTGATGAACATTGATAAGGCCAAAGTATACGCTCGTTCATACATATTAATTTAACCGATTTATGTAATATATTTTTAAAGCTAAAGATACGCAACACATATTTTTGATTTAACCGATCTAGCAACATATTTTAAAGCTAAAGATACGCGACATATTTTCAAGTTTGAACAATCTCTCTACTTTCTTCACGAATTAACTAAAATACCCTCATATTCTATCCCATTAAAGTTGTTTTGGATTTTCTAAAAAATATTCATAACTTTTCTATTTCTCATATATTCACAAATCCTTAGGTTGTGTTTAGTAATGGAAAAATAGTTGTTTTCTAGAGAGATTTTCTTTTAAAATAGAAAAGGTGTTCAAATTGATATTTTTCTAAAACTTTTTTTGGAAAAATAGAAAACCTATTTTCCACATTTATAACTAATATTTAAAAAACTACTTTTATGAGTTTTCCATATTTTTCTCTTTTCAACAAAAGTCAAGGTTTTCTATTTTTATTTAGAAAACTATTTTTATTGTTAATATGTATATTGTTACTAGATCCGTTTTAAAATAAGTGTTCATTTTAACTTTCGAAGTCTTTTTTTTACCTTAATTATTGTTGTGTGTGTTAAATGATACTCTTTGAAAATTAATGGTTGGATAGAATTTTAAATGTATTTTGTATTGATATATTTTATCAAGTATAACAACTATATTTACGATCAAAGTTTCGGAAAAAGACTTTAAAAGTCAAATGTGGACACTTATTTTGGGACTAATGAAGTATTAAATAGTGTTAAGAACTTAATATGTATGACACTGTTATGGTGATATACGTTCTTAAATTTAGCCTAAAATAGTGTTCATATTTATGTTGTTCGCTTGTTATTTTTTCAAAATGTTTAAAAATTCCAATTGTTGCTTTGAATTGTTGTTCGCTTTGAAATTGTTCGTTTCATAATTGTTATCTGTTATAGGAGTATAATATAATCGATTGACTGAAAAAGTGATAGAAAACAATAAGATTTAAACATGTTTTCAATTTTATTAAAATTGGAAACCTGAAATTCATTTGAACAAGTTTTCATGAGTTCTCTAGAGAAAGAATAACTCCTCCATTTTCAAGAAAACTAGAAAATGAAAACTAGAGAAATTTTTCTGAAACTAAACGCAACCTTAGTCACACAAATGACAAATCCATTTCCATGTGCATTAATTACATATCCAGTTCTATAGCACGATGACGAGGGTGTTCTAGTATAGTCACGCACATTCATGTGACTATCCTAGATCCATCTTTTATTCTGTTTTCATAGCATTGTATCACAATTCCATTTCCATAAAGAAATCTAAGTGATTCGACTACATAAATAAACTCCATTTCCATTTCCATAGCACCAAGAAGAGGGTGTTTTAGTATAATCATGTAAGTATGTAACAGGACAAATTTGTAAAAAGTGGGTCAAACTACACCGTTACAGATAGTTTTGAATCTTACAAATAGATTTAAGTATCAGTTCTTCGTGTAATTGGTGTTTATGTAGTCCTTTTAGTTTAACCGATTGATAGTTTAATCTTACAAATAGATTATAGTATAATGTATTTTTCTTAGCTCTTTTAAGAATTTGCATAAAATATAGAAAAAAATTTAATTTATTTTAAAAACTAAATATAAATTTAGGATCAGATTTAATGGAGAAGAGAAGCCAAAGGTGTTATAGTCAATTCATGTGGTAAGTTAGCGAGATTTTTCCAAATTTGAAAATATATTGCGTATTTTTAATTTTGCAAAAATATGTTGCGTAAACCGGGTAATTTGAATAAATATATATCGTATCTTTAGGTTTCACCCATTTATTTGCAGGTAAAAGCCACAAATGCTCTATGTACTACTTAAATGTGTATGTTATGCACTACGAATTAATTTATGTCCAATATACATCATGTCACCTCAACAGTTTGACCTGATAAATAGAAATTTTCGTTTGAATTTTTTAACAGGTTACTTTTTGTCTTTTGTGCCAAAGTGTTTTGGTAACATCATTTTGAACAACTATTGTACTGAAGAATCCCTTGCATACATTAAGGAAGGGCACATGGTGCCCTGTACGACATGAGTTGCATATCTCAAAGATTTCATCAAAAAGTTCTAGTTCCGCATAACATTTTGCATAAACTCGTGATTATATAGACAACACAAATATATCGAAATCAATTAAAAATGGCAGTAAATAGAGGACATGCAGAGACGGATCTAGGAGGAGGAGTTGAAGGGTGCTCGGCTCCTAACAATGGCAGATCTACTCTATGACAGGGTGATTCTCAAAAGTTACCATCGAGATATATGCCTTTTCATAAGTATGTTTAATAGCAATTAGGACCTACATCGAAATGAGAAGAAAGAAAGACAAATAGCAAATATACTAACTGATTTAATCTTTTTATTTTAATGGAGTTATGAGAAGTAGGAAGAAGATGAACTAATAAGTTATTTGTGCTTGTGTGCATTGAAATAAGCCAAACCAATTAGTTACAACATGGAATACACATAAACAAAAAATAAAAGAAAACTTGTTTGACCATGTCAAGTCATACGATGACTTGATATAGCAAGTTAGTTTATATATATTGAACATAAATTAATAGGTAAACGTCATAAATACACAACATACTTATAAATGTGGTCCATTATACCCACTGGACTTTTTTTATGTTCGATTTGCACACTCGCAACATAGGAATTTGGGCAAACAATTTGAGTTTACCTTTGACTTAACGGAACAACAGGTTACCATTAATACTTTCGTTAACTTGGAACTTGGTTTTACAATTTCAGTCCTTTCCTTAACTTTTCATCTTTTACTTAACATCATCATCTTCATCATCTTGACCATATTTCTAGATCCAAATTCAAATCCCCAGATCTAAAGCATGTGAGTTTTATTCTATGGTGATATAAAATTCATCTTCACCAATTCCTGGCCATAGATCTAATACATGTGAGCCTCACGTGATACAAAAACTCAACAAACAACTCCAGACATAGCTTCATTCTATGGCGATTTGTCTTCTTTATTACCTCCTTTCACTACCGTTTTATTGGTCAACCATTAGTTGCTCATCTCTATGCTACACTCCATTGTTGTAAGTTTGTAACTTAGCAATTTTAGATTTTTATTTGAAATTGACATTCTTATATAACAACTAGTTTGTTTTGATCATCTTTAAAAACGGGGTTTCGTTTTCATTTTATCAAATTGATTGATTTATGGTGACTTATGAGTATTGTTGTTTGTGATTCCTAAAGTTCATCCAAGTTTGGTACCGGTGTGTTCTTTCGATAATATGCGGGTTTTATTTTTTTTATTTTTTTTCCAGGTCAATACTTCAGTTTCTATACTTCGTCATAAATGTCAAATATGTAAGTCATATGAACGTAATTCGGGGTTCTACTATTAAACTCTCTCTACCATCTAAAAAGGTAAAAAAAAGTACAAAAATTTGTACTTTTTGTCCCCTTGTCCCTCCAGTTTACAGTTCAGCATAATTTTTTATCAGTTTCGAGTTTGTATTTTTGTCTGTTTGTTACTTATGACCTATTAAACTTTATAATTTTTATTCCGTATTTTCAGGATCCTAGTTTTATAACATAAATATAATTATAAAAATAAAAATAATAAAAAATTCAAAAAACAAGAGGTATAGATGGTGTTTTGAGGGGTACTAATAACCTCACCCATGTAATTCATATGAATTTCTTCATCACAGTAACGAATTATTAGTAGTTAAGTAGAGTTGTTAATGTATCATGATTAACTTAGATAATGATAATAAGAAACTGGATAAACAAACTATGATGATGATTGAGACTGCAACCATTGTTGTTCTTGTTTTGGATCTGAAGATTTGGATTTTGTTCTTGATTGTTTTCTTGTTCTTGAAGACGATAATGATGATGATTGTTGGAAATACGTTTTTACGTATTTAGGAAGATTCGGTCACTCCGACAATATATTAAGTAGTAGCTCATAGTCTAGATATCTTTATATTATTTAACAAGGAAAGGCCCGGTCCATGTTATGCATGGATGGCCCAATATGAAGCTCATCTTATGGGCTTGGTATATAAACCCTCTCCTTAGATGGAGAGGGTGTGGCTTTTCATTCATTTTACACATAGAAAAAGGTGTTTTCTTATTATTCTCTCTCAAGTGTGTGTGTGAAATCTACCATCTTTCTATCTCTTTCTCTCTCTAAACATAAGCAAGATTTACAATATCCTACAAATGGTATCAAGAGTCATGGGATGATTGTTTTGTTTTTGTGTTCTTGATTTTTGTGCTTATTTTGATCTAAATCATTCGAACCAAATTTTTTTTGTGTTTTTTATGGTTTTTTCTTGATACAAATCTTCTACATAGTTGTGGTAGAGATTTGGTATATTTACTTTGGCTAAAAACACAAAATTTTTGGGTGTTTTGATTATTTTTTGGCTTAAAATCTCGAATTGGTTGAGTTTTGTCCGAGAAAAGGGGGTACTATTCCGACAGAATCCATCGGGAAAGGGTATAGTTATTCTGACAACTTCCATCGGAAAAGGGTTTACACGTTCTGGTCGTTATTCCGACGGGTATTCCTATAGAGGTATTCCGACAGGTTTTCCGATTGGTTATTCCGATAGATTTATTCCGACAGGGGGTATTCCAATAGTTTATTCCGACAGGGGGTATTCCGATAGGTTTATTCCGACATGGGGTATTCCGATAGTTTACTTCGACAGGGGGTATTCCGATAGTTTATTCCGACAGGGGTATTCCGATCAGATATTCCGATCAATATTCCGACGAACCAAAAATTATTCCTTAAAAAATTTCGATCGTGAGTTTTTTGTTCGTCTTGGAATTTTTGGTTTATCGAGAACATATCTTAGGGGATTTCAACATTTTTCTCGACTTCTACACACAACAACAAACACAATTACTTTCTTTCATTGATCGATCAACAAGTAATCCTTACTTTCATTAGTCATCGAACTTCAATGGATTTGTTGAATTCGACATATCGAGAGGGAGAATTGCAGAAGATGCAAGAAGCAGCAAGACAAAAATGTCAGGTCTCATTTAGACAATTTGAATGTCATCTTTACGAGCTTACCAAGCTAGACTATGGACCATCTTTTGTGGTAGTATTTGGTCAAGATGCTCCTTTCTTCATGGAGGCTATGATGATAAACTTGGATATTCTTCAGCAGCAACTTAACAAAGAAGACTTTAATCATATTGAATCTGCATATGCACTTCAAGTTCTTTTGAAACAATTATCGATTTTTCTTCAATTTGATGTTGCCAAGAAAGAAAATTCAGTGTTCTGTCAGTCATTCCTTGAAGACATGCATAAAGAGATTCAAGACTTCCGTGGTACTTTGTTCAAATGCGTGACTTCTCTTACACATCTGTTTCAAGAACGATCACGACTTCAAATTTCTTATGACAATTGGAAGCAAGCAAATCCGATGCAGATGTCAAAGGAAACTAATGGTCTTACGGATGACTCAAAAGAGACCGCTTTGGTTAATGATGATAGCAGTGTCATAAATTCACGTCAAAGCATGCATGACGAAGAGCCAATAGTTGGGGTAAAATTCAGTATTGTATCTAACAATGATTTACAGCATGTTGAGCATTCTGAACCTACCTATGCCAAACACAGGATGGAAAAGGGTGATAGCAATACCACTTCTAATTCATCCGATGTGAGTCATAATAGGGGAGAAAGTGATCAAAATGCTAAAAATCATGATATATGCCTTATGACTGCTTCTTTAACCAATTCTACTTCTAGGATGGAAGAGCTTGAAACGATCATAGCTCAACAATCAATAGAGATTGAGGATACCAAAATTGAATTTTCGAAGAAAACGGATAAATTTGAAAAGTATTTTGAAAAACTTGAAAATTCAAACGTTTGAACGAAAATTAAATCAAAAAATTCAAGATTCTAAAGCCGAAAAAGATAATTTTGTGAAACAAATTACTTTGCTAGAATCTAAATTGGCATCCCAAGACCTCTTACAAAAGGAAAACGAGACCTTAAAACAGTATTATAATGAGTTAAATCATTCTATCGTAGAGATGAGGTCTAAAACTCTAGAGTCAACGACCTTGTTAACCACTGAAAATGCTGATTTAAAGGCTCGGGTTCAGAAAAATGTTTTTGCTATAACTGCTCTGAAAAACGAGCTAAGGAAAATTAAGGGCACTAGTGTGGACACTAAGCTTGAAAAACCATCAATATTGGGGAAACCGCCTAAAAATCAGTCCGTTCGACAACCGACTGCATTTAGATCCGAGCGACCAAAATCCTCGCGACTGCGGTTTGCCTCCCAAGTTGATATGGTTGATAGCTCTAGACCAGTCACTCCACTATCTAAGCCTAATGTGATCAAATCAACCGATGCAAAACCTACGAACAAGACTGCTACTAGTGATTCTAGGTATAGTTCTAAGAATATGCCACAACATAGTTCCAATAGCATGCCTAATAATCACTATGTAGATGCATCTAAGAAAATGACACAAGCAAGAACTAGGATTTCTAGATATCATTCGGATCTCAAACACGGTGTTTGTTCCGTATGCATGAAGAGTGTTTTCACAAAAACTCATGTCGCTTGTGTTTATAAAGTCTTGAAGGAGTTAAACTCCCGTGACAACAGAGGGAATTCCAAAGGAAATAGGTTTTCTACCGCTAAGTCTTCCGTTGTGCATAAGAAAACCATGTCGCCTAGATCCAATCTTAGGTGGAAACCCATAGGTAGGATTATCAATTCAGTTAATCTTCAATGGGTTCCTACAGGAAGGATGTTTCCATCTAGCACTACTAAATTTGGCTGTGAACCCCCGCATGGTTCTAAAATAGATATCGCTAACCCATGTGAAAGTATGCAAATTGTTGATTCCAGTACAGGTACTAACGTCAAGCATCAACAACAACAAACCGGTCAAATCTCTGTATATCATTCAACTAAGGACACTCTAAGTGTTTGGTTGTTGAAGAAGCTGATATCTACGAATCAAGTGTTTCAGTGGATTTATGATTAAGCTAACAACAGTGGCTCACATTCAAATCATAGTATGTGACCCGAACTTCAAAGAAAGGGAAGTTTATCTCGTCAACAATAACTTATCCTCATTAACGAGAAATTAAATTTTCTCGGACACGAGCTTACATTAAAACTATTCAAAAGTTTTAAGTTCGTGTATAGGACTTATAGTCACATCACAGACTGTAACTCGTTCATCAAAGAAAGGAAAGTTTATCGTCGATGATAAACTTATCCTCACAACGATAAATTAAGTTTTCTCGGGCACGAGCTTATATTAAAAACATTCGAAGTTTTTAAGCTCATGCACTATGACTTACAGTTAAATATCAGACTGTAACTCGGACTTAAATTTTCGGAAAGCTTATCTTTAATGATAACTTATCCTCTTAACGGGAAATTTATTTTTCTCGGTCATGAGCTTGTATTAAAACATTCCAAGTTTTAATCTCATAAAGGAAAGTGTATCTTTTAAATAAGAGAACTTTTCTTCATAACAATAAATTCACCTTTCTCGGTCATGAGCTTTACGTTAAAATATTCAAAAGTTTTTCAAGCTCATGAAAACGACTTCTAAGTAAATGTCAGCTTAGAACTCGATCTTCAGTTAAAAGGAAAGTTTTATCGCCGATGGTAACTTATCCTTAACAACGGGAAGCTTACAACTTCACGGACATGAGCTCGTTTTGTAAGATATTCAACATCTTAAGCTCAAGTAATTGGTTTTCAAACTTTGAACACAATTTTTCGAGAATTTCTCAAAAGGTTTTTCTAAATCTTTCAAAATTGTGTGTTCAAAATTGTTTTGATAAAAAGAACATGTCTTCTGGAATCGATAATATTTACGATACTAGAATTTCATTCAATAATGACACGGGGTTGTAAATAAAGTTCGAGCAGAAGTTCAAATGTTTTAAAACATGCTCAAAATGGCTTGTAGTTATTTCAGACTGCAACCTGCTTTTCATATTAAAGTCAAGTATTTCTTATGAAAGCTTTGGCTCAACAACGGGAATTAATTTTCTCGGGCAAGGTTTACTTTAAAACCTTGTAAGGGATCAAGTTTACTTTATAACTTGGTCTAACACAAATCTGTGTACGCATCAGTGCATTTATTTGTTAAAACAAGAGAAATCTTGTTTTTATGAAGCTATCATCTCTACAACCATTGCAATCTACAATTGGTATCTACATACTCGACGATGCGACTACTCAAACGACGACTATAGCTCTTTCAATAGAACACGGGTCAACAATTGAGAGGAAGCACTTGTCAAGCGTTCAGAATATTCGATGCCGAAAGTGCCAAGTTCACTAATTGGTGTCAAGACAACAATACCAATGGTACATGTGGTGTCAGGAGATGACTTCAGACCTGACGAGGCGACCAACATTTGCCGACAAGAACCATTTGATCTTATCAGATGATGTTCTCATCAATCAGGTCTAACCTTGTCAATTTCTTCTAACATGGTGAATATGTGATCATGTTACAAATCGGTATCATATCTCAAAATTGGTCTCATGAAGATAAAACGGGCTTGTATTTTTCTTCCCAAAAACCTTTTAAACTTCATTAAATCAATTGATATCAAAATATCGGTTGGGTTAATATTTTTAATATGGGGGAGAAAATGTGATTTAATATGGGAAATTATCACAAATGGTTTGACTTACCGTGATAGCTCATCCCAACATGTGCGAAATATTTTCGAATATCGTGGCATATGTTAAGGGGGAGCAAAATGGATTTGCTATACCTAAATGGATTTCATGGTGACATATACTTACCCTAAACCCATTTATTTCACGACGATAAAGATTGTGGTGATATAAGGATGGTAGGATAGGTTAAGTCCTATGATTCTTCCACAACCGGAGGAATCTTCCCAAGGACATTCCATAGCTAGAAATAGTAGTCCTTAGGAAAGATGGAGAAGATTGTGAACGTAGTTGAATGCCGACCAAGTACTTAAGTTAGCACTGGAACAATCACAACAAGGTGCTAGTTATGACGTATTGGTAAGCATTGAAGGGGTTAAAGAATGAAAAAGAATTGTAAAGATAAAGGGTCTAAAGAAAGAAGCCCTCCTTACAACTTAGGCATAAACCGGGTCAACACATATACTATTGAGATCATTTTTAATGATGCTCGATATTGAAGATAGAGATCATGGACCCAGTGATGCAATGCACAACCCATCCCAGATAGCTCAGATATCTCTTAAAAGATATTTGTTTTAATCACACGGAGATCAACACGTTATCTATCGATTTATTCACTCCGAGTAAATTGGTATTAATAAGGTGGCACTCCTCTCCAGCCTCCGTTCACTAAAATCCAAAGTGCACGATCTAGTCTAGAGCCATTCGAGATCATCAAATATCTCATTAGGACACACTTTCATAATTCCTTGCGTCTTCACACATTGTGAAAAGTAAGAAAGATCTTAATAGTCCTACGCAAAATCTTCATGATCTTGCCTGAACATCCGAGTAATACGAAATTATTTACAATGAAGATGGAAATCCTTCTTGAGCGAATATAAAAAAGCTCATGGTAGGTGACTTGTGTGATTCTTTATGAATCAAACTTGTGATAACTGGAAAGCAACAATTGTTTAATTCTTAATTGAATTTAAACACGTTCCAGGCCTCTACGCAATGTCTAAATGATCTTGTCAGAACACTCAGAGTGACACTCTATAGTGTTCACAGTGATGAGTGGAAATCCTTCTAGTGTTAACATCAAACAGCACTTGGTAGGTAACCTGCAAGATTCTATATGAATCAAGCTCGTGACAACTGGAAAGCAACGATGGTGCGATTCTTTAATGAATCAAACTTGTTCCAGGAATCAGAAATGACGGCTTCAATCATGCGGATAATTTTATCCAAATTTATTCACTCTTTATGTTCGCAGTCCGTTTTGGACGGTCGAGTAAAGAGAACGGGTTTATCCGCGAAATCTTGTCAAGGATATTTTTAATTAAATCTACCTTCCACAAGTACGATAATTAATATCGTCCAACGGTCTTCACCGACCGGAGGTAAAATGCTACCGAATTAGAAATAAATGTTCAAAGCCATTTCATTCGTGTCTACTTATGTTGCGGCATTTGAAGACGGTGGCGTTGCGGAATCCGAGAAGAAGTCGTTACCGCATGCTTATACTTTATGCACTTAATACCTCATCTAATTCAAGAAAGCCTAAAAGACAAGTCTTCCGCTGTATCGAACTCTGAAGCTTTCAAGAATTACGAAGGTATAAGTATGTGGGACATGAAGTCACGAAGAGGAGAATATTACAAGTGATGGATGCACAAGATCAAGGCAAGAGATTAATACTCAAGATTGATATCAAAGATCACATCAGCATGTTCACCTGAAAAGATAAAGGAAAGAAAGACGAAGACTACGAGCTCAAGACAAGCATAGTATGCTAGGTTTATTTTATTATTGTAACTTGGGTAACGCCCTTGTTTGGAGTGACCTCCCTTAGGGGGAGATTGCTAGAAATACGTTTTTACGTATTTAGGAAGATTCGGTCACTCCGACAATATATTAAGTAGTAGCTCGTAGTCTAGATATCTTTATATTATTTAACAAGGAAAGGCCTGGTCCATGTTATGTATGGACGACCCAATATTGTAAGCCCAAGCCCATCTTAGGTTCTTGGTATATAAACCCTCTCCTTAGATGGAGAGGGTGTGGTTTTCTCATAATTTACACATAGTTAAGTGTGTATTTCTACACTTTCTCTCTCTAAAGTGTGTGTGAAATCTACCATCTTTCTATCTCTTTCTCTCTCTAAACATAAGCAAGATTTACAATATCCTACAATGATGATGATAATGTTAAGTAAAGAATGAAAAGTGTGGCCAAGTTAACGAAAGGATGAAAAGTGTATGGTCAAGTTAACGAAAGTACTAACGGTAACCTGTTGTTCCGTTAAGTCAAAGGTAAATTTTCCATTCAAATGAGAATATCGAACATAAAAAAGTTCAGCGGTATAATGAACCACTTTATATAGTATGTTGTGCATTTATAACTTTTACCCTAAATTAATTCGTAATATATAACGTTCACATTTAATTATTACATAAAGTATTTGTAACTTTTAGGGTAAATGTCAAAAATACCCAATGTACTTTTTCAGATTATCCAGTTTACTATTTTATGTGAAAAATACCCATTTGAATAATATTTCAAACTTTGACTTTTTTTATTTGATGGACCGGGCCGACTAGTTAGGTTACCGGTTATTGCCAAAAACATAAGTTGTATAACCTACACTTGATCACAACACCCCCATTTCATCTCCATTTTGATCCAGTGTCACCAGTTCTTCCCTATTTCACCAGGAACACAAAGAACCCTTCTCATTTCCATCCCTCCAACTCGATCCAAAAAACACACACTCGATCCATTTCGTCTCCATTTTCGCCAAGAACACCAACAACACATCACCATCTTCTTTGTAAACATTAAGGTAAGTTCCTCTATCCTTGATTTTTGTTTTGTTATTTATGAGGCTAGCTCATTATTAGAACCCTAAAAAAATAAAGATTTAATAATACACTTAATTTGATCTTAATTAGATACCTAAGCTAAATGGATAAAGGCAAAGGTATGATTCATATTAAGCTTCAATTTGTTTCCAGA
The DNA here is from genome assembly GCA_025667525.1 of Glebionis coronaria. Taxonomy (NCBI): domain Eukaryota; kingdom Viridiplantae; phylum Streptophyta; class Magnoliopsida; order Asterales; family Asteraceae; genus Glebionis; species Glebionis coronaria. The sequence continues at coordinate 505,712 of JANFOE010001353.1, read as the reverse complement.
AAAGAGGATTATGTTAAGTTCTTCTATGATTTATATTTAATTTTCATTAGGTATAGCTGCTAGTATCATCAGTGGCCCTAAACCTAGTAACAAAGTGTAAAACCCGTAAAAATAGGGTCATAATTCTTTTCTCGAGTTTTAATTAAATCTTATTTTTATTATTTTCATATACTTATTGAAAATGATTTATTCGGATTTACAGAAATTTTTAATTATTTTTTCGAATTTATTTAAGTCATGAAAATTGATTTATATGCTCTCTTGCATAAATTTTATAAAAAACGTGACGGATCGATGGAACGGGAACCAAAGGCGATATATTCCGACTTTATTAAGTCAAAAATAATATTTTTATAAATTTTGTATTTAAGTAAATAAATTTGCATCAAATTAGAATTTTAGCGATTTTTAGAAATCGAGTCGGGCTAAGAAATATATGCAATTTATTTTTGGGCTTAAGATTAGTATTAATAAGGATTATTAGTGGGTCAAAGCCCACTCTTTTTCCCCATTTTCTCTTTGGCCGTCTAAACCAAACACACTTAGATATAACAGTCATTTTTTATATATAGCAAAACTACTACTCTCCCTCCCTGTTCTCTCAAAACCAACGAACATCACAACAAAAACAGCCCCCTCCATTGATTTTCTTCATCAATCACTCAATTAAATCATACTATAATCATCTTTGGTAAACCTTTATCACAAACCCATGTTTTATTTACACATGCATTGATTTTTAGAAAATTATAAATTTCAAGAATTGGTGTTCTTGCATGTTTGATCATGGGATTAGACATGCAATATGTTTATTAGTGTTTAGACTAATATAATTACTAGGAATTTTGTCCAAGAACACCATTGGTGGCTTGATTGAGCCGCGGCCAAACATGATCCCATAGGGATCATGTTGTGGTTTTTAGGTGATTGGTCTAATTGACTAGCTTTGTTGTTATGGTTATTGTTCTTAGATGGGTTTTGATTTTGATCATGAATGATATTGATTATTAGTGTTTTTATGGAATTAGGTTTATGTAAGGAGTATTTTGATTGTTTGGAACGGAATAGAGATTCTTTAGCCAAGTTGTTTTGATACTCAAAATTCGGACAGCAGGTATGTGAGCCCAAAACTCACATATTTTCTACTGTGACCTGCACTTTTTACAGCTTAAATACGTTCCTTAGTCCTTTTACATGTTAGTGGTGAGTTGGATAGGCACTCAACTCCTCCGGATGAGGAAGTTATGACATATTTAAGGTCGAAGGCCTATTCCGGGACAGCAGGTTTTCATAGCTTGTGGCTACAGGTTATTGACCCCCATTTGTGCATTTTAAGGTTTGATACAGTAGTAGGGATCCTATGTGAAGTCCTCCCACTGACTCATGTTAATATCTATCACCAAATGGTTTTTATGACTAGAACGGTAAACCCGAGTTTGAAAACTAAATTTTAATTTTGTAACCTTTCAAAGAATGTAACTTTCCCGCTAATTTGTGGTAGCTATTTACTCGTGGTTGGTATGGGCCAAAAGTAGAATCATTAGGCTTTCCAATGGTGTAAATCTCAGTTCCTTAAACCTTATAGGTTAACGGCTTATTTTGTCCTAAGTTTGACTAGTGTAGTTTGACTATTAAGTGCTTATGGTAGGGCTGTTAGTGTTTTGGACTTTTAGAAAGTTCCGTAAACTCTTAGATAGAATGGTTGGACATTTTGGAAACTAGATTTCAAGTGTGTTCCAGGGGTTTATATCCCATAGCCATTGGATTTATGGTTTGGGAGAGACACTCTTCCCAAGACAGCTTTACCGTAACTTTTTGACTTTTACGTCTTTTGTTATGTAAACTTGAGGCGTTTTATGTGAAAACCATATTGGATACTTGGTTTAACACTTAGAACATGTAGAGTGCATAATTCATACAGGTTGTAAACCTTTTTTAGCCTTGGTTCACTTTGACATAGGTATTGGTGCAAATTTTTACCTGTATTACATTTTTATCGAATTATTTTTGTATAATTGTTTTATAAGCATATAAAACGCGTACTTAAGGCTCGTGATCACTTTTGTAGGTCAAGAATAGACTTGGAGTGCTACTATCTACTCTTCTACAGCCTGGTTCCATTGTTCATCCGTCATCCTTTCCGTTAACTTAAAGGTAAGTCTATAGCCTCGCTTTTTATACTTGTGATAAATGATTTTAACCCGTGAGGGGGAATACATGTTGTTTTATAAAGTGAACACAAGTTGTTTTTGGTATGCTGGACCCTATTATGATGATAAATGCCTAAGTACCATTGTCTTATGAAGTCCCTGAAATTCATGAACTGTTAATTACCTTGCGAGGTAAACGCTAATACATATGATAGATCTATTTGGTTCGACAAACCTTATCGTAGGGTATGTATCCATAAGTGATAACCTGAAAGGGATATTATGTATAAGAGGTCGTTGGTATATGACAATATTACCTGTTGTAGGGGCGCCATAAGTGATTTGGTTGACGTGTTGGTTAACGTTCAGTTGCATGAGCTTAAGGCCTTTATCGAAATATATGTTACTTGTCTGTGTGACAAGCTTGAGATGATTAAAAATCTTGTGTTCAAATGATGATTTGTAAAACCTATAGACTTGCTCAACCGTTGTGTTGATTATTTTTAGCATGTATTTCAGGTAATCAAGATGGATAGCAACGGAGCATGCGAGGAGGAAGTTGATTCTTACTTGTTTAAAACTTTGTTTATTTTTCCATTCTTTGAAATGAATAAAATTATGTTTAAAGTCTTTGATGAATGTATTGTGATCGGTAACGGTTTTTGGGATGAGACGCTACTCTAATTTAATATATTTGGAATGGAAAACTTTTAGACAATGTTGTATATTATTTTAACGTCTCTTTTTGAGGTCATTGTCTATGATTGTGTGCGATGTGCTATGAGTAGCGTCCCAAAGTGGTATTCCGCTGCGTGGTAATTTGGGGGTGTTACAAAATGGTAATCAGAGCCACAAGTTATAGAGAACTAGGTCGATTTTGAAAAATGTCCTAAACTATAACTTTAGTGTGTTCTAAAAAGTTTTAAGAACGCAACTACTCCGCATGGCTCCGGTAAGGCTATTCTTGCATTACCTTATGATTGATTGTGATTATGTGAATCTATGTGTATATAGGAATAGTTGTATGTATATGTAGGAATATACTATGATATTTAAAGGCATTGTACGTGAAGCAATGGTCCTTGAATGATTGTCGTACATTTTATAATACGATTTTGTATAGGATTTGGCTTCACTACCTATCACCGATCTTGATAATTGTGTATTATCTGAATACGAGTGTGAAACTCATTTGATACTTTGAGTATGTATATTGTTTTGTAATCTATCGCATATCGACTTGTTTAAGTTCGATTGTTATGATCGTATTGTATCGTATCATGATGTGCCATTTTAGGACACATCCTTTCGAAACGTAGTTGATTGATGTGATATTCGTATTCCAAATACTTCTAATGATTTGGAAGAATCAATTATCCGATGTGACATCTTCTATGTAATGCGACGTGTGATTTGATTTGTATGACTACGTTTTATTGGCGAAAAGGAGGATGCCAATGTTGGACTTAAGATATATATATCCTAATCAAATATATATAGTTTGGGTACAACAAAGATATGCTCGTAGTAGTCATTCGGTTGAGTGACTTAAATACCTTGTATCTAAATGGAATGGAAAATTTAGATATAGAGATTTTTAACTCGCCCAACTATGAGTTGTTTAAGGTTGTCTTATTTAAATGGATTAGGACATTTGAATAAGAAAGTTTTAAACCACTGGACCTTAGATTGTCGTGTTTTCCTTATTCAGATGGAATGGGACGTTTGAATACGGAAATCATGATGTAAGTTTATTGACACCTTGTATTTACTATGGTATTTAGATATGATATCGTGTTGAGATATAGTAATACTTGAGTAGGATGACTTATAATCGTCTTGTTGATATGGATTGGGACGCCTTTTCATTTGAAAAAGAAAGTTATAAGTTCCCGAATCGTAAATTTATAAACTCTTGTATACATGGAAAGGGACGCCTTTTGATGTAGACAAGGAGTTATAAATGAGTGGGCCCAAGTATGTCTGGATCAATTTGTGATTGTTTGGTGTGCGTACGTCTTTCTTCGAATCGTGTTTCGTTTGTATGAATCATTCAGTGTCGTCGTCATTATGATGATTGTCGATTATCATCTATGTACAATTAAACCGTTGGATTTCTCTCGAGTTATGATTTTTTTTATGAACCATTTCTAATGTGTCTCGATGATCGCAAGCTTTGTAAGCAGATTGTTAAGAACCTTTGACCGTTCTAAGAATAAACGACTTGTTTAAGCATCACTAGGAATTATGCGTGTACTTGTGGATTGATTGAGGATCAAGTTAGCAACGACACCTATCATGGATGTGAAGATTTTGGGATTTTAATTTCTACTATTGAAGGGTCACCGAAGACTTTTCTTGATAACGAACCCATGGGACTAGTATGAAGAGTAAACAAAGAATGTGATGCATCACCTGAAGCACTGGAAAAGAAGTTAGTGGGACGCATTTGGTATGTTGAGCATTGGAGTAGAAGCTGTTGATATGCCCGATATGTTGTAAATCTTCGCTAATGGATCGAATTTCTTAATGAATGGAATTAATAAATTCATTATCACCTCGAGGAGTATGTTGTAGCCAACACCGCAAGTGGGAAGACTTTGGAGGTTGAGTTGTTATTAGCGAAAGGTTCGTTCAAGGTTTTCTCGATGATCAACGGTGGAGATCTATATTTGATGTTTATGTTCAACCTTTTCTTTTTATGTACTTATATGGAATGTGATGTAGTCGAATGATTGTAAGTTGTGAGAACTTGAGACGACATTGTCCAATGACTTCCGATCATGGAGAACACGTACCATGTAATATCTTTTTGACCTTCAACAACGATGTTTATTGAGACTTTGATGCGCATGGGCGGAAGTGAGATCGTGTTCTTGTATTATCTTTTGAGTATGGATCCGAGTGTGAGCACACTCCGATGCCGAAAATATTTTCTTGTTATTTCTTTTGATATGCGTCCATGGCTATTCGGCCAGTAGATATCCTTTAATTTGCAACCTTACTTTTAACTGGACTTACCCGAAAGTCCTGTCATCTTTTCTTGTCGTCGAATAAGCTTCCTGTAATTCATAAATTTTCATGTGTCAAGCTTGAAGGAGTGATTGGTGGACAAGTATTTATTCATCCCTTTAGGTGGGATACAACTTGACGGCAAGTTACCTTTCATTGAAGAACCGGTGGAGATCATGGACCTAGAGGTAAAACGGCTTAAGCAAAGTCGAATTCCGATAGTTAAAGTGCGGTGGAATTCCTGACGTGGACCCGAGTACACTTGGGAACGAGAGGACTACTTCAAGAGCAAGTATCCCCATTTATTCGTAGGAGAAGTAAGCCCCGGGACGGTGCTTCCCTAAGGTGGTGAGGATGTAAAACCCGTAAAAATAGGGTCATAATTCTTTTCTCGAGTTTTAATTAAATCTTATTTTTATTATTTTCATATACTTATTAAAAATGATTTATTCGGATTTATAGGAATTTTTAATTATTTTTCCGAATTTATTTAAGTCATGAAAATTGATTTATATGCTCTCTTGCATAAATTTTATAAAAAACATGACGGATCGATGGAACGGGAACCAAAGGCGATATATTCCGACTTTATCAAGTCAAAAATACTATTTTTATAAATTTTGTATTTACGTAAATAAATTTGCACCAAATTAGAATTTTAGCGATTTTTAGAAATCGAGTCGGGCTAAGAAATAAATGCATTTTATTTTTAGGCTTAAGATTAGTATTAATAAGGATTATTAGTGGGTCAAAGCCCACTCTTTTTCCCCTTTTTCTCTTTGGCCGTCTAAACCAAACACACTTAGATATAACAATCATTTTTTTTATATAGCAAAACTACTACTATCCCTCCATGTTCTCTCAAAACCAACAAACATCACAACAAAAACAGCCCCCTCCATTGATTTTCTTCATCAATCACTCAATTAAATCATACTACAGTCATCTTTGGTAAACCCTTATCACAAACCCATGTTTTATTTACACATGCATTGATTTTTAGAAAATTATAAATTTCAAGAATTGGTGTTCTTGCATGTTTGATCATGGGATTAGACATGCAATATGTTTATTAGTGTTTAGACAAATAGAATTACTAGGAATTTTGTCCAACAACACCATTGGTGGCTTGATTGAGTCGCGGCCAAACATGATCCCATAGGGATCATGTTGTGGTTTTTAGGTGATTGGTCTAATTGACTAGCTTTGTTGTTATGGTTATTGTTCTTACATGGGTTTTGATTTTGATCATGAATGATATTGATTATTAGTGTTTTTATAGAATTAGGTTGATGTAAGGAGTATTTTGATTGTTTGGAATGTAATAGAGATTCTTTAGCCAAGTTGTTTTGATACTCAAAATTCGGACAGCAGGTATGTGAGCCCAAAACTCACATATTTTCTACTGTGACCCGCACTTTTTACAGCTTAAATAAGTTCCTTAGTCCTTTTACATGTTAGTGGTGAGTTAGATAGGCACTCAACTCCTCCGGATGAGGAAGTTATGACATATTTAAGGTCGAAGGCCTATTCCGGGACAACAGGTTTGCATAGCTTGTGGCTACAGGTTATTGACCCCCATTTGTGCATTTTAAGGTTTGATACAGTAGTAGGGATCATATGTGAAGTCCTCCCACTTACTCATGTTAATAGCTATCACCAAATGGTTTTTATGACTAAAACGTTAAACCCGAGTTTGAAAACCAAATTCTGATTTTGTAACCTTTCAAAGAATGTAACTTTCCCGCTAATTAGTGGTAGCTATTTACTCGTGGTTGGTATGGGCCGAAAGTATAATCATGAGGCTTGCCAATGGTGTAAATCTCTGTTGCTTAAACCTTATAGGTTAACGGCTTATTTTGTCCCAAGTTTGACTAGTGCAGTTTGACTATTAAGTGCTTATGGTAGGGCTGTTAGTGTTTTGGACTTTTAGAAAGTTCCATAAACTCTTAGATCGAATGGTTGGACATTTTGGAAACTAAATTTCAAGTGTGTTCCAGGGGTTTATATCCCATAGCCATTGGATTTATGGTTTGGGAGAGACACTCTTCCCAAGACAGCCTTACCGGAACTTTTTGACTTTTACGTCTTTTGTTATGTAAACTTGAGCCGTTTTGTGTGAAAACCGTATTGGATACTTGGTTTAACACTTAGAACATGTAGAATGCATAATTCCTACAGGTTGTAAACCTTTTTTAGCCTTGGTTCACTTTGACATAGGTATTGGTGCAAATATTTACCCGTAATACATTTTTATCGAATTATTTTCGTATAATTGTTTTATAAGCATATAAAACGCGTACTTAAGGCTCGTGAACACTTTTGTAGGTCACGAATATCCTTGGAGTGCTACTATCTACTCTTATACAGCCCGGTTCAATTGTTCATCCGTCATCTGTTCCGTTAACTTAAAGGTAAGTCTATAGCCTCGTTTTTTATACTTTTTATAAATGATTTTAACCCGCGAGGGGGAATACATGATATTTTATAAAGTGAACACAAGTTGTTTTTGGTATGCTGGACCCTATTATGATGATAGGTGCCTAAGTACCATTGTCTTATGAAGTCCCTGAAATTCATGAACTTTTAATTACCTTGCGAGGTAAACGCTAATACATATGATAGATCTATTTGGTTTGACAAACCTTATCCTAGGGTATGTATCCATAAGTGATCACCTGAAAGGGATATTATGTATAAGAGGTCATTGGTATATGACAATATTACCTGTTGTAGGGGCGCCGTAAGTGATTTGGTTGACGTGTTGGTTAACGTTCAGTTGCATGAGCTTAAGGCATTTATCGAAATATATATTACTTGTCTGTGTGACAAGCTTGAGATGATTAAAATTCTTGTGTTCAAATGATGATTTGTAAAACCTATAGACTTGATCAACCGTTGTGTTGATGATTTTAAGCATGTATTTCAGGTAATCAAGATGGATAGCAGCGGAGCATGCGAGGAGAAAGTTGGTGCTTACTTGTTTAAAACTTTGTTTATTTTTCCATTCTTTGAAATGAATAAAATTACTTTTAAAGTCTTTGATGAATGTATTGTGATTGGTAACGGTTTTTGGGACGAGACGCTACTCTGATTTAATATATTTGGGATGGAAAACTTTTAGACAATGTTGTATATTATTTTAACGTCTCTTTTTGAGGTCATTGTCTATGATTGTGTGCGATGTGCTATGAGTAGCGCCCCAAAGTGGTATTCCGCTACGTGGTAATTTGGGGGTGTTACACAAAGCCACACCAGTTGCTAGTGATTTATCTTCTTGGTCTAGTTATGATCCAATGTATTCTTTTAGCATAGACTCATTTCCAAGGGAACCTGGGTCGCCTATCACAGAAAAGTCAAAACAAGCCTTTACAAAATTGAAAAGTGAAGGTCCAAGTCTTGAATTGCTTGACTATCATGGCTGTGGAGACTCAATAGAAAAGTTTAAAAATTATTGTTTGTATTATGGGTCAGATTATTACATAAATTCATTTGTGAAACATACCATCGGGGGTTTTAAGGAACCGGGTAGACATAAAGCTTATGAAAATGATCCTGGGTTTCCTATAACTACTGAAGCAAAAAAAGCCGTTTACGAATTGAGAACTGAAGGTGCAACAAAAGAATTCCTAGACTTTCATGGCTTTAGGTCAGAAGAAGAGTATAAACATACATGTATCTCTGATAGGTCTGACTATTTCATGAAGATTTTTGTAAGAAATACAATTAGTGGTTTCCCGAGAAAGGTTTTCAAGGAATCAACTGATGAAGTAGAAAGCAAACCATCCAAGAGTGTTGTTGGTGCATCCAAGAATGTCAAAACAACTAGAGAAGGTTCTTCAACCAATGCCTCAAAAATGGAAGGTCCATCAAACCAACTCCCAATAGAAACAGGTGCGCCATCTTTACTTATAATCTCTAATATAGCATATTCATATAACATGTTTATTAGCCTATTGTCATCTATGCTGAAAACATGTGCACCAAACTATGAGCGTTTTAAACAGCATATATTACATTACTATCGGTTCACTAACCCGATCATACAGACACAACATTAGACTCGCAAAGTAAACACATACATGCATACATAAAGACATTACCCTGAAGACTTGACACACAACAACCTAGGACTTTTATTATAGACCGAAACACCAACAACCACAGACTCCGTTCACCAGGGTCGTTGTCCTTGAGCTTGGCAAGAAAACCCTCCTTCAAAGCGATCATATTCTGGATCGTGGTTGCCTCTGTCTGCAGCTTCTCGATGAAAGCATTCTCTTCCACCTGTTTCTTGTCCAGCAAGGCTATTGTGACAACCCTGGTTTTGAGGTTCGTCACTTAGTTTAATTTTGTGCTAGTTACGTGTCTTTACGTGTTTATGTGCTTATTGGTGTGTATAGATTGTGGTTTGGATATCGTTTCCGGTACGGGGTACCTTGTGAATGAAACGATGTGTGATGATTTCATGTTCATGAGTTCACATGGTAGTGACTATGAAGTGAGATGGTTTTATTTGGTGGTTCTAAGTATACGTATATGTATTATAGAAAATCGTATTTTTACGATTTACGGTTTAGCATTTAGAGGTCGCGGATGAGGTAATTAGTCATATGAATATTTTTCGGGATGGTTTTAAATCATTTAGGACTTAGTTATAAAGTTTATTTCAAAATTTGAGATTTTTTTAAAAGTGTATATTTTACGTCTTTTACGGTAAAACGCGTAAATTTAACTAGTTTTACGGGTTTGTGGTTTTGGAAGCTTTAGGAGCTGAAATAAATTAAGGAAAATTAAAGTAATATTAATAACATAATATTAAATAATAAAAATAAAAAAACGAATTTAGGGGTGTTTGGGTCGGTTTAGACGCACCAAAGAAGAAAGAAAGAAGGGAAAAGCCCAAAACAGGCCCAATGGACTTGTAATGGGATTAGGGGGACTTTAAGACTTAACCAAACCCAACTCATAACTATAATAATCAGGTTTTTAACCTCCATAACATCTTTTAGCCGAAATTCATCAATGGTGGACAATTAGGGTTCTTCAAAAATTAGGTTTTCTTCATCTTCTATTAATTCAAAGGTAAAACCTTCATAACCTTTTTTAATTTAATTGTTTTTATGTTTTTATAATCATTCTTATGATTGAATTAGGGTTAGGGTTCATATAAAATCAGTAAATTAATGATGTGATAATCATAATATGATGATCACATAAATTAGGGCTTGTAATTAGAGGGATTAGGGTTAATTAATGAGGTTGATTTTGTTAAACCCGTTTTTAAAAACTGGGCAGAATTTTGATTCAATTGTTTTGATCATATCGGGAGTTCTAGGAACATTCAAGATGCGATCCAAGTATCCCTGAAAAGGTAATTGAAGTGGCTTTCCAATGCAAGAAACGAGAACTAAATTGGAGGTCGGGAATTGGGTCAAAAACAGGTTACAACAGTCGGAGGCCAAAACAGTTTTGTAATCAGCCTGTTTTCTTTTTAAGTTTTGAGTTGTTTGGGGTACTTAGGGTTGCATTGGGATCTTCTCACGAACATGAGAGATAGTTTATATATTGTAGTAAGTATCTGCACTTGGGCTAAGATTTTGGTTTAGGGTAAGACCCTCTAATCGTAATGAACTTTTCATACGTTTAAAATCAGTGATTTCTAGATGGGTAGCAATATATACACATATATCGGGGCCTTAACAGTAGCTTTAAGGTTAGGGCAAGTGGGAGGTTTTAGCTAACATATGTAAAAGTATGAATATTCCTTTTACAGAGATCATGGGTATGTTTAAGGGGGAGATCGACCCATAGTTTAAGGTATAAAAAACGGGACTGTTTTGGGTAAAATGTTAACATGACGGGTTATGAAGTAAAAGGGGTTAAAGGCTTTATAAAGGGGTGTAATGAGATGCTTAGAGCATATAAATGAGGTATTTATATAGGAGGAGGCTAGATGTCCATCATAGGTTGATGAGCCGTTTTAGTGATTGGTTCATGTTTTGATTATGTGTTTTTGGTTTGTTAGCTTTTTGCTAGTGCGAGGACATTTGGAGAAGCTCAATCAGGTGAGTTTCATAGTCCCATGTTTACTTTTGATTTTGACTTCCAGATGGGATGGAAGAGACACTGTGTTGAGTTATTTTCTAAATTGATGTTGTGAATGTGTTTGTGATTTGAGATAGACTTGTGTGTACATTATGTGATTAACTGCTATGTGATTTTTGATTGTGTATGATTTGGATCGGGGGACACGTGCCGTCTCAGTTATTGTGGTTTACAAGGTAGTGGCCTTGAGGTTTGACAAGGTAGTGGCCTTGAGGTTTGACAAGGTAGTGGCCTTGTGGTTTGACAAGGTAGTGGCCTTGGGATAAGTACATAGTGTGATCATCTATGGTACCATGTTGTTTGGCAAGGTAGGAGCCTTGGATTTTGGTTTGGAATGATTGATCTTGAATGCTAGTTGTTAATACATAATTGTAGCACATTGTCCATATGTTATTGTGTTGATGGTTGTTACTCACATCTTGTAACTGATTTAGCGTTGGAGTCTAAACCTATGACTCTCACCAACTTTATGTTGACGTGTTTTAGTGTCTCTTTCAGGTGTGGATGTGTTTAAGCTTGAGGATAGAAGTGGCTAGACTTGGATGCCTTAGGATTGCATATAGAATGAGATCCCCGTTCCTTCTTAGTTTACCTTTATGTTTTTTTTGAATAAGTGATATTGTTGGCACCTATATGTTTGTTTTGTTTATGATATTTGATTGTCTTGGGTAAGAGGTAGGACTGTTACCTACTTATCTAGACTCCTGCATGTTGAGATATTGTCATGACATATGTGTCGCCATTTATGACATTTGTTATTTCATTTAATTATCTCTATAGACACGCCATGTTGTGATGATATCCATACGTCGCGCCCCATATTCCGCCATGGTGGGGTGTGACAGAATGGTATCAGAGCCAGGTTGTAGAGAATTAGGTTGCCTAGTCGCGTAGCCTAGTCTATAGCTTAAGGGTCCCTGCATATAGGCGTCATAGGAGTATGTGTGCATTTTATTATAATTGATGTGTTTGAATGTTATTTATTGTGATGTTTTGACTAGTATGAATTGAACCATATTAAGTTCATACTTAGCCACATGTTATTTTCTTTTTGGGGTTGTGACTAGTGCGGGTTGAACCATAATCGTCCACACTAGTCATTGTCGTATTTTGCTTAAATTGTACATTATAGTACATAATTTAGTACATGGTAGTTCTATCTTTTGTTGGGTTATTTTATGTACCTAAGGTATAATATTTTTCTTTTGATGTTTAAGTCATGTTCCCTAAGAATCGTGTGGTGGTTCGAGTTACTAGGAGTACATGGGTAGGAAGGATATTTAAGCCGTTTCCACTCTTATGGGCGACATGACTTATAACTGATTATGTTTTCGTTTTGGATTTAGTCTAGGTTGTTTTAGCTAGACTATGGATTTCTGTATTCCAAGAGTTTTATTATGTTATTTTTATAGATGGAGTTTTGGATCTTATTGGTTATGTGGTTATGAGCTTATGTGAGTAGATGGATTTATGTGTTATATGTTGTATTGATTCTTATAAGTGTCATCATAGGAGGGAGTACATTAGGGAAAGGGTAATTGTATAAGTATGGTGGCCAACATAGTTATACAAGTACCGCAACTTCAATGGGTTCCCAAGTATGGTTGCATGAAAGAGGGTTAGTACATGCTTGTATATGATGAGATGTAGAATTTGGGTATACGTATTATATATGAGTTTATGTAATGGCTACCTATGATATGGCTGTTGTCTTTTTGTGTTATATGTTTTGGGTTATAGTTGTGTTGTGTGATTTTTGGGTCACACGATATGGTTTAGTTTTGGAGGTGGGCTTTATGCCTTGTTGTGGCACGGTGAGATGGTGATTACTCGTATGGAAAAACGAGCGTATAAAGCGATTGATTGACTTACGTGTATGATAACGAGTATGTTTGGGGGATTCAATAGGTATACATATGCGGATGTATATATACTACTATGTGTTAAGTTATGGTATATGGTCGTTCACTAGTTATTATAACTTGAACGTACCTTGTGTTTGTTCGTGTTTTATGGTGCTGGAGTTTGGTGGAGTTTCAACGACATTTTGAATCTTTTGAACTGTGTCTTGTAGCGTATTCTTTGAGTTTGTATTTCACGTGTACGTTTTAAAACGGTGTTCTTGGTTTTAAGTCTATTGAAATAACCTGGGATTTCTTTTGAGATAATGAAATCTTTTGTGTTGAGTCTTACATTTCTTTTGGTTGGTATATGGAAAAAAGGGACTTGGAAATCTAGTATAGGGTTAGATAGTTGGTCGTATTCGGTAAAATAAGGGTAAGGTGTTGGGGTCGTGTTTGAAACAAGATGTAACATAAGATTTCTTTTTAGTCAACACTTATTTATTTCAAATTCTAAAAGACTTTCTTTAAAACAAAGCGAAGTAAAATTTCTTTCTACTTACATAGTTTATATAATTGGGTTTAACCGATTCACGTCATTTATAATTATTAATTCAAGGTTAAATTGAGTTTATGAAGATTTCACATACAATTTTATCTTTCATTAATATAAAACTGTTTCGGTCATAACTTGCTCGTTTTTAGAGCTTTTTGAGTGATTCAAAAGCCAAAAATTATGTACTCGGAACGTACTTTTCAAATATTCAGAAAGTATAGTCATGGGAGGTCAGTGGACCGGTCGGAATTGTTGTACAAGGGTCGGGTTCAAGGTTGAGTTTTGAATAGTAGTTTATTTTTATTTGGGGTGCACGGGATACCTAGTCCTTGGGTTGAGTTTTGAGATCTCCTAGAAGGTTGTTTGTAGATGGTTTGAGTCACATAGATGTGGGGAGGTAAAAAAAATAATAATAATAATAAATAAGAGTATATTCTTTTGGAAAGGTCGGTCTTTTGCACGGTTTAAATAATATGTTGCGGGGCGTAATATGTTTTGGTTTCCATTGGGTGTTTCTTGGATTATTTTTCGTTGTCATTGGTCATTTTGAATTGATACATGTTCTGGGTTTGAGTTTTCTTTTGAGTCTCGGGGTTTTTGACTTGTTTTAATTGGTGCACGTGAAATGTCATTAGTTATCCGTTGGTTTGATTCATTGATCGTATCTGATGGATTCAGGATGTAGTTTTGGTTTCGTATTATTCGGGAGCGTTGAGGTAGTCGTATGAAAGACTTGGTCGCGCCTACACGCTTAAGTAGGTGACCATGAGAGAACGGTCGGAATACCCTTAGTGGGGAGGAAAGAAGTTCGTAGACGAACTAGTGTGGTCATGAGGTCTCTTAGGAGTACCAAGGAGATGAATAGATATTTGTGGGATATTAGCATAAGTAACGCGCCATAGAGAGTGTTGGAAGGGGAAGTAATACCTCAAAGGTATTTATGATTGTTCGTAGGGCATGTAAGTTTTCCGAAAATTTCCTGAAATTTAATAGGTTTGCCTATTACTGTGAGGTAGAACCATAAATGGAGCAAGTAGGAGAAGTGAGAGGAGTTGTAGTTAGTGCCCTTCTAAGGCAAATCGTTGATGGAGTGATTTAAAAACAAGAGCTGTTAGAGATTACAGGGAATGCCGGATAAAAGTTGAGTTGCTTAGTAGTAGATTGGATGTGGAAAGAGGTTGAGTGGGGTCTGATGAGAGGAAGTACCGGTCTTTTAAGATGCGTGTAGAATTTTGCAAGTAGAACGAGGTAGGAATTTATTCGTATTGCCGCTAAGAGAGGGTGCAAGGAGGACATAGTTGAAACTGCTAAGGATGTTGTATGAACGCTTTGGGTTTACGTTTATGTATTTGGCTTCACCAAAGCACTAGCGGTTTTCATGGTGTCAATGAACCAAGTATGCATGAACGTGTATAAACTAGTTGTCATCAGGAGCGT
This sequence comes from Glebionis coronaria, assembly GCA_025667525.1. Classification (NCBI taxonomy): domain Eukaryota; kingdom Viridiplantae; phylum Streptophyta; class Magnoliopsida; order Asterales; family Asteraceae; genus Glebionis; species Glebionis coronaria. The sequence goes on along the minus strand of JANFOE010001353.1, from coordinate 490,608 downwards.
CGACGACATCTTGAACTACTCAAATCTGAGGAGAGTGAGGCGAATTATGTGTTGGTTTTGGAGTGGAGTTATTCGTGAGATTTTCGAGTGTGAGTTTTTAGTTTTAAGTTTACCATGATGAGTAGTTAGAGATGATGGCGTATCATGGAACCAGCAAGGGGCGAAGTGAAGAAGGATGAGGAAGCGTTTTGGAGGCTGAAGAGGTGGATTGGATAATGAGCCGATCTTGGCATTATCGGAAGGACCGGATGAATTTGCGAAGCATGACGATACGTGGAGCAAGGATTTGGACGCGTACGAGGACGACAAAGAAAGGCGATTGCTTATACGTTGCAGGAACTGAAGATTGGGAAGAACTGGATAGACTTAGTTAGTGGAGCTGGATTGTTATATCTGCCTAGAATGCTAGAGGCATTTGGGGTACGAGACGTAGAGAATGATCTATACGGATCATGAACGTCTCCAACACATATTCAATCACCTTGATTGAACATTTGGCAAAGGTGGTGGGTGGAGTTAAGTGACGAAAGAAAATTGCATGGCCAAGTACCATCTGGGAAAGGCAAGCATGGTTGATGAGACATGGAATAGGAAGAATGAAGTGAAGCTGAGAAGGACTTGAACTATATGGATGACGTATTAGGATGGTTTGGATAAAAGATGTAGGTTGAACGAGTTGAGTTGTCTAAAGCAGAGAATGCGTCAACATGTATGTTGCGTGGCTTGGACAATCATATGGAGAAAGGGACGTAGACTATACTTCCTACATAGAGAGGAGTAGCTTAGAAAGGGGCGATGTAAGGACGAAGTTGGTGGAAGGGATACATAATGCAGTGGAGGATTAAGTACGATGAGAGTTGAGTGATAGTCGATAGACTGACTAATTCATCACCTATTTCAAGAGGAATGAGAAGTCACGTAGTTGGGAAGTTGGAAGAATTGCGTACGGATGTGAGGGAATCAAGGGTTTTGCGTAAAGGTTAGCCTAATATGTATGGAGTGCCTTATGAAGGACTCTGGCGAGGGAAGAAACGAGGGGAAGCATCACATCGTAATGTATGGTAGGGAGTTAGGAAAGTCATTAGCGATGGCTGAGTTTTCATATAGTGATCGTTATCATACTAGAAGTCGATAAATACCATTTGAGGCACTATATGAAAGGATAGGGTGAGTTGTCCCCAATGTGGACTTGAATTGGTAAAAGAGGCTGCTAATGTGGTAATGATGTTGTGGAAAGGATGAGAGCAACAAGGGATGCTATGTAGAAAAGGAGGAAACCACTAGAGTTAGTGACAAAGTTGTGTATGAAGTTTCACCCATAGTAACGGGTGGTACGTTTTGGTAAAATGGAAGAGTTGATGTAGAGTTTTGTAGGTCCATTTATGATCTTTGGAAAGATCGGACCATTAGCTTATGAGCATAGAATTACCTGGGGGAAATTGAGTGGTATACATGATATATTTCATGTATTAAGATTGGTAAATGTTGTTGAGAATGCATATTTGTATGTTCGGTTATTCGGGACTTGTGTTAATAAGAGTCTTTGTTTTATCAAAGAGCCATTTGTGAGATTTATTGTCTGTGAGGTCAAGAGTTTGGAAATGAGTTTAATTATTTTTGGTTTGTGTATGTGGTATTTTGAAACTTGAACTAAAGTTCACGTGGAAATGAGGGGAGTTCGTTTAGAACAGGTATCCTCATGTGATTTGTTGTTTGTGTGTTTGATCCTAATGAGTAAATCTCGGGACGAGATTTCTATTAGGAGGGAGTGATGTGACAACCCTGGTTTTGAGGTTCGTCACTTAGTTTTATTTTGTGCTAGTTACGTGTCTTTACGTGTTTATGTGCTTATTGGTGTGTATAGATTGTGGTGTGGATATCGTTTCTGGTACGGGGTACCTTGTGAATGAAACGATGTGTGATGATTTCATGTTCATGAGTTCACATGGTAGTGACTATGAAGTGAGATAGTGTTATTTGGTGGTTCTAAGTATACGTATATGTATTATAGAAAATCGTATTTTTACGATTTACGGTTTAGCATTTAGAGGTCGCGGATGAGGTAATTAGTCATATGAATATTTTTCGGGATGGTTTTAAGTCATTTAGGACTTAGTTATAAAGTTTATTTCAAAATTTGAGATTTTTTTTAAAAGTGTATATTTTACGTCTTTTACGGTAAAACGCGTAAATTTGACTAGTTTTACGGTTTTGTGGTTTTGGAAGCTTTAGGAGCTGAAATAAATTAAGGAAAATTAAATTAATATTAATAACATAATATTAAATAATAAAAATAAAAAAAACGAATTTAGGGGTGTTTGGGTCGGTTTAGACGCACCAAAGAAGAAAGAAAGAAGGGAAAAGCCCAAAACAGGCCCAATGGACTTGTAATGGGATTAGGGGGACTTTAAGACTTAACCAAACCCAACTCATAACTATAATAATCAGGTTTTTAACCTCCATAACATCTTCTAGCCGAAATTCATCAATGGTGGCCAATTAGGGTTCTTCAAAAATTAGGTTTTCTTCATCTTCTATTAATTCAAAGGTAAAACCTTCATAACCTTTTTTAATTTAATTGTTTTTATGTTTTTATAATCATTCTTATGATGGAATTAGGGTTAGGTTTCATATAAAAACAGTAAATTAATGATGTGATAATCATAATATGATGATCACATAAATTAGGGCTTGTAATTAGAGGGATTAGGGTTAATTAATGAGGTTGATTTTGTTAAACCCGTTTTTAAAACCTGGGCAGAATTTTGAGTCAATTGTTTTGATCATATCGGGAGTTCTAGGAACATACAAGATGCGATCCAAGTATCCTTGAAAAGGTAATTGAAGTGGCTTTCCAATGCAAGAAACGAGAACTAAATTGGAGGTAGGGAAGTGGGTCAAAAACAGGTTACAACAGTCGGAGGTCAAAACAGTTTTGTAATCAGCCTGTTTTCTTTTTAAGTTTTGGGTTGTTTGGGGTACTTAGGGTTGCATTGGGATCTTCTCACGAACATGAGAGATAGTTTATATATTGTAGTAAGTATCTGCACTTGGTCTAAGATTGTGGTTTAGGGTAAGACCCTCTAATCGTAATGAACTTTTCATACGTTTAAAATCAGTGAATTCTGGATGGGTAGCAATATATACACATATATTAGGGCCTTAACAGTATCTTTAAGGTTAGGGCAAGTGGGAGGTTTTAGCTAACATATGTAAAAGTATGAATATTCCTTTTACAGAGATCATGGGTATGTTTAAGGGGGAGATCGACCCATAGTTTAAGGTATGAAAAACGAGACTGTTTTGGGTAAAATGTTAACAGGACGGGTTATGAAGTAAAAGGGGTTAAGGGCTTTATAGAGGGGTGTAATGAGATGCTTAGAGCATATAAATGAGGTATTTATATAGGAGGAGGCTAGATGTCCATCATAGGTTGATGAGCCGTTTTAGTGATTGGTTCATGTTTTGATTATGTGTTTTTGGTTTGTTAGCTTTTTGCTAGTGCGAGGACATTTGGAGAAGCTCAATCAGGTGAGTTTCATAGTCCCATGTTTACTTTTGATTTTGACTTCCAGATGGGATGGAAGAGACACTGTGTTGAGTTATTTTCTAAATTGATGTTGTGAATGTGTTTGTGATTTGAGATGGACTTGTGTGTACATTATGTGATTAACTGCTATGTGATATTTGATTGTGTATGATTTGGATCGGGGGACACGTGCCGTCTAAGTTATTGTGGTTTACAAGGTAGTGGCCTTGAGGTTTGACAAGGTAGTGGCCTTGAGGTTTGACAAGGTAGTGGCCTTGTGGTTTGACAAGGTAGTGGCCTTGGGATAAGTACATAGTGTGATCATCTATGGTACCATGTTGTTTGGCAAGGTAGGAGCCTTGGATTTTGGTTTGGAATGATTGATCTTGAATGCTAGTTGTTAATACATAATTGTAGCACATTGTCCATATGTTATTGTGTTGATGGTTGTTACTCACAGCTTGTAACTGATTTAGCGTTGGAGTCTAAACCTATGACTCTCACCAACTTTATGTTGACGTGTTTTAGTGTCTCTTTCAGGTGTGGATGTGTTTAAGCTTGAGGATAGAAGTGGCTAGACTTGGATGCCTTATGATTGCATATAGAAGGAGATACCCGTTCCTTCTTAGTTTACCTTTATGTTTTTTTTGAATAAGTGATATTGTTGGCACCTATATGTTTGTTTTGTTTATGATATTTGATTGTCTTGGGTAAGAGGTAGGACTGTTACCTACTTATCTAGACTCCTGCATGTTGAGATATTGTCATGACATATGTGTCGCCATTTATGACATTTCTTATTTCATTTAGTTATCTCTATAGACACGCCATGTTGTGATGATATCCATACGTCGCGCCCCATATTCCGCCATGGTGGGCTGTGACAGTTATCATTGTAACACCCTAAAAATAGGCCCAGCGGAAGCTACTTGTTTTGGGGCCTATTACGTCATGATCATCCGAGTCTTGATCCGAGAGAACGACTTCTATGTCAAATATCACAACGCAGACTCCAAATAAGCATACAATGAAGTACCTGAGAATACATGCTTAAAACGGTCAACATAAAGTTGGTGAGTTCATAAGTTTTATTAAAAAGTTTATGACACTTCAAAATTTTATAATGTCTAATACCGAAAGTAGTATCGTAAAAGCGTTTAGAAATCCAGAGTTTCGCAACAAAAGCAATGCTTACCACAAAGTTCAATCATAAATCAACATTTAGCCAAAAGCATTACAACCAACATAAAATAATTCAGTTCATATTCAAGATTCATAAAAACATCACATGCAAGATTCATATCAAGATCACATATAACAAGCATATCAAGATCATATAAGATCATAGAAAGATTCATATTTCATATCAGTACACGATCATAGCAAGATGGATCACAAGAGCAATTCAAGTTCAGAATCATAGCAAGCAATGGACCGCAAACATAGATAATATATGCAAGACCATTGATGTGATCGTGATAGTATAGTGATAATTAGATACGTTATAGGGTAAATTAGAAAATTACCTTTAGGAAAAAGTAATAGACTAATATTACCAAAGACGAATTCAATTAAACACGTGATGAACCAAGTTCGTCGTACACGAAAATCTTATGAATTTGAGACGTTTTTGTTTTGAATTGGTCAATCGATTTGAATTGATTTTCGGTTTTTAAACTAAAAATTAAATTTACCAATTTAGAACTTATTTTAATCCTAAAGTGCATGAATCGTAAACCCCGAATTATTTAAACTAAATCAATTACTTAAAAATTAAAACTATTTAAAAATATAAACTATTAAATAATCTATAAAAATTAATCTATTTAATAAAGATAACTCTTAATCTATTTTTAGAAATCTAATTAACTTTTTAAACTAATTAAATCTATTAAAATTTAATTAAACTAAATCTATATTTAAAACTATATTTTTAAATTCAAATCTAAAACAATAAAAATCTTATTATTTGAAAACTAATTAAACTTTTAAAATTACTAAAAACATTTTTATTTTTATTTTATTTTATTTATTTATTATTAAAACTAGAATTTTATAAAAGAAATAAAACTATTTAAGTTTAAAATGAAATTAAAGTTAGGGTATTTATACTACAAAATCTGTCTGCCCTAAATTAATATACTATATTAGTGACTAAAGCAGAAACTAAACATAAAAGAGCATGAAGCTCAGTTGGCAAACACGCTGAGAGTTCAAACGAGAGGTCTCGAGGTCGAGACTTGCGGATAGCAAATTTTTGCTATCATTTTTTTAAGCTGCGAAATTCAACAAAGAAGTCACAGGAGTGAACTTTTATCACAATTTTTATGGAAAGAGCTGATAAGTATATCAGCAAATGAGCATAACAAATTAATGGAACCTGATAGCTATATATTTTTAACATCAAACTAAATAATCAAAGCAGGAAACTAAATAATCAAGCAAGTAGAAACTAAATAGCAATCAAAATAACAGCAAAATAATCAAAGACTTGGCAGACCTAATGCATCTCAACAATTATTCAGTAAACCCACAGATTAAAAACCAAGCTATCCAATAACTAGTAATATCAGATAGAATAAAGACTCATACGTTTAAGCTAAAAGAACTGAAGAACTGATCAAAATCTCAATAACATGAACTAAGATTAATATCAGTTAAATCCAAAAACGTAAATTCATACGTTCAGCACTGATTCAGCAGATACAGTTCACATAGCAGCCAAATTAAGCAAAGCAACAAATATTCAAATATTCCAGTAATAAATGAAACTACAAACATTTAGGTCAATCTAAATGAAAATTACGCAGTTATATCATGCAGTAAAACCAAAATAAAAGCAGTAATAACAGTTAACTCTAACTAGCTGCAGACTAACTGACAGATTTTAACACATAAACTCAATATAACACAACCAAGCAGCTTAAACAAACGCGACGAAACTTATCATCATACGATTATTTCTAAACAGATCCTACCAAAAACTGAACTAATACGCAGAACCCAACAATAAATTCCAACAAGCAGATTTAATTATTAACATGAAACAAACAAGATTCATTTGTTATACCAAGCAAATTTATAAAACTTAACATTAAAAAGAAAAGAAATTAGAACCTATTGTAGATTTCCTTTGTGAAGAAGGTTAGCGTTGTGCTACCTTATGAACCGGAAACGAAAACACCATACGATCCACCATTCACCATTAACACCATCAAATCAATCGGACCAAACACACCAATAATATTCAGACTTTTAAACTTTCCAGTGGGGAAAGTTTTCCCAATTCTTACCTTATTTAATTGATTTAAGCTATTGATTTAACTCAATCAATTAATTATTCAAGTTATATTAATATAGATTTAAGAAAGCAATATTGCAATTAAATTCAAATAATATTAAAAATAAGACAGTAGATCCACGAAATTAAACTTTTTATTAATGTAGAAAGAAGATTACAATACTATGAAAAGAAAGATTACAATAATTTTCCTAAACCTATTTTAACAGAATAACAGTAAAGTAAAAATGGGATGATGAATTACAGGAAAATAGAGGGTTTTTATAGCCATCCCAAAGGCTGTTGAGGGAGCATATTCGGATCTTTTCCAGCATATTCCATCTTCAATTTTGGCCCTTAGATCAGCATCTTGATCTTTTCTCTCATGTTGGTTTTGATCGTAGGGCTGATAATATACAACTAGCACACGGATTGCCAACGTGGCATCCGTTTGTGCTAGTTGTGTTAGTTTGATGCTGATTTGTCCTCTTATTATTGAAGATTGGGGAATGGTGAGGTGTTTCATCCAGTAGACGGTTGCCACGTAGCTTGTTCCTTCCATCTCTTCTCTTCCTTAAACTTGGGGGATTTAATTCCCCCAAGTGTGAATCACACGTGGGAGTAAAAAGCCCCATTTAATTTGAAGTAATTATTGATTTAGGGTTGGGTGAATAGTGGCTAGGGTAGAAAAATGTTACTGGTTATTTTTTTGGGGAAGAAGAGAGTGTGGGATAACTTTGGAAGTAACGAAAAACGTGATGTGTGATAATGAGTGAAAAGTTGTGGACGTTTGACCAAGTATTATGTTTAAATAAACACAAATCGTTTCAAGTAAATTATTTGACCTAATGGGCTTTTACCCATATTCCACCACCGTCTATCCTTCTTGGGCCTTTTTGGGCCATCTTCATTCGTTTTCTTCATTGCAATTACAATTGGGCCTGGATTTGGGCTTGTAAACCGAAATTGAAAAGTTCATTCCATCAAATGGGCTTTTGGGCCGATTTACCCAAATGTGGGTCCCACCAAGGTCCATAATCCTTTAAAAATATTAAATCCTCTAAATCGAACTCGATTTTGGCTTCCTCGATCTTTTTCTTCAAACTCGTGTCGGTTTTTGTCGATTTTCGCGATCTTCGGTACCTACACACATGAAACAACAAAACACACATATACAAAGCATTTTTGATAAATTTATTGCATATATTGATTGTTTATAGTTACAAATGATATGAGTATAAAAGCTCATATCAACCATCATGGGAGATATGACGTCAAGCATATTGGGTACAACACAATGTTTATGATAACACTAAGCTCATGAAACCGAACTATGGCAAGTACGCCGAAACATCGCGCGCATGAAATACAAGTTGCCCCAATAGGTGTCTAACCCAAAACCACCTAGCAAAATCAAATGGTATACGTTCGTTTGGCAGTGGCGATGTATAAATCCCCAGACGGGAGTTGCCAAAACTCCAATAGATCTATCCATAACATAAGGTTCACTTTACTAGTCATCCAGAAGTGATTAACGGTTCATGAAGGGGACTAAGAAGAACATCGGTTAAAGCTACTTAGGCATACCCATAAACCATACTTCAATGAAGTATACGATAAGAGCACATTTTGTGTCCAAGCAAGTAACAAGCATTATCTCATCCATAAACAATACTTCAGCAAAGTATTTAATGAAAGCACAGTTTGCATCCACAAGAAAATAACAAAGCGGTATCTCTCCCCAAATAGATCCAGCATGTAAGGCAGATTAAAAGAAGCACTAACTCACTCACATATTCACAATATGTAGCATAAACAATTCTTCAAAGATATAAACACAAATGTCTCTCAAACAATACTTGAAAAGTATAACCACGTATGTATCATAAACAATCACCGAAACGTATAAACACGTATTTGACATCAACAAGCATGCATCTCCCCCAAAAGAGACTTAAAACATTTATAAAGTGATTCTACAATAGAAAGAAGGGGTATGAAGTCACATCGATGTGTAGAGCAATTAGCAGAAATGTGAATACCCATAGCAGCGTAACGTAAACCAGAACTGCTCGATACCAAAAGTCGCAGTCTATCTTATCAATTATCTCCTATCATCAAAAACGTTGCATCCAAGTTTTCCCAATGAAAGGTTTCATCAATATCACCGGTTGATAAACCGTTAATATCCCATGTCAAGATCGTTCGGTTTTTCCGTTAAGTAAGATGAAGTGAAAGATACCACCAAAGTATGCAATATATATATACCTAATATACATTGCACACGGGAAAACGGAACATGCATATAATCCATATGGACAAACAACACACGAATTAAACCAAGAAGGATGACGCCACAAAATAAAATATTTAAAGTATATAACCAAAGAAATTCGACACTCGTTTAAAATCACCCATTAAATAAATTTAAGAACCCTTTTATAAAAACAAACACACATTTTAAAGTTCCAAACGAAGTTTCATAAGTATATACAGTAGTTATGATTTTATAAAATAATATTTTATAAATCATTATTCCTTTACTTGTCAATCTATATATCTTAAATTACTTTTAGTTTCTTAATAATATTTATGAAAACTAATAAATACTAAATTTATAAAATTTTGACATGACCTATTCGTTTATATAATATATCCCATATTTAGAAAAATATAATATTTCCACTTTCAAAATCCATCCATGTTGCAAACGTCCATATAATTTTATTATATAAAATTAATCGGCGTCGAATCATTAGTAATATAATTAAACTAATCAATAACTAGAACTTTCAATACTCAACACTTTCAATAATCACAGATTTCAACCAGACACTTTCAATAGTCATTTTTAAAAATTGTATCCCAAACACACTCTAAAATCCGAATCTACACAAGAATCAACAAAAATGACCAAAATGATAATAACATCATTACCATCACAAGCCCGACACCCCCGATGCAGTTGTGATGGCCGGATAACACACCGAACGCCACCTACATGGTGGTTTTGGTGGTGGACAAAGTAACAAAGGCCCCTAGGCTGATATAAATAAAAAAAACACCACAAGGACGAGTGTGGTTAGGGTTTTTATTCGAGGGTGGTGGTGACGCGACTTGTTGGTGGTCGGAGAGTCAAGATATATGATGATGGAGGAGGCATGGTGTTTCAAGAGGTGGTGACTGCTGGTGTATGGTGATGATGACGAAGGAACACGGTGGTGATGTTGCAAGTGGTGGCAAACTGTGGTGGTGGTTTGTTCGTGGGGTGATGGTGGTGTCGCGGACGAGGTTGTGAAGAATGACGTGATGGTGGAGACGGTGTGGTGGAAATGATGACAGCAGGATGGTGATAGTCATGGTGGTTGGTTAGCTGAAGACATGGCGGCGACGGCCATGATTGATGGGTTTAGGGTCGCTACAGTGAGGTGGTTTCGTTGCTGTGATGATTTTGTAGGCGGATGGTAACGGTGGTGATAGATCGGGACAGTGGAGGTTGAGAAACGATGGGTGGCTGGTGGTTGTATGGTGGCGGTAGTAGCATGGCTGGCAGAGGGAGATGGTGGTAGTGATGATGGTTTTAGGTGACAAAGATAGTAGATTTTGTGATGATGTAGTGATATAAGGTCGCAGCTGCAGGAGTTTGGTGGTGGATGGCGGACAGAAGACGACCAGAAAAGTGGCTGCCAACAATGGTGACTGATGAAAATAATCTTTGTGAAAGTGTGTGTGCTAGGTTAAAAATGAGAAACCCTATTAGGGTTTGGATTATTTAAAAGAGTAAGTAACAAAGGATTAATAGATTAGGGGTTATTTGTGTAAATATTACAAAGGGGCCAATGTGCAATCTTTGTTATGAATTTTGTTAATTAATGATTCAGGTTTCGTTTATGATAGTTAAAGGATGCTTCGAGACACGGAACTTTCGTAATTACGTTCCAAATTATTTTTCTTATTAAAATAAGTATTCACTTGACCATGTTTAATAATATTTCGTAAACTCTTTCAAAAATGGTTGTTATTTATTTAGTATCACGGTCAAACTTAAATTAAACGAAAAATAATTTCGCTTAAATGTTCTCATTTTTAATAAACGTTAATAAAATATTAAATAATTTAATAAATCATTTTATTAAATATCTCGTGACAATTAAATATAAAAATTTAATTTTTACTGTGTCGGTATGCAACCTGTGCGATTTTCCAGATTTTGAAAAATATGACCTGTTTACAAATCCAATAAGTTTAGTATCGCTCAAAAATGAATTTCGAATAATGATTAATATAATTTATTATTATTTAAACTACAAAAAATTCTCGGGTGTTACATCATCCACGTGCCATTTTGAGTTTTGCCCTCGAAACTCGATCGTTGTTACTAGGTTGAGGAGTGTCAAGAATGTCGGAAAGGAATAGGTACAACTCAAATGTATCTGAAAGGTTTGACAGTCAATCTGACAAAGCGGTAACATTTCATAGAACAATTAATGACAATTAGAAGTGGATAAACTAGTAAGTCGTCAACTCTGAAAAGTCAATATAGGGTTACTACATTTAGTTGGTTAAGCTCACGCCGATCGATGTTCATTCGGAAATGCCACAAATCACGAGTCATTTGACGTTTGAGAAATCATTCAGTAAAACACAATAACGGTAACGGTAAAAGGACAGAAGAACGATTAAATCGTACGGACGAACCGTGAGTCAAAATGAACACGCCTCATAACTGGATTAATAAAAATAATATAAATAATGAGTCACGTCAAATACACTTAAGCCCACTTGTATATAAGTCGTTCTTTACATCGAGAAGCGTCCTAATCCATGTAAATAAAAGTTTATAACCTCATGGTTCGGTGACCTATGATTTATTTATTCAAAGGAAAAGGCGTCCCAAATCGTTTGAATAAAGATTTCATAGCTCATCCTACTTAAATATGCCCGACATGGCTTATCATCAAAATATATAAAATATCTAAAAAAATAGATATTACCAAGAGAGTTTACAGCAAGTTTATTTAGAAATTTCGTATTCAGACGTCCCATTCCATCTCAATACGGAACCATAAATAAGCTTCTAGTCCGGTGGCTCATGATTTCCCATTTAGACGTCCCATACCATCTAAACATGAAATCATAATTTAACTTGTGCTCAAGAGACTCATGTTTCATATTCAAACGTCCCATTCCATTTAAATATGAAGTCATAAGTCACCTGATTTGAGTCACACCGCACCATTTAGACATGCAAACTATCCAAGTAATATTACATGAAATTACCAAAAGCAAAGTGTATGAGTCGTCAATAGTCGTGTTTCGTATGTAGACGTTCAAATTCATAAGCGGAAGGAAATATATATTGACGCGCGATAACGTGTGCAAGAATACGTATCAAACAAGGAGCTCATATATAATATAATGATATACTATAATAGTTACCAAATAGATAAAAGGAACAATCAGTATATAAACCAATCTTAAGCAGTAAAAACAAACAGTCATGCAGCAACGGATAAAGAGATTGCAAACATTCAAAACGAGCACTCATATAGCAACGGATAAGAAATCGTAATAGGTAAAGAGCGTATTCATATATCAGAGGAATAAGCATGACTATATGATAAAATAAACTAGAGCATCGGTTATAGCCTAGGCCTATGCAATAACACCTAGTTCTCTATAACCAAGGCTCTGATACCAATATGTAACACCCTAAAAATAGGCCCAGCGGAATCACACTTGTTTTGGGGCCTGTTACGTCATGATTATCCGAGTCTTGATCCGAGAGAACGACTTCTATGTCAAATATCACAACGCAGACTCCAAATAAGCATACAATGAAGTACCTGAGAATACATGCTTAAAACTGTCAACATAAAGTTGGTGAGTTCATAAGTTTTATTAAAACGTTTATGACACTTCAAAAGTTTATAATGTCTACTACCGAAAGTAGTATCGTAAAAGCGTTTAGAAATCCAGAGTTTCGCAAAAAAAGCAATGCTTACCACAAAGTTCAATCATAAATCAACATTTAGCCAAAAGCATTACAACCAACATAAAATAATTCAGTTCATATTCAAGATTCATAACAACATCACATGCAAGATTCATATCAAGATCACATATAACAAGCATATCAAGATCATATAAGATCATAGAAAGATTCATATTTCATATCAATACAAGATCATAGCAAGATGGATCACAAGAGCAATTCAAGTTCAGAATCATAGCAAGCAATGGACCACAAAAACATAGATAAGATATGCAAGACCATCATGGGAGATATGACGTCAAGCATATTGGGTACAACACAGTATTTATGATAGCACTAAGCTCATCAAAACCGAACTATGGCAAGTACGCCGAAACATCGCGCGCATGAAATACAAGTTGCCCCAATATGTGTCTAACCCAAGACCACCTAGCAAAATCAAATGGTATACGTCCGTTTGGCAGTGGCGATGTATAAATCCCCGGACGGGAGTTGCTAAAACTCCAATAGATCTATCCATAACATAAGGTTCACTTTACTGGTCATCTAGAAGTGATTAACGGTTCATGAAGGGGACTAAGAAGAACATGGGTTAAAGCTACTTAGGCATACCCATAAACCATACTTCAATGAAGTATACGATAAGAGCACATTTTGCGTCCAAGCAAGTAACAAGCATTATCTCATCCATAAACAATACTTCAACAAAGTATTTAATGAAAGCACAGTTTGCATCCACGAGCAAATAACAAAGCGGTATCTCTCCCCAAATAGATCCAACATGTAACGTAGATTAAAAGAAGCAATAACTCACTCACATATTCACAATATGTAGCATAAACAATTCTTCAAAGATATACACACAAATGCATCTCAAACAATACTTGAAAAGTATAACCACGTATGTATCTTAAGCAATCACCAAAACGTATAAACACGTATTTGACATCAACAAGCATGCATCTCCCCCAAAAGAGACTTAAAACATTTATAAAGTGATTCTCAATAGAAAGAAGGGGTATGAACTCACATCGATGTGTAGAGCAATTAACAGAAATGTGAATACCCATAGCAGTGTAACGTGAACCAGAACTGCTCGATACCAAAAGTCGTAGTCCATCTTATCTATTATCTCCTATCATAAAAAACGTTGCATCCATGTTTTCCCAATGAAAGGTTTCATCAATATCACCGGCTGATAAACCGTTAATATCCCATGTCAAAATCGTTCGGTTTTTTCGTTAAGTAAGATGAAGTGAAAGATAACACCAAAGTATGCAATATATATACCTAATATATATTGCAAACGGGAAAACAGAACATGTGTATAATCCATATCGTGAACTATATAACAAGGACAAACAACACACGAATTAAGCCAAAAAGGAAGACGCCACAAAATAAAATATTTAAAGTATATAACCAAAGTAATTCGACACTCATTTAAAATCACCCATTAAATAAATTTAAGAACCCTTTTATAAAAACAAACACACGTTTTAAAGTTCCAAACGAAGTTTCATAAGTATATACAGTAGTTATGATTTTATAAAATAATATTTTATAAATCATTATTCCTTTACTTGTCAATCTATATATCTTAAATTCCTTTTAGTTTCTAAATAATATTTATGAAAACTAATAAATATTAAATTTATAAAATTTCGACATGACCTATTTGTTTATACAATATATCCCATATTTAGAAAAATATAATATTTCCACTTTCAAAATCAATCCGTGTTGCAAACGTCCATATAATTTTATTATAGAAAATTAATCGGCGTCGAATCGTTAGTAATATAATTAAACTAATCAATAAATAACACTTTCAATACTCAACACTTTCAATAATCACAGAATTCAACAAAACACTTTCAATAGTCAGTTTTAAAACTTGTATCCCAAACACACTCTAAAATCCGAATCTACACAAGAATCATCAAAAATGACCAAAATGATAATAACATCATCACCATCACAAGCCCGAAACCCCGGTGCAGCTGTGATGGTCGGATAACACACCGCACGCCACCTACATGGTGGTTTTGGTGGTGGACAAAGGAACAAATGCCCCTAGGCTGACGTAAATCAAAACAAACACCACAAGGACGAGTGTGGTTGGGGTTTTGATTCGAGGGTGGTGGTGACGCGACTTGTTGGTGGTCGGAGAGTCAAGATATATGATGATGGAGGAGGCATGGTGTTTCAAGAGGTGGTGACTGCTGGTGTATGGTGATGATGACGAAGGAACACGGTGGTGATGTTGCAAGTGGTGGAAAACTGTGGTGGTGGTTCGTTCGTGGGGTGATGGTGGTGTCGCGGTCGAGGTTGTGGAGAATGACGTGATGGTGGAGACGGTGTGGTGGAGATGATGACAGCAGGATGGTGATAGTCACGGTGGTTGGTGAGCTGAAGACATGGCGGCGACGGCCATGATTGATTGGTTTAGGGTTGCTACAGTGAGGTGGTTTCGTTGCTGTGATGATTGTGTAGGCGGATGGTAACGGTGGTGATAGATCGGGACAGTGGAGGTTGAGAAACGATGGGTGGCTGGTGGCTGTATTATGGCGGCAGTAGCATGGCTGGCAGAGGGAGATGGTGGTAGTGATGATGGTTTTAGGTGACAAAGATAGTAGATTTTGTGATGATGTAGTGATATAAGGTCGCAGCTGCAGGAGTTTGTTGGTGGATGGCGGACAGAAGACGGCCGGAAAAGTGGCTGCCAACAATGGTGACTGATGAAATAATCTTTGTGAAAGTGTGTGTGTTAGGTTAAAAATGAGAAACCCTATTAGGGTTTGGATTATTTAAAAGAGTAAGTAACAAAGGGTTAATAGATTAGGGGTTATTTGTGTAAATATTACACAGGGACCAATGTGCAATCTTTGTTATAAATTTTGTTAATTAATGATTTAGGCTTCGTTTATGATAGTTAACGGATGCTTCGAGACACGGAACTTTCGTAATTACGTTCCAAATTATTTTTCTTATAAAAATAAGTATTCACTTGACCATGTTTAATAATATTTCGTAAACTCTTTCAAAAATGGTTGTTATTTATTTAGTATCACGGTCAAACTTAAATTAAACGAAAAATAACTTCACTTAAATGTTCTCGTTTTTAATAAACATTAATAAAATATTAAATAATTTAATAAATCATTTTATTAAATATCTCGTGAGAATTAAATATAAAAATTTAATTTTTACTGTGTCGGTATGCAACCTGTGCGATTTTTTAGATTTTGAAAAATATGACCTGTTTTGTTTGAAACTCACTTTATGTGACGACATTTAAGAATTCTCATTAGTTATCATAGTCACACACGTTTAGACTAGACTAGGTTCTTGTACTGTTAAGCATATCGTGTGTGACTATATATACCCCTCCTTAGCTTCCAAGGAGGGGTGTTGGTTGTGTCACATTTCACTTTTATACATTTTCTATTTCTTTCACACACATTCAACCTCTCTTCTCTCTCTCTAAGTTTATCAATGGCTTCCACCACCATCTACCACCACATTAGACCACCGGATCCGATTTAGCATTTCTACATTTGGCATCAGAGCCTCGGTTCTATCCTTGGATCGAGTTCGTATATTCGATTTGGTGGTCTAATTTTTCTTGTGTCTCATTCTATAATCTGTTTTGTCCAATCAGTCACAAAATTTTTTTTGGTCACGTCTTCTTTTTTTTTTGTCCAATCTGTCTAAAAAAAGTCACATACCATGTCTCGAAGTTATGTATTTGGTGAAGTTTATCATTTCTGTGTCCTTTATTCCAATCATGTCTCGAAATTGATTACTTTTGTCCAAGTTGTATACCCGTTTTCTTTTGTTGTTTTTTATCCTGGTATTCATCTAATCTGCTTTTCTTTATGGGGATAAAGACAAAATTTTCATGGTCCAACCATTTTTTTTGGGTATATTCAAAGCTGGACAAAAACCTTTTACGATGGGATTTTGAGCTGGATATTCAGATGGCCACTTTCAGATGTACACATTGCGATGGTTTCTTCTTTTTCGGATGTATTCCGATGGGTTTTCTTTTCATTCCGATGGGTAGGGCCGTCCTCATTGCGATGGATGGTTTGATCCCATCGCAATGGTAGTCATGTCGTCATGCTGCCCAATTTTCTTCATGCCATTGCGATGGAGTATGGGTCATTGCGATGGATGAAGTTTGTCATTTCGATGGACTAGAAATTGAAGTAACTATTGCGATGGGTTCTTGATCCATTGCGATGGGTACCATCGTAATAAGACATCATGTTTCGATGGACTCTAGTTTGTTGCGATGGGTTTTAATGAGACTTTGCGATGAGTTTTAGAAGAGACATTACGATGGAAAATCTGTGAAAACATTGCGATGGAACACAATTTTTAAAATTTGTGTGACACTTTGATATATTTCGATGGACTGTTTTTAATCAGTGACAAAACTTGGACCAAAACTATATCCGTAGCAACCGAGTCAACTCGGTAATTACCGAGTTGACTCAGTTTACTCACTGAGTTGACTCGACATCCAATCTTATAACACCACAACTCCACCATAACTAATCCTAATCCCGTCTCCTAATCCCATCTAGACTCAAACCAAAACAAATCAAAACAAATCAAAACAGTAACTCGAATATAATCTCAGATTTATAATTTTCTTTTCGTGTAACGACATGCATGTCAAGATCCTTTAAGATCTATACCCACGAATTAAAATCTATCATCATCGATCTATATATATGGTTTCAACCATATTTAATTTTCGAATCTTAAAAGGGTTTGACCATAAACAATATTGTTTGGTCCTTCCTTGATTCGTTAATAAACAGACCCACATACACAATCAATATGCAACTTTAAATCTATGCTTCTTTGATATTCGAATATATGAATGATTTATAACATTTTTTGTTATAATCATCTCATTAATTCGTTTTACAACCTTACCCGAGATCTTTTGAAGATCTTGTAGCCACGTCTTGTACTTGAAGTTCCCTTTGGGCTGGGATGGAAGAAGCAATTAATGATTTATGTTTGTGTGGGTACAAGATCGGTGATGTGATTAGGATGATTGTTTTTCATTTGTTGAGAGAGATTTGATGATTTTGGGGGGACGGAGGATACGAGGTGATGGTTGAGAGAGAATTTGGGGGCGGAACTTTCGATGTGGAAGATTAGGTGTAGGTTTAAGTAATCTGTGAGTTGAATTAGGGTTGGGGAAAGTTATTTATCACAAAAATGATGGACCGGGTTATGTGAAAAAGTCATTGGGCCATGACTCACAATTTTTAAAAAACAATGAAATGGGCCATATATTTTTGCTATATACACACAAGTTTTTAACATCAAATTTGTATTTGTATAAACTTTGTGTGTATTTAGTCATACTATGGTCATTATCGGGACGAGACAAAGTGACAAAATGACGTGACAATTATGACGAGAATTTATTTGAGACGAGACCAATGAAAAAAATGGGCGATTTTTGAGTGACTACAGATTTTTTTTGGATCGGATATTAATTATTTGAAGACCGAGAAGAATTTCTTTGAAGGCGTGTACTTATTTTATCCTTGAACAGATAACTTGCTCGTGCTTATTCTCAGAATGAAGACTTGTTTATCTGGTTTCCGGGTTCGGGGTGGATGGTTGATGACTCGGATAACTATCACTCAAAGGGGTTACTTTGTTGTACTCAGTGTCACGCGCATAGTCGACGTGGATAATTTCAAGATGGGTTGTGCTTATAGACATCTTTAGTGATGCATTGGGTACTTAAAATTTTATCCACCGTTCTTCATTCAACAATTGTGCAAGCTTAAGTCACAAGATCGAAGGATTCTTATTCAGTTTCATGTTTGATGTATCTGGTTCATTCCATCAGTGGTCACTTCAAATTGCCTTCAAGTGGGTTGGTAAAGATGGCCATGGAGAGTTTATGAGAAGAGATTTTCAATCAACAGCTGATTCTCACCGAATATAACTAAGCTTATTTATTATTCTCTCGAGATTTTCAAGTTCATGTGCTTACGATTTATTGATGGTTCCGAGTTTCGAAACCATCAAGGGGGAAGAAGAAGACACATTGAACGCACAACGAGTACATGTGATGAACTTCATACCTTCTTTTGATTTGAAGACATTCCGGGATGACATTTGTCATAGCCGCAGAGAAAATCAGTGTTTTAACTCGTGGCGTTATCAATCTCTAAACAGTACACTACTGATTCGATGATTAATTGTTTGGTTGTTGCAATTATTCATCATCATTATCCTATATGCATTCCCGGGACTTAATTGACTCTGGTGCATCTCCGGAAGAAGATATGTGCATTTCCGGGACTTAATTGACTCTGGTGTTATGATGTCAACTTCATGAATGGGATAAAGTGTCTACTTCAGTATTTGAGCTTCATAATAGGGATTGATTTACTTTCTTCAACTATGTGGGGGAAGAAATGTCTTGATTCTTTCTGGTATGCATAACTTGAACTCTCGGGGGGAAGAAAAATTCAGAAGAATTATTCAAGCGTGAGAAGATAAGTTGTTGATCTACTTGGTGTACCCCAAACTTTCAATCTCTCTTAGCAACATTATCATGTTATATGATGGGATTTGCTTGATAGATTCCGCTGTGCGCTTAATCATTCTAAGCTTTATTGAAAGCTTTGAAGTTGCTTACGAGGATTGTCGATTTAGGGGGAAGCTATTTAAAAAGCTTCTACATCAAGTTTATGTGGCATGAATTAGGGGGAAGCTAATTCAGAAGCTTCTCCTTAACCAGAAGTGTATGGGTTACTTAGCTCGTGCCGTTACAGTATTTCTACTACAAGTTAAAGATGAGTCGTTTTGAAGTCAAAGGCCTCAGAAGACATCATCAGCATTGGACGCTTCATGAAAGCTCTTGTTCTTATCATTATGTACTTGTTAGGAAAAAATATTGTAAGGAATTCTACACGTCGTCCCATGGGGGAAGATTGTTGGAAAATCACTTTATGTGACGACATTTAAGAATTCCCATTAGTTATCATAGTCACACACGTTTAGACTAGACTAGGTTCTTGTACTGTTAAGCATATCGTGTGTGACTATATACCCCTCCTTAGCTTCCAAGGAGGGGTGTTGGTTGTGTCACATTTCACTTTTATACATTTTCTATTTCTTTCACACACATTCAACCTCTCTTCTCTCTCTCTAAGTTTATCAATGGCTTCCACCACCATCTACCACCACATTAGACCACCGGATCCGATTTAGCATTTCTACATGTTTACAAATCCAATAAGTTTAGTATCGCTCAAAAATGAATTTCGAATAATAATTAATATAATTTATTATTATTTAAACTACGAAAAATTCTTGGGTGTTATAATCATCATGCCATGCATATGGTCTATTGGAAAGGTCTTCAGTTCTTGGATAAAGTGCTCATGCTGGACGACGCCATTGAAAACCTTTCTAGAGACCCTCTCTAATTTACTCTTCCATGCTTTGTCTGCTTTGATGTCTTTGCCCAAATAACAAATAAACAGGCTGCCCAAATCCGTAGCCCTAGTCTTAGCTTCCAATGCCCATATTCTAGGAACATATGCCATTTTTTCTTTGTTTAGGTTTGGCAAAGTAGTTAACTGATTTGTGTGAGATTAACCAATGCACACATGTCCTTAAATAGCATAACTTGGGACTCTACTATTTCTGCAGTTGAGATTCTAGTTACCATTTAGTCCAAGTAGATGACCAAAGTTATCTCACACTTACAACCAACTTAGTTCACTTACAACTTGGAAACACACTTTTCTATAACACATGTCCTCACCAAAGCATCCCTTACCCAAAGTAGATAAAAAAATAATCCCTCAAATATAGTATCCACATATTTGTTAAGACAAATGTGTCAAAATCACTTACTTTTCAGCAAGATACTCAATTGGCACCACTTGATGAATGCATACACAATCCCACTTGATGACTGCATACCATTTTTAAAAATTTAAAAGGTTTTGAAAGTCCCTAATCAATGCTAGAAACACTAAACTTAACTAATCAACACAAGTAAATACTTTTCAAACGTAATACTTATTATTGTATAATAAAGAATTACAAGTGTTATAGATAACATCGTTTGATGACAATGTGTTGTGCACACTTTGGACAACTAAATAACCTAACTTATGAATACAGTCACAACTGTTTGATTCAATAAGTTCTAAGCATTAATGTGTGAATATTCTCAAAGTGTTAAACATTAATGTTGGGCTACACATCCTATTTATAGTGATACGAGGTTGACCTAAGTACTAGTTGATGGTGACTACACAAGACATTCACTTTTTAGACATCTATCACAAAATGCTCTTCTATTCTTGGTAGTCTGCCATAATGCTTTAGGAAAACAGATCTTGAATCAGTTTCCCTTTTCTTCATAGTCTCGTACACATAAATGGCATGTCCAAAGTGTGCTGAGTGTTAACAGGGTATTTCCACCCCTGTTAACCCTCAACCCCTCAGAGTCCCTGATACATCTTGGCTATTATCCATCACAGCCAATGAGTATGTCTTCAAGTAATCTTCGACTTCCTTGACAATGTTTCTGACATGGACTCCTTTGAGGTTGCTCACAGAGACATGGATCTCTGTGAGTCTTGCGATACTTGCCTGCCTCCTAGGCACATGCAAGTGACTATCTAACAGCTTAATTTGTGTTTAAATCTATGATAAATGGAATCTAACAAACTTAGATTCCCAACAATCTCCCCTTATTTAAACATAAATATAGCTAGATCTATCTAAGTGAAGGTAAGTGAGATAACAGCTTCTTCTTACTCATAACAGATCTAAACAAACATACCTCATGATTTTATTCATACTTAAAGAAAATTACAAGTACATTACAAAAGTGAAATAAAATATGAAGGTAAAATTGAGCTGTGAAATTCTTCAATAGTCATCATTTTTTATCTTTTCTTCAGCTTCAGCTATGTCTGTTCTAGTATCCAATTCTGCCTGCAAAGCTTTTGCAAAAACTTTGGAATACTCTGAGTTAATCTTGAGTCCCTTTTTGAGATAAAACAGTTGAATTGTTGATGCTAAGCCAAGCTCATCTTCTCTTTGGAATGCATACTAGCAAGCTCTGTTCATGAAGGCCATACCTCTTTCAGGCTCTGTGTAGGTCTGACTATCAACAAGACCAAGGATTCCATTTGGTAGTATCAAATCCCTGTGCATTCCATCCACTTGAACATCATCTGTGACAAAGGTTTCCTTAACAAGTTGAGAAATCCTTCTTCTTTTCTTGCCAGACTTTGGGGGTTCTTATTCAAATAGCTGTGGTGGGGGATCTATTTTGAGTTTGGCTGCTGTTTCTTTGATCCAGGTGAACTTAGACTTAAGAGTCTTAAGAAGAAGGAAATTGGCCTGACCAGTTCTTTTGGCAGCCAAGGATTCAAGTTCGAACCATTCAGATAACCCAAGTTTCTTTAGCCTGAAGTCCTCAAAGACATTCATATTACCCTGTTGGTTATCTCTCCACAAAATCATTTGTGGTGTATTGGTGGACTTGTGAATTGTGTACTTGAACTTGGTTATCTTGCCAGGTGCATACCTGTTGTTAACACAGGCATCATAATCAGCTTTTACTTTTCTTAGTGCCTCTGCGCGTTTAGCTTCCATTTCCCTCAACCTTTGTCTATGCTTCTCCCTTTTAGGTGGAGTCATCTTCCTCAGAGTTTCCTCATTAAGTTCCTTGGCTTTCTTGATTTCATTTAGTCTCTTGAATTCCTCAACCTGTTTCTCTATTTATTTAGGTGTTAAGGGATTCTCATTGGAAGGTGTGAAGGTTGAAAATTGGGAAAGGTCTGTTGTGGCTCCTCCTGCCTCTAGCATCGCAACTATCTTCTTTAGTTTGGTGTCTGTGTCAACCAAAACTATCTCCTTTCCTTTCTTCGAGACAGAGGATTCCATACTCATGTTTTTCAGCTCCTCGGCTCTTTTGATAAATGCTGACTGAGCTTGAGTTTGTATTGCTTTGGGTAGGGAGCTAACAGTGAACTTTAGCTTCTTGGCAGCTGGTTCACCATCATCCCTAGACTTGCTGGTGTTAACCAAAGTCAGGGACTTTGATGAATCAACTCCATCATTATTCTGTTGCTCCCCCTGAGTTTCATCCTCATCATCAGGTATGATTACAGGTGTGATGACTTGAGGGGGACAAGTGAAGTAATAGTGTTATCAGCGGAGGTTGAGCCCTGTTTGGCAGATTCAAGGTTAAGTACCTTTTCCTTATCCCCCTCACGTTCAGCCTGTCTCTTTAGACGTTTGGATGAACGTTCTTGAAAGTGCCTTGCAATCTGGTCAACAGAGGCAGCCATATCACGTTGCCTGGTCCTTGAAGCTCTGGCAATCTTCAACAGGAGGTTGCGATTTCCATTGGTCCTTGAAGCTCTGGCAATCTCTGTGCATTGTTAACTCATGTTCATGAAAGAGAGCAAGGACCTCTGTGACAATAGCATCCTTGATTCTTGTGGACAAATGACTAAGTCCTTGTGACACTCCTTTACGTGCACCATCCTTGATGGGTTCAGTGACTGCATCCCTGACCGCCTGATTGATGATCCCTGGAAATGTGACGGTGAAATTATGCATCTCAGACTTGATAACATCCAACTTTCTTGATAGGCGTTCAATATCTGATTGATGATGAACAGGCTGAAGATTATGGATGTTCAGGCTTTGTTGTACATAATCATCCCCCCTTGGCAAAAGATCAAAGTTGGTTTGGGCAGGATGATCAAACATAATGAATTCAGCAGTTGGATCATAAGCAGGTCTTTGGAAGACTGTTGTGGTGGAGGTAGCAGAGGTGGGAGTGACAACAGCTTCCTTGGGAGGAGGAGTGATATTATCAGCTGGTGTGGACACAACTATTTCCTTGGGAGGAGACACAGATTGTTGATCATCTTCTTCTTCTTCCTCCTCCTCCTCAAACATCCACTCAGGGAGTATTTCGTCCTCAGGCATCGATTCAGCTTCCGAGAAATCATCAACTAATGAAAGCACTTCTTCTTCAATATCAAGCAGAGGCTCTTCTTCATTTGGTTGATCCTGAATGATTGTATCAGCTTCTTTGTCTTGTTGCTCCAGGGATTCTATGATTGGCTGTACAATATCAGCCTGTAAATTGTTTTCATTAGTAACAGGGAAATAAGGAAGGGGAATGGTCGCCATTTCGCTGTCCCAGAGAGGCTGAAGGTGATTACTCAGCCACTCCAAAGGATAAATCCTTGGGATTCTTTTAAGGGTGAAAAGTATAAGTTTAATGATCGCCATTCGCTGCCCCTAGGAAAGCTGAGTGTAGTTATTCAGCCCCCCAAAAGGTTAAAAAACCTTTGGGACTCTTTTGATTGTGAAACATATGTTGTTAAGGATCGCCATTCGTTGCCCCTAGGAAGGCTGAGGGTGATTATTCAGCCCCCCCCCCCCCCCCAAAGGTTAAGAAACCTTTGGGACTCTTTTAATGATGAAACATATGTGGGTGAAGGTCGCCTGTTACGCTGTCCCTAGGAAAGCTGAGGGTGAGGATTCAGCTACCCCTGAAAAGGATAAATCCTTTGGGATTCTTTTAAGGTGAAAAAGATATGGGTTAAGATCGTCTTATTACGCTGTCCCTAGAAGAGCTGAGGATGATTATTCAGCTCCTCTAAAAGTAAAACTTTTGGGATTCTTTTTCTTAGGGAACCAAGAGGTTGTGTGAGGTACAGCTGGTCAAGGTCGAGACATATATGTATTTAGGTTGTTGTTTGCCTGAATACTGTCTAGAGGGTGCAGGGTCATCGGGGTGCTTTATGAACACAAATGAATCATTCCCTGGTGCATAGACATGGTGTACAGAAGTCTTAAAGAGTTCTAAGTGCATATACTGACTTCTATGGGTCGAGGATTACCCTAACTTCACCACTCTCACCTACAGACATTTGAGAGTGGTTGCTTGTGGACCTCTAAAAATTTACACTGATTACCTGTGTGATATCAGCAGAATTCGGCTGGTTCCCTGTTGTCTCGGCTGACATCGAGACACTAGACCCTTGTTGTTGGTCAGCTGAAGTCTCTGATTCCACAAGAGTCTCTGGAACAGAGGAGGTTTCGAGGTTCACATTCTTCTTTCCCCTGGCCTTTGCAACAGTTTTGGTGTGGGAAGAAGATGGGTTTTTCTTCTTCTTAGGCTGTTGGCCAGTTGTTGCCTTGGTCGTCTTAGTGTGCTGCCCAGAGGTCAAAGACGTAGACTTGCCAGACACACCAGAGGTATTCACCTTCTCAGAGGAAGGGAGCAAGGACTTCTCAACAGATGGTTGTTTGTTTGCTATGTTCATCATGTGAGAGGTGACAGGGACATCTTCAGCTCCAGTTTCCTTGTAAATGGCACCAGTGATGCGATAGGGCTTCAGAGAAGTGAGTGCGGAGTTGTGATAGCTGTCACCCAACAGGCTTTCGAAGATCAGAGATAGAAAGCGAACTTAGCATATGTTTTTCTCCCTGACCTGGTTGCGTCCCTTCAGTTGTTCTACAAGGTTGGAGAAAAGGATACTTTCTACATCAACATCTATGCCCCAGATCAGCCCATATGCAATAGATTGGTGGTTGAAGGACATCTGATCTTGGGATCCCTGCATTCCTCCTAGGGATTTGACTATGTGGGTGAAGAGGACACGCCACATAGGGGAAAAATACTTTATCTTCAAAGTAGACTTGGAGAGGACCTCAACGGGTGTAAGAGCAGGGTTTACATCATGAAAGGGTTTTAGTGTGGCAAGGGCGTCCTTAACATCCTTTTTGTCAATCACCTTCAGGCATTCATCACCATGTCTTAACCCAGCCACACTAGAAAAATCTTTTAGAGAGAAGGCAAATGGGTGTTCGTTGCATGAGAGGCTAAAGGTAATGGTGTCATCAGCGACTTCAGCAGAGTACCAAAATTCCCTAAGGTATTCTTGGTAGAAGGTGGTTGGGGATTTTATGAATGCTTCACTTGCATCACAATGTTTCATGAAGTTTACCAGATCTGAGTAGGATTCGTTAGGAGCCTTGAGCCATCCAATGGAGTTTTTCGATGCAAGAATGCTTTCGTTAAGTTCAAAGTTGACGTTTGCTGCCTTGGGAACTGGGAATGCCATGGATTTAAGGTCGAAGAAGAACGAAAATGGAGGATGGGTTTAGAGAGAGAAAGCTTAGAGAGAGAGAGAAATTTGTGAAATAAGAAAAGTGGTAGGTGAGGAGAGACGTGAGACAATATATATATTCAAATATGAAAACAGTTATTCAACCGCATTTAATGTAAAGTGGGAAAATGACTGCACATGTGGGTCCCTTGACCTTTCAAAACTATTTGTCTCCTCGTTTTTTGAAAATAAATGAATAAATATTGATAATGTTTTTTAGCATTTACTTGGAAAGTAACTACTTAGTTTCATGTGAAAAACATTTAATACAGAATAAGATATTTAATGAACACATTTATTATCAAGCCACATGCTTTGAGATATTGAGCATCCCTAGCTCAACAACTAGCCTGTTGAACGAAGGTTCAGCCAAAGGCTTTGTGAAAATATCAGCTAGTTGCAACTCATTGGGAACAAAGTGCAGCTCAATATCTCCCTTCATTATGTGATCCCTGATAAAATGATACCTGATATCAATGTGTTTGGTACGAGAGTGAAGAACAGGGTTGTTGGAGATGGCAATGGCGCTGGTGTTGTCACAAAAGATTGGCACTTTGTCATATAAGATTTCATAGTCAGCCAATTGACTTTTCATCCAGAGCACCTGAGCACAACAGCTGGTAGCAGCGACATATTCTGCTTCAGCTGATGACATGGCCACAGAATTTTGCTTCTTACTCCATCCCACCAATTTTCCTCCTAGGATTTGACAGCTACCAGAGGTGCTTTTCCTGTCAATACAACATCCAGCATAGTCTGAATCTGAATAGGCCTTGAGATCAAAGCCTGATTCCTTGGGATACCATAGAACTAGGGAGGGTGTTCCTTTGAGATACCTGAAATTTTTCTTAACAGCCACTAGATGGGATTCTTTTGGGTTAGCTTGGTACCTTGCACAGAGGCATGTGGAGAATTGGATATCAGGACGACTAGCTGTTAGATACATGAGTGAACCAATCATGCATCTATATAAAGTCTCATTAACAGAGACCCCTGACTCATCAGGACCCAAGTTGTTGGGTGGAAGCATGGGGCATTTCACTGATGCACAATCAGCTAAGTCATATTTTTTAAGTAAATCTTTAACATACTTTTCTTGACAAATTGAAATTCCCTTAGGACATTGTTTAATTTGAAAACCCAAAAAGTAATTTAATTCACTCATCATACTCATCTCATATTTCTTGGTCATTAATTTAGCAAAACGTTTACTAAGATTAACATTTGTTGACCCAAAGATGATATCATCCACATAAATCTGTACAATGATGAAATCACTCTTATCCTTGAAGGTAAAGAGTGTTTTATCAATAGAACCCCTGACAAATTTGTTTTCAGTTAAGAAATTAGAAAGAGTTTCATACCATGCTCTTGGAGTTTGTTTCAGCCCATACATGGCTTTGTGTAATCTGTACACATGATTTAGATACTCGCTGTTCTCGAATCCTTCAGGTTGTTCAACATATACTTCCTCAGCCAAATCTCCATTGAGGAAGGCACTCTTAACATCCATCTGATACACAATGAAGTTCATATAAGCAGCATAAGCCAGGAAGATTCTGATGGCTTCAAGTCTTGCTACAAGAGAAAAAGTTTCATCATAATCAATTCCTTCAGTCTGTGTATACCCCTGTGCCACCAGCCTGGCCTTGTTTCTGATGATGTTTCCAATTTCATCCATCTTATTTCTATAGATCCATCTAGTGCTAGTGATGTTCTTACCAGGTGGAGCTAGCACTAGTGTCCATACCTTGTTCCTTTTGAACTGATTGATTTTGTTCCTGCATAGCAGCTACCCATCCATCTTCTACAAGAGCCTCAGCTACTCTTTTAGGTTCAATTTGAGAGAGAAATTCAGCAAAGAGACATTCATTGGCTGAGGCAGACTCTGAGTCATGAATTCGCTGTCTAGTAGTAACCCCTGCATTAGGTTCCCCAATGATGTTGACAAGAAGAATGTGTTGATCTCTTGACCACTTGGTTTGAGGAGCTGGGGAATCATGGACAGGGAAAATTGTGGGTATATCTGGTACTATTTGAGTTTCATCCTGCTGACTAGGAGGGCTTTCTTCAAAGACTACTTCAGTGTCTGAGTCTACTTCAGCCATATCAAGGGGTAGAAGTTCATTATCAGCAGGAGATTCTTCAGGGATTTAACGAATTGGTGAGTCATCAATAGCAGTTGAGGAAGAAGGACTACAAGAAGGTAGTGGTTCTTCTTCATCAAGTTCCTGAGAGGTAGGAACTTCAATGTTGTGTGTAGACAGAGGGTCAAAAGCAGGAACATAAGGAGTGAGAGTGTTGGGGTGATGATGGTGATGACAAGCAGGTCTTGGTTCAGAGAATTCATCACTTGGGAATGACAAATTTTCATTAAAATCAATTTCATCACCCTCTGTTCCAGTTCTTTGTATGACATCATCATCTTCATTGAATCTGACGTGAAAGGTTTCTTTTACTTCTTGTCTTCTGATGTTAAATACTTTGAAGGCTTTGGCTGTTGGAGAGTATCCCAAGAAGAAACCATCATCAGCTTTTTCGTCAAATTTTCCAAGTTTATCCCTGTAGTTGTAAATGAACACAGGGCATCCAAAAACATGAAAATAGCTGACATTTGGAGCTCTGTTTTTGAAAACTTCATAGGAAGTTTTACCATGTCTTTTGACAATGATTGATCTATTTTGGGTATAGCAGGCAGTGTGAACAGCTTCTCCCCAAAATTGCTTTGGTAAAGCTGCACCATTCAACATAGTTCTGACTGCTTCAATCAAAGTCCTGTTTCTTCTTTCAGCCACACCATTTTGTTCAGGGGTGCCAGTTAAAGAGAAGTTTTGTGATATTCCCTTTTCATCACAAAAAGATTCAAGTTGATGATTCTTGAATTCAGTACCATTATCACTTCTTAGAGCTTTGACTCTAACATTATTCATATTTTCAACCTGTCTAATGAAGGACATGATGGTATCAGCTGCATCACTTTTCCTTCTAAGGAAGAAAACCCATGTATACCTTGAAAACTCATAAACTATGACCAAGGTGTATTTGTTGTGATTAATGGTCTGAGGTTTGACAGGCCCAAACAAATCCATGTGAAGGAGATGTAAGCACTTGTCAATAGAAAATGATTGCCTGGTTTTGAAAGAAGACCTGTGATGCTTTCCCTTGACACACACAGAACAAGTCTTGTATTTAGAAAACATCACTGAAGGTAGACCAGCAACCAAGTTTTGTGTGGCTATCTTGTTGATGTTCTTGAAGTTGAGATGAGACAGTCTTTTGTGCCACAGCCATTTGACACTTTCAGAGGCTTTAGATAGAAAACAATTTGAGTTGTCTTCAGAGCAAGCAGCCATGTTGATGACATAAACATCTCTCCTTCTTGGTGCAATAAGCACTACATCATCGTTCTTGTTGAATATGGTTCCCTGAGTCTTAGTAAACAAAACCCTGTAGTCAGCATCACACAATTGGCTGATGCTAATGAGATTGTGTTTAAGACCATTCACATATGCAACCCTTGTAAAAGTTATCCCATTGCAGTTCACTGAGCCGTATCCCTCTGTGTCGCCTGAAGAATTATCTCCAAACACCACTTTAGGACCTGGCTCCCTTGAGTATATGTGCAGGTATTGTTGAATCCCTGTCATGTGTCTAGAACAGCCACTGTCTAGATACCATACCGATTCCTTAAGATGTTTCTACACAGATACATAGAAACAAGTTAGTTCCTATGGTGAAACCACTTTCCAGTGGGTTCCCTGAATTGCTGATTAGCAACTCTTGAGTTCTTGTAGAACTTTTGGCGATGGGAAGGACAATTTGCTGTCTCATGGGTGAAACTTCCACAGATATCACAACCTGGGAAGTCACTACAATCATCTGAGTGATGGTCGGTGAATCCACAGAATTTACAGGGAGGATGTCTATAGTTCCCTAGTTGTCTTTTAGAACCCTGTTGTCTTTCCCTAGAAGGTGTCTGAGCTCTCTTAACAGCCATTTGTCTATCATGGTCTAAGGTCATGTGATGAGAGTCTTACAGATATTGCAATAAGGTTTGACTAACCTTTCCCCCTTGGGTTCACCTAGAACAGACTTAGGTTCACGAGAAGTAGAGCATTCAACGGAAGGCTTAATGTGTTGTTTTAAGAGTTCTACTTCTTTCATTAAAGACAACAGGCGTTCTTTAGTAGAGGAGTCAACTTTGTTCACAGCTTTAGTTGAGACAGGCTTAAATGCAACTTGCTTAACAGATTGTTTAGCAGGTACAGAAAATATTTTAGCTGGTGGTTTCTCAACATTTGTTTTAAGTTCACCCTTAGCTCCTCTAGAGGAACTGCTGGGTTCAACTCCTGAGAGTTTGGGTAAAGGTGTAATTCAGCCACATCTTCAGAGAGAGGGTCATCAGTCAAAATGGGATCTGACATATGAATAGTCTCTATAGATTTAAAAACAATCTCCTTGGGTTTGGTGAGAATTTTCAGCTTATTTTTCTTAGCAGATACATCCCTTTTAATGTCAGCAGGCAGTTCATCATTAAGCAATTGATCTATAGTGAACCTACTACACAGCCATTTTTCAATAACCTTGTTTAATTCAAATACTTGATCATTTAAGGCACTATTCTTCAAGGTTAACCTACTGACTTCATTTTGAAGGGATATTTTCTCTAAATTAAACCGTTTGAAAGTTTCACATTCAGATTTAGCATTCAACAGTTCATTTTTAACAGAGTGGAACTTATCAAGCAGGTTCTTTCTTTGTTCCTCAAGAAAGTGCAAATCAACAATGGTGTAATCAAGGACATGTTTGCGTTCATCACTATCAGACATAGATAAAAGCCTGTGTACCTTTTTCATTGTGATGTCAACCCATTGTCATGATCTTGCATCACCTTTTCCCACAGCTGGTTCATCCTCAGCTATAGCCATGAAAGCCCTAAATCTAGTAGTATCTTCCTCATCTGAAGTCAGTGGCTCATCATTCCAATCATATGCCTCAGCTACCAACCCTTTCTCTGTCTTTTTATTACCTCCTTTCTTCTTAGACAGAGCTTCAAGCTTCAAATTCATTTGTTCTAACTCAGCTTTAAGTGCCTTGTACTTGTTCTTGTAATCCTTCTTCTCATTGTCTGATAAGTTGGACTGGTGAGATGAGTTCTTGTGTTGTGGTTTGAACTTGTAAGGTTTGGTGGAAGATGATGTATAGGAAGGTGAGGATGTCTTGGTGCAAGGACAGTCTTTTTGGAAGTGTCCAAGCTTTCCACAGGCAAAACAAGTTTCTTTTGATCTGTCAGTTTGTTTACTACCTGATCCTATTCTCCCTGATCTTTTGAAGAATCTACTTTGATATGCTAGCAAGGCTCTTTCATGAAACTCAGCATTCAGGTCTGTCAAGAACTCTTGGCTGTTGCGGGTGTCTTCTTCAACATCAGAGTCGCTGTCATGAGGATGTGGGGCAGAGATCAAGGCTTTGGAAGTTTCTCCTTGAACTACAAATCTTTCAGTCTCTGATTTGTATATAGTATCAATCAGCCCTTCTTCATAATTATACTTTCCATAAAGCTGAGCTAAGGCGTCATTCTTGATTGAGTTATTGGCTCTCTCAGTCTGATTCATACTCAGCCATTTTCTTGGAAGGTTGTTGACAAATGTGGCATTAATCTCAGCTTGACCAATGGTGACATCACTCATAGCGAGGTCATTGAGAAGAATCTTCAGCCTTGTATAGGTTTGTTGAACCTTTTCACCTTCAAGTGCCTTGAAAGCATTGAACTGAAGTCTGAGTGCCTGAATCTTGGTTTCTCTGGTTTCAGAGGGTCCTTCATGGCCAAGGATAAGGCCTGTCCACATTTGTTTGGTTGTGGGACACTGAATGACAGACTTCATGATGTGTTTGGGAAGACAGGATATGATGATTCTTTTGAGACGTTTATCTTGGTTTGCCAATTTTCTATCAGCTGGAGTCCATTGTTTGAGAGGGTTGGGAAGAGGGTTTTCTTTAGTAGAGGTAAGCGCCATGGGAACATAAGGACCATTTTCTAGAATTTCTAGAAGAAATGGTTCAAGCCCATCGAGATACACAAGGAATTGACTCTTCCAACTAGCAAAATCTTCTTCATCAAAGACTGGTACGCTGGTGATATATGATCCGCCTCTTGAGTCGAGAATTTGGGGTAGATCATAATCACTAGGAGGTGGAGGAGTGAGTCTTGGTGAAGATGGTGATGCATTGTTGTTGTTTCCAGAAGGCGATTGTGGTGGGTTGGGTGATTCTGGCATGGTGGATCTTGATTATAAAACTGAGAATGATGTATCTTGAAGGTTTTAATATCAAACACCGCTTTGATACCAATTGAAAGTACCTAATCAATGATAGAAACACTAAACTTAACTAATCAACACAAGTAAATACTTTTCAAACGAAATACTTATTATTGTATAATAAAGAATTACAAGTGTTATGGATAACACCGTTTGATGATAATGTGTTGTGCACACTTTGGACAACTAAATAACCTAACTTATGAATACATTCACAGCTGTTTGATTCAATAAGTTCTAAGAATTAATGTGTGAGTATTCTCAAAGTGTTAAACATTAATGCTGGGCTACACATCCTATTTATAGTGATACGAGGTTGACCTAAGTACTAGTTGATGGTGACTACACAAGACATTCACTTTTCAGACATCTGTCACAAGATGCTCTTCTATTCTTGGTAGTCTGCCATAATGCTTTAGGAAAATAGATCTTGAAACAGTTTCCCTTTTCTTCATAGTCTCGTACACACAAATGGAATGTCCAAAGTGTGTTGAGTGTTCACAGGGTATTGCCACCCCTGTTAACCCTCAACCCCTCAGAGTCCCTGATACATCTTGGCTGTTATCCATCACAGCCAATGAGTATGTCTTCAAGTAATCTTCGACTTCCTTGACAATGTCTCTGACATCGACTCCTCTGAGGTTGCTCACAGAGACTTGGATCTCTGTGAGTCTTGCAATACTTGCCTGCCTCCTAGGCACAGGCAAGTGACTATCTAACAGCTTAATTTGTGTTTAAATCTATGATACAGGGAATCTAACAAACTTAGATTCCCAACAGGTTTCCATATATTTATTTACTTTTTTGGAACACCAACAATACATACATGTAAATATTTTTATAACCCTTGTTTGCTATGTCACAATTTTTATATATCACAATGTGCAGGTACTACAACAAAAGCCATTGAAGGCAAGTATCTTTGTCTGGGTAACAGAACCAAAGATTGTGGAATTGCCAAAAGCCCTGTTCCAATAACAAGAGTTGTGCTAGGGTTAGCAAATGGGAAAACTTGGGAGCATATCCTAAAGCAGGGTAAAAGGAAAGTTTGATGCATCAGCTAGTTTGTATTTGGTTCCTAAACATGTTGTATTTGAACAATGTTTGTATTTGGTAGCAATTTAAAAGTTTCAAGTTTAATGCATGGATGAACTATGTTACAATTTCTTGTGCTATGTTTGTAAATATGAATGTCCAGATTTGCTGTGTATAATGCTACAGTTTATAGCAACTATCAACTTATGTGAAGTTATAGTAAGCCTACACACAACATAACAAGTAAAGGATGAACTATGTTACAATTTCTTGTGCTATGTTTGTATATGTGATTGTCCAGATTTGCTGTCTATAATGCTACAGTTTATAACAACTTTCAACTTATGTGAGGTTACAGTAAGCCTGCACACAACATAACAAGTAAAGAATGAAATATGTTACAATTTCTTGTGCTATGTTTGTATATGTGATTGTCCAGGTTTGCTATCTATAATGCTACAGGTTATAGCAACTTTCAACTTATGTGAGGTTACAGTAAGCCTGCACACAACATAACAAGTAAAGGATGAACTATATACAAACATAACCATAAAAGTGACTTTACATCAGCATACTAGTTAACATAACCATACAAGTTTCATTACATAAAATTGTCATTACATGATTACTGCCAATGTATTAACAAGTATAGATAAAATTAGTTTATAGGAAAATACAGAAACACCTAAACAAATCTAAAAGGCTTCAGGCCTTTGCTTTACCCTTCCCCTTCCCATTGGAACCATCCTTTGCCTTCCCCTTCCCTTTTGAACCACCAAGCCTCTTTCCCATTTTTTGGACAATCTGTTCCCAAGTTGTATTGTTAGAAAGTCTAAGAACGACATTGTTAATACGGGTAGGGCTTTTCATAATGGTTTTTCTTACATAGTTCACATTAGGACCTCTTTTCTTTAGGGTGTCTTCATAGAACTCAAGTTCTTCATCAACATCATCTGTATCATCAGAAGAGGTATCAACAAATGGACTACCTTTATCTTCATCCCAAGTCTCCCAGTACTGTGAATCGGCTTTATACTCAGCAACATCAACATATCCATACCATTGTAGATGCTCCTTTGAGATATAACCAATCCTAAACATGTAAGCAACCTCAGCCGTAACAGCAAGCCTAGGCCTTTTGGTTGTTCCTAAGGGAGGAAGTGCATGGTGCTTTGAAGATCCTTCACACCCCGGTTCAATCCACCCACCATCTCCACTAGGACAAAACAGATCTCCGCTGCTAGACTCACTCAACTCAATCACTTGAACTTTTTTGCTCATTTTTTTATCGGAGATATTAATGTTAGACATTTATTAGTCATAACAAATGGAGGGTAATCTAAGTTAAACACAATTAAAGGGAGTAATAAACAAACACATTCAATCTGCATTTGATCCCCACAAGTTCTTAGTATAACTCAAAAATTACCCATTCAATCTGCACTTGTTTACCTAAATGTGTAACTAAAAAATAGCAACTATTCAGTAACATAAATAAATGGAGTGACTACATTAACCCACGTGAGTATTTAGTCCTTATTCCAAATAGCATTTCTCGGATATTTCAAGATATTAACTTTATTCCGAATAGCAACCTTATCCTGTGTATTCAATGTCTTGTTTAAGGCTAGCCATAAGATGAAAGGATTTCTCGGAATATTTTGGCTGAACCACACAAGCTTATACAAAGGCAGATAAATCAGACCAAAAAATATTGACACAAGCATATACCTGCTATTTCAAAGTACCTTTGGCCAAATTTTGTGCAGGAAACCCTAAAGAAGATAAGAATGAAAAAAATCTCTTAACTTAAATGTGTAACTAAATAAATTTTCACGTACCCTTAACTCAATCAATCTGCACTAAAGATAGAAAAAACTTGTTTATCAAAATGGAGTGACTTTTTAACCCCATTCAATCTGCACTAGTATACCTAAATAGGAGTTAACTGAAATTATTTCACTTTCACAAAAGCAAAATATCCTAACCCGTATGTAACTGCTATGATTTTACTGCAATGATTTTACTAGCAGATAACATTCTATCAAAGCACATAACATTCTATCACAGCCATATATCTATACTGGTACAATACTTTCTATCAAACAATAGGCTCTAACTCAGGATCATGGGGTTCAATTAGTGTGATTACTTTCTCCAGTTCAGAACACAAATTAAGGTTCTAATAATGAATTAGGGATCATCAATAACAAAACAATATAAACAAATGAATTACCTAAAACAATATAAACGAATGGAGTTCTAATAAATTATTAATGATTTATGGTTCTAATAATGAATTAGGGATCATCAATAACAAAACAATATAAACAAATGAATTACCCAAAACAATATAAACGAATGGAGTTCTAATAATTATTAATGATTTAGGGTTCTAATAATGAATTAGTATAACATACCTTTGAGTGTACAAAAACTTTGGAAATGGTGTTCTCAGCGAAATGGAGAAGTATTTTTGGGGGAAGAAGAAGGCGAAATGGGGATCGTAACCGGTGATAATGGATAAAAATGAAGATGAAATGGGGGTGTTGGTGATCGAGTTATGTTTGTGGCAACTTATGTTTTTGGCAATAACCGGTAACCCAACTAGTGGGCCCGCTCTAACAAATAAAAAAAAAGTCAAAGTTTGAAATATTATTTAAATGAGTATTTTTCACATAAAAAAGTAAACTAAGTATAATAGATAATCTCGAAAAGTATATTGGGTATTTTGACATTCACCTTAACTTTTTACCCTTTATTTTCTTTGTAGGTTAAAAATATGACCGTAACTCAACTCAAAATTTGTGCCTAATAACAAGATTGAGACTAGAATACAAGCCAAAATCAGTGTGAATCCGCTTTATGTTAAGATCTTGAATGCTTCCGCAACTACTCAAATAGCATATTTGATACTGTATTTCCCATAGGCCAAAAGTCTAAATTCAGTTGCAAAAAAGGAATCCACCGATTATTATTGCAGATGCATCGTATTCAAATTCCATAATGAGAAAACAAAAACAAGAACAAGATAGAGTTTAAGATATCATAAAGCAACTACTTCTTTTACAAACAGCTGGATATTCATATCCGATGAGCCACCATCAGCCACTGCTTCTCGTGCGGCCGTCTTCAAATCAACCGCGTTCTTCCTAAACTCCTTCGATCTCGGTCCACTCATAATCTCTTCGACACATCTTGCCACGTCATCTCCACCGAAAAGACCATTTGAATCCAAACTTAGTTTCACTCCAACACCCCAACTATCAGTAATAAGCTTAGCATTGGTTGGCTGGTCAGACCACTGTGGACAAGCAATCACTGGTACACCAGCCGTGACACTTTCGATCAACGAGTTCCACCCACAATGACTCAAGAAACACCCAACTGACGGATGTGATAAAACCGCGGTTTGTGGACTCCACTTCACTACCAAACCTTGTTCCTTAATCTCTTCCAAGATCTTATATTGTTTGAGTTCTTGATCTTTTGCTAGCTTTATGACCCATACAAACGGTCGTGTTGTACTTTTAAGACCATTTGCTATGCTTTCTATATGTTTTTCGGATGGAAATATGAGGCTTCCGAATGATATATAAACAACGGATGCTGGATTTTGTTTGTCTAACCATTCCAAACAATTGATCTCGTTATCAGATTTATACTTATCGAAACCACTAAGATCTCCGCCAATGTTGTCTTCTTTTCCGAATAGAGTTGCGGGAACAATTGGTCCCACGGGCCAAAAATTACGACCATCATTGTTCATGGACGTGATCACGTCTTTCTCAAGCTCCATGAACGAATTTCCTAGTACCCATTTGATCTTATGCATGTTTTGGAAGACTTGATTCAATATACTATGAAACTGAATAAGCTTATTCGATGGAAGAACGAATGAGGGTAGCTCCTCCGGACACAAAGATGGCAAACCGGGCAATTTCACGTTCATGTTAGGGTTATTTTCAGTAGGGAAGTCGTTGAGGCGATTGTAATAACAGTAGTATATTTGATACAGTATGCATGGCTGGATCCAAACCATAGCACATGGAAGTCCAAAATGCAGTGCCACATCAGCAGCCCAAGGAACAAAAGGAGTATTGATAATGCATGCAAATTTACGAGTATGGGTTTGGATTAACGTAGTGAGATTTATAGGACCAAACTTACGGATTGAGCTCATGTAAAAATCGAAATCAGCGGATTGTCTATCATAGTCTTGGGGAAGTCCATCTGAGAAAAATTCCAGATGGACGTCCCCGACGGTAGATGAGCTGTGGTCAAGTGCATAGTCATGGGTGGCGAGAGTGACATGGAGGCCCTTGGAAGCAAGAAGGTTTCCAAGCCTTAGCATTGGGTTTACGTGACCTTGAGCCGCTGCAGTGACCAGTAACACATTTGTTTGTTGATTATCTTGTTGTGACACTGAACCCATTGCTATTGTTTCTGTGTTTGTTTTGTAGTTTTGTGTAATTGTGTCGTTCAATCAAAGAAAGATGCGAAACGACAGAGTACAAGCTGTCCACTTATTCACGGGATATTAACTAACGGGATTTTGTTTTATAGACACTACAAATATCAAATGTGCACATGGTTTTCCAGTGGCCCAATTCAAGCTGTCCACTTATCCCGTTAAGACAATATGACGCATCCTGACCTACACCATACTTGGAATTGAGGATACGTACAACGTACTAATTAACTACTACTCCTCCGTACTAAACCTTCTACATCTATTTTTTAATTATATTTTAAGCTGATTTTATCGGGGTGCGTAAGGATGCAATCGTGAGACAAAAAAAACTAGTCGGTCACGTCACGTGTGACGTTGATAAACACAAGCATGCTTGCGCATGAGTGAAGAGAAAAACGCTCACGTTCGATGAGACAGTAGCTTTTCGGTAGAAATGAAAATTGTTGGGCCTCCAAAAACGGGTAAATGATTTTTATATTTATCTCTTATAAATACATTTAAAATAAAATTAATTTATATATAAAAAAAAAAACAACTCATACACATACAACTTAGAGCAATTTCAAACGCAACTCAAACAAATCAAATGGATTTGGATTTTCTAAAAACTGACGAAATCTTTGACGAAAGAAAAGAAACAATCCAACATGATTTGAGTTTTTTAAGCAAAGTGTTGTCGTTTTTCGTTTGTTTACCAACACCAAAACGTCGAAAGATGACTAACATACCTCGTGATTACTATGCTGCTTATGACCGTCTAATTGTTGCCTACTTTACTGAGAATCCGAAGTTTCCAGACGACCGTTTCGAGGAGAGGTTCCGAATGCCTCAATCGCTTTTCACAACTATAGTTGATGAAGTCACGCTTCACTAGATTACTTTCGTGCTAAAGAAAATTTTGTCGGAAAGCTAGGGATTTCGCCGTTGTTAAAATGCACCCCAGCGATTCGATTCGTCAATTGGCATACGACACAGTTCCAAACGCCTTTGTTGAATATTTGCAAGTGGGTCACGACATTTCTCGAGAAGCACTTGGCTATTTTTTTGATGCCGTAATGGAGGTATTTGGACGGGAGTATTTGTGCAAACCAACTATCATTGATATTGAAAAGTTATATGCGCGTCACGAAGAAAAACACGGTTTGCCTGGAATGATAGGAAGTCTTGATTGGACAGATTGGGTGTGGTTTGATTGTCCAGTCGCACACGTATAATGTATATATGCATCATAAGTCCCAACATTGTATGAGGAGGAACAACATCAGGTTGATGATCTCATTCGATCGGATGAACAAAGGTACCGAATTACTAGGTACATCAAGTCATCGGAAGGACATAAAAGGCTCAAAGCAGACTTAATCGAAACACGTTTCTTGTAATGTTTAAAATTATTATGTAATGCTTTTAATTTTAATGTAATGTTTTATTTTATGTTTTTTAAAACTTTTAATATAATGTTTTTCAATTTTTAATGTAATATTTATAAATTTTTTAATGTAATATTTTTATTTTAAAAATTAATAAAAGTATTATTTTGGTGTGAGAGTGTTTTTTGGTGTGATTGATAAAAATGAATTTTGAGTAACAATGAGAATAAAAAATAAGAGAGAAAAAGTTTATGTGACGCTGACGTGTCTGGTGTCAGGAAGTTTTTTGATTTGACTGATAAATATAGCCTTATAGTCGATTGAACGTTGTACATATTACAAAACATTCACATATAAATAATATAATCATGTGTTTATCACTTATTTATAACTATTAAAAATATAATTAGCTTGATTATTCTCAGTGTAACCATTACAATATATAATCTCAAAAGAGTATTTTAGAACCGATATAGGTGGGCTAGGCCTCCCAAACATAATAAAGCCCATAAACACTAATATAATTAATGTCTAACACTCCCTCGTAGTTGGAGCGGGAGAACAACGAACGCTTAAACTGGAACGAAAATTTTCAAATAAAGCAGATGGCAACCCCTTAGTGAATATATCAGCATACTGGTAACGGGACGGCACATGCATAACACAAACATGACCACGAGCAACCATATCACGAACAAAATGTATGTCAATCGTAATGTGTTTGGTCCGATAATGTTGAACAGGATTGGCAGTCAAATAAATAGCACTCACGTTGTCACAATAAACAAGAGTAGCAGATAACAGAGGCCTATGAAGTTCACGAAGAATATTATGAAGCCATTCAGTTTCAGCCACTACATTAGCAACACCATGATACTCGGCCTCGGCACTTGATCGAGATAGGATGTGTTGCCGTTTGGATAACTATGAGAGTAGATAATCTCCAAAGAAAACACAATAACCTGATGTAGAACGCCTAGTTGTAGGACAACCCGCCCAATCCGCATCAGTATAAGCCACGAGAGAGTGAGTGGATGATGCATATAGTTGAAGCCGAAAGTCTAACGTGCCACGAATATATCATAGAATACGCTTAAGAGCCGAAAAATGAGGCTCTCGAGGATCATGCATATAGAGACAAACCTGTTGCACAACATAAGAAATATCTGGACGAGTAACTTTTAAATACTGTAAACCACCTACAAGACTGCGATATAATGTAGGATCAGATACATGATCCCCATCAGCACCAAGCTTGGATTCCGTATCAACCAGAGTCCGAGTAGGATTGCAAGATGTCATATGTGCCCGATCCAGAAGCTCCATTGCATACTTCCTTTGAGAAAGAAACATGCCTGTAGAGTCACGAGTAAGCGAAATACCCAAAAATAGTTAAGAGCCCCCAGATCAGTCATATCAAACTCTTTATGCAAAGAAGAGACAATACACCGAAGTAAATTTGTAGATGAAGTTATCAGAACAATATCATCAATGTAGATCAATAAATATGCAACCTCTGAACCATGCTGATATATAAATAATGATGTGTCACATCGACTCGAAGAAAACCCAACTTGTAGTGCATATTCCGCAAACATTGAAACCAAGCACGGGGTGCTTGTTTTAAACCATATAAAGACCGCTGTAATCGACAAACATGATGTGGAAATATAGGATCCACAAACCCGGGTGGTTGGTACATATAAAGTCTTAGAAAGATCCCCATTAAGAAATGCATTCTTAACATCAAGTTGATGAATAAGCCAATTCCGAGATAATGCAAGACAAAGAACTGTACGAATAGTGGTCGGCTTATCAACAAGACTAAATGTATCATCACAATTAACACCATACTGTTAGCTACGTCCATTAGCAACGAGACGGGCCTTAAACATGCTTAAAGAACCATCGACATGATACTTGTGTCGAAATAACCACATTGACCGAACCACATTAGTGTTAGGTGGTTTCGTAACAAGAATCCAAGTACTATTTCTAATCAATGCATTATATTCATCGTACATAGCATCTCGCCAATTAGAATCAGACAAAGCAACAACATGATATTTGAGGAGGGGAGAAATGTGAGAGGTATGACCATAAAAACGGGGATTAGGTTTGACTGTTTCAACTTGAGCACGTGTGACCATCAGATGAATTCTAGTATGTTGGTGCACGGTACTGGGGCTGGAAGTAGATTGGTCGAATGAGTAGTTGGTTGGTGCGGAAGTGTGGTTTGGCCAGATTGGGTCGTGTGACCCATAGTGGGAGTCGAAGTGGATTGGGCCGAAGATGAGTTAGTATGTGAACTCATGGATGGAGTTGATCTTGATTGGACTGAAGGGGGATTTGGCGACATGGACCGTGTTGGTCCAAAATAGGAGAAGTTGGTTCTTGTTGGGCCAATGGGGTGACTTTTGTCACTGTGTTAGGGTTTCAGTTAAATATAGCATAACGAGTGATAGGGGAAGGTTGGGGGTCTAGAAAGGTATAGGATGGTGGATTATTGGATGATATTGAGGCATATGGGAACTGAAGTTCATC
Source organism: Glebionis coronaria (assembly GCA_025667525.1). Taxonomy (NCBI): domain Eukaryota; kingdom Viridiplantae; phylum Streptophyta; class Magnoliopsida; order Asterales; family Asteraceae; genus Glebionis; species Glebionis coronaria. The sequence goes on along the minus strand of JANFOE010001353.1, from coordinate 448,847 downwards.
AAAAGTTACATGGCGTGAGAGGATAATTTTGTTGGTGGAAAGGTCTAGACATCGTTACCCACTATGATAAGCAGAATATCCCAAAAAAATATACCGGGTGGCACGAGGTGCGAGTTTGTGTAGAGGGTAATGGTGTGGATAGCATAGACATCCAAAAACACGTAAACGTGAGTAGTCGGATTGTTTGTGGAATAATTTGGTACATTTCATTTTGGCGGTAGAGGGAAGGATGTTTAGTAGGTATGTGGTCATATGTAATGCTTCGACCCAAAATATTGATGGAAGGTGGGATTGGAAAAGAAGAGTGCGTATAATAATATTAATAGTTCGTATCATCCGTTTCGACTTACCATTTTGTTAGGAGGTTTGGGGGCAGGAGAATCTAAATTGAATACCGTGTTGAGCAAATAATTGAAGGAGATTGGTGTTGTCAGACTCACCAACATGATCACACTGAAAAGTCTTAATATCACACTGGAATTGATTATTGACATAAGAACGAAAATGCAAGAATTTTTGAAAGACTTCTAATTCGGTACGTAAAGGATAAATCCACACATAATGAGAAAAATAATCAAGAAATAGCACATAATACTTAAAACCACCAGAACTAACAATAGGACAAGTACAGATATCAAAATGAACAATCTCAAAACAACGAGTAACAACAGAGTTTGAACTAGAAAACGGAAGTCTCACATGTTTGCCAAGCTGGCAAGCATGACAAATATGAGGAGACTTATGTTTATCACAAGAAATAAATTGACGAGAAACAAGATATCGTAACACTTCTTCTCCTGCATGCCCGAGACGTTGGTGCCATTTATAAGGAATGAGAGAAAGCAAAGCATGAGGAATAGGAGAAGGTTGGGTGACTAGGTAGAGATCCCCTGAACAATCACATCTTAGAAGAATATGACGGGTCAAGAAATCTTGACTGAGAAACCAAAAGCATCAAATTCAATAGTACAGTTATTACCCTAGTAAACTGACGAACAAAAATAAGATTTTTTTGATATTATGAGTGACGAGAACATTATGTATGTGTAAAGGACGATTAAGGGTAGGTAAAATGTTATGACCAGTGTTGGTTACGGGTATAGATTTTCCATCACTAAAACAAACATATAGATATAAACATTTACTATAAATAATATTTAAATTACTTGTATAAGAATTAAGATGAGATGATACACCTGTATTTATATTCTATGGCGGATCTTGCTTAGCCAACAAAGCTGTTGGATCCGTTGACTTGTTATAATTTTCATTCATAGACATGTGTGGACCCGTTACCTCGTCTAGAAATGATCCGTGATATATTGGTGTCACAAGCAGACAATTGAAACCAAAACTTTAATGATACTACGCAGGTATGGTGTCGGGATTTTTAGTTAAAGGATACTAACTATATTTAGACAGAAAAATCATAATAAGGTGGAGGTCTAATATAAAAATACTGAAAAATAAATTGTATTACATACAAATAATAAGTAAAATAAATTGATTAAAAAAGACTTAACACCCAATAATCTCTCTAGTAGCTTCGCCCCTGATAGTACATACACGTAACTATCAATTCTCACATATGCATAAACAAACAATTCCACCGCTGCACTTGATATCAATTAACCAATAGAAATCAATGATTTTTTTATTCAATTATTAATGAATATGAAGAGCTTACTTGAATGATTGATGTTATGAATTACTATTAACTTACGAACAACGATATTCGCTAAACAATGAGCAACAAGGTACGAAGCATAGAATTAAATCAGATAGCAAGGAAGAGAACGGATACAGAAGATACATTGTGAAAAATTAAGAGAGGATCAATTTTGTTTTTTATATCATATCAAAAATATAATTAGCTTGATTATTCCTATGTAATTATTATGATATATAATCTTAAAAGGAAGGTGATTTGCACACTTTATAAAATAATTGACATACTCAAATGTGTGAGTTACCATTTTTATCTTTACTAGGTCTTAGTGCCCGCGCTCCGCCGCGGGTATTTTTTTTCCGTTGCCTATAAGAAGTTAATTGGTATAAAAGTTGTATTGATAGTGAAAAGCATGGTAGGAAAAGCAAATGTGGTGTGGTTTCTATAAAGTTGTATAGTATACAAAATTGTTTCTATATTTTGACTGAATCTCTTCATCACGCGCAGGAATATATTTTATTTTCTCTTTTGAGATGTCCGCGATCTTCACCTCTGTTAACTTGATGTTTTTAGCATGAGTGTATGACCATCAACCACTTGTCCCCTCCTACAGACCTCTTCTAGCCTAACCTTGGAATAGCAATGGTCACAACCGCTTCTATAGCAAACTTCACATTGAAGGTTATCTGAGCCGCCGGAAGGTTTCAAATAGTGTCCTGTAATTCCTCTCTAGAAGCCTTTTACACCGTCAAACCTACACACGAAAATGTATGAGTATTAACTATCAAGTTTTAGTGATAGGAAAATTTAGAAACTTGCAAATCAAGACACTTACTAAACTTCTTTATTCACGGCGTGTGAGCAATCCATAGATCCCACCGCATCTATAGTAGGTCGTTGCTACAGTCCAAAAGGATAACAATTTTAGATGATGATAGACAATGCAAAAGAATAAATTTCCAAACACTTCATGTATCTATATGACGATAGACTAACCATTGTTGTGATCAAAACCACCCCAATATCGTCCGGGTCAGAAGCGTCAAACCCCTTAAGAAGCTGCATAACATCAAAGCCGCTGCTCATTCTTTGGGCCATAATGCACTTGGGGTATATTCCATTTGGCCCTGCTGCAACTTAAACAATATAAGACACATACATTCTTTTTATGCATTCCGATATCATGATTTCCCCTGAATTGTCGCTTTTTCATAATGCAAAAGGTTTCTGCCAAGAAAAAAAGGGCAAATACTTTAATAGCCATGACATCTAGTTCAGTGGCATATAGCAAAACATATTTTAACAACCATGGCATCTAGTTCAGTTACATATATCACCTTAGATACATACTAATACGACACTTTGTTGCTTACCTTAAAAACTGAGTTTCAGTCCTAAAAAGAGATCTATTCACAGTTTTGCACATAAATTATAACAGTTGATCTAGCAAAAGTAAGTTGTCTCATGATAAATGGAGTAATCATTAATCATATACACAACTTAACAAACACATTCTCAAAAAATGTGAAAGATTCCTAGTTATGTTATGGATCTTTCTAGAAATGGTTTTGTATATGTTTTAAGTTATTTAACTCATAGATCCTATTATACGTATAAAAAAAATGATGTTTCACTACAATATCACATTATTAGATACTACCTTCGTCCCGTATTAAGTGTCCACTATTGACTATGCAAAGTCTTTGTTACTAAACTTTGACCATAAATATTTGTATTGGTGTTATACAATACTTGACGAAATTCATATAAAGAGATTCGCTTTTAAAAATATTTTCATTAGTATAATTTTCATCGAGTATTATATAACACAAATACAAATATATATAGTCAAAGTTTAGTAACAAAGACTTGAAATATTCCATAGTGGATACTTATTATGGAACGGATGGAGTACAAAATTGACATATGCTAGGAAAACATTATACCGGATGCATCTCCCTGAAGTCGATCTGCAGCCCACACCACTATTTCTTGAATACAATCCATTGACCCCCTTTTGCAGCCACATGTGTGCTACCAACAAAGCTGTAAATGATATTCGTATTACAAACAACACATAATAATTGTAGATAAATAATATACTCCTTAGTAGAGTTGAAAGGAAAAGTGGACTGATTAATATGCAAGTATGATCACAAAACCTATAGAATACATATTCAACAGACAACGTAAAAACTTGTTTTGCTTTAATCATAACTTTTGCCTTAATTGTTTCTGTTAATAAAACGTCATTTTGTAATAAGAACTACAGAAGTGAGGCCTTTTTGCTGATATAACTTTAATCTGAAATTTCAGACTAACAATAGGATATATGTTTTAATGCAGCCTGTTTGTAACAACAGTTCGTCCTATTAGTGATTCTCACTGCAATCTCATTCGACTATTTTCCCTATAACCCATTTCTACCTTTTATGTGTTCGACTCAAATAACACGCAACAAATAACCTCGTCATAGGAAATTTTTAAGAATAGCGATAAAAGTTATATATACAAAGCACTTTTTTAGTAATATTGAATCACGACGAACCTGCATTGAGCGGTCATTCTTGCTTCTGCTTTAAAAAATGTGATTGAAGTTAACTCCTGGATAACAAAAAAAGTTATATATCACATCCTTCAGCTGGTCTGGCAAGAACTGTGTATACATCAACACCACTGCAATGATTAACCAAACGCAGCACGATACTGATAATACGGTTCTAATTATGCAAATAGCAGCGTTAAGAAATCTGTAATTCGGTGCACCTTTCCGTAACATAAAGCCGAATCAAAATCATTTGCATTTATTTGGTCCTTTTAATGATATTACAGTCGCTATTAACAGTCCTAAATACCTTATTGCGTGCATTCTGGTCATAAGCTAATATATGGATTTAAAAAAATACATAAGAAACTAATAAAAGAACCTCGTGGTCGGAGGAATCCACGGATAACAACCAATATCGTCAAATTTGGCATGTCATACTGTTTTGTAACAGAGCCACACGTTGGTTCCACCACAATTGATGCAATAACTTTAACTATTGTTGCCTTATCTATACCCAGCCTCTTTGACACCTTCGTAATCAACTTCCAAATGTTAATGTCGTGCAAAGTCATTCAACCTTAAAAAAAGTTTCAAAAAAATGTACCTCTTTAGCATTAGAATTTGCGGGTACAATAAACCGCTCTCCTTAACTGTTGATGGTTCGATTTACACTCCCTCCGGTTGCATACGTCTAAAACCTTCAATCAATGTCATAGACTATATGAACAAATCTTAAACACCTGATCCATCACTTCATATATGGTAAAGCACTTCATATATGGTAAAGTGAAAAGCAGGTGGCAGCCAAAGAAAAACGACAAAACAATGCACAGAACAAAGAAATATAGAGTAACAAACCTATATTGAGCTTTTGCCCCTTTTCACTTGAACTCTTCGACCTGCAAAAAACAAATAAAAAACCAAAAAAATTGACTAAAAAAACATAATTCTTATAAAGATCAAACAAATACCCAGAAAAAACCCACATATAATCATTAATAAATTACCACATAAAAAACTTAAATTAACTAAAAATTAAAAAAAACCATTAATTCAAATCCAACATTATATTTTGATCTTTGGGAAAAAACATTCTTTAAATCAGCGACAACTGATTTTGGATATTAAATCTTTCATTCTTTGATCTTGATGCATTTTATGCTTCGTGGGTTTGATCAAGATTTGTGAATTTGTGGATTTGTGTGTGTGTGTGTTTATGAAGATCGATGGGTGGATTTTTGTGGTAGAAGGTTCATGAAATAAGGAGCAATCTGTTTATTGGTGTGATACAGAGATCGATGGATGTGGTGAACATTGAGAGGAAAACGTGTTTGTGAGATGGGGAATAACAAACCTCACGAAAAAAGAATGGAAAGGTTTAGATTAGTGATAATCCAAGCATATTATATTTTTTATTTGAAGGTTATCAATGATAAAGATTAGAGACGGTAAAAAACTAAACAACATACCTGCAAGTTAAACTTTAGATAGTCACAAATTCGAATCCCAATTTTTCACCCATTTATGTTCATATATTGATTATGACCTGGGAAAGAATGTCATATTGTAGCAAAATAAATAAGCAATCAATAATCATACATAAATATAAAAATTGTAAAAAAGAAATGTTGAATACATCAAAGCAGTAGATAGATACCACCGACGGAAAACCCAAAGAGACAACCGTCTACGGCGAAAAGAATGGTTTTAATGTGTGAAAGCTAAACAGATATATAAAGTGCGAGACACCAGATCTATGGCTGGGATAAACATAGGGGGTGGGTGGGAGATTTCATGAATCAAAAAGTTTTTTTTTTGGTAAAGTTAGATCAAAGAAAGATCTAGATCTCCACCCTGTAATTTTTTATTGGGAGTGTGTGTGTGTGTGAATGTAGAGATCAAACGTACATCTGAGAGAGAGAGAGAGAAAGGTATTATTTGAGAGACAGAGAGAGAGAGAGGAAACACTCGCACCACAAAAGAGGGGTATGACCTAACTTAAATCTACGGTTACAAAAGAGTTTCTCAAAGTATTTTGAACGGTAGATTGAATTTATCATTCTCCTGATTTAATAAGAGGGTAATTGTTTTTGTTAAAAGTTGCCCACACTACTTAATAAAATATACAAATATCAACACACACATTTTGAGTGTCATAATTTATACTACTTTCTAAAAGGTTTACACCTTTTCTAAATATAGAAATTTTAAAATATTAAGACTTAAACATTTCTTAATTAAATAATAATCTACTATTCATACAAACTATTACTCAAAGTGACCAATTGACCATTGACCAATTAAATTAAAATGTTATAACAGACGAATTCAAATATTAATAATACTAATTAATATTTGGCATTTGTAACAACTATCATTCATGTAGCCATTTAATATAATGTAAAAACCCATTTACAATAGTCAAAATCGAGTCAAATAAACTTTGTAACCTATTAGTTTCATAAAATTTGTAATAATACTAATTAATAATTCGGTATTTGTAACAACAAGTTGTACGCCAAATAATACTATATAAGAAAAAAAAATGTGTATAAAAAACTATTGAACCGAAACAGCAACAAATTCCGGTTAAAGAGAAATCCATGGGTTTACACGAATCTCTTACATAAGTATATCCGATAATATACATAATTGTGTATCAAAGTCCATGTGTTTCCACCATCTTGCATACACAATAAAATCAAACGAGAAACAGCAGATTCTGGTAAATCGTAATCCATGTGTTTTACTCATAATTTGGTAAACTTACGATTTTTGTGGTGTTTCACTCAAAATCCTAATTATATGATCGAGTTCACTTGATAAAAACCACTCGATCTGTAAAAAGGGTTTGGCGGTATCGACTAGATCTGAAGGCGATTGCAAATGAATTTTTGGGTTTAGAATGGGCAACAGCGGATTAGGTTGCTGTGAGGTTTCTCCGACGGGTCTTAGAAGTGGAGGCATATATTTTGTTTTGATGATGAAGGTTGTGTACTTTGTTGTTAGTGAAAAAGGAAAAAAAAAGTTAAATGAGAATATGAGATGTGTGATAGGTGTGTAAACACCCATCTTTTCTACCACTTAATTAGAATAATAACCGGACCAAAACGTGTATTTTATGTCTTTTATGTCGGAATTATGCGTGGTTTGTGTTTTTGTTGTGATTTAGGACGAAAAGGTGAAAAGTGGAGAAAACACGGGAATTCACGGGCATTTACGGACTTTTATTGAAGAAAAAGATGAAAGACGAAGTCAAGAAGTCAAGAGTGCAAAAAGAACGGAAGTCCAAGACCAATTCTGAAGATTTATCGAAGAAAAAGTCAAAAGACGGAAGTTTATCAAAAGCCGAAGTATTCAAGTCTATTTTATCGAAGAATTTAAAGACGAGTTCAAAAGAAATCCCAAGCCACAAGTCATTAGAGTCCAAGTTTAAAGAAGATTAGAAGGAAAAAGGACTAATGGTGCAATTAGTGAAGAATATATGCTTAAGAACCTAATGACGCAATTAAGAGAAAAGGAAAGAGGGGAGGAAGCTTCCTAATCCTCCCCTATATATAGATTAGGATAGTCATTATTTTTCCTTGTTGGCTAAGTTTGACAATTAGCTCTTCCACCATTTACTTATCTTGTCATTTAATTTCTTGTCAATTTAAATACCTTGTCTTGCACCTTAAATTCATTTAATCTCAAGTAAGTTTTCATTTAATTATTGTCAATCTTTACTTTATCTTGTCAATCTCTTATCTACCTTTCTTAATCTTTGATTTATGTGTTTATGTTTATGTTCATGCTCATGCTTTTATTTTGATTCAAATGGTTTTTTAATTGTTGTGATTAAATTTGTTTGTTTTGTTGATTTTAATTGTTTGTTTATGTTTATCTATTGATTCGTTACTGTTTAGTTTAAATCGTGTGTTTTTATTTTGATTAATTTGTTATTAGATCTGCTGTTACTGTATCCCCTTGTTCTTCGGGAGTGTTTGTTTTGTTTCTGATCTTTCCAGGAAATCTTCCGAACCAAGAAGGAGAGAAGGCTTCATTCGGAACTCCAAAGTTCCGAGTCAAGGGTTTCATCCGGAAGCTTTTAGGATCAGCAAAACTTCCGAGTCAAGCTTGTTCATCCGGAACATTCAAAGTTCCGGATCAAGGATAACTTCCGACTCAAGATTCATTCATTCGGAACTTAAAAGTTCCAAACCAGAAAAGCTTCATTCGGAACTCAAAAGTTCCGGGTCAAGCAATTCATTCGGAACTCCAAAAGTTCCGGATCAGTGGGTGTTCATTCGGAAGTTTCCAAAGTTCCGGATCAAATTCGGAACTTCTTAAAGTTCCGAACCAACTTCCGGATCAAGAGCAAGTTCCGAATCAGAGGGCTTCATTCGGAAGTTTGAAACTTCCGAATCAAGGAGGCTTCATTCGGAATCTTCCGAATCAAGGGTGACCAAAAGTTCCGAATCAAGGAAAAATTTAGAAGTTCCGAATCAGTAAAGTTCCGAACGAAGGATTGTTTTGGATAAGTGACATATTCAGATCAATTTGTTCCGGATCAAGGATTTTGGTAATATTCCGAGGGAAGAAGAATCATTCCAACCGAAGGTGACATTCCGGATGAGTGATTGTTCCAAACGAAGGATAATTCTGAATGAGCTGTATTCAGGTTCTTATTAGCTTTTGTCTTTGATTTTTATTTTCAAGCTTTATTTTTCCTGCCTTTATTTAAATTGCACTTTAAGTTTATTTGCCTTAGTTAAATTTTAGTCTTGCCTTAGTTTATGTTTTAGTCGCGTTTTAAGATTGCCTTAGGTAGATTTAAGTTTACGTCTTTACTTTAGTGCCCTTTAATTTCAGTCACGTTTTTAAATACTTGCACCTTTACTTTAATTAGACTTAGATTTACTTTAGAGCACCTTTACTTTTATAGTTCCGCACCCTTCATTTTAAATACTACAACGACACATCTTTTGTTCCACCAAAAACAATAGAGTCACATAGAGAGCCTAGATCAATTCGATTAGAACACAACGAACTTTAATTTTTAACTAGGTAAAATCTTAGTTATCAAATGGCGCCGCTGCCGGCTCTTTTCGTAAAGATTAACAGTTTTCTGTGAAAGACGCGTTGCTTTTTGGGATCCGTTCACTTGTGAGCGTTATTTTTCTTGTATAAAAAATTTAAAAACCATAAAAAATTAAAAAATTGATAAAAATCCATAAAAATTAAAAAAAATTCAAAAATCCAAAAAGATTTTATCTTTCTTGTGTATATATATTGTCTCTGTGTTTGGTTTCTTTTTCTTTTGCATTTTCAGGTGTATGCGTACTAGATCTTCCAATTATCAAGAGCCCGAGACTCAAGAAGATTTAAGTATGGCAGGTGTTAACAACAACAACATTCCACCGCACCTCAATAATAATAATAATAACAACAATGTTCTTCCACAGCCCGATCTTCGGACCATGGAGGAACTTTGTCAACCAACAATGTTTGGACGAGGAGGACCGATTGCGCCGATGCAAATCAACGCTCCTGAGTTTTCGTTGAAGCACCACATGATTCAGCAAGTACAAACAAACCCATTTAGAGGATTACCTGATGATGATGCCAACAAACACCTCGACAAGTTCATTACAATCACCCAAAGCATGAAGTTTCCTGGGGCCACAATGGATGTTCTTCGCCTACAACTCTTTCCACATACTTTATCGCATCATGCCGAGAAATGGTTTGATCGTCTCCCGAAGAATTCTATTCACACTTGGGATGACATGACTCAACGCTTTCTATCGCGCTACTTTCCACCATCCATGGTCACAAGCATTCGCAATCAGATCAGCGGTTTCATGCAAGATCCCGATGAATCTCTTTTTGACGCTTGGGAGAGATATAATGTCTTGATTGATAGATGTCCAAACCAAAACATGCTCCCTGTGACCTTAATCGATACTTTCTACAACGGTTTGACTTTTCGAGATCGTGATACGATCAATGCAGCCGCTGGTGGCACATTCATGAAAAGGAGACCCGAGGAGTGTAGAGAGTTAATTGAGAACATGACTACTCATCACAAGAACTGGGATTCCTCTGCTTCTTCTAGGAACAACCCGAGAGTCAATGTTTCTTCTACCTCAGCAAACCCTGAGATGACCGAACTCACCCGCATGATGGCCGAAATGAGCAAAAGTATTACGCTTCTCGCTTCAAATCAACAACAACAACAAGTTAAAGCGGTTGCTAATCCTTGTGAAACATGTGGCGGTCCTCACTCATACACCGATTGTCCTTCGACACAAGGAAATCCGGAAAATGTGTATGCAGCTTATGGTAATTATTCACCGGAAAATTACCAAGCTAGACAACAAGGGGATAGAAATCTGCTGAGCTACCGTTCCAACAACTACCTTTCACCCGGTTTTTCTCCTCAAAACCAAAACCCCGCCAACAACTACAATAGAAGCAACCAAATCCCACCAAGAGCTTCTAATCCTTATAACCCACCCGCCCAACAACACCCAACCATAAACACCGATGTTGATGCCATCATGAGAACTCAAGGTGAGCAAATCAAGAATCTACAGAGCCAAATAATCAATTTGAAAGGAGATATCTTGAAGCAAGGAAATGACATTCGAACCGAGGTTCGCGATAATATTCAATCCTCCTTCAGCACTCAAACGAATGAATTAAAGAATCTGTTGGCTAGTTTCTTGCCCGCCACTCAACCTTCTACTTCAAGTTCTCTACCTTCAAACACCGTCACCAATCCGCGAGCTAATGTGAGTGCTATAACTACGCGTAGTGGAATTACCATTGTCGATCCACCTATCCCACCACCATCATCTACACCTCCTCCACCACCATGTATCCCTACTCCTCCTACACCTAGTATTAGTGCACCATTACCGTCTCCGCCTCGTCCTGACGATGTCTCTAGGAATGACCCTTCAACATCCCAACCTTTACCGACTTCACCTTCACCGTCTCCCTATCAACCCAGAATCCCATACCCTTCTCGCATAGGCAAGACCAACGAGCTAACCAAGAATGACTGTCAAGTATCAAAATATGTGGAAATTCTATCTAAAATGACCATCAACATTATCCTTGTTGAAGCACTTTGCCACATGCCGAAATTTGTCAAAGCATTCAAGGAATTGCTTAGCAAGAAGGAGAAGCTGATTGAACTCGCCAACACACGCTTAAATGAAAACTGCTCAGCAGTTATTCTTAAAGAATTACCGGAAAAGCTAGGAGATCCCGGTCGTTTTGTGTTGACTTGCGTGTTCAATAAAACTGAAGAATTTACTGCCCTTGCTGATCTCGGGGCTAGTATTAATCTTATGCCACTGAGTGTTTGGAAAACACTATCATTACCCGACCTCATTCCAACAAAGATGACTCTCGAACTTGCAAATCGCACTCTCGCTTACCCCGTTGGTATAGCCGAAGACGTGTTTATCAAAGTTGGCACAGTTACTTTACCGGTCGATTTTGTCGTAGTTGATTATGAAATGGACCCTCGTATTCCTTTAATACTTGGTCGGCCATTCTTGAGAACCGGACGAGCTTTAGTAGATGTGGCCGAAGGTGAGTTAATCTTACGAGTCGGGGATGATTCAAAAGTTTTTAAAATGGGTAAGCTTACCGAAAAATCCTTTGGAGGCCGAGAATCAGTGAATATGATTAATGTGCTCGATGACTTTATCGTCTATGACAATCCTCTATTCGATTCTTCCACTGATAATCCACTCTTTGACGATGATGTGGATGATTCTCTCCCTACTTTGGAAACTTCTCCCATTTATGATTCACCACCGATCTTCGATGCTTATGATGATAATGATTCTAGCTCAGATTCGGATGATTTTGATTGTACTTCTGAGTATCCCGAGTTGCCCACTTTCGATGATTTTGATGAGGCCGATACTCTCTCGAGCGATTCTTCACATAATGAAGATCCTCCGCCATCACTCGATCCTACTTTGGACAATTACTCATTTGAGGAAGATTTCTCTGAATTTCTCAATACTTACTTCCCTCATGAGAGTGATACTCCTCCTTATGACTTTGAAGATTATCGTCTTGATCCTACTTTGGATTTGAAGAACATTCTTTCTAAGGAGAAGAAACCGGTCGACACCGAAATCCGTTGCACTTATGATTTGACACCTCCTTGTCCCCCTTCTGAGGACGAGGTTGTGCTTCTTTACGGATCTTCTTCACACTCGGCTGAGCCTGAGTGCTATTTTCCCTTAAAGGAAAAGGTGTTCGACCCCGGTATTGAAGTCTTTAAGCCATCTCAGTATCCACCTGATGAAATAAAAGGAACAATCTTTGGAAATTTTGAAGACATGCTTGCACCACTCCACCCTTGCTTCCACCGTGCTCCATCTTTGCTTAAGGGAACCTTGCCACTTCTTCTTTGGCTTGCCTTGTTCGCCTTAAGCTTGTGCTATTTGATGGACGAAAACTATGTCTTTGATCCTGGTGGATATGTTTCATGCTTCTTCCGTTGATGATCAAGGTCGAGTCAGGCTCACGAATCGGTAAACAAAAACCAAGCGCTTCTTGGGAGGCAACCCATGCATCTATCTTTTCGCTTTCTTTATCATAAGTGTAGGGGGGGAGACCCTTTGGTTTGCTATTTCCTCTCCTCACTTCTTAATCAGGGATTCGAGCTTCAATGATCCACTCTTGATGATGCTTGACGACCCGTGATTCCGTGTTCTACTTCTTCCCGGTTCTATCCTAAACTCTTTTCGATTCACTATTTTATATTTTCTCAATATTAAAATAGGAATCTTTTTAGTTGTCTTTTCCTTAGCGAGATTTAAACAACGTGCACAATGTCCTAAGTGTAGGGGAGTTTACTCCCATATGCTTAAACATTGAGGACAATGTTTATCTTAAGTGTAGGGGGGACTTCTATCGAAGTTAAGTGGTCTTTTCCTTGTTTTTGTCCTCATTTTAACCGGAAAACTTGATTTTTCGACATTTTTCAAAATTTTTGATCTATTTTGGCCTATTAGTTTTTCCTTTTGTATAGTTATTTTCTTTCTTTGCTAGAATAAATGTTTAATAAGTGGTTTTAATTTTCAAACGTTGTGAATCTTTGGACTCAACCCGAGTTTACTCTAGCTAGTATCCTTAACGTGTTTAATTCAAGTTTTGCTAGGCTTTTATATAGGGAGCTATAAAACGCGAAAGTCTTAACTCTCACGGGTTAAGAACCAGAACTTTTCGCAAGTTCCTATAATTGATCCTAGAGAGTCGTTTATCAAGGGAACTTTAAAACGCGATTTCTAAACTTGAAAAAATCTAAGAATTTGCAAGATCCTATAGGCGACTCGAAAACCCAAAACTTTGATTTAATAGGCTAAGTATCCACGAGTCTCATTACTTGAGATTTTAAACTGTGGAGAACGAGAGATGATAGAGCCAATTATAAGTTCGGTATTCTTTCGTGAATTTATGTGAGTTAATTATGAGCCTATTCTCCCATCGCTTGCTAATAATTTATCTGCTAATAAATAAGGTTGTACGATTTGAAAACTTACTTAGCTTCTAGCCCAAGATCGTTTAAAAGTTGCTCGGTATGGATTAGAGTTCATAGCCAAGGCATAACTTATTGAAGCGGGATGCGAAGATTGGCGAGTCCGAAAAGGCCCTAACAAGGCATGAGGGCTATATTTTGTAGCTAAAGATCCAAAAGTGATGTGAAGAATCATTTATCGAAAATCAATATGAAGGATCGAGACACACGACGAAAAGCAAATACTCCCCAAAAGTCATGGAGAAGTGTATCCGAAAAGACCCTAACAAGGTATGAGGATAAATAGATCCAAGTCATAAAAGGAGACGGATCGTTGTATATCAAAGTCCAAAATAAAGATTGGAGAAAAATGAAGAAGTCGTGGTCCAAGTATAAATCTCTTAAAACTTCAAGTGAAGAAATTCCATTATGAAGAGAAGACCATAATTTCATGAACGTCTCTCAAGATTTGAAGTATGAAGTCGCTGCCAAATATCGGTCCGAGAAAGGTCTCAAATCGCGAAACGAGTTATGCCAAGATACGAACTTTATGAGATCCCGAGAAGCAGTTTTAAAAGATTTTGTCCTTTAGCTAACTATTGATTAAATCGTTCACTTTATTTTCAGACTTAATAACTATCGAAATAAGTCAAAAATGCATCCTCGTGATCATTCAAGACAATAATAAAATATAAGAGATACACCTAGGAATAAGGGAGTCTAAGTGAGTAATTGGCCCACATGAGTTCGTGATAGTCTACCAACTTATAATAACAATGATCTCGTTTTTAAGCTTGGTTTGGAGAAAGTGAAAACTTGAGGATGATGACTATTCATAACATTTTCAAAACCCAAGGTATGCTTTTGATTTCTTTACTTTGTATGTCTTTAATTTTCTATCTCTTTAATAAAGGCCAACGTGGATTGATTATGATGAAAAATGTAATCTTGCTTTGTAACTAATGCATTACATGAGGACATTGCAATGGTCAAGTGTAGGGGATTTGATAGGTGTGTAAACACCCATCTTTTCTACCACTTAATTACAATAATAACCGGACCAAAACGTGTATTTTATGTCTTTTATGTCGGAATTATGCGTGGTTTGTGTTTTTGTTGTGATTTAGGACGAAAAGGTGAAAAGTGGAGAAAACACGGGAATTCACGGGTATTTACGGACTTTTATTGAAGAAAAAGATGAAAGACGAAGTCAAGAAGTCAAGAGTGCAAAAAGAACGGAAGTCCAAGACCAATTCTGAAGATTTATCGAAGAAAAAGTCAAAAGACGGAAGTTTATCAAAAGCCGAAGAATTCAAGTCTATTTTATCGAAGAATTTAAAGACGAGTTCAAAAGAAATCCCAAGCCACAAGTCATTAGAGTCCAAGTTTAAAGAAGATTAGAAGGAAAAAGGACTAATGGTGCAATTAGTGAAGAATATATGCTTAAGGACCTAATGACGCAATTAATAGAAAAAGAAAGAGGGGAGGAAGCTTCCTAATCCTCCCCTATATATAGATTAGGATAGTCATTATTTTTCCTTGTTGGCTAAGTGTGACAATTAGCTCTTCCACCATTTACTTATCTTGTCATTTAATTTCTTGTCAATTTAAATACCTTGTCTTGCACCTTAAGTTCATTTAATTTCAAGTAAGTTTTCATTTAATTATTGTCAATCTTTACTTTATCTTGTCAATCTCTTATCTACCTTTCTTAATCTTTGATTTATGTGTTTATGTTTATGTTCATGTTCATGCTTTTATTTTGATTCAAATGGTTTTTTAATTATTGTGATTAAATTTGTTTGTTTTGTTGATTTTAATTGTTTGTTTATGTTTATCTATTGATTCGTTACTATTTAGTTTAAATCGTGTGTTTTTATTTTGATTAATTTGTTATTAGATCTGCTGTTACTGTATCCCCTTGTTCTTCGGGAGTGTTTATTTTGTTTCTGATCTTTCCAGGAAATCTTCCGAACCAAGAAGGAGAGAAGGCTTCATTCGGAACTCCAAAGTTCCGAGTCAAGGGTTTCATCCGGAAGATTTTAGGCTCAGCAAAACTTCCGAGTCAAGCTTGTTCATCCGGAACATTCAAAGTTCCGGATCAAGGATAACTTCCGACTCAAGATTCATTCATTCGGAACTTAAAAGTTCCAAACCAGAAAAGCTTCATTCGAAACTTAAAAGTTCCGGGTCAAGCAATTCATTCGGAACTCCAAAAGTTCCGGATCAGTGGGTGTTCATTCGGAAGTTTACAAAGTTCCGGATCAAGGGTTTCATTCGGAACTTCTTAAAGTTCCGAACCAACTTCCGGATCAAGAGCAAGTTCCGAATCAGAGGGCTTCATTCGGAAGTTTGAAACTTCCGAATCAAGGAGGCTTCATTCGGAATCTTCCGAATCAAGGGTGATCAAAAGTTCCGAATCAAGGCAAAATTTAGAAGTTCCGAATCAGTAAAGTTCCGAACGAAGGATTGTTTTGGATAAGTGACATATTCAGATCAATTTGTTCCGGATCAAGGATTTTGGTAATATTCCGAGCGAAGAAGAATCATTCCAACCGAAGGTGACATTCCGGACGAGTGATTGTTCCAAACGAAGGATAATTCCGAATGAGCTGTATTCAGGTTCTTATTAGCTTTTGTCTTTGATTTTTATTTTCAAGCTTTATTTTTCCTGCCTTTATTTAAATTGCACTTTAAGTTTATTTGCCTTAGTTAAATTTTAGTCTTGCCTTAGTTTAAGTTTTAGTCGCGTTTTAAGATTGCCTTAGGTAGATTTAAGTTTACGTCTTTAATTTAGTGCCCTTTAATTTCAGTCACGTTTTTAAATACTTGCACCTTTACTTTAATTAGACTTAGATTTACTTTCAGAGCACCTTTACTTTTATAGTTCCGCACCCTTCATTTTAAATACTACAACGACACATCTTTTGTTCCACCAAAAACAATAGAGTCACATAGAGAGCCTAGATCAATTCGATTAGAACACAACGAACTTTAACTTTTAACTAGGTAAAATCTTAGTTATCAATGTGCGGCTGAAGATATGGTGATATACCCTCATTTTGATATAATATCACTCAAAGCCCAACTCAAATATGCATAATGGCCTATTAAAAAATTAATAGAAGTATACAAAAATTGCTATATGTATTTACGTATGAGTTGTTTATAAATTATAATAATTGTATTTTAAATTTTATCAATATATAAATGTGCCTATTTTAGTAATTTTGCACAATAACCCTCTAAAACCATTCTTTAACCTAAAACACAATTGTCTCTTTATATAAACATTTGTTCACCACAAAAATTAGTCACTAGGTACCCGTCGTATTGCGCGGATACCGGCTAGTCATTTTATAAAGTGCAAATTACCTCCCATCTCAAAATAATATTCTAAAACCAATATAAGTGGGATAGACCTCCCAAACGTAATAAAGCCCATAAACACTAATATATCTAAGGGTAAAAGCTATAAAATAACATCTTACTTATTAATTTGTGCCGACTTTAAACATTTACTATTTAATCTCGTGACTTTACCAACGTACTTATTTGTTTTGTAATAACGTTACCAATATGACCGGATACATTTCCATGTCATTATTTTTATTTTTTATTAATTTAAATAATGACACATGTCTAATTAATTTAAAGGTAAAAGCTATACAATACCAACGTATTTATTCATATGTATTGACTTTAAACACTTACAATTTAATCGTTAGGCTTTACCAATGAACTTTCAAATTTGTTCCATTTTTACCAGTATAACCGTAAAATGACTGTATTACCCTCATCTTCTTTAACATAATTACATATATTGTCATATTCATCATATCTTAGATCTTAAAAACACCATAATGCTAAATAAATTAAACTAAACCGGAAAACCACCTAGAGATTTCCGACTTATCCATTTGTTTTAAGTTTGAGCGTTAACTTTCAAGTTTGAGCGTTAACTTTCCAATATTTACTCTCTGTCTTCTCAGCCAACGGAGGGTATTTTAGCTAATTTATTAGACTCGAGAATCTCATATTGGGTTCTTGGGAGTATCATTATTGTTCTTAAACTTGCAAATATGTATACCACATACCTTAAGACATCACTGCCGATGGATATGTTCCTCTTTTGGAACGAATTCGAAGGTAGAATCATGCCTTCCATTTGTAAATTTACTTAACCCTACTGACCCACACAAAACTTGCCCTCTTGGAATTACCTCCATGTTTGTAGCTTAACAAAAAATCAAACTCCAACCGATCTATAAAGTGTGTATAACATAACACAAAAATCAAAACCAATGTCCTCGAAACATATTCGAACAAAGAGATGGGCGATAAGGTCATAGATCGGGTAGGTTTGCATGTTGCTGATTTTTTTTCTTTCAATCGAATCAAAGGATGATTACAACATACTTGTTGATAATCTTTCTTCACATTCGAATATTAAAAAGGGTTAATCCTAAGCAGATCGATGATGATCTCTATAAGATCTGAAATCTAGGTTGAATCTATTCTAAGATCATTTGATTTTATCATAACTGTTTTGAATCAAGGTGGGAAAGGGTATGAGGGATTTGATTGATGCATCTCTGTTGATAGTTGATAGTTGATTTAATTGATGATAATGATGGTAGAATTGTGGTGAGATGAAGGATTGTGTCCTGAAAATATTCAGCATATTGTCGTTTCAGATCTGGGAAATACAAAGGGTATATTAGTTATTTAAAAGGGTAATATAGTCATTTCAGGCTTATGTTGGTGTAGTCGGAACAAATTTGAGAGTACAATGGTAAAGTCACGAGATTAATTAGTAAGTGTTTAAAGTAAGCACATTTTAATAAGTACGATGGTATTGTATAGCTTTTACCAAAAAAAGGAAAATCAGACGTGGCGATATTAAACGTAATAAAATAATGACGTGGAAATTACCGTGCCACGTTGTCGGTAACAAGTTACCAAATTGGTAACTTCAAAACGATTTTGAAAGTAGAATGGTAAAGTCATGAGATTAAATAGTAAGTGTTTAAAGTCGGCACAAATCAATAAGTAAGATGATATTTTATAGCTTTTACCCTATATCTAATGTCTAACAATAACTATCATTTTCTTTCAAATAGTTAAAATGTATAAACACATACAATTGTCGTTTGGATATTCAGGTTATGTTTGGTAAAATAGTTGTTAGCTGTAAAATGTTAATTGTAAGTTATAAGCTGTTAATTATAAAACTGTTAACATTAGCTGTTAGCTGTATTTTTTTCAATAAACGTGTTTGATAAATTAGCTGTTAACTGTAAAATTAAAATATAAAATAATTTAAAAGAATATTTAAATAAATTATAAATTGTTTGAAGAGTATATTAATGATTTACAACTTTTATAAAGTTAGTTATTTAAAAAAATATAAATCAACTTTTTATTTAATATTTATTTTTTAAAAATAAAAAGCTAACAATTATAAAAAGTTTTTGTGTCAAACTTAACTAGTTATTTTTTTTAAAAAAAAAATTGTAACAAAAAGATAAACAGTCTCAAAAATCTTTTTCCAAACATACCCTCGATATGTTTTGCACAAACAAAATTGGTAACTTATATTATAATAGGCCCCTTTTAATACAAAGCGCTAAAGTACAAAAACAAACTTAAACGTATGCAATGACGCAACAACGTTTTGTTTCCTTATACGAATCACATATCGATTTGATATAGTATTCAGTTTTCACATGTGTTTGGGATTTTCCGTTTATATTATTTTTTCCGAGGTTTTCAAGATCGGGATCTTACTTAAGATCGTTTTCGTCTTTAATAGATCGAGATCGTAAAGTAGGATCGGGATCGTAAGATCCTACTATAATTTATTTTTCTGAATAGTCTTTGCAATAGTCTACAACTTTACTAATTAATCTACATCTTATACACAAAATTATATGAATATTCCATAAAAATATGGTCCTAAATTATGATTATAAAATGTATAAAAAATTTACACGTTCTTTTTTAGATTATACAAAATAGAACGTATAAATTTGTAATTTTTTGTTTGTCGTTCAAGAAAAAGTAGGATCGGATCGTAGTAGATCCTAGAATCCTATGAGCAAGATCGGGATCTTATAAAATCTTAAGCATGAAAAGATCCTATGTAAGATCTGGATCGTTTTTGGTTTGCAATATCGCAAAATCGTAAGATTCTAAGATCAAAATCGGGATCTTGACAACCTTAGTTTTTTCTTTTATCATCATGTACAAAATCTAACTATATAGATTATAGATTTAACTTCACATTTTAACCTCATTTACATGCTCTAAGCATTCTGTTACACCAATGATAGTAAAAATTTACTTCTTTCGTTTTAAATTTATATTCCCTCTTTCTTTTTACGGATATCTCAAAATTATTGTTCCATACTAAAAATAGATAAGAAAGTGTAGAAACTAGAAGGGTTGAATAGTTTTTTAAATTTACTTGTTAAAAATAGGTTTTTAAAAATCTTTTTTCTAAAACTTAGACGTGAGTAATTATGTGAAACCTTCTTATACACAATATGAACAAAGTATAGTGCAATTAAACTAATAATCACAAGTATAAAGAATAATGAATGTAAAGAGATAAGGGAAGGAAAGATCAAACCAAACACCAAGGATTTATAGTGGTTCGACAACGAAGCTCACTCCTCGTTCCTACTCCACTCCTCGAGTACTCCTTACTCGAGAGTTCACTAATCAACAAGCTCCTTAAGGTAGATAAACCGTACACAACGTAGCTTAACCAATTTCCGACTCTAAGCTAAAAGTCGAGCCCTAATCTTAGCTAGGACCAACCTACACCAATATACTTTAAGGACCAAGTATTAACCTTAATACATACACAACTTCCAAATAGACACAACTACTTGGATCTTCACAACAATGAATAAATAAGTTTGGATCTTCAATGGATCTTTGAGGTAGACACAACACTTCAAGGATGATAGTGTTCTTATCTTTGCACTTTGAGAGGAAAAGATGAGAGGATAAAGATTCACTTCTAAACAAGTAGTAATCAAACAAATGATCAAGGATTTGAGTGATTTAAGAAGTATGAAAGAATCTGGAAATGTATGTGCAAAAGAGGTGAGTTGAAAGTCTGAGAATGGTCCACTATTTATAAGACAAAGATCCAACGGCTATATCTGCCCGCGGTTCCTTATCGATAAGGAACCGCTATAGGTGCTAAGGAACCGCCTGCATAGACTCCGCTCCTTTTTGTCTTTTAGTGGATTGGTTCGAATCTGGGGATGAAAGGATATTCTAAACTAAGATAGAATATGTCATTTTCAAATTTCAAATTTTCAAATAATTAATTTAATAAAACATTTTCTTAAAAAGAAAGTTTAGTAAAAAAACAGATTAAATCCTTGATCACTTAATTAGGATGAGTACTTGTTTGTTCATACCTTAAGTGATAATGGTTGAAATGAAAAATACTTGAACTCAAGAATTCGTTTTTCGTTGTTTTCGTAAGTGCTTGTTTTTACATATTATCGTAATCAAAACAAAGCGAGACCGAAAAATGCAAGTAACGTTTTTAGGCATTATTGCATTAACATTCTCCCCCTTTTTTTATTCCTACAATACATAAACTCAATCACCTAATAAAACAAGATTTTCGAAGACGAGTTTATATCATTTCTCCCCCTTTGTCGAAGCAAAAAGGTTGCAAAAGTTTTTGAAGAAGAAAAGAACCGAACTTTGCAAATGCTCCCTCTTGGTGCTTACTCCCCCTTGCTTGGGGCACCAAGGAATCGATATATGGTGACAAGCTACATAGAAGGGTTAGTAGTAGAGAAGAGACACCCAACAAGATATAGGAAAGGTCACAAAAAATTAATAGAAGAAACAAAAGATCCAAGATAAGTCATGTTAAAATAAAACATGATAAAAGATACAAGGAAATAAATCATACAAAGATGTATGAAAAGAAACCATTGCATAAATAAAACAAGCCAAAAGAAAAGCATAAATCTAATCCTAGTTAAACTAGAATTCTAAGATTTGCTTGAACTAGATGTCTTGAAGATAAGCAACCAATGCTTAGATAAAAGACAAGATAGTGGCGGAAGGAGGTGGTGGTGGTTTGGTAGAGATCTCATAGTCATAGTGAAGAGGAGGTTTGACTAAAAGACTCTTGATGTAATTCAAATCTTCATAGATATGAGCCATAGCAAGATGTTGATATTGACAACAATAACAATATGTTCCATGATGCATGACATTATCATGTGAAAGAGGAAGAACACTAAAGGCTAGTGGTGGAAGATAAGAAGTTCCACAATCAACATTCTTAGAAGAAGAAGAGATGTGATTTTGAGTATTCTTGGGTGAATTAGGATTAAAAGCAATTGGAGAAAATGGAGGAGAATCAAAGCTTTCATTTGGGGAATAAGACATTTTGATTTGAGAAATGATGCAGAATGCTTAAGGTTAAATAGAGAAAGCCCAAGATATTTTAGGGGTGGTCAAAGGGTTGAAACAAAGATTCCAAAAAGTGTTGGAACAAATTTGGAGTTTCAGGTATACCTGAAAATGAAAGTACTGGGCGCGGTTCCATATCTCCACAGGCGGTTCCTTATCACTAGGGAATCGCGGTCTCAATAGAGAACCGCCCATAGCGAGTTGAATTTGGTGATAAGGGAGGATTTTCCAATTCAGCAAATCCTATTTTTCTAGTCTAACTAATCATGGAGATATGCTTAGAAGCAAAGATAGACAAAGAAAACACATAAGAACTCACCAAACAAGGTTTTGACCACAATACATAGATTTTAAAGAAAATCGATGTAGGAGGTGTGTAGAACTAGACACAAAGTCATGACATAATGATCCTCTAGAGTTTTCTTTTGTTCTTGCTATATTTGAGAGACCCATACATATGAATTATGTAAGCTCATTATGAATAGCAAGAAGCTATGAAAAATGTTTTTAGGTTGAATTAACAATGCAAAAACATTTCTCGACCATTTTCGAAAGAACTTAGAGAATTTTAAAAAAGAGAAGAGAATATTTTCAAAAAGAGTTTGTGATACCCAAAAGCTCAAAGAAAGAAAATACTCAAAAGGGAAAAAGACTTGATTAACTAAATGTACAATTAAGGAATATGTTCCATTAAACCTAGACCTAGACGCAAGTAACTAAAAGGTTCACTCTTAAGTGGCTTAGTGAAGATGTCGGCTAAGTTTTCTACCGAGGGTACCTTGTCAATCGAAATGTTCCCCTTTTGAACATTATCCCTAAGAAAATGGTGGTGAATCTCTATGTGCTTAGTTCCCGAATGTTGCATGGGATTCTTGCTAAGGTCTATTGCACCCTTGTTGTCGCACATGATGGGAACATCATCAAAAGAAATCCCGTAATCAACAAGCGCTTGCTTCATCCATAGAGCTTGTTGACAAGCTTTACCAACACGCACATACTCGGCTTCCGTGGTAGATATAGCAAGAGCGGTTTATTTCTTGGAGAACCAAGAAGTTAAACAACAACCCATAAAGGTACAAACTCCACTAGTGCTTTTCCGGTCCACATAGTCTCCCGCATGATCCGAGTCCGCGTAGACAATGGTTTCTGCGTCGGTCCCTTTAGGATACCATAATCCTAAATGTATAGTGCCCTTAATGTATCAGAAGATATGCTTAACCACTTCAAGGTGAGAGGTTTTGGGAGCCTCTTGGAAGCGAGCATAGAGGCAAACATTAAACATGATATCCGGTCAACTTGCCGTTAGGTACAACAAACTACCAATCATACCTCTATATTTAGTGTTGTCTACCGACTCACAATCATCATCTACGGTGAGTTTAGTATCCGAGGCCATAGGGGTCTTTATTAGTCTAGAATCTTCTAATCCAAATTTCTTTAGCATTTCTTTAACATACTTGGATTGATTAAAGAAAATACCATCGTCCATTTGTTTAATTTGGAGTCCTAAAAAGAAGTTAAGTTCTCCCATCATACTCATTTCAAACTCGTCATGCATGATTTTGGCAAAGTCATCACACAATGATTGACAAGTTGAACCAAATATAATGTCATCAACATATATTTGTACGATAATGAGGTGAGAACCTTTCTTCTTTGTAAAGAGTGTATTGTCTACCATCCCCATGGTATACTCATGTTTTACAAGAAACGCTTTAAGTCTATCATACCAAGATTTGAGTGCTTGTTTGAGACCACTAAGATCTTTCTTAAGCTTGTAAACATGATCCGCTTTCTCAAAATCAATGAAGCCGGGAGGTTGAGCCACATATACCTCCTCATTGATCAAACCGTTAAGAAATGCACTCTTTACATTCATTTGTTGAAGCTTAAAGTATAAGGCACAAGCATAAGCTAAAAGGATTCTAATGGATTCTAATCTTGCTACGGGTGTATATGTCTCGTCATAATCAATACCTTCTTGTTGATTATAGCCTTGAGCTACAAGTCTAGCCTTGTTACGAGACACAACACCATTATCGTCTAACTTATTCCTATATACCCATTTGGTTCCTATGATGGTCGAACTTCTAGGTGGAGGAACAAGTTCCCAAACGTCATTAGCAATAAATTGATTCAATTCTTCTTACATAGCGATGACCCAACTCTCATCCATCAAAGTTTCTTTAACATTCTTTGGTTCAATCAAGGAGACGAAACAAAAGAAGTTACTTTGATTTTGGACTTGAGATCTTAGGGTCCTTTGATTTAATTCGCCTATGACGTTATCGAGAGCATGATCCTTTGACTCCTTAATGTTGACTCCCTTTTCAACACTAAGGTCTTCAACTCTTATGTTTCTAATGTCTTTGGCCTTAACTATGTCTATTTCATCCAAGTCATCATATACCAAAGGTGGTGTCTTAGATGAAGGAGGGGTTTCATCAAAAGTCACGTTAAGTGATTCTTCAATTACACCCGAGGTTCTATTGAGGACTATGTAGGCTTTGCTAGTTTGAGAATAACCTAAAAAGATAACTTCGTAAGACTTTGGGTCAAACTTAGTAAGGTAATATTTGGTGTTGAGAATGAAGCACTTGCTTCCAAACACCCTAAAGTATTCCAATGAGGGCTTCTTACCTTTAAGAATATCATAGGGGGTCATTCCTAGAAAAGGTCGAATAAGAATTATGTTGAGAATGTAGGTCGATGTGTCCACGGCATTGCACCAAAAATTTTTGGGCAAAGATTGCTCATTTAACATCGTCCTACTCATCTCTTGGATGGTCCTATTCTTCCTTTCAACTACCCCATTTGATTGTGGAGTGCGAGGAGCCAAGAAGTTATGGGAAATACCATGAGCTTTACAAAAGGCACCGACTTGCACTTCATTATCAAATTCCCTACCAGGATCCGTCCTAATAGAGACAATTGAACATCCTAGTTAATTTTGAATTCTTTGACTAAAGGTTTCGAAGTGATCGAAAGCTTCATTCTTAGATGCCAAAAATCTAGTCCAAGTGAATCTAGAGTAGTCATCAACTATAACTAGGGTATAGAGGTTACCTCCATAACTCCGTATGGCAGAAGGTCCAAAGAGATCCATATGTAGGAGCTCTAAGCACCGAGAGGTCGAAACCAAATTCTTAGATTTGTGACTTGAGTGAACTTGCTTCCCAATTTTGCAAGCAGCACAAAAGTGACTATCAAACTTCATCTTGGGGAGATGTCTTACCAACTCCTTAGAGACTAAATATTGAATTAAACGCATGTTAGCATGACCTAATATCTTATGCCAAAGAGTAGAACTATCATCTAAATTCGCCAGACATAAGTTGTCATTTGACTTCCTATTGACCTTCATGACATAAAGCCCATGCTTTCTAACACCTTTTCCAATGACTTTTCCATCTTTTACGATTTCACTGTCATATTCCGAAAAGATGACCTTACACTTATTGTCACAAATTTGACCTATACTTAGAAGGTTAAAACCTAAGTTATCTACGTGCTCTATGTTTTCTATAGTCATAGAGTCAAGAGAGACCGTACATTTGCCAATGATATTACCTCGTCGATTACTTGCGAATGTAACGTTACCTACATCATATGCTTTGTAGTGCGAGAATAAACTTCGATTACCCGTCATGTGTTTAGAACAACCACTATCCTTAATCTATTCGTCGGGCTCTAAATCGATTCCCAAGCATATCTAGGTAACAACACACAAGATCAAACATTTGGTCCCCAATATCTCATGGGTCCAAATTTGTTAGTTCCAAACATCCCTTGCATTTGGTTGGGATGCATGAATGAAGGAGACATTCCCCATGGGGAAAAGTATTGTTGTTGAAAATTATTCCAATTCATATGGCCATTTTGTTGTCCATAGTTTCTCCTAGGTGTCTTTGATCTTGATCGAGAATTATTGTTATTCCTCCTAGGTGTTGGAGTTTTACTTCTAGGTCGTGATTTAGCTTGATTATCTCTTTTTAGCATAGGTGTTCTACTTCTAGGTTTAGATTCATTTCGTACTCTTGGAGGAGTAGATGTTTGTCTAGATAAGTTTCTAGTTCCCATTAGAGGTTTACTCAAGGGCTTGTAGAATTTATCTAGAGTAGGCTTTTCATTAATAGGTACTTTGACCTTTTTAATAAGAATATGTTTTGGTCCGTCACCTAAAATATACTTTTCGGAAAGTTCAGGATTTTCACACAAACCTTCTTCTAGCCGCGGTTCTTTAGGTCCAGCCGCGGTTCCATAGCAATAAGGAACCGCACCATATGCTGGAGAACCGCGTACAGGGGTGCGTTTTTTTGAAAACCTAACTTGTTTTGGTTCACTAGTTGATGCTTCATTAGTGTTATATCCTAGCCCAAGTCTTTCCTTAGAATGAGTTTGTTTGTTTAACATATCATCAAGAGCATTAGTACCTCTCAAGAACTTTTCAAGTCTAATGGAGGTGCTCTTGAGGTTTTCATTTTATTGTGTAAGGTTTTCACATTTTAAGCATCCTAGATCAACTTCTTTGTTTTTCTCAAGCTTAGCTAATTTCTCTTTTAGCTCACTAATCTCATTCTCAAGCTTAGTTCTAGTTGATTTTAGCACTTTGTTCTTTTCAACGAATTTAAGACTAAGCTTATGCAAGTTATTGTCTTGGCCTTCTAATTCACTATCATCTTGAGAAGAACTATTATTTCTATAATAATCGGTTTCCGAATGTACCTCTTTAGAAGTGTGAGCCATGAGACATTTCTTATCTTTGAGGTTGTCATCAACATCTTCACCGCTATCGCTCCATGAACCTCCAACAAACGCCGTGTGATTCTTGTCGCGCGAAGGTTTAGGACAATCACCGATGAAATGATTTGGATCACCACATCTAAAGCATTTCCTATCACCTTTATCATCTTTGGCAAATCGGTTTTTGGAGAAAGGTTTCTTGTCGTTGTTTGGTTGCCTCACGTATTGACCTCGTCTTTTAAAGAACTTCTTAAAGTCTCTAACCGCCATGGCATATTCCTCATCATCAATATGCGAGGAGCTTTCATGGTCACTTTGCGCCTTCTTGGCCTTGAGTGTAAGTGACTTTCTTTCACTCTTAGTTTTCACCATTTTCGAGTCCTTCAAAATTATCATCTCGTGAACCTTCAAGTTACCAATGAGTTCATCGAGTGATAATTTGGCGAGATCCTTTTATTCTTCAATCGTCGTGACTTTAGCTCTCCACTTTGGATGCAACGCCCTAAGAAACTTCCTAACATTGTTCTTGCTAGAAAACCTTCATCGAGTGCTTTTAGACTAGTAATAATAGTGTTAAATCTAGCAAATGCACTATCAATAGTTTCATCTTCTAAGATGTCAAATTGTTCATATTGTTGAACAAGAAGATCGATTTTACTTTCTTTGACTTGGCTATTACCTTGGTGGGTTACTAAAAGAGTGTTCCAAATATCTTTAGCGGTTTCACACATAAAAATCCTTTCGTACTCTTTCTTTGGTAAAGCATTATAAATCACCATTTTAGCCTCATTATTTTTAGCAAGTTTCCTTTTAGTATCATCATTAGCTTTGTCAAAAGTGACTATCTCTTTGATTTTAGAAACTTCATTATATTGATAAGGCAAAAACTCACCATTGGTAATAACATGACAAAGATCTAAATCTTTTGATTTCACATAAGTCATAAATCTATTTTTCCAATAAATAAAACTATCAGTTTCAAAAAGAGGTGGTCTTTGCATGGATTGCCCTTATAGATACTTGTTGGAATCCATAGATCGATTCAAGTTTTAAAACACATATTTTAAAAAGGCTTGAGCAACCACTCTGATACCAATTGTAGAAACTAGAAAGGGGGGGGGGGTTGAATAGTTTCTTAAATTTAGTTGTTAAAAATAGGTTTTTAGAAATCCTTTTCAAAAACTTAGACTAAAGTAATTATGTGAAACCTTCTTATACACAATATGAACAAGGTATAGTGCAATTAAACTAATAATCACAAGTATAAAGAATAATGAATGTAAAGAGATAAGGGAAGGAAAGATCAAACCAAACACCAAGGTTTATAGCGGTTTGGCAACGAACCTCACTCACCGTTCCTACTCCACTCCTCGAGTACTCCTTACTCGAGAGTTCACTAATCAACAAGCTCCTTAAGGTGGAGAAACCGTACACAATGTCGCTTAACCAATTTCCGACTCTAAGCTAAAAGTCGAGTCCAAATATTAGCTAGGACCAATCTACACCAATAAACTTTAAGGACCAAGTATTAACCTAAAACATACACAACTTCCAAATAGACACAACTACTTGGATCTTCACAACAATGACACAACAATGAATAAATAATATTTGATCTTCAATGGATCTTTGAGGTAGACACAACACTTCAAGGATGATAGTGTTCTTCTCTTTGCACTTTGAGAGGAAAAGAGAGGGGATAAAGATTCACTTCTAAACAAGTAGTAATCAAACAAAGGATCAAGGATTTGAGTGATTTAAGAAGAATGAAAGAATCTGGAAATGTATGTGCAAAAGAGGTGAGTTGAACGTCTGAGAATGGTCCACTATTTATAAGACGGACATCCAACGGCTATATCTGCCCGCGGTTCCTTATGGATAAGGAACCGCTGTAGGTGCTAAGGAACCGCCTGCATAGACTCCGCTCCTTTTTGTCTTTTAGTGGATTGGTTCGAATTTGGGGATTAAAATATCCTGAAAGGATATTCCAAACCAAGATAGAATATGCCATTTTCAAATAATTAATTTAATAAAACATTTTCTTAAAAAGAAAGTTTAATAAAAAAAACTTGTCACACTTAATAAAAAGTGAGTTTTAAGAAAAGATTAAATCCTCGATCACTTAATTAGGATGAGTACTTTTTTGTTCATACCTTAAGTGATAATGGTTGAAATGAAAAATACTTGAACTCAAGAATTCGTTTTTCGTTGTTTTCGTAAATGCTTGTTTTTACATATTGTCGTAATCAAAACAAAGCGAGAACAAAAAATGCAAGTAACGTTTTTAGGCATTATTGTATTAACAGAAAGTATGATCAAATTTACCATATTATCCTTGCTTGAAATAAGTATTACAAACTTTAAACAAGACTCTAATTAAATAGGTAAGGATAAAACTGTCTTTCTGGCAAAAAGTAAAAGAGAGAAAGTTGTGATAAATGAATTTTTCTTAAACTGTGTGTTTTTTGTCGGGGGACGATAATTTTGGGACGGAGGGATTATTTGAATATCAAAGACTAATCTCCACCATCCATCTTTATCCAAATCCAATAGATAATATTAAAACAAAAACTCATTTCCCTTTTATTTCAAACATTAATATCTCTTAAACCTTTAATCGTTATCCGAAAAAAATATACCATTAGGACGGGTATTTAATTATCTTTCTACTGATATGCTATATGATATAGTTTCGATAAACTATTTTTTTTTTGTTTTTTTTACGTTTTTTTGTAGTCGAAAATTATCATATATTATTGTTAAGTTATCATATAGTTACACTAGTGTCATATATGATATAACTTATCATATATGATATAAACCGATATCATATATGATTCGATAATAATTTGTAACCTAACACTAATATCATATATGATGAAACACTATTATCATATATAATATTTTACGTAAATTTTATAAAACGAAAAAAATAACGAATTTTTTTTCTTCAAAAGCATATCATAATGCATATCTGTAGAAAGCTTATCAAATGCTCGTCGCAATAATATATTTTTTTCATTTAACACTTAACGGTTTAAGAGATATTTAAATTATAAAAATAAGTGAAATAATTAAATACTTTTAATGTTATCTATTAGATGGGTAGAGATGAATGATAGGGAGATGAATGGTTTGTGCACTTCTCGGCTTCGGCGTGGTAAGTGTATCAACTTCGGTCAACTGATCCTTGAGCGGTGACAAAATGGGAGCAGCAGCACGGGCTGCATCCAACCCGAAGCTTTTATTGATAAAATGTATTTTCGTATACATATTTCTAGTCTCCTGTAGGGGTTTAAGTACCTCCTCGGCTGCTGCATATGTTTGAATGATGGGTTGAATCCCTTGTGATATATCAAACATCAAAGAAAGTGTTCTTTGTAAACTCTAACCCAAAATCACACAAATTACCAGAACTATCAAGATAAAAAAACAGATTCTCCAATTATCCCCGAACGAAACAAAGCAGAGATTTTAAAATGAAGTCAAAAATTCAACCACTGAATATATTTCCATCATGGGAAAAACCAAACATATACTTTAACAAAGTTGTTACCATTTTTCCAATTTAAATTTCTCATGAATTCAGTGAACTAAATCTCACAAATTTTGAATTCATTTTTTTGTTTTGATTTTATAAAAATCAAAATCCAATCCTAAAAGTCTTAACTTACAGGGTCTTAAGGATTACATATGCTTTTCGCTTAACTGCTTATAAGCAAATAAGCAGATTGAAGTTTTGGACCATCCAGTACTGCTAATGTGTATCTGCTCATTTGGGAGCAAGATAAACAGTGTTCAATAAGTAGGTTGGGGTATGTTCAAGTGCTTATGTCAGACAAAACTAAAATGTATTAAAAACAGATTAGACTGACATTTGTTTTTTCTTGATTCTATCGTTATTTCATACCAAATAAAACAAATCCCAACACTATTTCCTACTTATTCTTAAGCAACTTAATAAAACTAATCCCAAAAACCCTCTTAATTTCAAATCACAATATCCCATACGTTCAAATAAAAAACCTTATCACCAAAAGGGTATCCATTCATACCTCTAAAAAAGAAGCAGATTGAGCTAATAAAAGAGGCTTTTCAACATTAATTTAAACATCTTGATACCCTCATTCCTTTAATGTTTTCAAAGTAAAAAACAATACTTAGAACCTAAACAAACATAAATATCAACATTGTGATATACTCCGACATATGAATACATACAATTATGCAAACACTACACTGTTAAATAGTGCTTTTTTTACTGAATGAATAAATACAATGTTGGAAATACGTTTTTCCAAAGAAAGTCTCGGTCACATCATTGTTAGCATAGATCACGAGCTATAGACCATTTAGGATATTGTAACTTGGAGTGACCTCCCTTAGGGGGAGATTGTTGGAAATACGTTTTTACGTATTTAGAAAGGATCGGTCACTCTAACAATATATACGTAGTATGGGCTCGTGATCCAATATGTAAACAATATAGCCCATCAAGCCCATATGTAGGGTGGGCTATATATACCCCCTCCTAGCATGTTAGGAGGGGTTGTTCATTAGTTGTTCATTCACATTTCATCAATCACACATCTTTCTCCCCATCCTCTCCTTTCTCTATCTACTTTCCCTCTCTAGTTCTTCATCTCCCTCCCTTCTTTAGATCAATCATAATACTTGCACCATCCTAAGAAACTAAGGAACTACAATTGGTATCAAGAGCCATGGTTGATTGGTTGTTCTTGTGTTTGTTTTGATTGATTTTCGTGGGTTTTGATTTAATCAAGCTTAAATCTTGAATTTTTTTTTGCTTTTTTGTGGTTTAAGTTTGTAGACAAATCGACTACAAAGAGGTGGTAGTGCTTTGTGTTACTTGTTTTGGTCAAAATCGCAAAGTTTTTTAGTCATTTGGTGATTCTTGGGTATTTTTTAATTTTCGGAGTGTTTTCTACTGATTTTTGTTTATATTCTGAAAAGATTATGTTCTGTCCTTTTATCATTTTTTTATCGGAAAAGGGTTTTCGTATTCAGATGGTTATTCTGATGCATTCTTTTTTGTCACATTCCGATAGACAATTTTTGTCTTATTCCAATACATATTAAGTTATATATTCCGACAGTTACAAGTTTTGTCTTATTCCGATACATATTCAGATACCAGCTCGTATTCCGATGGTTTTATACATTCGGATGGTTTCAACATTCCGATAGATTTTGACATTCTTGACATTCCGATGGTTTTTTGACATTCTGATGGATACTTAAGTTGGACTCTAACTTGGACTCTTGGACTCTTGGACTCGACTCGACCTCAACCTCGACAAAACCAACAATCTAGACTCTAACTTGGACTCAACTCGACCTCAACCTCGAAAAACCAACAGACTCACGTTCGCCCTCGACATCACCAACCGACTCGACCACAACCGATGACTCAGTTCACCACAAACTCAAAACTGACTCACTCACACAAAACTCAGCCTCATCCAAACACAAACAGAAACTCAAACCACTCGAGGCCTAGACTCAACAAACCCAAAACTCAAACTCAAGACCAACAATCTAGACTCTAACTTGGACTCGACTCGACTAACACCATCAGGACTCAACACAACCAACAGACTCAACCTTTCACACTCAAATACAGACCGAAACACAAAACTGACTGTACACCCAACTCAACACAACCTCAAACACACTAGACTCAACAAGACTCGACTCACTCCTCTCTCGACCAACAACACTCGACTCAACCAACAGACTAAACCAAAAACACAAACCGACTCTACACCCACCTTTTCACTCTATTATCAAATCCACAATCATCCACTAATACCAATCGTCTCATTTATTTCAAACCACATCAAACAAGACTCGAATTTAAAGGATCTCAGATTCATTTTTTTTCGTGTTTGCACATGCAACCCGAGATCTTTTAGATCAATCACGAAATTAATTTAATCATCATCGATCTATGTCAAGGCATAACCCTTTCATTGATTTATGAATTGATTATAAAGAACATAAACTATTAAGTTTAGCCCTTGTATAATTCGATTCAAGAAACATCAAAAACAACGGCATGCAATTGAAAATACCTACCTGAGACCCTTAATAGATCTAGTAGCCAAAATCTTTTATGTTTTCTTCATTCGTGGTATGATGAAGTGACAGAGATTGATTGAGATTTGGATTATCTGTTTGTGACTTGGGATAAAGAGATTGACAAAGGTGGTTTAGAAATGGAGTCGTTGGTGATTTTTATATGTTAA
The DNA here is from genome assembly GCA_025667525.1 of Glebionis coronaria. Lineage (NCBI taxonomy): Eukaryota > Viridiplantae > Streptophyta > Magnoliopsida > Asterales > Asteraceae > Glebionis > Glebionis coronaria. The sequence goes on along the minus strand of JANFOE010001353.1, from coordinate 415,629 downwards.
AGATTTGAGTTTAGGGGTATGATGAATGAGATTATGAGATTTGAAGTTTTGTGGTTGAGAGAAGATGGAGATGTAACTGACGACGAGTATTTTGTTTAGGGGTAGGGGATTATAGTGCTTATCTTAGGTATAGTGTGATTTTATATCACGGTTCACCCTCAAAGATTATATGGGCCTTAGCAAAAAAAACCTGGTGAACCTGAATATTATTGGACCTTAGAGTATTTTGACGTGAATACTATTGGTGAATATTTTGTGGGTCGAGGATTTAAAACTTGATGGATTGCATTTGTTAATGTATTGCAATTAATGGGCCAAGTATGATGGAGTCTCTACACTTCACGATTTTTTTAAATGTTAGATGCGCCACGAAATCTGCACATTGATTAATTTGCACATTGATGTTGGATTTGGTTAGACAATGTTGACAAAAATGTCAATTTTGACATTACTTGATAGTTCATATCAATGTAAGTTGTGGTGGACCTTTACATATTAGTTAATGAGTGGTAAAATATTTGACGGATAAAAAGCTTATGTGATCGTATTTGAAGATAAAAATAACGAGAAAAAGATATATCATCAAACAAGGATCTTTACAAAGTTTTATGATTTATTCGTTGGTGTGTAAAATCTCGCAAATTCAACTTCACGAATTGTCAAATCTCGCATTGGTTTTTCGACAACTAATACAATTATCTTTCATCGAAATTCAAAGGAATATTTGAATTCGACTTTTCAAGAGGGAGAATCGCATAAAATGCAAGACAAAGCTAGTGAAAGTGGCATCACTTCATTTCGATTACTTCAGTCTCATATAGTGACTCTTTCATGGCTTCAAGGAGGGAGCAAATTTGTGACACTCTTTGGTCAAGATCGTCATATATTCATGGAATCTATGTTCATAATCTTGAACCAACTAGCAGATCAACTCCACAATGATGACTTTAATCACTTTGCATTGGCACTTGCATATAAGGCTCTTGTGATACAGCTCACGCCTTTTATCTAATTCAATATCGTCAAGTATAAAAGTTCAGTGATTTGCCAGTCATTTCTTCGAGACACACATACCGAGCTTCAAGTTTTCCGTGATACACTATTGAAACTCATGACATCAGTCTCATCTTTGATTTATGAAAGATCCCGACTTCAGCAAACGTATGATTATGGAGTGCAAGTATCTACGATGCAAGAGGAAAATGGTCATACGATTGACGAATTGGAGGCTGCTATAGAGTGACAAAGCATGGAATCAACAGCAAAGCATGATATTAGCAGCACGTTAGGGAATGTTACAAACATCACTTGTGATGACACCTTACCCGTTTATGACGAAGAACCTACAAACATGGTACAATGTAATGTTGTCTATGATGTCTATGCTGATGAACTACCGCATGTTGAGCATTCCGAACCTATTTATGACAAAAATGGGATGGAAAAGGGTGATAGTTTTATCACTTTAGATTCATCCGATTTACGTCATAATGGGGGAGAGATTGTTCAGAATGTTGATAAATGCCTTATGACTGCTTCATTAACTACTTCTGATTCCAAAGTTAAAGAGCTCGAAATGATCATAGCTCAGCAATCAAAAGATCTTGAGGATGCCAAACTAGAATTTTCTAAGAGAACTGACAAGTTTGAAACGTATTTTGAAAAACTTGAAAATTTAAATGTGGTTCTTGAACAAAAATTGGATCAAAAAGTTCTAGATTCTCAAGCTGAAAAGGATAATCTTTTGAAACAAATTAAGTTGCTAGAATCTAAGTTGGCATCCCAAGAGGAATTGCTCAAAGAAAAAGAGACTTTAAAGGCTCAAGTATAGGAAAAGGTTTTTGCTATAGGCGCGTTGAAAAATGAATTGAGTAAAACTAAAGGAACTAGTGTGGATACTAAGCTTGAAAAACCATCCATCTTGGGGAAATCACCTATAAATCAGTCCGTCAGACAACTGACTGCATTTAGATCCGAGCGACCACAATCCTCGAGACCGTGGTTTGCCTCCCAAGTTGATATGGTTCATGTTTCTAGAACAGTCACTCCACCAATTAGGCCTAATGTGACTAAATCTGCTTTAGCAAGACCTAATCACATGATTGCCTCTAGTTTCTCTACGAATACAAAGAACACGTCTAAAACTAGTTCAAATGACGTTCACCATAAATTTGGTCTGAGGGAAGCTAAGCAAAAGACACAAGTAAGAGATAGGAATTATAAACCTAGTCAGATGCCTTCTAGATAACCCAATACTGCTAACCGTAGCATGTCATGTCCTAGGAGCATCAATAAATCATCTAGGAATTCTAGATCTTACTCGGACATTAATATGCTACTTGTAAAACATGTAGGAAATGTGTCTTTAAAGCCAACCATGATTCTTGTGTCAAGAAATTACTTAATGAGGTGAACTCCCGTGCTAGAATTAAATCCCAGTGGTTAGCTAAAATCAAACCCATTGGTAAAGTTTGGCGACCCACGGGTAGAACTTTAACTGTTGTACGAAACGAGTGCCCTTTAACTAGGATAGTCTCTGATTCTACTAAGACTACTATGAAGGAAATTGAAAAGGATGATACATCAGTTAAGCCTAAACTTAAGGTTTTCTATAAAAGGAAACGTTTTCTAGCTAAGATAAGTGAATCATCTCCTTAGGTCACCTCTGGCACAAGAAAAGAAAAATGTGAATCCCCGTATGATTCTAAGATAGATATCGCTAACCCACATAAAAGCATACAAACTCCTAATGAGAATGCAGGTACCAAAATCCACATTCAACAAGAACACAACGGTCTAATCTGTGTATACCGTATAACTAAGAACACTCTCAGAGTTTGGTTGTTGAAGAAGTTGATATCTAAGAAACAAGTGTCTCACGGGATTTGTGGTTAAGCTCAGATACATGTCTCACAGTCAAATCACAGTCTGTGACCCGAACTTCAAAGAAAGTGAAGTTTATCTCGTCAACGATAACTTACCCTCAAAACGAGAAATTAAATTTTCTCGGACACGAGCTATTATTAAAACTATTCAAAAGGTTTTAAGCTCGTGTATATGGCTCACAGTCAAATCACAGTCTGTGACCCGAACTTAAAAGAAAGGGAAGTTTATCTCGTCAACGATAACTTACCCCCAAAACGAGAAATTAAGTTTTCTCGGACACGAGCTTACACTAAAACCATTCAAAGGTTTTAAGCTCGTGTAAATGGCTCATCGTTAAATATCAGACGATGACCCGATCTTCAAATAAAGGAAAGTTTATCGTCGATGATAAACTTATCCTCAAAAATGAGAAATTTAATTTTCTTGGAACGAGCTTACATTTAAACTATTCAAAGGTTTTAAGCTCGTGTAAGGGGCTCATCGTTAAATATCATACGATGATCCGATCTTCAAATAAAGGAAAGTTTATCGCCGATGATAAATGATGGCGGGACCGTTGTGAATGCTAGAAACCACACAATAACAATGAACAAGGAATTCCATGAACCCTCAAAAGGGTGCCCAACCGGGACTTCAAGAGAAACACTCTTTTTTTATAAACTCATAATCTGTTTAAACCTAAAACTAACAGGTACATTTATAGCATGATATTGTCTTGGGGAGAAAGACAAGAATCAAGTAGAAACAAGGAAACAAATTGAAAAACATAATATAAAAAAGATAGACTACGACAATTATGAATTGTCGCTTTTCACCGTTCAATCTATTAGAACTAGTGAACACTTGACTTCACATGTTTACCGAAGAACACGCGGCTAAGTCCGGGGAGCCAGAGCGAACATGCCCTGCATCATTCTCCTCCTCTTGGAAAAGACTCGTCCTCGAGTCTTGTCTTTCCAAGTCTCGAACTCTGAAACTTTCTAACCCCCCTCCGTTTCCTTAATACGGCTTCTCTATCGAGAATCACGTTTCATCATGCCAACCATTCAATAAGATGATCCGGGTGAAGTGACATCATCCTCACTCACGTGACCGTTGCCTCAATCGGCGAGTCTACGGTTAGCTTGATTTTGGAATCCGTCTTGAAGCACTTGTTTTAGGAGGTGTTCATTCTTTACAATACGTGGTACTTGGTTAATTGTTTCGTTGCCTCGTCCGGCGAATCTACGAGCTATATAACCAAATGTGTTCCACGTCCACACATTCGTGGGGTAAGTATAGCCAAAGATATCAACAACCATTCTGCAGAAAAAAACAGCCACTTCAGCCAGGTGTATCTCCCTGTAGAAATCTCCAATCGCAAATCTGAACGGTGGAATCGTAGATCTATGTGTCTTGAACATCGTGCCCAAAAATTATAGAGATCCAATGGTGAACGAACGCGTGCCGTCAATTTTCTCACAGTTGTGAAGAAAATGACGAACGGAAACAAAAAATTTTGTTTCTCGCGATAAGGCTTCAATAAGCTTTGTTGTTTCTTCTCCAACCTAAGCTTTGATACCAAATGATGGCGGGACCGTTGTGAATGCTAGAAACCACAAATAACAATGAACAAGGAATTCCATGAACCCTCAAAAGGGTGCCCAACCGGGACTTCAAGAGAAACACTCTTATTTTATAAACTCATAATCTGTTTAAACCTAAAACTAACAGGTACATTTATAGCATGATATTGTCTTGGAGAGAAAGACAAGAATCAAGTAAAAACAAGGAAACAAATCGAAAAACATAATATAAAAAAGATAGACTACGAAAATTATGAATTGTCGCTTTTCACCCTTCAATCTATTAGAACTAGTGAACACTTGACTTCACATGTTTACCGAAGAACCGGCGGCTAAGTCCGAGGAGCCGGAGCGAACATGCCCTGCATCACTAAAACCATTCAAAGGTTTTAAGCTCGTGTAAATGGCTCATCGTTAAATATCAGACGATGACCCGATCTTCAAATAAAGGAAAGTTTATCGTCGATGAAAAAATTATCCTCAAAAATGAGAAATTAAATTTTCTCGGAACGAGCTTACATTTAAACTATTCAAAGGTTTTAAGCTCGTTTAAGTGGCTCATCGTTAAATATCATACGATGACCCGATCTTCAAATAAAGGAAAGTTTATCGCTGATGATAAACTTATCCTCACAACGAGAAATTAATTTTTCTCGGGCATGAGCTTATAATAAAAACATTCAAAGTTTTTAAGCTCATGCACAACGTCTTACAGTCATATTTCAGATTGTGACCCGCGATTCTACGAAAGGAAAGTTTATCGCTGATGATAAACTTATCCTCAAAACGAGAAATTAATTTTTTCTTGGACATGAGCTTACATTAAAACTATTCAAAGGTCTTTAAGCTCGTGTAAATGGCGTATAATCACATTTCAGATTATGCAACGGACTTCAAAGAAAGGAAATTTTATCGCCGATGATAAACTTATCCTTATAACGAGAAATTAATTTTTCTCGGGCATGAGCTAATATTAAAAACATTTGAAGTTTTTAAGCTCATGCACAATGACTTACAGTTAAATATTAGACTGTAACTTGGACTTCAATTTTAGGAAAGCTTATCTTTATTGATAACTTATCCTCTTAACGGGAAATTCATTTTTCTCGGTCATGAGCTTGTATTAAGACATTTCAAGTTTTAAGCTCAAAAAGAAAAGTGTATCTTTTAAATAAGAGAACTTTTCCTCATAACGAGAAATTCGTATTTCTCGGTCATGAGCTTTGTGTTAAAACATTCAAAAGTTTTTCAAGCTCATGAAAACGACTTTTATGTAATTGTAAGCTTAGAACTCGCTCTTCAGTTAAAAGGAAAGTTTATCGCCGATGTTAACTTATCCTTAACCACGGGAAGTTTACAACTTCTCGGACTTGAGCTCGTTTTGTAAGATATTCAACATTTTAAGCTCAAGTAATTGGTTTTCAAAACTTTGAACACAATTTTTCAAGAATTTTTCAAAAGAATTTTCTAAATCTTTCAAAATTGTGTGTTCAACAATGTTTTGATAAAAAGAGCATGTCTTCTGGAATCGATAATATTTACGATACTAGAAATGTCATTCAATAATGACACGGTGTTGTAAATAAATTTCGAGCAGAAGTTCAAATGTTTTAAAACATGCTCAAAATGGCTTGTAGTTATTTCAGACTGTAACCCACTTTTCATATTACAGTCAAGTATTTCACCAGAAAGATTTGACTTAACAACGGGAATGAATTTTCTCGGGCATGGTTTACTTTATAACCATGTAAGGGATTGTGTTTACTTAATAACACAATCTAACACGAATATATGTACGCTTCAGTGCATTTATTTGTTAAAACAAGAGAAATCTTGTTTTTATGAAGTTATCATCTCCATAAACCGTAGCAATTTACCATTGGTATCTACATACTCGACGATGCGACTACTCAAACGGCGACTACACTCTTTCAATAGAACGCGGGTCAAAAATTGAGGGGGAGCAATTGTCCAGCATTCATAATCTTTGATGCCGAAAGTGCCAAGGTCACTAATGGTGTCAAGACAACGATATCAATCGTACACATGGTGTTAAGAGATAACTTCAAACGTGACGAGGCGACCAACATTCGTGAACAAGAACCATATGATTCTATCATATGATGTTCTCCATCATTCAGGTACAACCTCGTAAATTGCTAGTCTTATGAATACATTATCATATATGATCTTTGCACGTGATAAATACCTTACACTTGTTTTTAAAAGGTATTTTATTTACGTTTCAAGTACACCCTCATTAATTTGAGGGGGAGCTTGTGAAAATCTTGAAGATAATTGGATTTGCATTTTTCTTCCCAAATTTTCTTAAAATGCTATTAAATCAATTGATATTAAAAACATCGATTGGGTTAATATTTTTAATATGGGGGAGAAAATGTGATTTAATATGGGAAATGATTAATTACAAATGGTTTGACTTAACGTGATAGCTCATCCCAACATATTCGAAATGTTTTCGGATATCGTGGCGTATGTTAAGGGGGAGCAAAATGGATTTAGATATCAAAATGGATTTCATGGTGACTTACACTTACCCAAAACATCTCTATTCACAACGGTGAATATTGTGGTGACATAAGGATGGTAGGATAGGTTAAAGTCCAATGATTCCTCTAGAACCGGAGGAATCTTCCCAAGGACATTCCATAGCTAGAAATAGTAGTCCTTAGGAAAGATGGAAAAAGATTGTGAATGTAGCTGAATGCCGACCAAGTACTTAAGTTAGCACTGGAAATCACAACAAGGTGCTAGTTATGACGTATTGGTAAGCATTGAAGGGGTTGAAGAATGAAAAAGAATTGTAAAGATAAAGGGTCTAAAGAAAGAAGCCCTCCTTACAACCTTAGGCAGAAACCGGGTCAACACATATGCTATTGAGGTCATTTTAATGATGCTCGATATTGAAGATAGACATCATGGACCCAGTGATGTATTGCACAACCCGTCCCAGCTAACTCAGATATCTCTTAAAAGGTATTTGTTTTATTCACACGGAGACAACGCATTATCTATCGATTTATTTAATCCGAGTAAATTGGTATTGAAATGGTGGCACTCCTCTCCAGCCTCCGATCTCTAAAAATCCAAAATGCACGGTCGAGTCTAGAGCCATTTGAGATCATCAAATATCTCATTAGGACACACTTTCATAATTCCTTACTTCTTCACACACTATGAAAAGTAAGAAAGATCTTAAGAGTCCTACGCAAAATCTTCATGATCTTGCCTGAACATCCGAGTAATACGAAAGTATTTATAATGAAGATAGAAATCCTTCTTGATCGAATATCAAAAAGCTTATGGTAGGTGACTTGTGCGATTCTTTATGAATCAAGCTTGTGATAACTAGAAAGCAACAATGGTTTAATTCTTAACTGAATTTTAAACACGTTCCAGGCCTCTACGCAATATCTTAGTGATCTTGCCAGAACACTCAGAGAGATACCTTAGTGTTCACAGTGATGAGTGGAAATCCTTCTAGTGTTAACCTCAAACAACACTTGGTAGGTAACTTGCAAGATTCTATATGATTCAAGCTCGTGACAACTAGAAAGCAACGATGGTGCGGTTCTTAACTGAATTTCACTTGTTCCAAGAAAATGAACTGACGACTTCAAATCATGCGGATAATATGATCCAAACGATTCACTCTTTATGTTCACAGTCAGCTTTGGACGGTCGAATAAAGAGAACGGGTTTACCCGCGAAATCTAGTCAAGGAGGTTCTTAATTGAAACCACCTGCCACAAGTTCGATATTTTATATCGTCCAACGGTCTTCATCGACCGAAGGTAAAATTCTACCGAATTAGAATGAAATGTTCAAAGCCATTTCATCCGTGTATATGTTTTGTTGCTAACTGTCTTATGCAGCGTAACAAGAAGGTGGCATTGCGGTAAACTATCCAAAAAGAAGTCGTCCTCGCATGCTTATACTGTATGCACTTAATACTTCAACAAATTCAAGAAAGTCTAAATGTCAAGTCTTCTGCTGTATCAAACTCTAAGGCTTTCAAGAATTTATAAAAGTATAAGTATGTGGAACATGAAGTCACGAGGAGGCGAATATCACAAGTGATGAATGCACACGGTCAAGGCAAGGATCATGCTCAAGACTAAAGTCAAAGATCTCATCTTCATATTCACATGAACAAGATCGAAGACTCAATCAGAGTATGCTAGGTTTAAGATTTTGTAAAATGGTGTGACCTCCCTTAGGGGGAAATTGTTGGAAATACTTTTTTCTAAAGAAAATCTCAGTCACATCATTGTTAGCATAGATCACGAGCTATAGACCATTTAGGACATTGTAACTTGGAGTGACCTCCCTTAGGGGGAGATTGTTAGAAATACGTTTTTACGTATTTAGAAAGGATCGGTCACTCCAACAATATATACGTAGTATGGGCTTGTGATCCAATATGTAAACAATATAGCCTATCAAGCCCACATGTAGGGTGGGCTATATATAGCCCCTCCTAGCATGTTAGGAGGGGTTGGTCATTAGTTTTTCATTCACATTTCATGAATTACACATATTTCTCTCCATCCTCTCCTTTCTCTCTCTACTTTCCTTCTCTAGTTCTTCATCTCCCTCCCTTCTTTAGATCAATCATAACACTTGCACAATCCTAATAAACTAAGGACCTACATACAACAATCTTAAAATAAACAAAAAAGTGTCAGGCATAAAAAGAGCATTTGATCGTCTCATTCCTACAATACCTATTTCTCGCTATTCTCACTTCACGTAGGTGCTTAGCATAAGGGTCAGACCAAGGTTAAAAAATAACTCCCTCATTACCTTTACATAAACTAATAAGAAGGCGGGATATTTGTTATTCTAATTTGGCCATTAAATCTTAGAGCCGCTTACCTGAATTATGGTGGAAGGTACTCGTTGACGTTGTGGTGCTGCAGTCATGGCTGCGACTTTTGATATAGGACACTGAATATCATCTTTCCTTGCTGCAAGCATCTCAGCAAACTCACCTCACATTTAAGATGTCCACTTCAATCTTTATTGCCTATGATGTTTGCCTTTACTAATGACTGTCGACCTTTTAGTTTAGGAACATTTGAGGAGCCATCGGCACAACCAATAGTTGCTCCCCCAATCCAATTGAAACCTGAATACATTTTATTTCACTATTAAAACATATGTAAAAAGTGGAATAAGATTTCAAATAACATGTGCAAAAATGTGTGTTGGTAAAAGGTTTTGACTTTACTAAACTGGGAAATATCATCTCTCCAAGTAGATATATGATGCAGAACAATGTATCAGCACACTCTTAAAAAAATCAGTAACTATAAAAAAGGGAAATGTTTACGTTAACAATTGCAACTACATACGTAATAGTTAATGTGATAATTCATAACAATTTGGTACCACATTATCAATTTCAGAATGCGTCGATTTTAAAGTACAAACAATCTAATAGAAAATTCGACTCCTCTCTTAATCTTTGTACTACTAAAGTGTTTGACAACTATTCAGTATCACTCATCTGCTTTTTCTTCTTTGTCCGCCTGAGTTAATAGTGCCAACCCTGCATCGCATCATAATTAAAAGCCACTTCAAGGGATGTTTTAAGAAGAGGCTATAGAAATTTCACAAAATTATATCACAAATCTGATTGTTTTAGCTACATACCAAGAAAATGTAAGCGTAAAACCTTGCCTTTCAACAATAAAACCATAGTCTTTAAACCTACTTATGTGGCAAGTATTCAAAGTACTAATTCCATCGCAAAACGAATATTTATATACACAGACATATACAAGTTGGGTAAGTTTGTGTCCTGAAAACAAATACCTAAGGTGTCAAGGCTGCATAGATGGTGGTATCTCCGTGACAATTCTTACCATCGTGTTCTCGTCCTATTGGTTTCATACCATCCTTTATATAAAAGTTGTTGCATAGTAAGCGATTACAAATTTGAGGCATCAAATAAAAATGAAGATGTTCCTGGTTAAATTCTCCCTTGTGAACCAAATGTAAACATACATCAACGGATATATGACCCATTTGATCCCTTTCAACCTTGTAAACTGATCACGCGTCAGCATATCAGGATCATGGGCATTCTTTTAACAGTACATATATCTGGTTCTTTCTTTTCTTTTCTGTAGCGTTTATTGTAAGTTTATGGACTTATATTTAATAGTCGTGTGATAAGATCGAACTCGAGATTACGGATACGTAAAGAGTTAATGTATTTAATAAATATATTTATCATATTTATTAAATTAAGCAAATAACTATATAACTTTAACGATCGTTAATTAATTAATAGTTAAGTATTAACTAGTGTTAAAATAATATATAGTAAGAGGAATAAAAAAGAAGAAGGACGGAAAGTTCTAGAACACCCCACACGGGGTGTTTCGTCGGTCGGTTAGGGCTCCAGGGAGGGGGTGGGGGAAAGTTGCCTTTTATTTACATGGGCTACCTTGGACTTTAGGCCTATAAATACACCTCCTTACCCCTCATAATCTTCATAACTTGAATCCTCTACTCTCTCATCTCTTTTGGCCGATCGCAAGCTTACACCACGAAGGGTTTTTGATTGGTTTTCTTGGTTGATCGATTGTGTTAATAATCTAGTCCTATTACGGTATAAACCCGAATCCCGGTTAGCTCGTTCTATTACGTGTGTACAAGATCGTAATATAGTCTTACTTTAGACTTTATCTTGGTATATTACGGTATAAACCCGAATTGGTGATTCATTCTTCGTCTTGCGGATTTGCTTTAGCGTAAAGGTATGTAACCCTAATTCGATTAATTATAATTGTGGTATAAGAGAGCCGTTTTAACATGTTATAATTATAAAAAATCTAAAGTTTTTTAACTAACAATTGTTTTGAGTTAAAACTACATGTTTTTTAGGTTTTCTTAAAATCAGTGTTTTTTTATATTAGTGTTTTGGCCGAATTTTTAATATAAAAAAAAAAAGAATTGTTTTGAAACACTAAATTACATCTGGGATAATTTTAGATTAAATTGCATGATTAATTATTATGTCATGTTTGGTTACGATCCGTAGAGATTTAATTGTTAAGATGGGGAATCAATTGATTACGTGCATGTTTTCATGGATCGTAAAATTATATGCTTATATGATTTTATGTGCTACGTGATTATTTGCTTCAATGAATCTAGAATTAAGGAAGACTTTTATATGAATATAAAAACATAGATTTGATGATTATTGAATAAATCGTATGCATGTGGCTATTTGATTCATTTATTGCACATATGAATTATTATTATGTGTTTATGATTTAGTTTTTTTACTTGTTTATATTAAAAATTGTTGAATTTTTGTAAACAAGGGGTTTTTTTGAAAATAAATAATATGGACTAAATCATATTAAAATAATGATTTATTAGAGATTTAAATTATAAGATTATGTTGATTGGTGAATTGCAATAATAATCTAATGGCCTGCACCTTTTGACAAACTATAAAGTAGGTTTAACGCACCGCTGGTCAAGTACCCGATTAAGGAAGGAGGTGTTATGCCATTAGTCGCTGACCAAATTCCCAGCTCGCCTTTGCGTCAAATTGAAATTACCTACGATTATTAATTGAATTATACCTTAAGGGTGATTTACCACAAATTCACATCCGAAACACAATGAATAAGTGTATTGCTTTGTGCGTAGTCGAGTTCTAGCAAAAGTACGTTGTGAATAGTATGGGTAAATTCTTTAATTGGTTTAACCAATACCTCAACATAATTTATGTAGAAATTTAGTCTCGTGGAAAATTTTACTAAATGTTTTATTAAACTTATGCTATGGAGATTGTATGCATGCTTCTCCATACATTGATTTTGACATCAAAATTTATAACCTTAAAAATTTAAGTCAAATGCTCCTAATTGACGAACACTTGAAATTACTTCGTCTTCAAATGAGATATTTGGGTGATGTTGGGATGGAGAGAAAACCGTTTGTAGAATGAGAATTCATATGATGGTTTTACGTTACTTAGATTAGACGACTTAATTAAGTTACTCAGTGAGATCTGGAAATCTAATGCATTCAGAAGGGATGAAACATGTTTACAATGCAAAACGTTCTTTTGGCAATGTAAATCCCATAAATCTCTAGAAATTGAAAATTGTTTGTCAATTGAATTGTTCGACAAGTCGCTATGTTGAGTACATTCATTACTAGCAGATCAACTGATGTAATGGATTTATGTCAATATAGTTCTATAATTCAAGGAAAATAATATGGTTTTTATACCAGGGTAATTTTATTTTCTTGAAAGTATTTTGTTATCGAAAATACTAATATTTGAAATTCTTTCTGTTGAAATGGCTCAACCCACCAATAACACTATAAGTTCTGCATTCAAGGCATTCTTTGAACATCCTGAACTTACTGGCCCAAACATCAATGATTGGTATCGCTTGCTAAGAAATTTCTTGAGAGCAACGGGTACTATCGATATCTTGACTACTCCCTATCCGGAGGATCTTGCTGAAGGAGCATCTGAAGCGTAAAGTCTTGAACACGCTGCTAATATTAAGAAGCACCTCTGAGGTGGCTTGCTTAATGCTAGGAAAAATGGCTCCTCCACTTCAACAGAAGTATGAGCTATTTTCACCTAAGTGAATGCTTGATGAGCTTAAGGCTATGTTCGAGAAGCCGCAAGCTGTGGAGATCTACGACTTGGTAGATGCTTTGCATAGCTACAAGCAAGCTCCAGAAAATTCTGTAAGTGCCCATTACTTGGAGATGAGGGGTTATATGTAATAGCTCATTGCACTAGGACAAGCCTATGATCATAATATGGCTATCAACTTGATCAATAGGTCCCTTAACAAGGACTTTAATGATTTCGTTAGAAACTATAATATGCATTGCATGGGGAAAACAGTTATTGATTTGCATTCAATGCTCATTAACTATGAAAAGGGGTTGAAAGACAAGGCATCTACCGCTACGCCTTCTGTACTAACCATACAAAAGGGTAGAGTGACTAAGCCAAAACCGCAAGCAAATAAGAAGAAAGGCAAAGGCAAGGGTGATAAGGGCAAACAAGTTGTGACTTATTCGAAACCTAAGCAGAACTTTGTCAAGAAGAATAGATCTCAGAAGGATGAGACTTGTCATCATTGCAAGGCAAGTGGTCACTAGAAGAGGAATTGCCCTCTTTACCTTGAAGAATTGTGAGAAATAAAGAAGAAGTCTGAGCAGAGCGCTGCAGCTTCAGGTACTTTATTTATGATTGAATTGTTCAATTTAACATACAAATTAAACTCATGCGTATATGATACGGGATGCGGTATTAACATTTGTAATACGCTGCATGGATTTAATCTGGAAAGGAAGCTTTCCTATAGGGAACAATTTTTGCAACTGGGCAATGGCGCACAAGCAGCGGTTGAAGCTATAGGAACATTTAATCTAGTTTTACCTTCGGGTTTAGTACTGAGTTTAAATGATTGTCATTATGCACCTACATTTATTAGGGGTGTTATTTCCTTTTCATGTTTGTTAAATAATGGATTCGTTCACACGATTGATAATAATGGAATTTCTGTTTGGAAAAATGGTATTTTCTATTTTAATGCAATTTCTGTGAATGGTGTGTTTGAAAAAGACATGCATGATAATGAATTTAAGAACAATAAATCTGTATTTAGCATGAGCAAGAAGAGAAAGTTTGACAAGAACTCTTCTTATCTTTGGCATTGTAGACTTGCCCATATTGGGAAGACTCGTATACAAAAGCTTCAACGTGAAGGTCTTTTGGAAAATATCAATGATGAATCATTTGATAAATGCGAGTCTTGTATCTCTATAAATATGACCAAGAAACATTTTAATAGCAATATTGAAAGAGCTACTGATCTACTTGGACTTATACATACTGATGTGTGTGGACCACTTAGACATATGTCAAGGAAAAGTGCTAGCCACTTCTTAACATTTACGGATGATTATATACGTTATGGTTATGTTTATTTACTTAAGCATAAACATGAGGTATTTGAAACATTCAAAGTGTTTAAAGCAAAAGTAGAACTGCAATTAGGGAAGAAGATTAAAACTCTTCGTTCTGATAGAGGTGGTGAATATTTAAGTCAAGAGTTTATAGATTATCTAAGTGAGAATGGAATTTTATAGCATCTTACTTCTCACTATACTCCATAACAAAATGGTGTATCCGAAAGGAGAAATCGTACATTATTGGATATGGTGCGATCTATGTTTAATCTTACAACTTTACCTTTATCCTTTTGGGATTATGTTTTAGAGTCTGTTGTTCGCATTTTAAATATGGTTCCTACAAAGAAGGTCGATAAGACACCATACGAGCTATGGCATGACAAGAAGCCATATTTGTCTTATTTAAAGGTCTGGAGTTGTGAGGCGTATGTGAAACATGACTCGGATGACAAACTCCAACAACGATCTATAAAATGTATCTTTGTAAGATACCCTAAGGAAACTATGGGTTAATACTTTTATTATCCACCTGAGAACAAAGTGATTGTTGCTAGGTATGGAGACTTCCTTGAATCTGATCTTGTAAATCAAGAATTCAGTGGGAGAAATTATGATCTTGAAGAGAGTCATATAATACATTACCTTCTGAAAACACTAGCGATGTAATTCCTGTAGAACCAGAAAGTCTGGCGGTTCCATCGAAATTAGTTCCTCTGCGTGGATACAAAAGGATTAAAAACGCAAATAGCAATATATGTCTTAACATAGAGGATGATGACGAGTTAGGGGATCTTGTTGAACCTGCTAATTATAAATCCGCCATACTTGATCTTGAGAAGGATTAGTGGATGGTTGCTATGGATGAGGAAATGAAATCCATGAAAGTAAATGATGTTTGGATTCTTGTATAACCACCACCGAATGCTAAAGTAGTGAGACATAAGTGGATACACAAGAAGAAAACCGACATGGACGGAAACGTACAATCCTATAAGGCTCGTTTAGTAGCTAAATACTCAAACTTTTGGCATAGACTACGAGAAGACATTTTTTCCTATAGCAGACTTATGAGCTATTAGGATTCTCATAGCTATAGCAGCATACTATGACTATGAGATATGGCAAATGGATGTTAAAACTGCCTTCTTGAACGATCGCTTAGATGAAGACATCTATATACAGCAACCAGAAGGGTATGTTGATCCTGTGAATCCATGACATGTGTGCAAACTTCAAAGGTCCATTTATGGTTTGAAGCAAGCATCACGTCAATGGAATAAAATATTTGATGAAGAAATAAAAAAGTTTTGATTTATTCAGAATCGTGATGAGCCATGTGTATATCGCAAAGCTAGTGAGAGTGATGTAGTATTCCTAGTCCTATATGTTGATGACATATTAATCATGGGAAGTAACATTCCAAGACTTAAAGTTGTTAAGGATTATCTTGGTAAATGTTTTTCTATGAAGGATGTAGGAGAAGCTGCATACATTCTGGGAATTAAGATCTATCGGGATTGGAAAAGACGGTTTGTTGGTCTATGTCAAGATGCTTATATAGATAAGATTTTGAAGAAGTATAAGATGCATAATTCCAAGAAAGGTTTTCAACCTATGGAAGTTAATCATAATCTGAGTAATGAGATGGATGCATCAACTCCTGAAGAGGAGGCATACATGCATAAGGTGCCTTACGCTTCGACTGTAGGATCTATAATGTATGCTGTTAGATGCACAAGGCCTGATGTGGCGTTTGATCAGAACTTGGTCAGTAGATACCAACAGAATCCAGGGAAGCTCTACTGGACTGCTGTTAAACATATTCTAAAGTATTTAAGGAGTACGAAAGATATGTTTTTGGTATATAGAGGGAAACTAGACACAGAACTAATATGACAGGTTTATGTGATGCGTCCTGGCAATGTGATAAAGATGATACAAAGTCTCAGACGGGTTATGTTTTTGTTATCAATGGAGGAGCGGTTGACTGGAAGAGCAAGAAACAGACAACGGTTACAATGCATGCTACTCAGTCTGAGTACATAGCTGCTTCAGAAGATGCAATGAAAGCTATTTGGATTAGGAAGTTTATTGAAGATCTTGAAGTGATGCCTACCAGACACTTTATGCGTAGACATCACTACGTCCGAGAACAAATTGAAGCTCGTGAAATCAGATTGATAAAAGTTCACACAGATGATAAGGTAGCCGATCCTTTAACTAAGGCTTTGCCTAGACCAAAGGTAGTTAAGCATGCCAAGGTGATTGGGCTGCAACTAGCTAGCGCACTCATGCAATAAATCTGTGATTAGTATTTGGATAAAGGATGTTATGACATTATTATATAATAAAATAAAGATTGGGTTTCGTTTATTCCTATTATTTAATAAGTGTATCCTATTTTACATGTTTTAATCTATGAATAAATTGTTATGCTAAATGTTCGTTGTCAATTAATAATATGAGAATATTATTAAATTAAGACAAATCAAAATAACGATAGAGTATACTTGAAAGTATATTGATCGATTTTGGATGATGTTCGATGAATCGAATATTGAACTTATCCCAACTATATGTTTTTTACTTTATGGATCTTTGTCATTAAGTAAAACACAAATAGTTATCCTTAGACTTGAGATACCAGGAAACTGTTGTGAATCTAGTGCATCTCTGTCGAATAATCTAACGTTAAACGTAACTAGTAGCTATAAGGATTATTTTTGGAAGTGTTTCAAAATTCATAAGTTTTGCTCGTAGACGATATGGGATTTATTTCCTCCAATTTCGTTTTGGAGTTTAATACAGTTGGGCCCCTCGTGGGATTAGTAAGATGTTTGTGTGGCCACACCCAAATTTGTTTTGTTAATCTTGCTGAATCTGTGAACGAGAAACATAATGGTTAATGAAAGGAATGACTGAGATCTATATCCTTATTAACGTTGTATTATAAATAAAAGGATAATAATAACAATGTAGAATCGTTAAAAGGTTTTGTCCAGGAAACCTTACTCGAGTTGTACTAGAGACATTGCTAAGTGTAACTAGACGCTAGTCAATGTAATCACGATATTTGAAATATGTCCAAGTGGGAGCTGTAAGTATATGGACTTATATTTAATTTTCATATGTTAGGATCGAACTCGAGATTACGGGATTTCACTCAATACGTAAAGAGTTAATTTAATTAATAAATATATTTATTATATTTATTAAATTAAACTGAGCAAATAACTATATAACTTTAACGACCGTTAATTAATTAATAGTTAAGTATTAACGAGCGTTAAAATAATATATAGTAAGAGGAATAAAAAGGAAGAAGGAAGGATAGTTCCTGAACACCCCACAAGGGGTGTTTCGTCGGTCGGTTAGGGCTCCAAGGGTGGGGGCAAAAGTTGCCTTTTATTTACTTGGGCTACATTGGATTTTAGTCCTATAAATACACCTCCTTACCCCTCATAATCTTCATAATTTGAATCCTCTCCCCTCCTCTCTCTTTTGGCCTATCGCAAGGTTACACCACGAAGGGTTTTTGATTGGTTTTCTTGGTTGATCGATTGTGTTAATAATCTAGTCCTAGCCCCTCTCTAGGGTTGTTGGGTAGATTATTTACAAGCGTTGTAGCTCGGTTTTCACGTGCTAGAATCACGGTTAGATCATTGTATTACGTGTTTACAAGATCGTAATATAGTCTTACTTTAGACTATATCTTGTTATATTACAATATAAATCCGAATTGGTGATTCATTCTTCGTCTTGTGGATTTGCTTTAGCGTAAAGGTATGTAACCCTAATTCAATTAATTATAATTGTGTTATTATTATGATCTTGTTAAATCGCGTCCGCTATATGTGCATTGATCTCGTTTAGGGTTTTATATAATTGTTATGATGTTAATAAACCTTCATTTATATCTCGCAAGAAGTAACAAAAACAATGGTGATAAAACGAAAGCACTTGCTGCGGTTGCAGTAACTGCTGCTGCAACTGCTTTACTGGACGACTTTTATGTGGGTGTGTTAGTGGTGATGGGAGTTGGTGTTAGATTAGACATATCAGTATCAACCCATGGTGTTGGCGGTGGTAGTAGTGGCGGTGACGGCGCTGGTGGAAGTGGAGGAGGGGGATGAAGAAGGCTGAACAGGTAAAAAACTTGAATGTTTTGAGGGGTGGATTGGAAAATGCCTAAGAGACGAAAAGAAGCATGTCTTGTCACCGAATCAGGTTCTTTATGTTCTTCAAATCTCAGCTGAATTCCCGTATAAGGTATCATTAATATAAAAACATACAAAAAAGTATTCCTCAAAAAATAAAGGATTAGTAGGTTGCTTACACCATCACTGCCAGATCTCCTAGTAGTAGATGATGTCAATAAGCTCCATCAACACCACCGTACGTAACAACTTCAGATAAGTGAGGAATTTGATATGGGTATGAGCCACTATGGCTACAAAGCTAGCAAGTCTTTCCCACCAAGAGGCGCATAATCCAAATTCTAGTCGAATCCGATTAGATACGCTCGGCCTAATACCATCACCGCCTTTTAGAATCTCCCATAAAATCACCTTTAGTTCAATCCAAAGGTCCTTCCGCCACTTCACTAACAACAGGCACCACACATGCGAAAGTCTCAGACAAAAAGAAACAAAAATTCAATAAACAAAAAATTCAAGACTAAAGAGAAGGTAAATGCAAAAGCAAAAAAAAGATTGATAAAAGTTTCCAACCTTAAGTCACGGCTTACTCAGCTCTGAATCTGGATGAACATCCTTTGACGCCTTCTGATCCACAAACTTCATACAACCACATATTACCTACCTGAACTTCTGTGAGGACTTTGATCCCCTTTAGACAAAAACAATATTGATGATCGTGCTAAAAGAGGTGCCGGAGTAACAGAAAGTATAGCCACGTCTTATGTACAACCTTTTGATTACAAAGAAAAAAAAGGAAAAACAAATTTATTTTGTTATTTTAAGGCTCAGATAGGCGAGTAATCGAATATGAGGAAATGACCACCATGGCTGCAAGCTTAGCAAGCTTGCCTCGCCAAGGGGCACATTTTTTAAGGCCTAATCGAATCCGCTTAGAGGCGGTCAAATATCATCATATCCGCTTAGAATCGTTACGGTTATCATTTCACAAAAATCTGTATCAAACCGGTTTAACCATACTGCAATTACTCGAGGTAAACAAAGATCGGTAGGCAAGACTATTGGTATACAAAAGACACGATGCCCTGAGTACATGATGCCTCAAGTGTACTTTGGCCATTTGTGTATTTAAGGAAAAAAACCTTAACCACGGGAGGTGTGTGTCACACACCTATCCACAACCGGAAACCATACCCAACAATAATTTCTAGAAATCAATTCGGATCGAGGACATGGCAGGAATAGCAGAAAGTTGATGCCACATGAAAGACAATATTTAGCATCAATAAAGGCAAAACAAAATGTTCAATTTAGATTCGCCGAGTGTTGGTGGGGTAAAAGGGAATACAACCGGCCATGGCTGCAAGCACGATGACGTGCTGCCCCACCAAGATACCAGGCGAATTCTGCTTTCATTTCCCACGTATGGTTGCCAGAGTAATTTTCATAGGATACCGTGTTCCCACAGTTATTAAGTCTATAGAAGCAGCAGGGTCTCCAAATTTTATAACTTCAGTGAGACTGCTAAATCGTTTGAAACTGTTTGGCTCAGGATTGCGAGTGCAGGACTTTATAAAAGGTTATCTGAAGTTCTGAACTACTATGGCTGCAAACAGGCCATTGTGATGACCTGCTAAGATACGGTTTGGTTCCTCCCACCATGATGCAAACACAACAATGTTTCCATTGCCATGGTGAACTATCCCAACAAATTATCAGCAATAACATACGTTACACATTATCCAAACAAATTATCAGCAATAACAAACTTATGTGACAATCAACACAGTGGGGGGGGGGGATTTATCTTTACCTACAATTATGCCCCACCAAGATGTACACAAAGCAAATGTTGATGAAACCCGCTTATATACATTCAAATTTTACCATAACAGTCGTGCATAACTGTTATCATCAATGCTTTATAAATACTGATCCAAAATGACGGAATAATTTTTTATCCGGCTTGCCTATGGTAAAGGCTACCTTTATACAACCAGATAACAAAATAAGAGTCTATATCCGGCACGGAGACAACCTTGAAAGGTTTCCCTGCCAAGACAGGGTGGCATTACTTTCATAGTTGTATAACATGTTACAAAAGGAAACAACATCCCATTGATGTGTAATCAACCCGAGCCAAAGTTACCGTACATAACTGAACCGAAAAGACTGCCATGGCTGCATTCGTGTGAACGCCCCGCCAAGATACGATCTTTATGAGGTTCTTAAATGCACATAGGAAAACATTGGCTGTGAAGCCTCCGACAACGAATATCACCACAAACAATTATCACAAAGCTAACGAACATTATATCATGACAAAGGTATCAAAGCTATTAGATTTTTAATATTTATTTGAATTTGCTTGTATCAACTATTAGATTTATTTACCAAAAAAACTATTAGATTTCAAAATCACCAAAGACTTTTAGGACGTATACCACAACAAATAACAATCACAAAGAAATCAATCAACCCATCAGGTGGGTACATAAAAGCAAACAAACACCATCTAACTTTACACTCTGCCAGGGTATGACCTTATTTGAGTCAGCTTATATATGATAAGGGTATTTACTAAACACATGGGTGAATTCACGAAACGAAATCCCACTTGCAACTTACAATAAGGTCGTAACTTAAGAGCTCTCACAAAAGTAAAAATGACCAAATACCCAAAAACACATATTTATAAGAATTACCTTATTTAGCTCAATGTTTCCGGGCACAAACAGTTAGCACCACCACATACCAAAACAACATTAGCAATAAGCACATCATTTTTCCAACATATAACACCCCATCTTTCAAACGTCACATCCGCTACCCAGCATATAGCGAATTAAGAGTGTAAAGTGGAAAGTAAAGTGTTTTTTGTTGAGAGTGTGAGGGGAATCACTGTTCATTGAGAACCGTGATTCCCCTCTATAATAAAGAGAGTAATATACAACGGCAACAAACAACTCGCTACCAGGCATATATAGCGGAAACGAACTGACCGGTGGCGTCGATCAAAATGAATAAAACCTACATATCAAGATCTCCCGAATCACAAAAATCATAAACTCACAATAATCAAGATGAAACACATCAAGGTCTCCCAAATCTATTTTTGGTTAGGTGAGTGTGTATTAGAGAGATATAGTATGTGAGAGATGAACAGTAGATCCATGAGTGTGAATAACCCACAAATAATACGAACCCAGAACGAATTGGTTGGTAGTGTTTATATATATATATATATATATATATATATATATATATATATATATATATATATATATATATATATATATATATATATATATATATATATATATATATATATATATATATATATATATATATATATATATATATATATATATATATATATATATATATATATATATATATATATATATATATATATATATATATATATATATATATATATATATATATATATATATATATATATATATATATATATATATATATATATATATATATATATATATATATATATATATATATATATATATATATATATATATATATATATATATATGGCTGCAAGGGGAAGAGCATCAACGGCCACCATCATTACACGAAAATCTAACAAACGTCTAGGATGAGTTTCCTGTAGCCACTACACAATCAAACAAAACTAATTAAGGGAAAGGCAAAGGGTTATTGAGCAAAAGGCATTAAAATAATCAAAAGGGCAACTTATCAATTAATAACAGGGAAAAAGGCCAAACATGATTAATGAAGAACGGAGGTAACAGAGTCAATAAACGGAAGGTGTCAGGGAATGGTGTATGTTTTGTGTGTGAAAAAATTGTGACAGAGACGAAGGTTGTGAGAGGGAAAGTAAAGTGTTTTTAATTGAGAGTGTGAGGGGAATCGCTGTTTATTGGGAACCGTGATTCCTCTCTATAATAAGGAGAGTAATAAGTCCCTTTTGTATCCAAAATAAATATAATATCTAAACTAACTTTCCTCTATATTATATGAAGTTTGCATCTTTGGTATGATAAATAAAGGGTGTTTTCTCGTATCATGTTCTCTTTGTGTTTTGAAGTTACACGTTTTCGGTAACTTTTTTGTTTTGAAGTTACACGTTTTCGGTAACATTTTCACAAGAGTATATTTAAAGATGCGACACTACCAAATATTATGTTCTTACACACCATAACAAAATGCTATTTTAGAAAAAAAACATGAATTATTACTAGAAGTGGCAAGAGCATTACGGTTCCAAGCAAATATTCAACTCATTTTGAGAGACACTATATTCTCACAGCTATTTAATCAGTAAAACTTTTCTGAACCAATTCAGAACAAGTATATTTGAATGCTTATATGGCATACCATAACCTTAGATCGCCTTGGAGTCATCGGATACTAAACCTTTGCACACCAACACATAAATGATAAATTTGAAGCCACGGCCATACAATCCATTTTTATTGGTTATCCACCATGCAAAAAGGCCACATTTTATATAATCTTAACACTCACAAACTCTTTACTAGCAAACATGTTACCTTTCATAAAACAAAATTCATTTCATAATTCACCACATGAAACTTCATCAACCAAACATCCTTGTATTTCTAGACTAGCAACTTTACCCCAGCCAAACCTCGTAAAACTCCTTCCAAATTACCAATACCATCCACCATAACTTTCACCCCCACATATTCCACTTATACATAACCAACACCAAACCAGACCACATCCCTAATCACACTAAAACTACTTTAACTCAAACCAATCACATTAATACTTTACTCCTCCTCCTCCAAACTCTTACAAAACCTCCAAACTTCCCTCAAGACTCTACGATTACCAACTCAACCTCCCAAAATCTACGAATTCTTTTAAACATCACATCAACAAAACATCTTAACTATGCTAACATACATACAACCTCAACTAGACATTTTATAAAGGGTAAATAGCATAAAAAGGTACTCATCTTAAGTCAAAATTCAAATAATGGTACTAATTTTTTTCTTCTCAATTTAAGGTACCGATCTTTTTTCTTGTTGCAATGTTGAGACATTAACAAATTGAAAGGTTATATATTAACGATCGTTAGTTTATTATTGCATAGTTAGTCCTTTATATTAACGATACTTTATAATAAACTCAAAATTCGTTTTTTACAGTTTTAGACCGTTATCTACATTCTCGTCTAATTTTTACCGTTTTCATTCGGTTTTTAATCGTTTTCGTCTTACAACGTTCATCATTCTTTTACCGTTTCGTCCATTTTTTACTTTTTGCGAACCCTTCCGACCGTTTTGTCCATTTTATGGCTTTTAACTGCTTACGTCTGTTTTTAAATTTTTTCGACTCTCTTTACCATTTTGGCGTTTTTTTGTTCGTTTTTTACTTTTTTTCTTCGTAAAAAAATAGGCGGTAACGGCAGAAAACGAACGAAAATAGTTAAAAACAGTCAAAAACGATATGAAACACACGAAAAAGGTCAAAAAAATGGTAAAAGAGACGACAACCACAAAAGGACTAAAATTATTAAAAACCAAACGAAAACGATAAAAATTAGACTAAAAGGTAGAAAACGGTTTGAAACTGTAAACAACGAATTTTTTGAGTTTGTTATAAAGTATCACTAATACAAAGGACTAATGATGCAATAATAAAGTAACGATCGTTAATATATAACCTTTAAATTTGTTAATTGTCCCAACATTGCAACATGAAAAAGACCAATACCTTAAGTTGAGAAGAAAAAAGTTAAGTATCTTTAATTGAATTTTTTACATAAGATAAGTACCTTTTTATGCTATTTGCCCTTTTATAAACACCATAAATAGTTTTATTAAGCACCAATATTATTCTTGAGCAGCTAAAGATCAAAAGTGGGTAGATGCAGTGAACTTAGAACTTGCAGTCTTATAAGCAAACCACACATGGGCCATTACTGATCTCCTACAAGGAAAACCAGATACTGGGTTAAAATAGGTCTTTAGGGCCAAACATAAAGTGATGGTTTTATAGAAAGATACAAGGTTAGGCTAGTAGCACAAGGTTGTAGATAGAAAGAATGAATAGACTTTCATGAGACTTTGCCTCTATAGCGAAGACGGTAACAATTATAGCACTTTTAGCTACTACAATCAATAAAGGATGGATAATAGTTCAACTTGATATCAACAAGAAATTTTTGCATGGAGATTTGACACAATAAGTTTACATGAGACTACCATAAGGTTATCCTTTACTTCCTTCAAAGACAAGTGTTTGTAAACTCCTTCAATCCTTATATAGCTTGAAACAGGAAAATAATCAGTGGTTTCTAAAGCTAACAAATTTCCTTCTCACACTTGAATTCACTCAAAGTCGTGCTCATGTTTCACTCGACCCCCCTTGAAAATAGATGACATTTACCTACTTCTCTTTGGATGATATTATTCTTACAAGCAACACTATAACATCCATAAATCAAATCAAGCAACAACTCAAATTCTGTATCAAGGACCTTAGATCTCTTAATTAGTACTTCGGTATTGAAATTCTACTGGACTTATTGTTAAAATCTATATCCTTGTTGCTGTAGTTTAAGTTTTATCTCATATATTATGCTTATGGTATGATTAGTATTGTTGGGTTATTGATGTACAAACTAGAAGACTGTTGGTGCTTGGAGTATAAAGACAGGGGTTGGTCTTGCTCAAGTTGTAGACCTACGTAATCCTTGGATTATCTAACCTTGGAGATGATTACAAGAGGGAGAGATAGATGAAGATCTAGAGAGAGAAAGTAGAGAGAGGTTGGAGAGAATAAGAGAATATTAGATAGATTGTGTGAAAAGTGTGAGAACCAACCCCTCCTAACATACTAGGAGGGGGTATATATAGCCCACCCTACATGTGGGCTCTATGAGTTATATTGTTACATTACTATATCACGAGCCCATACTAGATGTATCTCGTTGGAGTGACCGATCCTTTCTAAATACGTAAAAATGTATTTCCAACAATCTCCCCCTAAGGGAGGTTGCTTCAAGAGACAAAGTCCTAAATAGTCTATAGCTCTTGATCCGTGCTAACTATGATGTGAACAAGACTTTCTTTGGATTTTCGTATTTCCAACAATCTCCCTCTAAGGGAGGTCACACCATTTTACAAAATCTTAAACCTAGCATATTATGCTTGAGTATTCGATCTTGTTCTTGTGAATATGCTGATGTGATCTTTGACTTTAGTCTTGAGCATGTTTCATTGCCTTGACCTTATGCATTCATCATTTGTGATATTCGCATCCTCGTGACTTCATGTTCCACATACTTATACCTTTATAAATTCTTGAAAGCTTCAGAGTATGATACATCGGAAGACTTGCCTTTTAGACTTTCTTGAATTTGTTAAAGTATTAAGTGTAGAAAGTATAAGAATGTGGGGACGACTTCATCTCGGACTCCGCAACGCCGTCGTCTTGTTACGCTGCATAAGACAATTAGCAACAAAACATAGACACGGATGAAATGGCTTTGAACATTTCAACCTAATTAGGTAGCATTTTACCTCCAGTCGGTGAAGACCATTGGACAATATTTAAATATCATACTTGTGGCAGGTAGTTTCAATTAAGAACCTCCTTGACAAGATTTCGCGGGTAAACCCGTTCTCTTTACTCGACCGTCCAAAGCTGACTTCGAACGTGAAGAGTGAATCATTTGGATAAAATTATTCGCATGATTGAAACCATCAATTTATATACGTGGAACAAGTGAAATTCAATTAAGAACCGCACCATCGTTGCTTTCTAGTTGTCACGAGCTCGATTCATTTAGAATCTTGCAAGTTACCTACCAAGTGTTGTTTGATGTTAACACTAGAAGGATTTCCACTCATCACTGAAAACACTAAAGAGTGTCACTCTGAGTGTTCTCGCAAGATCACTAAGATATTGCTAGAGGCCTTGAACGTGTTTAAATTTAGTTAAGAATTAAACCACTGTTGCTTTCCAGTTATCACAAGTTTGATTCATAAAGAATCGCACAAGTCACCTACCATGAGCTTTTGGATGTTCGCTGAAGAAGAATTTCCATCTTCATTGTAAATACTTTCGTATTACTCAGATGTTCAGGCAAGATCATGAATACTTTGCGTAGGACTCTTAATATCTTTCTTACTTTTCACAGTGTGTGAAGAAGCAAGGAAATATGGAAGTGTGTCTTAATGAGATATTTGATGATCTCAAATGGCTATAGACTCGATCGTGCATTTTGGATTTTCGTGATCGGAGGCTGGAGAGGAGTGCCACCATTTCAATACCAATTTATTAGGAGTGAACAAATCGATAGATAACGTGTTGATCTCCGTGTGATTAAAACAAATACCTTTTGAGAGATATATGAGTTAGCTGGGATGGGTTGTGCATTACATCACTGGGTCCATGATGTGTATCTCCAATAAAATATGAGTTGACCCTATTTCTGCCTAAGGTTGTAAGGAGGGCTTCTTTCTTTTCACCCTTTATCATTACAATTGTTTTTTCATTCTTCAACCCCTTCAATGTTTACCAATATGTCATAACTAGCACCTTGTTGTGATTGTTCCAGTGCTAACTTAAGTACTTGGTCGGAATTCAGCTACATTCACAATCTTTCTCCATCTTTTCTAAGGACTACTATTTCTACCTATGGAATTCCCATGGGAAGATTCCTTCGATTTTAGAGGAATAATTGGACTTTAACCTATCCTACCATCCTTATGTCACCATAATCGTCATCGTCGTGGATAGAGATGTTTTGGGTAAGTGTATGTCATCATGAAATCCATTTTGATATGCAAATCCATTTTGCTCCCCCTTAACATATGCCACGATATTCGAAAACATTTCGCATATGTTGGGATGAGCCAACACATTAAGTCAAACCATTATTGATCTCAATATTAAATCACATTTTCTCCCCTATATTAAAAGTATTAACCCAATCGATGTTTTTAATATCAACTGATTTAATGAAATTTTAAGAAAATTTGGGAAGAAAAATGCAAATCCATTTATCTTCATGATTTGGAAAAGCTCCCCCTCAAATTAATGAGGGTGTTCTTGAAACATAAATTAAATACCTTTTAACACAAGTGTAAGGTACTTATCACGTGCAAAGATCATAAGTGATAATGTATTCACAAGATTAATAATTTACGAGGTTGGACCTGAATGATGAGAACATCATATGATAGAATCACGTGGTTGTTGTTCACGAATGTTGGTCTCCCCCATAACGTCTGAAATTATCTCATCCTTTTTTAAAAGCGGTAATCTTTCATGACACCACATGTACGATTGATATCGTTGTCTTGAAAGCAATTTGTGAACTTGACACTTTCGGCATCGAAGATTTCGAACGCTTGACAATTTCTCCCCTCAACTGTTGACCGGTGTTCTATCTAAAGAGTTGTAGTCGTCGTTTGAGTAGCCGCATCGTCGAGTATGTATATATCAATTGTAAATTGCTACGGTTTGTGGAGATGATAACTTCATAAAAACAAGATTTCTCTCGTTTTAACAAATAAATGCACTAAAGCGTACATATATTCGTGTTAGATTGTGTTATTACATAGACACAATCCCTTACCCGGTTATAAAATAAACCATGCCCGAGAAAATTAATTCCCGTTGTTGTGTCAAAGCTTTTCGGTGAAATGCTTTACTTGAATATGAAAAGCGGGTTACTGTCTGAAATAATAGCAAGCCATATTGAGCAGGTTTTAAATCATTTAAACTTCTGCTCGAACTTTATTTACAACCCCGTGTCATTGTTGAATGAAATTTCTAGGATCGTAAATTTTATCGATTCCAGAAGACATTCTCTTGTTATCAAAAAATAGTTGAACACATAATTTTGAAAGATTCAGAAAAACCTTTTGAAAAATTCTTAAAAAATTGTGTTCAACGTTTTGAAAAACCACTTACTTGAGCTTAAGATTTTGAATGTCTTACTAAACGAGCTCAAGTCCGAGAAGTTGTAAGCTTCCCGTTTTGAGGATAAGTTTATCATCGGCGATAAACTTTCCTTTTAATTGAAAAACGAGCCCTAAGCCGACATTTACTTAGAAGCCAATTTCATGAGCTTGAAAACTTTTGAATGTTTTAACAGAAAGCTCATGACCGAGAAAAATGAATTTCTCGTTATGAGGAACGGTTCTCTTATTTAAAAGATACACTTTCCTTTATGAGCTTAAAACTTGGAATGTTTTAATACAAGCTCATGACCGAGAAATTTTAATTTCTCGTTGCTAAGGATAAGTTATCGTCCGTGATAAACTTTCCTTTAATTGAAGTCCGAGTTACAGTCTGATATTTAACTGTAAGTCATTGTGCATGAGCTTATAAACTTCGAATGTTTTTAACATAAGCCCATGCCCGAGAAAAATTAATTTCTCGTTGTGAGGATAAGTTTATCATCGGCGATAAACTTTCCTTTTAACTGAAGTCCGGGGCATAATCTGAGATACAATTATACGCCATTGTACACGAGCTTAAAACTTTTGAATAGTTTTAATGTAAGATCGTGTCCAAGAAAATTTAATTTCTCGTTTTGAGGGTAAGTTATCGTTGACGATATAAACTTCCCTTTCTTTGATGCACGGGTCACAATCTGTGATCTGAATGTAAGCCATTTACACGAGCTTAAAACCTTTGAATAGGTTTAATGTAAGCTCGTGTCCGAGAAAATTTAATTTCTCATTTGTGAGGATAAGTTTATCATCGGCGATAAACTTTCCTTTGTTTGAAGCTCGGGTTACAATTTGTCATTTGACTGCAAACCGTCTTGTAAGGTTAACTGCAAATCCCCTCAGACACTTGTTTCTCTGATATCAGCTTCTTCAGTAACCAAACTTTGAGAGTGTCTTTCGTTGAACGGTATACATGTAAGAACTCGTACTCTTCCCAATATTATTTTATTCTTTTATTCGTGCTTCTTGAATTTTCCAACGTATTACATTTTCTTGTATTCTTATATGTAAATTCTGAGATCATGATAATCTTAATAAGTTATACTTTTTAAGTATTTCTGATCAATTATAATCTTTACTTGGAATTATAAAAAATTTATTTTATTTTTCCATATTATTTTAATCAAAGTTTTTGATTTAAAAACACCCGCGTATATTATACAACGAGTTTACTAAAAATCAATAAACAACGAGAATTCCTCATGATCGCGATACCGACGGATGCCCAAAATTTTACATTTCATTATCGATTGTTTCGATAATTAATATTTTCGACGATTTCATTTTAATTACGTATTAAGTCGTGTCGGGAAACCATATTGTCATATTTATGATGCATTGTAACTTTTGAAAAGTATTTTTACGAAACCCGAGCCCCGTAAATATTTTCAAAATTGACTAATAGTCATTTTCTACCCTTTAAACTATCTTATTGCTTTTAGGCCCAAAACTATTCAACAATTGCACTTTCTACCCTAACCTTACTATATAAACTATATTTTTTCACCTAACATCATTTCCACTCATAACAAAACAACAAACTAAAAACTCCATTTTTTTCTTTGTTTCTTTATATATGCCACCACACTAAAAGCCCTAAAACACTCAAAAATTGTGATTTTGATAATGATCTAGGTAAAAATAATCCAAGACCACCTCCTAAAATCTTATTGTGATTCTTTTGGTACCAAAATTTCCTACATGAATCAAGGTTTTCAAGATCTTATAATTTTATGGTTGGAAAATGTTTTAATCATCATGCATGTGATGATCTTGGTAAGATCATCATGTTTTGATTTTAAAAAGTTTTATTTTTGATCTTTGGTTTTTGTTAAATTTGACATGCAAGTGTTTTAGGAGTAGTTTGGTTGATGGGTGTGATAGTAGGGTAATATTAGAGGTATGGATCATGGTGGATTTGAGTCAAAATGATGTTTTCTATGATTTCTAAAAGATTATATTACATCAGCAGGTTTAGAGCAGATTTTAGTGGGTTTAAGTTTGGGCATAGGTTGATATTATTTGATTTTGTTTTAGTGGTTGTCGAGGCGCTCGTTTTGATATAAGATAGAGCTTCTAACTCATTACAGATCAAAAGTTATGCTAGTTTTAGTATTCATGTACCGGGAGACGCAAATCGGCACAATCCGAAATTGTGGCTGATTTTGGGTCGACTCTCGGGGACTTTAGGCATGGTTAGATAGTGAATACTACTGGTTTTAAAGTTTTATAAACATTATATGATGAGTCTACTAGTGAGTTCAAAATATGGAATGTCAAGATATTACTTTCAAAGTGGTATAAACGATTTTATAAAACAACTACGCATTCTGTACCAAATTTAGAGTCGAGTAAAGTGTCGAGCTGATGGGTTTTAAAGTATGAACTTTGGCTCAAATTTTAGAAGGGTCTTATACAGGTTATAATTGACCTTGATACCATATTTCATCTAAATCGGACAAGTCTAGATAGGTTAGATCGGTGTGTACATTCGGAGTGTACTTGTTGATTTGTATTTGGACATGTAATTTAATGCTTGTGTTGCGTGAGTTTGAGTATTCACTATTGGACATGGTGACTTACTCAAGTGTTTAGTCATCATATAAATGAATTAGTCACGGGTCCAAGTAAGGTTAAGTGATAGTTTGACTTGCGTTGACTTGGCGTCTTATGACGGGTCAATTTCGAGAGTGCAAGTGTTTAAACGAGCAGTGTTGGATAAATGGGATAGTATGGATTCATTTGGTTCGTGTCAATGGTTTTGAAAATGAATACTTTGATAATATTTGAGTCATATTATACTTGGTATATATCGATATTTGAGTTCGAGTCTTAACGCGCGCCTTATTTTGATAGGTTGCGGTTTTCGTGTTTCCCGGGCATCCATATCGTCGGTGATCGTCATGCTACTACTTTTTCTACTCACCTTCTGAGTATCATGATTCACTTACCTCGTGGCTAAGGTGAGTTCATATCCCCTTTTACTTGCACAATGTTTCTAAATGTGGGGTGAGATTTTACATGGTGGAAGACAACCATTTAAAAATTGTATGCTAACCAGAACTTGTATGCTATCTAGACTTGTATGCTTTCAGACAGTTTTCATTGACATTATTGCTTTTAGTTATAGCCTTAAGTTGCCTCTCTTGATCATGAACCGTTAATTTACTTATGTTGCTAATCGTGAATGTTGTGGGTGGATCCATCGGGATTAACAATCCCCGTCCTGATTACCTTGACGCATTTAACATTTGATTTATTACTTGAGTATTTAAGCTGAATAATCACCAGAGGAATTTACACTGAGTTAAGCTTTGGTTCATGAACTAAACAACAATAATAATGTTTTGGATTATGGTTAATGTACATAACCATTTCCCCTATTTCTTGTTTACAAATGAATGCTTGCGTTCCACACCTTTACTGCTAAACCTATGAATATCACTCAACTTTATGTTGACGATTTTACATGTTTAATCTCAAGTATTATTACTTAGCTTTGCTTGGATGGGAGCCCGCATGATATTATCGCACTTGGAGATTTATGTGTATATTTCAACTATGGTTTTATCTAAAAACCGTCAGAAGATTTTTCTGTATTTTTGGTAACTAAGTGTTATAAATCATGATGAAATAATAAATCTTTTCACATATAAAACTCTAGGACCTATGTTTAAAACTATGATATTTTATGATGTAATGTACATGTTTTTATTACGTCAACTTTTTGTCAACGGTAATTCATTATTTCTTGTACCATGATGTGGAACCCCCTTGCTGCCTAGTTGTTCCCTTGTCTGATTCTGGGGGTCTCTGATAGTCGTAGAAATACGTCTTTTAGGAAAAAGAGTGTATAATGGGCAAGTACTAAACTCGACGATTTAGGAAAACCGACGAATCGAATAAATGCGGGTTCGTTCTCGAGGAGGTGTGTGGATTAATGTGCTAATATATATAAACAAAAGTTTGGGATAGTGTCGTTTTTAGATGAGAAAAGAAAGAAAAATAAAGATGAGCTACGACTACAACTAAACTACGACGAATGACGTAAAACGCGAACGTAGATACGTAAAACGAGAAAAATTAAAAATTTTAAGCTAAAAACAAATTAAGAATGAAAACTAAGTCTAAAATAATATAAATAAGAATAAAAATCCAATAAATAGATTTTAAAACCTTTAATTAATTAAATATTCACTTTTTAATGCTAATTAAAGCCCAAAAATTAAATATAATTAAGAAAAAGCCCAAAATATTATTTAATTAAACAAATAACTCACTTATATTATTTAAAAACTAAAAAGTATTTTTACTAAATTTTAAATACTATTTTTCTATTTTTAAAACTCTAAAAAAAATTTTTATAATAAAATAATGATTAAAAATAATAAAATAATGCTAAAAGTTATTTGACAATTTTAAAAATCCTAAATTATACTAATGAACAGTAGAAAAATGAAAAAGTTTGAAAAATCAAATATTTTTCACTAAAAGACAGAACAATATACAATTAAAACCCTAATTAAATTAAATAAAATCTAAAAATTAATTAAAAAGTGAACAGTAAAATATTTTTGGACTAAAAATCTTAAAATGTTTTTCTAAATCTAAGAAAATTTGTAAAACTGAAAAATATAAATTTTCACACTAAAAGACAAAAACAGAAACTTAAAAAGTCATTTAAAATACAATTAAATCTAAAAAATGGAAAATGAACAGTAACTGAAAAAGTAATTAAATGGAAAAATCAGAAAATAAATAAGAAAAATAATGAAACAAAAATCAAGAGCTAAATCCTATTTTAGACCACTAAAGACAAAAAGTTAGATTATGAAAGTGACATGTGACCCTTTTGTCTGTTAGCTCAGCAGGGGGAACTGTTAACACTAATAGTGGGAACTGAGTTCCCACTGCCTTCACAAAAAAACGGGTCTGGGGACAAATGCCCTTATATCTTGCTTGTTTTTTGGTTTTGTGGGCAAACAAAGGCACCCCCACAACCAGTTGGGTTGTGGGGAGTCAAATAAAAGCTAAAAACACTAGCTCACTTAACAGATTCAAGAAGAAAAACCCCTATACAGTTACTGTATATCAGAAAGGGGGACTTGGGGTGGTTTGCTGATGCAATGTGCAATTGGGTGAGTTTTGGTTCGCCAAAACTCACTCAATTCACTTACAAACTCCCCCCAAATCACTCACAAATCCTGACATACCCAATAACCTATCAAGCACAGAGATTTGTTTGGAAAATTTCCACAAATTTAAGCAGTTAATGGCCTTTTGAATTTTTACTAGGTTTTTACCAAATTTTGCATGCAACTCTTTCATACACTTACCAAATCAACATACAAAGTTGATAAAAACACACAACTAACAAAATGGGAGCATTAGAACTGGTTTCAAAGCACTTGCATTTCACAAACTATCTCTAAAACCTGAATCCAAACACCCCTTTACTTTCTGAAACTTGAAATTAAACAAGAGATTGTGCCCTATCTTCCACCAAATCCAGTCAAACCTACTCTAACATGTTTAAAACCAACAAACATACAATATCATGCATTTGTCCATCATCCTAACAACCTAATTCTAAAAATCATCATAGCACAAAGCAAATCAAGCAAGTATAGGAAGAAACAAGTCCTTACCTTGTGACCCTACATCCAGGCATCACCAAGGCTTAGCTCAAGCCTTCTCCATTAAGCTCGGGCTTGAGCTGATCACTTCAAGGAAGGAGGCTGTTTGGTATGACAAGATGTTGATGATGATGGACTTCAAAAGAAAATGCCACCACCACAACCAATATACAAGATTTGTACATGCTAATATCAAACAAGGAGAGCAAAAATGACCTGGAAATAATAGCTTAAATGAGTATAAGCCTAGATTAATTAAGCTAGCTTATCTCTTTAGCTTATAAACAAAAAAATCTTCTTGAAACTGATTTCTTCTCAAACCTTTGAGACCAAACAGAACTTTGAAGCTTCTTAACAGAAACTTATTAAAACCACAATAACCAATAATGAATTTCCACTTTCACTTCATTTCATAATTGGTTTGAGTTTTTGAAAGATTTTGTCAAGATGACTTTAAAAAAATCGTTTTTAGAAAACTTCTCTCTCAAACTGATTTTCAAGTTTTGAAAATCAAGAACAATTTGGAACTCAGATTATGCTAAATTTAACACCAAATTTTAATAAAGAAAAAGGGATATAATTTAACTCCAACTTTCATTTAAATAAAAAGGATTACAAAAATTATAGAAAAAATCTGGAACAAACTAAATAAAGGGTACATGCACCCTTTATATACTACACAATAGTAATTACTAGAACATGAATAAAATATTACAAGCCTAAAACCCTAATCCGCATTTTCCTTTCTTGCCCTTTGCTTGAAAATTGAGTCTTGGTCAAAAGCGTTCCCATGTGATCTCTGAAAGATTCCAGCTGTTGGGATGATCATATGCGTACATTTGGACCCTTTGGGACCAAATTTTGGTATGAGCTGTTGATTTGCTGAAAAGATTCCTGTTTTGCTATTTTGGGTTGAGCAGGGGACATTGGTTGGGGACCAGGAGTGAGTGCGTGGAGGTAAAAGTGAGTGGGTTTTGATGTTGATATGATGAATTAACCATCTGGACAATTAGGGGCAAAACCCCTTTGGATTGATCTTAATTTGAACCTGGGTTTATTTAGGGTTTATGGGTGAGAAAAGATGGATTTAATCTGTTTTGAGGGAGGTTAACATTTAAATTCGTGTTTAGAGGGAAGGATTAATATAACTGAATAATCAGTTATATTAATAAAGTGGGGTGGTGGATTTCTGACGTGGAGAAGGAGGAGGTTGTGATTGGTGGGGAGGTAAGTGGGGGTGACGTGTCGGCTGATGAGTGGTGGGGTTGGGTTATGATATTTGACTCAATTAGTCCCTCTACTCCCAGCTTGTTATCAATTAAGTCTTAACAGCCCAAAACCAAGTATCCCTTTACAAAATAAGTTTTAATCTTTAGATTTTGGCCACCAAAACTTTTATCAACTTGTCAAAAGGGTGTTTTATGCATACTATGCATTCTTCAAGGACCAATCTTGCACAACCTTGACATTTTAGGGACACCAATGTAATATATTAGTTTTACAAGGGTATAAATTGCCAAGTCTTCCAAAGTTTAGGGACCATTCTTGCCAATCTTCAATTCTTCAAGGGTAATTTTGGAAAATCCATGATTTGGGCCCGGTTCTTTGTGCGACTTCATTTCCCATGTTCGTTTTTGATTGATTCTTGTGACTGTTTGTCATTCCCTCAATATCCGTACCTAAAATACACAAGCAACAAACACAAGCATATAGTTGGGTATTTTTAATGATATTTAATGCATTTTAAGCCCAATTTGGACGATGAGACTATGTATAAAAGCAGTCTCATCACTCCCCCATACTAAACCATTGCCGTGCCCTCACGCAATGCTAGAATAAAGTATCATAGCACCTCCCTCACTTTATTGAATGATAAACTACCTACACTACTATTATTACTACTACTTGCGTTTTAGACATAATGTATGATTTTCATCGCAAAATGGGACGTTTAGGTTCATAGAATAAGAACACGTGAATGCTTCGTTAGAAATAATTTCATCGTCCTCGATTTTCACCCCAATTCCATGCCAAGCGTACGACGAGATCATTGTCATTATAAGTTAGTAATGCTAATGATTGTAGAGTTTTACTACTCTTTAGGAAAAGAGCGTAAATAGGGAAAGTATCGAGTGATGGTTTTAGGAAAAATCATCACTAATGACCCTTAATGGTGTGTAAGTTCGTTTCCCAAGGAGGTATATGTGTGTGAAAAACTTGCCAAATGTTTGTGATTAATGATTGGTTTAGAAGGGGATTAGAAGAGAAAATGACGAAGTCGTAAAAAAATAAAAAAATTAACTAAAAATCACTATTAGAAAGTTAAAACGTAGAACCTAAAAAATCACCAAAAATAAAATAAATTCTAAAAATTACCAAAAATTCACCAAAAATCAAAAAAATAAACTAAGAGTTTACCAATTATCAAAACTTTTTCAAACCTTTTAAATAATTAAATATTCAATTTTTAAATGCTAATTAAAGCCCTAAAAATCAAATAAATTATCAAAAAGCCCAAATAAAGATTTTTCAATTGATAACCCTCTAAAATGACCTAAAATGATTAAAAACTATTTTTAGAAATTTTAAAACTAATAAAAACTATTTAAAATGATTTAAAAACTATTAAAACTTAAAATAATTATAAAAAATAATCTAAAAGTGATAAAATTATTCTAAAAGTTGCTAAATTCCTATTTTAATGTATTAAACCTAAGAAAAATGTAAAAAGTTGGAAAAAGTGAGATTTGAAAAATAATATTAAAATAATAATAAAATAATATTAAAAATCCAAAAATTATAAAAAATTCTAAAAAACTTGCAAACTAGTTTATTTTAACCTAAATAATCAGAAAATGAAAGTGAAATTACCAAAATACCCCTAATGGGCCCTCAAATGGGCCAAATCCAAAAACAGTCAACACAAATGGGCTTTTGGGCCCAAAAAGTCAAACTTGGCCCAATTGACTTGGAAAATCCCTATCTGACTTAAAATTTAATTCTAAGAACAAAACTCTAGCCCAAAAGCTGAAAATGTGCTTATCACAGCTTATTGACACAAAGCTTATTCTTATTGGGCTTTTCAGCCCATTAAGCCATAAGCTAATGCCATAAGCTCTAATTTGACACACAACCCTCTTTTTGGAAGCTTAAGAGATCTGTCAAAAGAAATTTCCAATAAGCACACTCAATAAGCCAGAAAATAGAAAAGCAAAAATCCACAAAACGACAAAATAGTCGGGTTTGAGAAATAATGCACCTCAGAAGCTCTAGTTTGTTGTAAAAGCTCACAAATAGCTTAACTAAGAATAATCAATCAAGAAAATCACAAAAAGCCAAGTAGAATAAGCTGTAAGAACAGATAAGCTGGCTGAAAAAGCCAAATAAGCTAGTTTTCTAGCAAAAGCTTAACCAAAAGACTTGTAAACTTCCAGACTTGATATTAAGCTTAGAAAAATGTGTTCTATTACAAAAACTAAGTTGTTGCATGTACCAATAAGCAAAACAAATTCAATAAGCTTATAAACCAAGTTTGACCAAAAGTCAAACGCTGATAGGTTATAATCAAACGCTGACAGGAACAAAATAGGCGTTGATAGACTTAATGAAGTGTAAGGACTTGTTTTTCACCCTGCTGGTCAAGGTTTGAGTGCAAACCTTGTAAATCAAGGCTTACCAGTTGGGTAAACTTGATGTGTTTTGGCACAAATAAGCCAATAAGCCAGTGGGCTTATAAGCTATGAACAAAGCAATCCAAATAGCCAAATATCCTCACAAGCAGCAATAAAACAATCCTAATGCTAGAAATAACAATGCAACACCAAATGAGGTGGTCACTTTGCTGATGCAAATGACCACTTCAGCAGACTTTGATAAGCTATAAAAACCACAATAAGCCACCAAATTCAACAAGCAGATAACCAATAGATAGCTTATCACCCAAACTATTCCCAAACCTGATTTCAGACCTTAGATCCAACTAACAAAGAAGTTATTGGATCTGATGTGTTTGACCATATTCAAAACCACTTTTATCAGATTTTTGCAAAACTCCAAATCTCTTTTTCAAACTTTCAGAAAGTGAACCAATGGCAAAAACTTGTATATTATGACTTGTTTAGACCACCCAAACTCTAAGAACCAAGGGCACAAGGCCACAAGGACTTGATAGCCAGTATCCCAAACAACCCTTAATCAAGCACTTAACAAACAAACTTCTGATTTTAATACACAACCTATTGATTTTAATGATCAAAAATCTAAACTAGGTGACAACTAACAGAAACCAACCAATAAACACAAAGCATAAACACAAGAACACCAAATCATAAACCAAAGTACAAAATAAGCAGAAACATGAACTTTTTAGGGGAATCTTAACAAGGGTTTATACCTGCCTTCCACAACATCCTAGGAAGGCCAGCTATGCTCCTTGGACCTTGTTCAACAACTAGAACAAGACCAAGGTACTTCAACAAAGGTGATGCAACACTGCCTTGGTTGATGGTTCAAAGTAGAACCTCAAGGACTTGATGTCTTCAACACAAGCAGCAAACAACTCAACCAAGGGCTCTAATCCCTTCACAAGCTTGGTGTCAACAAGCTTGTAAGAGCTTATAGCAAATGGTCAAGGGTTAGTACACAAAATAACCAAAACAGAACCTAGGATTTCAAGGTTTTCAAACCTTAAAAACCTTATGAAACAAGACATGCCTT
Source organism: Glebionis coronaria (assembly GCA_025667525.1). NCBI lineage: Eukaryota > Viridiplantae > Streptophyta > Magnoliopsida > Asterales > Asteraceae > Glebionis > Glebionis coronaria. Next base: position 376,684 of record JANFOE010001353.1, on the reverse strand, counting down.
AACCATAAGATTAAGGTAGGTCTGCACAATCAAATGGAACTCAGAATTAGGCTACTCAAACACCAAACTTTTAACTAAATCAAAAAGAGATTTCACAATTTCAGAAATTCAAATTTTATTTAACTTAAAAAGGAATTACAAAGATTAATAGCCTAAAACTGGAACAAAAGCTCTCTCACATGTTGAGGAGTCTTTTTATAGGCAAATGCCAAGGCTACACTGTTCACAAACCCTAGATGTGAAATTCCCTAAATGCCCTAAGTCCTTGAGTACGTTTGTTGTTGTTGAGCTGTGCAAAATGATCCTACACGTTCATTTTAGCTTTGTGATCAAGCAAAGGCTCTTAGCTGTTGATCTTGACACGTGGCTAAGCTTGGAGGCCAAGTTGAAATCTGATTGGTGGAAAGGGAATTAGGGTGGGGTCCATAGTGAGTGGAGATGAGGGTTTTGTGTGTGGGATAGGTTTCTGCATGTGTGAATCAAACGTGTGCCTGGGTAATTTCATTTTACCCTTTGTTTAAGTTGGTGTAAAATCTGGGCTGTAAAGGTGAATAGTTGTCCTTTTGATCCGTTTTTGGTGGAGTGGAGTTGTTTGGCGCGTGTTTGTGTGTTTAAATGTTTCAGTATGCACACATTCAGCCCTTGTCCTTCCTTTCTTTTGTCACTTGGATGCAAACTTCTATCAGCGCCCATTTTACATGTATCAACGTTTCACCTTTTGTCATTTTTTGCACAAACTTTACAAAAAGTGTTTCAAGGGTTATATTTGACATTTTTGAATATTACAAGGGCTGATTTTGGACAATGTTGATCTTCCAAGGTCTTCAATGTATCTTAATCTTCATGAGGGACCATTATTGGCAGTTTGGATTTGTTGAGGGACTAGTCTTGCCATTTCTTCAAAGTTGAAGGACCTTTTGTGTAATTTTGACAAACTTAAGGGACCAAACTTGTAATTATTAATATACAAGGGTTTTAAGTGTCATTTCTTCAATAAATGAGGATCAATCTTTTTTGTCTTCAAGTCTTCAAGGTATTTTGTTGAGAATTCCATGATTAGGGCCCGGTTCTTTGTACGGCTTCATTTCTCGTGTCCGTTTTTCCTTGTAACTTGTGATCTTTTGTCTTTTTCACGATATCCATACCTAAAATACACAAGTAAACAAACACAAGCATATATATGGTATTTTATGACATTTTTATTCATTTAAAGCCCGAAAAGAACGATGAGATCATGTATAAATGCCATCTCATCACTCCCCCATACTAAGCCATTGCCGTGCCCTCACGCAATGCTAGAATAAAGTATTTAAGCATCACCAAAGTTCAAATTTTATTAACCTTTATTGAAGAGTAAAAGACTTGCAACATACTACGATGATGTGTAAAGACATAATGTATGATTTTCATCACAAAAAGTGACTTTTAGGGTCAAAGAATAGAAACAAGTTAATGTCCCTTAGAGTAAACTTCGTCATCCTTGATTGTCATACATTCCATGCTAAGTGCAAAAACAAGATCATTGTTGGTACAAGTCACAATGCTAACACTTCTCATACGTCCAAATTGTGTAATACTTTTTCTCCCCGCAATCCTAGTTATTATAAAAGGAAATGGGTTACTAGCATTTTTTATCTATTTGTCATGGATCACAAGTGATACATATTGACTTATTTGAGTAGTTATTAGTCCAAAAGCAAAGTAGCATGATTTGATCAATAGTTAGCCGAAGGACAAAATCTTTTAAAACGGCTTCTCGTGTATCTCCTTAAGTTCATATCTTGGCATAACTCGTTTCACGATTTGAGACCTTTCTCGGACCGATATTTGGCATGTACTTCATACTTCAAATCTTGGGAAGACGTTCTTTGAAATTATGGTCTTCTCTTCATATATTTGGAATTTCTTCACTTGACGTTTTTTAGAGATTCTTCATATAGGACCACGACTTCATCATTTTTCTTCAATCTTTACTTGGGATTTGATATACAACGATCCGCCTCCTTTTCGGACTTGGATATATTTATCCTCATACCTTGTTAGGGTCTTTTTGGATAGACTTTCTCCATTCTTTAGGGGAGTAATAGCTTCTCGTCGTGTGTCTCGATCCTTCATATTGATTTAGGAATAATGATACTTCACATCATCTTTGGATCTTTAGCAAAAATAGAGCTCCTCATGCCTTGTTAGGGCCTTTTTGGATGATTGCCAATCTTCGCGTCCCGCTTCAATAAGTTATGCCTTGGCTATGAACTCTATTCAACCCCGAGCAACTTTTAAACGATCTTGCGCTAGAGGCTAAGTAACCTTTCAAATCGTACGACCTTACTTATTGCAATTATGATTTATTCCTAATGCATTGATCTTATGAGAAGAAAAAGCCACAATTAAAAACATATGAGTTTTTGAAAGAACATTTTCATGTTCTACGTTTAGCATGATCACTTGTCTAACTCTATCATTTCTCGTTCTTCACTATATAAAGACCTCTAATTAAAGAGACTCGTGAATACTTAGCCATGCAAGTCGAAATTAAGCCAAATTTGGATTAGCTTTCATTAAGACTATATCAAATCAAAGTGTTTGGTTTTCAAGCCACCTATAGGATCTTGCACTTTCTTGGAATTTTTCAAGTTTAGAGAATGCATTTTAAAGTTCCCTTGATAAGTGACTTTCTAGGATCAATTATAGGAACTTGCGAAAAGTTCTTGTTCTTAACCCGAATGAATTAAGACTTTCGCGTTTTAAAGCTCCCTATATAAAAGTCTAGCAAAACTTGAATTGAGCGGGTTAAGGAATGTAAATGGCTCCAAATGCCCATCAAGTCAAAAATTAACTCTTATTCTACCATCGGAAAATATACATTCGTGTCTTAAAAACACTTATTAAAACTAAGAAAACTTTTAAAATTTGGCCATTTTTAGCCTTATTAGCAAAACAAAACATTGAAAATTGGAAAGCGTGAGGGCGTAGCAAAGCAAGTACCTATTCACCCCCCCCCCATACTAAAAGTAAACATTGTCCTCAATGTTTCGAGTCTAAAGGTAGAGCACCCCCATACTAGAGACGAAGAGTCGAATGCTTAGGATATAACATGGAAAGGGTGATCAACAATATATCTAAAGCCGTTTATTAAGTATGCTAAAAGATAATTGTTAGAACAATAAAGGATATGTCATGGAATCGTGAAAAACTTCTTCAAACGAACGATGGAGGCTCACGTAAACGAACACGAGAGTCTTCAATCATAGACGATGATGATGATCTAGATAACACAATCACAAACAACCACGAGACAACGAGTTGAAAGGGTACAAGTCCCCTTATTAGTGAATAGTGAGCATAAAAGATAAGCATGGGATCTCCCTCACGAGGCACCTCGTTTTTGATTACCGAGTCATGAGCTCGACTCGATCCCCTCAAAATGTGAACATTTAGGGAAAATCATGGTATGGTCAATTTTTGGTGGGGCTTACATGATAAACAAGGCCCAAAAAGCAACCGGTATAAAGGACTAAGTCCTTTAATGATGCAAAATACCGGGGTCGAAAATGGCGTTCTCGTTTTCATTGGAAAAACAAATCAACGCTACTTCGATATGTGCCATAAACTCAAAGAGTTTGAAGAAAATAGATGAGAAGTAGAAGGGTGAGACAATTGGTAAGAAAAACGTTTGAGCTACTCGAGGTAGACTCGCACCAAGCAAATAGAAAGATTTTCCATTTATTGCATCGGTGGAAGACCGAGATTTCCCTTTACATGAAATTCCGGGATCGAATATCTCGTCCTCGGTAGACAAGGATGAGGGAACATAAGGGGCTTCCCCCATACTAGAACCACACAAAGCATCGTCAAAAGGAGTAGACGAGCTTGTAGCACTCAAAACACGTGGTGATGACGGAGTTAGATTTGTAGAAAAATCAATTAAATCACATTTAAAATCTTTTCCTTTGTTATCTTTTAAACTCTCCTTATGAAAACCCTTTTTGATTATGTCGAAAATATTCGGTGTTTCTAAGACGATGTTAGTTACACTCAAAATTCTCACATTTGTAAACCGTTTTGGTTTTGGTGGTGGCAAGTTCTCAAAACGTTTATCGACGAAGAAAACCTCCCCATCGGGGCCTACATATTCATCATCCGAAAGATCTTTCGTAGAAACCGGCAACTTATCAACACTTTTCAAGAATGAATGTTCGAGGTTAGGCGAAGGATTTTTCGATTCAAGTATTGATGGTTTCTTCTTTGTAGGCTTAATACTCATAACCTCCACCGGCGGGGGAAATGGTAAATTGTTTTTGGCGACATTTCCTAAAACTCTTGGTGAAAATTCTTTGCAAACGACATTGGTTGAATCACCATGGTTTAAAGTAGCAATAGAATAGACATGAGAAAGATTGGAGTTTTGTGTTGCATTGATGACAAGTTCTTCCTCATTGAAACGAAGGGTGATTTTTCGAGCATGAACATCGATTAGTGCTCTTGATGTATCCAAAAATGAATGACCCAAAATGAGAGGAACTTTTCGATCGATAGGAATGTCTACAACGATAAAGTCAACGGGATAGTAAAACTTTCCGACTTTAACAAAAACATCCTCGGCTACTCCACATGCTAAAATCGTAGAATGATCGGCCATCTCGATAGACATGTTCGAAGGAGTAAGAGCCGGAAGCGAAAGCGATTTGAAAATCTCGAGAGGCATTAAATTAATACTAGCGCCAAGATCGGCCAAGGCGTAGCATTCCTCCATATCTTGAATAGCACACGGAATCAAAAATTTACCGGGATCACCGACTTTTTGTGGTATGCGGCTAAGAAAAACCGATGAACAACTAGACGATTGTTGTAACTTCTCTTTGTTGTTTAGCATACTTTTGAAGTTTGCGGCGAATCGAGGCATCATGATAAGAGCGTCGGCAAAACTTATGTTAAAATGCATATCACGAAACATTTTCATAAATAGCTCAAATTGATAATTGTTCCGTTCTTGTGCTTTCTCTTTGTTTCGTCTTGAAGGGTAGGGTAAAGGTGGTGTGGGTTGGTCATTAGGCAACGGCCTTGGAAACTCGGGTTCCACAATTGGTATTGGTTCAACCGTAGGTGTGGTATGAGCGGTACTTCGTGGGATTGTAATATGCTCCTTTTCGACCATCACCTCGGGTTCTTTCTCGATTTCCTTCTCCTTAGAAGTACTTGTACGAGAGATTGGTTCCTTGAAAGTTTTACCACTTCGTGTAGTAATAACCTTCATTTCTCCCCTCGGGTTGTTAATGGTATCACTAGGAAGACCACCCGAGGAAGAGGGCTTACACATGATTGCTTCAAACATCTTAGCCATTCGGTCCTCAAATTTTGATTGCCTAGCATCCGCTTTTAATAACTCTTGCTTAATCTCATGTTGTCCTAATTCCATCTTTTGTTGGTTTTGTTGAAGACGTTGGACATTTCCTTCCATTTTGTTTGCATGAGTTTTAAGTTCATTAGCAAGTTCATTTTTAAGCTCGTTTTTCAACTCGGATCTTAAGCTAATCATCTCACGTTGCATGTTATCAAATTTAGCATCATTTGCTTTTGCATAATCCAAAAATTCTCCTTGCAAATTTTTAGTGTGAGCATTTTGAAAACCTTGTGTAGTGTTTTGAAAATCACGGTTTTGATTTTGATTAGAGATTTGTCCATTCCCACTTTGATAATTCCCTTTGTTGTAATTGCGTGTGTTGCCTTGGTAATTACCTTGGTTGTTATTTTGATAATTGTTAACATTTTGGTTTGGTGGAGCTTGATTTTGGCGGGAACCTTGACCGTTTTGGTTGTAAGTTCCCGTTGCTACATAAGCATTCGAAGTGTTACCATCCGCGGTAATGCACTCGGAAAGATCATGAGCTCCCCCACAAGATAAACAACTCTTAGCAACCGCTTTAACCGAAGCGGAATTGGAAGCTTCTTGAGCCTTCCAATGGGACATTAGATTAGCAAATCTATCAAAAAACCGATTTTCCTCATTAGCTTCATCATGTAAGGCGTTAATGCTACGAGGCGATTGTGACGAAGATGACGAACCCATATTGGCAACACTCGGTGTGTTACGAGGGTTATAAACCTTAGATCTATTTTCAATGATTTGTAAAGCCTCATTTGTCGTCTTGCACAAAAAATTACCACCCGCGGCGGCATTTAAATAATCTCGTTCATGATCATTAAGCCCATTATAAAAAGTATCCACTTGATGCAATTCCGTAAAATCATGGTGTGGACATTCATGTAACATTTCTTTAAAGCGTTCCCATGCCATTGAAAAACTTTCATTATTTCTTTGCACAAATCGTGAAATCTCATTTTTTAAGTGTGTTGTTTTAGATGGTGGAAAAAACTTGTTCACAAACTTAGAAACGAGATCGGCCCATGTCAAAATCGAATTTGGCGGTTCTTTCTCGAGCCAAATTTTTGCGGGTCCATCCAACGAGTATGGAAACAACATCATCTTAATGGCGTCATGTGGAACATCCTTAAATTTGCTAGTGGCGGTGAGACGGTTAAAATTCCTAATATGGTAATGCGGGTTGTCTTTCTCGTGACCTCTAAACTTATTTGCTTGCAACATCGACATTAAACCCGTCTTAATCTCGAAATTCTCCGCAAGGATGGCGGGAATCACAATAGCCTCTCCAAAACCCTCGGTGGGTGCTTGTAGCAACTCCATCATAGTACGATTAGCCATGACGACTTCTTGTTCTACAATAGGTTCAACAATTGGAGGTTCTTCAACAATCAACGTCTCTTGATTGGCTTGCTTTTGAAGTCGTTTACGAGCTCGTTTTGCTTGATTACGAGTGATCATAAACTTCACGAAGAATGGGAGGTGAGCAAAGAAGATTCTTTTTGGGTGTTTTGTGAATTTTCAATTTTTGTGTTTTTGATGATATTTAATTTTTTTGGATTTTGGTGTATCTTCGTAGACAACAATCTACAAAATCTCTCCTCGAATCAAACTCTTGATTAAAGAAGCCTCAAAGGAATGAAAACGATCACGTGGAGTGAACGCCTTCGAATGACTTTAGAACTTTTGGTGAAAACCAAATTGTTCAAGAGGGTTTAATCACAAAGAAAACCAAGCAAATATAGTATACATAATAATACTTTGGGCGGCAAAACCCTCGATTAGACTTCAATCTCAAAATACTCACAAGCAAGCGGGGAAACGAGGCGGCGCGAAGCACTTAAGAGCCTTTTTCCTTATGGTATATTTTATAATACCCGCCTTATACCCACCTTATAGTTTGTATTTTTCAAAATCGAGCTTCACGAAAGTATTTATCTATTTTTGCCTTTTTCTTTTTGTTCGAGATTCGAATACAATAATTAGGAGATCAAATCCCAATTAAGGTTGTGTTTTCACACTTTTGGAGATATTGTAAATTTATTGTGATACTTAATACAATATAGTAATAATATTTGTACAAGAAAAACCAAGAAAACCGATAATACGTATTAGTAGAGTTCTACTAATACAAATACTATTTGGTTAATATTAAAAACAACAATGCAAATTAATCACGACACACCTCCCCGGCAGCGGCGCCAAAGTGATTGTAGAGTTTTACTACTCTTTAGGAAAAGAGCGTAAATAGGGAAAGTATCGAGTGATGGTTTTAGGAAAAATCATCACTAATGACCCTTAATGGTGTGTAAGTTTGTTTCCCAAGGAGGTATATGTGTGTGAAAAACTTGCCAAATGTTTGTGATTAATGATTGGTTTAGAAGGGGATTAGAAGAGAAAATGACGAAGTCGTAAAAAAATAAAAAAATTAAATAAAAATCACTATTAGAAAGTTAAAACGTAGAACCTAAAAAATCACCAAAAATAAAATAAATTCTAAAAATTACCAAAAATTCACCAAAAATCAAAAAAATAAACTAAGAGTTTACCAATTATCAAAACTTTTTCAAACCTCTTAAATAATTAAATATTCAATTTTTAAATGCTAATTAAAGCCCTAAAAATCAAATAAATTATCAAAAAGCCCAAATAAAGATTTTTCCAATTGATAACCCTCTAAAATGACCTAAAATGATTAAAAACTATTTTTAGAAATTTTAAAACTAATAAAAACTATTTAAAATGATTTAAAAACTATTAAAACTTAAAATAATTATAAAAATTAATCTAAAAGTGATAAAATTATTCTAAAAGTTGCTAAATTCCTATTTTAATGTATTAAACCTAAGAAAAATGTAAAAAGTTGGAAAAAGTAAGATTTGAAAAATAATATTAAAATAATAATAAAATAATATTAAAAATCCAAAAATTATAAAAAAATTCTAAAAAACTTGCAAACTAGTTTATTTTAACCTAAATAATCAGAAAATGAAAGTTAAATTACCAAAATACCCCTAATGGGCCCTCAAATGGGCCAAATCCAAAAACAGTCAACACAAATGGGCTTTTGGGCCCAAAAAGTCAAACTTGGCCCAATTGACTTGGAAAAGCCCTATCTGACTTAAAATTTAATTCTAAGAACAAAACTCTAAAGGCCCAAAAGCTGAAAATGTGCTTATCACAGCTTATTGACACAAAGCTTATTCTTATTGGGCTTTTCAGCCCATTAAGCCATAAGCTAATGCCATAAGCTCTAATTTGACACACAACCCTCTTTTTGGAAGCTTAAGAGATCTGTCAAAAGAAATTTCTAATAAGCACACTCAATAAGCCAGAAAATAGAAAAGCAAAAATCCACAAAACGACAAAATAGTCGGGTTTGAGAAATAATGCACCTCAGGAGCTCTAGTTTGTTGTAAAAGCTCAAAAATAGCTTAACTAAGAATAATCAATCAAGAAGATCACAAAAAGCCAAGTAGAATAAGCTGTAAGAACAGATAAGCTGGCTGAAAAAGCCAAATAAGCTAGTTTTCTAGCAAAAGCTTAACCAAAATACTTGTAAACTTCCAGACTTGATATTAAGCTTAGAAAAATGAGTTCTATTACAAAAACTAAGTTGTTGCATGTACCAATAAGCAAAACAAATTCAATAAGCTTATAAACCAAGTTTGACCAAAAGTCAAACGCTGATAGGTTATAATCAAACGCTGACAGGAACAAAATAGGCGTTGACAGACTTAATGAAGTGTAAGGACTTGTTTTTCACCCTGCTGGTCAAGGTTTGAGTGCAAACCTTGTAAATCAAGGCTTACCAGTTGGGTAAACTTGATGTGTTTTGGCACAAATAAGCCAATAAGCCAGTGGGCTTATAAGCTATGAACAAATCAATCCAAATAGCCAAATATCCTCACAAGCAGCAATAAAACAATCCTAATGCTAGAAATAACAATGCAACACCAAATGAGGTGGTCACTTTGTTGATGCAAATGACCACTTCAGCAGACTTTGATAAGCTATAAAAACCACAATAAGCCACCAAATTCAACAAGCAGATAACCAATAGATAGCTTATCACCCAAACTATTCCCAAACCTGATTTCAGACCTTAGATCCAACTAACAAAGAAGTTATTGGATCTGATGTGTTTGACCAAATTCAAAACCACTTTTATCAGATTTTTGCAAAACTCCAAATCTCTTTTTCAAACTTTCAGAAAGTGAACCAATGGCAAAAACTTGTATATTATGACTTGTTTAGACCACCCAAACTCTAAGAACCAAGGGCACAAGGCCACAAGGACTTGATAGCCAGTAATCCCAAACAACCCTTAATCAAGCACTTAACAAACAAACTTCTGATTTTAACACACAACCTGTTGATTTTAATGATCAAAAATCTAAACTAGGTGACAACTAACAGAAACCAACCAATAAACACAAAGCATAAACAAAAGAACACCAAATCATAAACCAAAGTACAAAATAAGCAGAAACATGAACTTTTTAGGGGAATCTTAACAATGGTTTATACCTGCCTTCCACAACATCCTAGGAAGGCCAGCTATGCTCCTTGGACCTTGTTCAACAACTAGAACAAGACCAAGGTACTTCAACAAAGGTGATGCAACACTGCCTTGGTTGATGGTTCAAAGTAGAACCTCAAGGACTTGATGTCTTCAACACAAGCAGCAAACAACTCAACCAAGGGCTCTAATCCCTTCACAAGCTTGGTGTCAACAAGCTTGTAAGAGCTTATAGCAAATGGTCAAGGGTTAGTACACAAAATAACCAAAACAGAACCTAGGATTTCAAGGTTTTCAAACCTTAAAAACCTTATGAAACAAGACGTGCCTTAACCACAAGATTAAGGTAGGCCTGCACAATCAAATGGAACTCAGAATTAGGCTACTCAAACACCAAACTTTTAACTAAATCAAAAAGAGATTTCACAATTTCAGAAATTCAAATTTTATTTAACTTAAAAAGGAATTACAAAGATTAATAGCCTAAAACTGGAACAAAAGCTCTCTCACATGTTGAGGAGTCTTTTTATAGGCAAATGCCAAGGCTACACTGTTCACAAACCCTAGATGTGAAATTCCCTAAATGCCCTAAGTCCTTGAGTACGTTTGTTGTTGTTGAGCTGTCCAAAATGATCCTACACGTTCATTTTAGCTTTGTGATCAAGCAAAGGCTCTTAGCTGTTGATCTTGACACGTGGCTAAGCTTGGAGGCCAAGTTGAAATCTGATTGGTGGAAAGGGAATTAGGGTGGGGTCCATAGTGAGTGGAGATGAGGGTTTTGTGTGTGGGATAGGTTTCTGCATGTGTGAATCAAACGTGTGCCTGGGTAATTTCATTTTACCCTTTGTTTAAGTTGGTGTAAAATCTGGGCTGTAAAGGTGAATAGTTGTCCTTTTGATCCGTTTTTGGTGGAGTGGAGTTGTTTGGCGCGTGTTTGTATGTTTAAATGTTTCAGTATGCACACATTCAGCCCTTGTCCTTCCTTTCTTTTGTCACTTGGATGCAAACTTCTATCAGCGCCCATTTTACATGTATCAACGTTTCACCTTTTGTCATTTTTGGCACAAACTTTACAAAAAAGTGTTTCAAGGGTTATATTTGACATTTTTGAATATTGCAAGGGCTGATTTTGGAAAATGTTGATCTTCCAAGGTCTTCAATGTATCTTAATCTTCATGAGGGACCATTATTGGCATTTTGGATTTGTTGAGGGACTATTCTTGCCATTTCTTCAAAGTTGAAGGACCTTTTGTGTAATTTTGACAAACTTAAGGGACCAAACTTGTAATTATTAATATACAAGGGTTTTATGTGTCATTTCTTCAATAAATGAGGATCAATATTGTTTGTCTTCAAGTCTTCAAGGTATTTTGTTGAGAATTCCATGATTAGGGCCCGGTTCTTTGTACGGTTTCGTTTCTCGTGTCCGTTTTTCCTTGTAACTTGTGATCTTTTGTCTTTTTCACGATATCCATACCTAAAATACACAAGTAAACAAACACAAGCATATATATGGTATTTTATGACATTTTTATTCATTTAAAGCCCGAAAAGAACGATGAGATCATGTATAAATGCCATCTCATCAGCTAACACTACTCATCTGCCCTAATCACGTACTTATCCTCCCATTATTCCTAAGTTGTATCTCTTATATTTTATTTTGTCTTGAATGTTTCACGAGGATACATTGTTTGACTTATGCGATAATAGAGATTTAGGTCTAAAAATAGAGTCCTAACGATGTAACCAAGACCATAAAATCAATAACCCCTCCTAATAGACAACGATGTCAAAAAATTAAGTCAACAAGAAGGATCGATAAACACGGTTTTATAACGGTTTTGAACATGAGACATATTACCAAGACTTTTATACGCCCCCTAACGGAAGGGCCTTATTGTCTTTGGTTTACCTCCATCTTTTATTCAACTTCGCCATGAAGCTTTTATTATGACTTCGGTCTTGCCTTGCCTTTTATTATCCACCTCATCGGTAGTTTTATTAGCCAAAGACGTATATCCTCACGCTAAGGCGAATTTTGGATCTTTAAAGCTTCGAAGATTAAGGCTTGATTCACTTTCAATTTTTGCATAGATTTTTCGGCCTTGTGGGGCTTCAAATTGTTTGCTTGATTTAGGTGAGCACTTGAAATCTTATTATTGGGTGAAGCTTTTGATTATTCGGGTGCCAATACTTCAAAACCGTGACGCTGGCGATACCTTAATGTCTTCCCAATTTAATTACACGGAAGCTACTAGAAAAGACTAGAATCCCAACAATCCCAACTAAACCGCTAAGTCAATATTTATAAAGAAAAAAAAATATTTACATGCGAAGGGAGAATAAGCAAACAACGAGAACACATGAGTTTTTGAAAGAATACGAGTACTCTACGTTTAGCATAGTAACTTATAATTAACCCTATCATTTCTCGTCCTCATTTAAGAGACTTAGCCTAATGTGAAGTTAAGGAATCAAAGTTAAGTTCTCAACACGCACGGTCGAGTCAAAATTACTCTTATTCTCGCCATCAGAAAACCTACATTCGTGTCTTCAAACACTTATAAAACATGAGAAATTTTTTAAAATTTGGCCATTTTAGCCTTATTTTGCAACAAAACGATAAACAAAAAGATAAACTTTGGAAAGTGTGAAGGTTTGGCAAGGAAAGTATCTATTCACCCCCCATACTAAAGTTAAACATTCTTCTCAATGTTTCGAGTCTAGGGGTGCAAACACCCCCATACTAGAGACGTAGTCGAATGCCTAATCTAGCATGGAAAGGGTGTAACCATTAAATTTAAATCCGTTTATGAAGTGTGCTGTAAACCTAAGGTTAGAACATCAAAGGATATATCATTTGGATATTGAGAAATTCTTCAAAGCAAACGATCGAGTGCTCCCATAAAACGAACACGAGAGGCTCCAATCGTGAAGATCATGATCTAAAAACCACAATTCACAAACAACCACGGAACAAAGGTTGGAAGGGCACAAATCCCCTCACATTAAACTAATTAGAAAGCAATAATATGTACATGGATAAGCATGGGTTTCCCCCACGAGGCACCTTGTTTTTGATAACCGAGTCAAAAGCTCGACTCGAATCCCCATAAATGTGATCATTTAGGGATTATCTTGGTATGGTCAATTTTTGGTGGGGCTTACATGATAAACAAGGCCCAAAAACAACCAGTATTAAGGACTAAGTCCTTTGATGGTGCAAAATACCGGGATCAAAGATCGTGTCTTCATTTTCGGATGATAAACGAAACAACACGACTTTCAACATCATCGTCTCAAAGGGACACAAGAAAATAGAATGAGAAGAGAAGGGTGGGACATTGGGTGGGCAAACAAATCGAGTTACTCGAGGTAAACTCATACCGTAAGTGTAGAAGGATCTTCTAGTGACTACTTCGGTAAAAGACCGAGATTTTATCTTAAACGTGATACCGGGGTCAAAAATCTCGTCCTCAGTGGAGAAGTGTGAGGGAACAAATGGGGCTTCCCCCACACTAGATCCACACAAAACGTCGTCAAAAGAAGTAGACACGTTTGTAGCAACCTCAATTAAGCGAGGTGATGACGGAGTTAACTTTGGAAAATCTTTAAAATCAATTTTAAACTCATTCCATTTTTCATTTTTTAACTCTTTGTTACGAAAACCCAAGTTGATTAAATTGAAAATATTTGGTGTTTCTAAAACAATTCTACGTACACTTAAAATTTCCACATTTATCTTGAAGGCGGGAGGAGGATTTGAATTTTTAAAATGTGAATCGACTAATAAAACATCCCCCTCCGGGCTAACGCAACGGTCCTCATCAAACTCGAAAATAGAAGGCGGATCATCAAGAATACGTTTGATCTCGGAAAAATTGCCATCGGGATCAAAAACGTCTTCTCTTCCTCGTGGAAGAGGTTGAGCAATAAAATTGTCGATAATCGAGTCGCTAGCTCCAACCGACGTGAAAATAGGAAAAGAAGGCTCTTCGATTAAAGATTTTGCCTTTGTCGTTTCGACCTCGATATCGAAAAATGTATCGATGTGAGCAAGGCCATCGGCGGACTTCTCACACGATAAATCCAAAATCTCACTCGGTGTGGGATTAGGAGTAAAAGGCTCGTCCCGTGACGATTTTGCCTTGACGGTTTCAACTTTGTCCTTCGAAGGGATCGAACGTGGGTTCTCGAACATTTTAGCAAAACTACTAACACGTCCCTTCGGAATTAATTTTCGCTCATCTTGTAAAAACGAGGGTTCAATGATTTCCTTTAAAATCTTTTCACTTTTTTCTTTTTTAAAATCATTTAATGGAATTTCTTCGTCAAAATTAAGTGTATATTGATTTAGAAAATCCTCAATAATTTCATCCTCATTAGAAAAATTAGGTTTAGAAGGTACAAGATTTAATACTCCCAAGTATCCTACGAGTTTTTCCTTTGGTTTATTTTCAAAAACATTTTTCAAAACTTCGTTAGATGACTTTTTCGTTTCCTCTATGTTTTTGCAAGACGACGAAGGTTACACGACTCTGAAATTCGAGAGATATGGATCAATACGAGACGTACGAGTCTTAGGAGTCGATAAGGCTTTAACCTCTCCCTCGGAATTAGGATTGGTGTTATTAGACAAAGAATTAAATTTTTCCACTAAGCCCTCGAACATTAAAAGAATTTTATCTCTCTCATTAGCATGATTTTCCCTAATGCTATCCACGTTTCCTTTCCACATCTCTTGATTTTGATCATACAAACGTTGTTGCTCTTCAATAAGGGTGTCAAAATCGTTTTCCATTTTTTTGAAAGTTTCCCTTTGGGTTGCCATTCGTTTATTACAAGTTTCCTTAAGGCTTGTCATTTGTTCTTCCACCATCGTTAATTTCTCATTATTTTGTCTCACAAAATCATTAAAGGCATTATGAATAGACTCATCATTGCAATTAAAAGACGGATCATACGACGAATAAAACGAAGACGATGGGTGACCTTGGTCGTAAGATTGAAAATTGTTACCATGATCACGTGGAGCGGGGTTATAGATATAACCCCCTCGACCTCCAATAACCTCACAATAAAAACAATTGGCACCATCGGGCGGGCCTCCACAATATGGACACGAATAATATCCACCATTATTTGACATGATGCAACGAGAACGGTGTTACGAGAATTAAACACTAGAGGGTTAGAAATAGAATTAATGGATATGGGTAAGAAGAATATTTTTGATTTTTGATTGTTTTTAATTTTTTTTGGATTTTTGTGGTATTACGTAGACTCAAATCTACAAATCTCTCTTCGAATTGACTTTCTCGATTAAAGGAGCCTCAAGGAATGAAAATGATCACGTGAAGTGAACGCCTTCGATGACTTTAGAACGTTGGTGGAACACCAAAACGTTCAAGAGGGTTTAATCTTGAAAACAAGCAAATATATATACGTAGATAATACTTTGGTTGGCAAACCCTCGATTAGCCCTCTTTCTCAAAACACGCACAAGCAAGCGGGGGAAACGAGGCGGCGCTAAGCACTTAAGAGCCTTTTTCCCTTAGGTCGTGAAATACAACCGTCTTATACCCACCTTATAGTTTGTGTTAATTGAAATTAAGCCTCACGAAAGTATTTATCTATTTTGCCTTTAAACTTTTGCTTTGGATTCGAATACAATGATCGAGTGATGAAATCCCGAATCAAGGTTGCGTTTTCACGCTTTTGGAGTACTTGTATATTATTGTTCTACGTAAGTACAATATAGTAATATATTCACAAAGAAAAACGAAAACAATAATGGGATATCTACAATATAGTAAAATGATTGTTGTGTGTTTAATTTAGGAAAACTAAACACAATTTTTTTGGATACTATAATATAATAAGGAAAAAATAACAAAAATGAGTATGTACGATATTCACGCTTTCCACAATTTGAAAAGCAAAAACGCACCACTCACAAAAACACGATACTAATAATGGCACACTAAAAACACCTCCCCGGCAGCGGCGCCATTTTGATAGTCGTAGAAATACGTCTTTTAGGAAAAAGAGCGTATAATGGGCAAGTACTAAACTCGACGATTTAGGAAAACCGACGAATTGAATGAATGCAGGTTCGTTCTCGAGGAGGTGTGTGGATTAATGTGCCAATATATATAAACAAAAGTTTGGGATAGTGTCATTTTTAGATGAGAAAAGAAAGAAAAATAAAGACGAGCTACGACTACAACTAAACTACGACGAATGACGTAAAACGCGAACGTAGATACGTAAAACGTGAAAAATTAAAAATTTTAAGCTAAAAACAAATTAAAAATGAAAATTAAGTCTAAAATAATATAAATAAGAATAAAAATCTAATAAATAAATTTTAAAACCTTTAATTAATTAAATATTCAATTTTTAATGCTAATTAAAGCCCAAAAATTAAATATAATTAAGAAAACGCCCAAAATATTATTTAATTGAACAAATAACTCGCTTATATTATTTAAAAACTAAAAAGTATTTTTCCTAAATTTTAAATACTATTTTTCTATTTTTAAAACTCTAAAAATTATTTTTAAACTAAAATAATGATTAAAAATAATAAAATAATGCTAAAAATTATTTAACAATTTTAAAAATCCTAAATTATACTAATGAACAGTAGAAAAATGAAAAAGTTTGAAAAATCAAATATTTTCACTAAAAGACAGTACAATATACAATTAAAACCCTAATTAAACTAAATAAAACCTAAAAATTAATTAAAAAGTGAACAGTAAAATATTTTTGGACTAAAAATCTTAAAATGTTTTTCTAAATCTAATAAAATTTGTAAAACTGAAAAATATAAATTTTTCGCACTAAAAGACAATAACAGAAACTTAAAAAGTCATTTAAAATACAATTAAATCTAAAAAATGGAAAATGAACAGTAACTGAAAAACTAATTAAATGGAAAAATCAGAAAATAAATAAGAAAAATAATGAAAAAAAAAAATCAAGAGCTAAATCCTATTTTAGACCACTAAAGACAAAAAAGTTAGATTATGAAAGTGACATGTGACCCTTTTGTCTGTTAGCTCAGCAGGGGGAACTGTTAACACTAATAGTGGGAACTGAGTTCCCACTGCCTTCACAAAAAAACGGGTCTGGGGACAAATGCCCTTGTATCTTGCTTGTTTTTTTGGTTTTGTGGGCAAACAAAGGCACCCCCACAACCAGTTGGGTTGTGGGGAGTCAAATAAAAGCTAAAAACACTAGCTCACTTAACAAATTCAAGCAGAAAAACCCCTATACAGTTACTGTATATCAGAAAGGGGGACTTGGGGTGTTTTACTGATGCAATGTGCAATTGGGTGAGTTTTGGTTGGCCAAAACTCACTCAATTCACTTACAAACTCCCCCCAAATCACTCACAAATCCTGACCTACCCTATAACCTATCAAGCACAGAGATTTGTTTGGAAAATTTCCACAAATTTGAGCAGTTAATGGCCTTTTGAATTTTTACTAGGTTTTTACCAAATTTTGCATGCAACTCTTTCACACACTTACCAAATCAACATACAAAGTTGATAAAAACACACAGCTAACAAAATGTGAGCATTAGAACTAGTTTCAAAGCACTTGCATTTCACAAACTATCTCTAAAACCTGAATCCAAACACCCCTTTACTTTCTGAAACTTGAAATTAAACAAGAGATTGTGCCCTATCTTCCACCAAATCCAGTCAAACCTACTCTAACATGTTTAAAACCAACAAACATACAATATCATGCATTTGTCCATCATCCTAACAACCTAATTCTAAAAATCATCATAGCACAAAGAAAATCAAGCAAGTATAGGAAGAAACAAGTCCTTACCTTGTGACCCTACATCCAGGCATCACAAAGGCTTAGCTCAAGCCTTCTCCATCAAGCTCGGGCTTGAGCTGATCACTTCAAGGAAGGAGGCTGTTTGGTATGACAAGATGTTGATGATGATGGACTTCAAAAGAAAATGCCACCACCACAACTAATATACAAGATTTGTACCTGCTAATATCAAACAAGGAGAGCAAAAATGACCTGGAAATAATAGCTTAAATGAGTATAAGCCTAGCTTATTTATTAAGCTAGCTTATCTCTTTAGCTTATAAACAAAAAAATCTTCTTGAAACTGATTTCTTCACAAACCTTTGAGACCAAACAGAACTTTGAAGCTTCTTAACAGAAACTTATTAAAACCACAATAACCAATAATGAATTTCCACTTTCACTTCATTTCATAATTGGTTTGAGTTTTTGAAAGATTTTGTCAAGATGACTTTAAAAAATCGTTTTTAGAAAACTTCTCTCTCAAACTGATTTTCAACTTTTGAAAATCAAGAACAATTTGGAACTCAGATTATGCTAAATTTAACACCAAATTTTAATAAAGAAAAAGGGATATAATTTAACTCCAACTTTCATTTAAATAAAAAGGATTACAAAAATTATAGCAAAAATTTGGAACAAACTAAATAAAGGGTACATGCACCCTTTATATACTACACAATAGAAATTAATAGAACATGAATAAAATATTACAAGTCTAAAACTAAAGAATTGTGATAATCTTATGAATCAATAAGGTGGGTTGATGTTGCTAGAGAGAGAAAGTTAGTGAGAGAAAGTGAGAGAGAATGTGTGTTTTTATTAATATGAAAGTGAAACAACCAACCCCCTTTCCATGGTGGAAAGGGGTATTTGTATCCAAGCCACTAATGGACTTGGGCCGACCCATGACAAGCCCATGGGCCGGTTTTACTTAGCAAAGTAAACAAACATTAACTACGAGCTATACAACATTCAATAATATCGTGGAGTGACCGATACTTCTAATATACGTTAAAAACGTATTTCTAACAATCTCCCCCTAAGGGAGGTCACTCCACGTTACACAGTTCTAAACCTAGCATACTATACTAAGTCTTCGTTCTTCAGCTCGTAGTCTTTTCTTCTTTTCTTTTTGTTGTGAATATGTTGATTTGATCTTTTAGGCTTTGGCTTGAGAGCATTGTTCTTTTGACCAATCACGTGCGATTTTTGCCTTCTTGTGAATCTTGCCTCCTCGTGACTCCATGTTCCACACACTTATGTTTTTTGTTGAATTCTTGAAAGCTTTAGAGTTTGGTACAGCGGTAGACTTCATTTTGTACTTTCTTGAATTTTGCTGAACTTTGATGAAGAAAAACATAAGCATGTGGGAACGACTTTAGCTGGTACACCGCAACGCCACCGTCTTCGCAGCAACATAATAAGACATGAATGAAATGGCTTAGAACATTTCATTCTAAATCGGTAGCGTTTTACCTCCGGTCGATGAAGACCGTTGGACGATATTAGATATCGTACATGTGACAGAGAGTTTCAATTAAGTAACTTCCTGACAGGATTTCGCGGGTAAACCCGTTCTCTTTATTCGATGATCACTAAGCTTGACTGCGAACATAAAGAGTGAATCACTTGGATAAATTATCCTTGTGATTGAAGCCGTCAATTCATGAAACCTAGAACAAGTGAATTTTAATTAAGATTTTCACAATCGTTGCTTTCCAGTTATCACGAGCTTGATTCATAAAGAATCTTGCACGTCACCTACCAAGTGCTGTTTGATGTTAACACTAGAAGGATTTCCACTCGTCACTGTGAACACTAAAGAGTGTCACTCTGAGTGTTCTGGCAAGATCATACGATAATGCGTAGAGGCCTGGAACGAGTTTAATTTCAATTAAGAATTAAACTACTGTTTCTTTCCAGTTTTCACAAGATTGGTCCTTAAAGAACCGCACGTGTCACCTACCATGAACTTGTTTGATGTTGGCTCAAGCAGGATTTCCATCTTCATTGTAATACTTGCGTATCACTCGGATGTTCTGGCAATATTACAAGAATATTGCGTAGGACTCATAAAGATCTCTTACTTTTCACAGTGTGTGAGAAAGCAAGGAATAAATGGAAAGTGTCCTAATGAGACTTTTGATGATCTCGTGGCTCTAGACTCGATAGTGCGTTTTGATTTAGTGAGCGATGGCTGGAGAGGAGTGCCACCTATTCAATATCAGTCTATTCGGAGTGAATAAACCAATAGATAACGTGTTGATCTCCGTGTGATTAAAACAAATACCTTTTGAGAGATATTTGAGTTAGCTGGGAAGGGTTGTGCATTGCATCACTGGGTCCATGATGTCTTTCTTCAATATCGAGAATCATTAACAAATGATCTCAATAGCATATGTATTGACCCGGTTTCTGCCTGAAGTTATAAGGAGGGCTTCTTTCTTTACACCCTTTATCTTTACAATTCTTTTTCATTCTTCAACCCCTTTAATACTTACCAATACGTCATTACTAGCACCTTGTTGTGATTGTTCTAGTGCTAGCTTAAGTACTTGGTCGGCATTTAGCTTCGTTCACAATCATTCTCCATCTTTCCTAGGACTTCTAATTCTATCTAGGGAATTGTCCTTGGGAAGATTCCATCGGTTCTGATGAATCATTGGACTAATACTTATACCTACCACCCTTTTGTCACCACATCCGTCGTGAATTAAGTGTGTTGTGGGTAAGTATTGTCACCATGAAAAATCCTTGAAAATCACTTAAGGCACTTGTGATATTATAATCAAAGTTTTTGTGCCTTAAGTGTTTTATTCATCAAAAACGCTCCCCCTTAACCCATGCATTACACATATTAAGTTGGATTATCTTTAAGTCCTTTTCATCATTAGCCAAATATCATTAAGTCTCCTTAATCCCATTTTCTCCCCTTATCCAAAATGTTAACCATTAATATTTGGGATATTGAATGGATTAACCGGTCTTTGGGTAAAAAATGAAATCAATGTATGGCCATAGAACATATTAATGCTCCCCCTCAAATTAATGAGGGTTAGTTGTAGTGCTTGAGTACGATATATTTTGAAAGATTTAGAATCTCGTAAGAAATTCTTGAAAAATTATCATACCTTCACACTACATCAAGCCACAAAAGCATAATATTCACAGTATTTACATATTCACATATTCACAATTAACGTACAGTATGGAGTTGACCTTAGTGAAGACGACCCATATTAAATGGATCGTTGCATAAGTCTGAAGTGCCCTCCATACGGTCTGCCACCCATGAATCTTTCTAAGCTCCTCATCAACCTACGTTCCCTAAGCTTTTCATTAATCTTCTTGATCACATATGTAGCCATTTTTGATAAGCCGGATTCCAATCCTCAATCACTTCTGGTAATTTCCCGCTAGAATTTAGATGCTCTAATTTGTCCTTGACGATTGAGAGAGTCCCATCACTGTACTTATGAAGCTCAGCTACCCTCATAAACTTCATGATCCCACGGCTGTTCATGTAGAAAATCCCGCACATCGGAAGGGTTGTGCCTGTATAGGGACATCTTTCGACATGTTGAGGTAGTACTTGATTAAGTGGAGGAGTCATGTTAAGCTTATGTTGATAGCTTTCAACTCCCAGTTGTAGGTCCTCTACTCGTTTCTTGTTAACAATGCTTCGTGTAAACATACGAAGTGCTGTGTTCAGAGCAATGATTTCTTCACGAGTGAGATGTGTAAGCTGATCACGGGTCATGAAAAGCAACATATCTTCTATATCTTCAAGGCGAATGATTGAAAAATCTCCTTGCTGTATCTTGTATTCTCGATCATCTTCTCTTTTGAGTAGAATTTCCGTCACATGATGATATCCATTCTTGGGTTCAAACTTCACTCCTAATATACTTGTGATTCGAAGATTGGATCTGACGATACTACCTGAGTTGGCTAAGCAGCAACCTCTGTATGCCCTTCGGACTCACTCGTCCCAATGTGATGCTCCTATAGCAGCATACATGTCATAATTACGGTTTACCTTTGGAACCCAGAGGCGATTGACCTTTTCTTCGATATAAGGTATTGACCCCCAGGTAGCAGCTTTCAACAAGGTCAGGGAGGTCGCGTACTTGGATGATCCCTTGAGAAGATAGTCAAGATCATATGTGACAAAGAAGTCAAGTGCAATTGGATTGTCTTGAGTAGTATCAAGTGGAAGAGGAGGTCTTTCTGGCGCATGAAGGCCTGGCCTTTGAATTGTATTGAGAGCTTTCGGGATTTCATCAGCATAATACTCATACTCCATTCGGCTTAATCCTGATTTAGCGCGAATTCTCTTGTCTTTAAGCGCTCTCTTCACCAAGGACGGAGTGACCGAAGATCCATACTCATGAGACCAAAATGCACACAGATCTATTGGATTGCGAATACGTAGATACAGAACATTTGCATCAGCATCTGTGATTGGATCATATGCAGCAGCTGCTGTGATCCATGGTTGTTCTGGTGCGGTCTCATCGATCTGTAATGTATCAGCCCAATCCAGTGTGCGTGACTCAGGAACTGTAGTAACTGGTTCATTAGGTGGAGCAGTAGATACTTAAACGGATGCCGGTTCTGATTCAGGTACATCAGCAACATGTGCAGTTTCTGGTTCTGCAGTTGTGGTAGCAACCAAAGAACAAGTAGGATTAACAGTAACAGGTATAGAGCTAGAAACAGATGTACCAGGAATTGAAGATGCAGTTGTAGCATTCACATCATGGTGCCACTTAGTGCGTCCTGTCTCCGTAGATGTGGTCTTCTCCTTGTGAGCAACATCTTTCTGAGATTTGCCACCGTTCTTGGACGGTTTCTTCTTACTGGCAGCATTGTCACCCACATCATCATCATCAGACTGATCAGGCTCATCAGACTTGTCCTTGTTACCGCTATCCCTGTTCTCATCATCATCCTCATCGTCGTCCCTGTTGCTATCCTCATTACTCTCCTCATTACCACCATCACCATCATTATCATCATCATCATCACCATCACTACCTTTGTCTTCATCTTCTTTACCATCATCTTCTTCTTCACCATCACTCTCTTCTTGCTCACTATCCTCCTCACCAGATGCCTCTTCATCACCCTTTTTATACAAAATATGGTAAGGAACCACGCTTCCAAATGTCTTAAACAGCCTGTCATCCTCCTTTATTGCTGCATTAAGTGCCATGTGAAGTGTCCGCTGAATTTTGGATTTGTCGAAAGATCCAACTTCAACCATGCGGGCGTGGAGAATCTTCTTCAGTTCAAAGTCCGTTAAGTCATATGCAATTTTATAGGCTGATTTGGAAGGGTTTGACGATTTAACCATCAACTTATCAGCCGCAATTTTCTTCACCTCTTTTCGTAGCTTTGGCATAATAGACTTAACAGATTCCTTTACCCTATCATTAAGTGAAGCTTCAAGTGTTTCTTTCTCCTCTTTATACTTATTCTTTAATGCGCGGAGTTTGTCGATCCTTGCTGCACTTTTATCAGCTTCAACCTGTTTGACATGAGCAAGTTCTTCTGCATGAGATTTCCGTGTAGACTCCATCTCTGCATTGAACTTAGCTATCATCTCCTCTTGAGCTTTCTTGGATGTCTCTTCACTTTGCACTCGTTAAAGTAGCTCTTCTCGAAGTTGAGCCATCTCTTTTCTTTGAGTTTCCATGTGTTTATCCAACATTTCTGCCATGAAGAGTGCAGGAAATGTAGATGGCACAGGGCTAATCGGGGGCAGTTGACTAGGCACGGTTGTGATGACAGTACTGAGGACGGAAGTAGTTGGAGGTGAAGGGGATAGTAGTTGAGCAGTCGACGGTTGTGTTGGCAGAGGCTGGATTGGTGGAGGTTGAGTAGATAAAGGCTTTGGAGTCACAATGATTGTTGTAGCAACGGACTCCTTTTCGATGCTTGCTGTAGCGGCAATGGATGTTGCTTTAGATGTTGAGTACTTGTCTGGTGTTCCAAACTCAAAAATGTCATACGGCTCCTCGTCTTCCTGTTCATCTTCTATCTACACACCCGAACCACTACCTCCTGTGTCTTTCCTACTTCTTTCAACAACCTTTTTCAGTTGTTTTTTCTCAGCTTTGCGAATTTGCTCGGGAGTAACATCGTCATCAGTATCTTCATCTCGAATGACTAACTTCTCAGCTTTGCGCTTATCCTTTTTAGCCACAGTCTTTGTTTTCTTGGGTTTAGGCTCATGTAAGACAACTTCTTGCTTACGTTTACCTTTGCTTTTGACTGTAGTGGACGAGACTTCTCCCGCCTGAACGCTTGCTTGTTGATTCTTGATTTCTATTAGCATGTTCTTGTAATCAGCAGAAGCGATAATCTTATCTGTCAGGAGATGACCAGGAATAGGACCAGGGATAACAACATTGGAGTGACTTTCTTGCCTTAGGTCCACCAGATCATCAGCATCCTTTGTGTGGTGACGGCTACCTGCACGCTTATCAATAGACGCATCGTTTTCCATAAAATAATGTATGATTAGCTTTATGAACCTAGGGTACTGGTAACCTTTAGCCTTAGTCTTCGTGTTTGTGAAGAGTTGAAAAATAAACTCGTCCCCCAACAATGGTGCATAATCAATATTAATACCTTTGAACATACCATAGAACATATTGATGATTGGCGGACGCACAACATCATACCCAGTCGTTTTGGGTGTGAGACATCGGCTGAGAATACCAAAAATTGGTCTCCAAGGTTGACCCACTTTGGCTGTGGTAAAATCGGACACTATTCGTAAGTCCGCGCATCCAATAGCAGAGAACATCGCCATGAGCTCGTTCTTGGTCGGGTTCACTGAGAATGTTGTACCTTTGGGTGACTCCTGAAAACCAAAGATCTTGCGGAAGTCTGACACGGTGAGAGTCTGTTGCTTGTTGTCCAAGAAGAATGTGATCTTGTTTGACGTCTTCTCTTTGGTTGCCCAGAATTCGTATATGTAGTCGAAGGGCACCGAAGCACTACCCCTTATCGCATTCTTGAAGTGGGAATTGTCAAGAATGGCTTAACCTACCTTGAATCCATTGTGAGTGGAGTGAGATACCTCCTTTAACCAATAGTTGTTTGGAATGAACTTAAGGGTTTTGGCTTCTTCAATGGATGCTGCTCTAGTGTCTTGTATTTGTTGCACGGTTGGGTTAGTCATTGTTTCTGCTTAAGATAAAACATAAAGGTTGATACACACAGATATAAATACCATTATGAATTTATACCTAAGCATTAAACATATGACATAAAACTTTAAGCTTTTACAACACTCAAACATTTAACAAGTTATTAAGCAAAAACACCTTCATTCGGAATAAACATCTCATTCGGAATAAACATCTCATCCGGAATAAATACTTCATCCGGAATAAACACTTCATCCGGAATAAACACTTCATCCGGAATAAACACTTCATCCGGAATAAACACTTCATCCGGAATAAACACTTCATCCAGAATAAACACTTCATCCCGAATAAACACTTCATCCGGAATAAACACTTCATCCGGAATAAACACTTCATCCGGAATAATTGTTTCATCCGGAATAGTTGTTTCATCCGGAATAATTGTTTCATCCGGAATAATTGTTTCATCCGATTTTTTTTTTAATCCGGAATAATTGTTTCATTCGGAATATTTGTTTCATCCGGAATAATTGTTTCATCCGGAATAAATATTCATTCGGAATGTTTCACAAAAATGGTTCATCCGGAATAACGCACAAAGTGGTTCATCCGGAAATTCACAAAAATGGTTCATCCGGAATAAGTCACAAAGTAGTTCATCCGGAATATTTCAAACCTTGTTCATTCGGAATGTTTTGACAAAGCTTTTCATTTGGAATATTCTTAGAAAAATCCATCTATCCGGACTAACCTAAACCTGTTCTTGAATGAATTAATCTAAGCGAATATGAGTGTTTTAAAGCATTCTAAGGCCACAACCATCTTTCTAGTGCTATTCCGAGTAAAACCCAACTAAAACCCTAATCAATTAAACCCTAAATTAAGAAAAAACCCTAATTTTGATTAATTGAATTAGAAGAGTTAATTAGAGAGATTAAAGGCGAATTAGATGAACTAGATATTAAGATTGATGATGTATGTACCTTGTAAAATGAATGAGACGGATTAATTAAGCAAAAACGAAGGATTGTGAGAGCTTGTGTGCGTGTTTTCGTGTGTGTTAATGGCGGATGATGAGGAAAACAGAAAAAAAGAAAGAAGATAAGAAAGAAAAGAGACGGGGGGGGGGGGGGGGGGGGGGGTGTTTGACTTAGGTCAACCTTTCTTAAAAGTTTCAAAGATTGTCACTTTTAATCCCTTAACTTTTCGTTTTTCTTTTCTTTTCCTTTTCTTTTCGTTTTTAGTCAATAACCATCGTTAAACTCCCTAACCATCGTTAGATTTAACTACCTTAACCTATCTTAGCGATCACACAACATAACTATTGACGACAAATCACGAACGAATACAAGACGAATACCAAAGCAATTCCAGTCATTAACCATTTACCCAAGTAATTTTCCTCGAAAACTTTTGAAGACCGTTTTGATGATGAAGATAATTTAATATCTTCTCCCCCTTAAACGATGACCCGTTTTCTATTTAAAGAGCTGTAGTCATTGTTTAACGAGTCAAATATTGAAGAAAGAATTTTCCAGTTGGTGTCTTAGAAAAATTAATTTGTGGTGGCAATAAGATTTCTCTTATTTTGACAAGTTAATGCACTGAGACGTACACTAACTCGTGTTAGACCAAGTTATAAAGTAAACTTGATCCCTTTGTATGATTTGGCTTGTAAATCATACCTGAGAAAATTAATTCCCGTTGTGAGCCAACGTTTTCCAAGGAAATACGTGACTTTAATGCGAAAAACGGGTTGCAGCCTGAAATAACTACAAGCCATAATGGGCATGTTTTAAAAATGTACAACTTTTATACGGACTCTATTTATGGCGTCGTGTCAATATTGATCGAAATTTCTAAGGCCGTAAATATTACCGACATGCCCGATTTAAAAAGACGAAAATATTTTTGGGTTTTCTTGGTTTTATATCTTTTATGGTTTTTGTAGGTTTTATATTTTTTATGGTTTTTGTAAGTTTTATATTTTTGTATTTTTCTTTTTGTGGTATATATATATATATAATAATATACATGATCACGATCAAAGGATACACAGGAATAGTTTACCACCACTATTCTACTGATTCTTCTGCCAACTCTTTGTGAGTCGCTGGAGAGAAGGATTTCATTCCAAGCTTGTCGATCAAAAACTCGATTCGTCCTCGATCTAAGGCTTTTGTGAACATATCTGCCAGCTGATACTCAGTGGTGACAAAATACAGCTCGATCACTCCGTTTTCCACTTGCTCTTTAATGAAATGGTAGAGAATGTCGATGTGCTTTGCCCGGGAGTGTTGAACGTAGTTGCAGCAAAGGGAAATGGCGCTCTTGTTGTCACAATACATCGGGATTTTGTTGAATCCAAGACCGTAGTCAGTTAGTTGTGATCTCATCCAAAGGACTTGAGCACAACAACCGGACATGGCAATGTATTCAACCTCTGTGCTTGAAATTGCAGCGCTTTTCTGCCTTTTTGAAGACCAACTAATCAATCTGTCTCCAAGGAGTTGCACAGAACCAGAAGTGCTACGCCTCGTGTCTTGACACCCAGCATGATCGGCATCTACATATGATATTAAAGTAATAGAGGAATCTTTCGAATACCATAGACCATGATGAAGTGTTCCTTTGAGATACCGAAAGATCCTTTTAACAGCATGTAGGTGCTTTTCGGTAGGCCGAGCCTGATACCGGGCACACATGCATACGGCAAATTGCAGATCAGGCCTGCTAGCAGTCAGATAGAGAAGGGTGCCGATCATCCTACGGTAGAGTTTCGGATCGACAATAATCTCATTCCTATCTTCATCTAACTTGGATTTCTCCACCATTGGAGTATCCACGGGGTCACAATTTTCAAAGTTATATTTCTTTAATGATTCTAGAGCATATTTGGATTGATTAATAAAGATGCCTCTGGGATTCTGAGAAATTTGTAATCCTAAGAAAAATGAAAATTTTCCCATCATTGACATCTAAAAGCGTGTGGACATTATTTTCTCAAAGCGGTTTGACAATTCTATGTTAGAGGCAGCAAATATTATATCATCAACATAAATTTGTACCAGTATCATGTCGTTATCTTCCTTGAGAGTGAATAGAGTGGGGTCCACCTTGCCTTTGGAGAAGCCTTCTGAAATGAGATATGTTGAAAGGAGATCATACCACGCGCGTGGAGCTTGTTTCAACCCATAGAGAGCCTTCTTAAGCTTGTACACATGGTTAGGAAACTCCGTGCTAACGAACCCATTCGGCTGACTAACATAGACTTCTTCCCTTAGTTCACCATTCAAAAATGCCGTCTTCACATCCATTTGATAGACGATCATGTTCATATAAGCAGCATACGCAAGGAAAAGTCTAATAGCCTCCAATCGTGCAACCGGAGCAAAATATTCTTCAAAGTCGATACACAAGGCTTGTTTGTATCCTCTAGCAACCAATCTAGCCTTATTCTTCAAAACTCCACCCATCTCATCGAATTTAACCTTATAAACCCACAACAAAGTAAGGATGTTAACCTTGTCAAGGAGAGGAACTAATTCCCATACTTCAAATCTTTGGAATTCATTTAGTTCCTCTTGCATGGCTTCAATCCAAGATGATTGAGTCATAGCATGTAGCCAGTTTTTAGGTTCAACTTCGGAGAGAAATGCATCAAAATAGCAATAGAGTGCACTCTCTTGTAATTGATGGCGTGTCGAGACTGGTCGATCGAGACTTCCAATAATATTCCTAATTGGGTGATATTTTGTCTATTTGGTGCTGTGATTTTCAATCTGTGGTGGTTGATGAGACTGCTTTTATACATAGTCTCATCGTCCAAAATGGGCTTAAAATGCATTAAATATCATTAAAATAACCTGATATATGCTTGTGTTTGTTACTTGTGTATTTTAGGTACGAATATTGAGGGAATGACAAAAAGATCACAAGAATCAATCAAAAACGAACACGGGAAACGAAGCCGCACAATGAACCGGACCCGAATCATGATTTTCCTATCAAGTCCTTGAAGTTTGAAGATTTGGCAAGAATGGTCCCTCTATTGTTGAAGACTTGTCATTTTAAACCCTTGTGAAACTCATATATTACATAGGGGTCCCTAAAATGTCAAGGATGTGCAAGTTTGGTCCTTGAAGAATGCATAAAGTGCATTAAATGTCCTTGAAACATGTTTGAAAATTGTTTTTTTTTGGGTAAAGGGGAATGATTACCCCGGTAAAATATATTTATCACCCAAACTCCGATAAGTACAATGGAATGTGACTGAGTGTCACATTAACCTCAAGCATAAGCTTGAACAACCTATTCGAAAGACATGCCAAACGAATTACACATCAACTACGTGACTAATGACACCAATGGGGAAGAACCACCTAATGGTGCACAAACAAAACAAAAACACAATCATCTAAAAATATACTCCGGAAGATCCCAAACTCGTGCATAAGCCAATCCCTCCTTGGTTCGCTTGAAACGAAAAGAAAGAAGCTTGAGCCGAACTGCTGAAGAGATACACTCTATAATCTGATTTGACGTCCTCTTCGTACCTTTGAATAAACGCCAATTTCTTTCCTGCCACAGAAAGTAAGCTGCTGCAGCTAAAACTAGCTTCGCAATCACAACATGCGAAGACATTTTCTTCGAACTATCACCAAAGTGGTTAATAATCTCGTAGACATCATGAGCAACGTTTTCAAGCCCAGCAAGCACCTTCATGTGACTCCAAACCGTATCTGAAAAAGGGCAACGAAAGAACAAGTGCTCGTGTGAGTCAAGAACCATCTCACACAACGAGCATGTTGATCCAAGCTGATTTGAATAATCCCAACTACTAACCGTGTCTTGAGTTTTTAGCCTACGCTTAATAATAAGCCAAAGGTTAAACGCATGACGAGGGATATTGTTTGGGAACCAAACCATACAGAACCATGCAACTTTATTATCCCGGGACCTAATTGATTCCCACACAAGGCTAACCGAAAACTTTTTTATCGTACCATCCTGTAAACGCCATTCAAGACAATCATGCGCACTCGAAGTCTGAACAATACACGTAGGAAGAAACTGATACTTATCCAATAGGTAATTAGGCCATGTCCAAACACCATTATTGATAATCTCCTGAACCTTCGAATTAAGCGTGAGACCGGCTCTATGCACATCATGATTAGAAATATGTTGTGATAAGGGGCACATCGAACACCACTTATCAAACCATAATGAAGTACAATCACCCGTCCCAATTTTGCGCCATATAAACTCTCGAACAATAGGCCTTAACCTAAGAATATTACGCCACCCCCATGACATATTATCATGCAAGGGCACGTCCCAAAAGTTACGCGAGTGGAGTTTATAACAATGTATCCATTTCACCCAAAGAGATTCTTTATGTAAAAGAAGTTTCCAAATATGACTCACCATAAGCGCCGAGTTGAAGATATGCAAACGCCTAATACCAAGACCACCCTCATCCTTAGGAAGGCAAACCAATTCCCAAGCGACTTTATCCTTGCTCCTAGACGTCCCACCTGGATTCCAAAGAAAGCTGCGCATTATTTGCTCAATATTAAGCAGCACTTGCATAGGAAGGGAGAACACCGAAGCCCAAAACACATTCATGGAACCAATAACTGATCGGATAAGCTGTAATCTACCCGCAACAGATAGAGATTTGTTTTTCCAATCAAGAACTCGATTCTCAATCTTTTCAATCAGCTCTTTGCAATCCCGAATCTTCAATCTTGAAGATACCAACGGAACCCCAAGGTACTTAACTGGAAGGCTACCTTCCTCAAACGGAAGCACATTAAGAATAGATAGCTTAACATGGTTTAAAACATTACAAAAGTAAGTCGTGCTTTTAGGAAGGCTAGGAACTAAACCCGATGCAATCTTGAACTCATCAAGAGCCTCCTTAATAACACGAGCAGAATCAACATTACCATACGCGAACAAGAAAAGGTCATCTGCAAAGCACAAATTAATAAGTTCCATCTTGCTACAGTAACGATGATAAGTGAACCTTTCCGACTCCATAGCTTTCCTAATGAGCATACGAGTAAGGATATCCATGACGAGCGTAAACAAGTAGGGCGAAAGGGGATCACCTTGACGAAGACCCCTTTGTCCCCTAAAATACCCATGAAGATTACCATTGATGCAAATGGAATATGAGGTAGTAGTTACACATTCCATAATCCATAGAATCATACGATCATGAAAGCCGAAACCCTTCAAATTTTTCTGTAAAAAATTCCAGTCAACCGTGTCATAGGCTTTCTGGATGTCCACCTTGAATGCACACCTCGGTTCGCCACGATCCAAGTGATAATTGTGCATAAGCTCTTGAGTTAAGAGTATATTATCCGAGATACTTCTATCCAGAATAAAAGCAGATTGGTTAGGATGCACAAGAGTCTTTAAACACACCTTCATTCGATTAGCAATAATCTTGCTAATGCATTTAAATAACACGTTACAATAACATATCGGTCGATAGTCATTAACTCTAGAAGGAGACTTAACTTTTGGAATGAGTGTGATAATAGTATGGTTAAGCTCCTTTAGTAGTTTCCCATTCGTAAAGAATTCACGAACAGCTTGAATAACTTCAACCCCAACAATATGCCATGTTTCCTTAAAGAAGGCAGTCGTGTACCCATCCGGACCGGGAGCTTTATCATCACCCATGGAGAACATAGCATCCTTCACTTCACGATCCGTAATATCACTTATCATATCCAACGCCACCTGATCATCAAGATGATTATCAAATAAATTGTCATCGTTAAATACATTAGGATCATCAGCCTTGCCAAGGAAGTTCCTGTAATGAGTGACAAAAACATCATGGATTTCATCATTAGTACAAACCACACCCTCATTATTCATAATAGTATCGATACGACTCCTACTCGCACGACTTTTCACCACTTTATGGAAAAAAGCTGTATTAGCATCTCCATCTTTTAACCACTGGATTTTTGCTTTCTGTTTCAAAAATCTTTCTTCCAACAACACAGCATGGTTAAATTCAACAACCAAAGAAGCTTCAAGTTCTCGAAAAGCAACATTAAAAGGGTCTTGATCAATGTTACTTTGAACCTGATCCAATTCCTTGCGCACCCGCACCACATTCTCATGCAAATTACCTTTTTCAATCATGAGCTTACGTAATGGTTTTTTCATACTTCTGAGTTTTTTAACAACTCGATACATGAGAAAGCCGCTGTAATCAGCTTTCCACGCCTCGTGAACAACATTCAGAAAACCCTCATGTGTAGTCAACACATTAAAGAACTTGAACGGCTTAGGCTTGTCTTTAACAACCGTAGGAATGCATAAGATAGCAGGAGCATGATCTGAGATTCGATATGGCTTGAACACCGCATGAGCACCTACAAAATGAGATGAAAACTCCAAGTTGGCCATAATTCGATCAAGCTTTTTTAGAATACCATCCCCACCTTTTGGATTTTGAGTCCATGTAAATTGCAAACCTGAGCTATTAACATCCAATACTTCAATATTAGCAACACATGTCTTAAAATCGCGCATAGCTAAGTCTACTCGAGACGAACTCGCAGTAGACTCTTCCAAAAAAAGCGTAGCATTGAAATCACCAAGTAAACACCAAGGACGATTATTAATAAAAGCTTTATGAACCGAAAGAGCCTCCCATAAAAGACGCCTTTGAATGTAACTGTTGTGAGCGTATACGAAAGAGCAAAATAACTCCTTCTTTTCCTTCTTTAACCAAACTTTAGTATGAATAACTTGGTCGTCTTGAGAAATTACCATAACGTCAACATCATTATGATTCCATCCCAAGATGATTCTAGTACCCTTCCTACACCAAGAGCCATTAGAACACCAATCCCAATGACGAAAAACAAGAGTACACAATTTATGAAGATTAGAATTAGCCACGTGAGACTCCAAAATAGCACAAACAGATAAATTATTTTCAGAAATAACCTGTCGCACTTCATTTTGTTTAGGGGAGAAGTTTAAACCCCTAATATTCCATGAAGCAACATTAATCATTGGAAACCGAATTTAAGGGAGTGCTTGCCCCCTGAACGCCACTATTTTCCTGTATATGGTCATCAATGACCATATGTTCATCAATATCTTCATCTTCACTATCATCATTAATGATAGTAGTAGTCTTGGCTTCATCATCAGTTTGTGATAGAGCACCATACTTATTATGAGTCTGAACATGTTCTTTCACAACCTGTTTTGGTTCCCCAACATCCTTAGTATTGTCCACAGGGTTCGTCTTGACTTTTTCCTTACCATTCTTTTTTGACGTTCCATTTTCAACTTTACGATATTGAAGATCTAGGGCTGGTTTGGAAAGACGAACACCTTCTACTTGTCTTGTCTGATTCTGCTTCACCTTAAGTTTCTTTTTAGTCAAGCCATCTCCTGTTTCCTCAACAGTTGTTACAACTTTAAGGTTTTTCAGGCACTTGTCATGAGTATGATCATATACCTTGCACGAATCACAACGAGGGGGAGTCCACTCATATTCAATATCAATTTCAGCAAGTGTGTGACCCTTACCATTAGCAAGAGGTATAGCAATGACGATAGACGATTTTAATTCCTCCTCCGCTGAAAATTCAACAAGGGCCCTAGCATAAGAATTTCTTCCCCATGAGCTAAGACACATATTACTCGTGTATGAGTCAAGCATAATCGGCCTTCCAAGTTGGGTTGTAATAAGACTTAACCCAGTTTCTGAGTATGCAACAATAGGCACGTGATGCAACTTAATCCATAAAGGAGCTGTTTTAATAACATCCTTCTTTAGATAAGTATTTGGAGTCCATTCATTTAGGATTAAAGGAACACTTCGTATCAACCATGGACCGTTCTCAATCACGCTCTCCATCCCTTCCCTGGTGTTAAACTGGAACATAAAGAAGTTCTCATGCAATTCAAGCCTCTTAAGTCCAAACTTCGCCCATGTATTTTTGACATAATTTCCACTAGCGGAAACGCTAGCCGTTTGCCAATAAAGTAACCATACAGTGTATTCTCAAATCGAGACCGAACTTCCTCCACAACATCCATAGGTAATGCAAGTACAGCACCCTCAACAACCTCAGGATTTCTGAGCTCCTGAATTTTGACAGTTTTGTGCTTAAGGTTACGTGTGTTAGTGTTGCATTGCATCACATTCACAAATGACTTACTACTGATTGGAGCAGTAGTCTCATTACCAATCTTAGCACCATCAAAAGCACGAAATCCATCAGCAGCCCCACCAAAAATAGTGTAGGACTCGCTATTAGATTGGGGGGTAGGATTAACCTTAATAGTAACATTCACAAACACATTGTTCACATAAGTCTCATAAGTCCCAGGTGTTAAGGACTCATGCATTGAATCAATCTCTCTTAAAACAAAAACAAAACAGCCAATAAAACGAAACCCTAGTTAGGTTTCCAACGCACCCACACGAACCGCAGATTAATCAACCATTATTGCATATGAATGACAGAGATGAAAGACACAAAACCCTAACTACTATAGCAAAATGATCGAATAATCATAGAAACCCTAATCCAATGATACCGTCGAATCGTATATAAAATAAATTAAGGGCAATAAATAGAAAACCCTACACGAGTCCACTGATCACAAAGGAGATGGGACGAACAAATCGAAGCCACAACCTTATCACAAGCTGATTGATGTAGAAGCAAACAACAATCACACCAAAATTCAGTCGATATACAATGATTGGGAATCAAACGAAATCAGATTAATACGAAAAAAGGGAAACCAGATTCGGTTTGATTTTAATCAAAACCGACCTAAGCCGATTTATGCACACCAAAATCCATTTAAAAATTGTTTGGGCCAAAAATGACAAGCTGCCCAAACTTATAACAAAGGAAAAAAGGTTTTGGAGCTGTTATTTATAATTGAAGAAGTCAAGAGAATGGGAGGGCCATTTTGGCCAGACAACCTAAGTTAAACCCACCACTCTTAAGCCGCCACGTCACCTACCTTAAAAAAACCCACTAATCAACACTATCTCAGCCTCCACGTCAAAACCCACTACTTCATTTAATATTTATTAACCACATTTTTTAAACTCGTTTTTATATATTAAATGGGGGCGGTAAACACTTACTATTACCCTAATTCACCCAAATAATCCCCAACCCAGGTTATAAACCCAAATCTCACCCTCCTTCAAAACAAAGGGTTTTTAGTCGATTATGTCTAGATCCTCAATTGATGATCACCTAATCCCAACCCCACCTTTACCTTAATCCCAGACCAACCCATGTGATGGGTAGGGACATCCCCTGCTCC
This sequence comes from Glebionis coronaria, assembly GCA_025667525.1. Classification (NCBI taxonomy): domain Eukaryota; kingdom Viridiplantae; phylum Streptophyta; class Magnoliopsida; order Asterales; family Asteraceae; genus Glebionis; species Glebionis coronaria. Next base: position 341,416 of record JANFOE010001353.1, on the reverse strand, counting down.
GTCACTTTCGTCCCCATTTTCAATGACAGACAAGATGAGTGGCTTATGTTGATTTCGTGTTCTCCAAACCCAAATGGACGTCTATGATTTGTTTGCTACAGCTAACCTCCAACAAGACTCCAAAATCACAGCCTGTGCATCACATGATTCAACTTTTGACCAAGCAGAAAATTCAAACAAAGGGCAGGACTGGAATTTCAAGACATTAGGGTTTAGTTTATTTCTTTTCTTCTAGAAATCTCTGTAGTCCATTATATAAGGACGCATAGGCATCAGTTTTCATTGTTCCAGATTTTTTTAAAAGTTTTGTAATTCCTTTTTAATTTTAATGAAGTTGGTGTTTTGTTACAAATATAATTCCTTTTCAATTAATTTAAAAGTTGGTGTCTTGTTGAATTAATCTGAGTTCCATGATTCATTTGGTATAACATTTTGTGTTTTGAGTTTTTAAAAAGAAAGGTTTTAAGTTTTCAGAAATTCAAAAATCCAAAGAAGTGAAAGTGGACTTAGATCCTTGGTTTTCTGAAATTGTTATATTGGTTAAAAACGTGTTCAAAAGATTTCTAAATTGGTTTAAATACTTTTTTTTTAAAAATCGGTTTTATAAGATTTTCTCAAAATCTTTTACTTTTTTTTCTTTGTTAACAGTTACTGTAGCAAAAGCTACAAGCCAAAAGCTTGTAGCCTTGCTACTTTGAGGGTGTTCTTTGTTGGCATTGATTGTGCATGAATAAGGAAGCAAGACTTCTCTTTTTCAACTTTTCATTGCCTTCCATCCTTGAAGATATTTTTTTTCTCTAATACTTCGCTTTTGGCTAGGTATAAAATCTTATCGTCCGAATCTTTTCGAATTGAAAACCGGTCTTAAGTGCGACTCAATCGTCTTTTGGTGAATCAAGAGAATGGTTGGTTTGTTTGTTTGTTGAGTAAAATGGAAGAATAAAGATTAATACTAAAATGACGAGTAAAAATAAATGCATGTAAACTTAAAGGTAATAATGGAAAAATACTAGCACACTAAATAAAACTAACACTTGGAAAACTCTCTAAAAATAAGAACTTAGTTGAAAAGTACTAAAAGAAAGTAAGATCGGACTACACCAAAAACTCACAATCAGAATAAGCCAAAACAGCCCCAGATCAGAATGTATTCCGATCTGGTGGTCGGAATATGGGGTATTGGGAGCAATCGGAATATCAATGAAATGGGGCAATCGGAATGTGGGACGAAAGACTCGATCGGAATATCCACAAAAGTTATATCAATCGGAATGTATGGCCTAACCTCAATCGGAATGTTGGCAAATGGTCTAGATCGGAATATCAAGCAAGACTAACAATCGGAAAGTCCAGAAACACTCCAATCGGAATATTAGGATAGCTACTATAATCGGAATACGCAAACAATGGCCAAATCGGAAAGACAAAACCCTTTTCCGATTGGACTCAATCGGAAAGAGGGGTGGGCTCGGTCGGAATGGGCAGCAATCGGAAAGGGGTTTGTACCCTTTCCTAAATTTGTGGAATTCGGTTATAAGCTAATGAATAAGCTATATAATAAGCTTTTCACCAAACTAAGCTGAATCAATGACTAAACCGGATCGAATAAGCACTTATCAACTTATCTAACCCGAAAATAATCAAACTTTTTGGATCAAACAATAAAAACATAAACTTTTTAAGGAAAACTTTTATAAACAAATAAGCTAATCATAAAAATAAGCCAATAAGCACAAAAGTCTTAAAGCTCAATCAAATGAAAACTTATAAAATGATCAAAAGATTAACTTTTTAAGCACGAAATCATTAAGAACAACACGGATCTATTGAAATTCGCACCAAAAATCAATCCAAAATCAAAGAAAAGTAGAATGAGATTAAGGATTAAAAGCTTAAAAAAGAGCTTGATTAATGAAAATAAGCAATACAAAGATGTTTAATCTTGAAAGATTAAGAAAGAAGATGAAATTTAGTGAGAGAAATTTTAAGACTTTCTCTCTCTAAAACTAGAGAAAACTAAGAAAAAGTGAAAAACTAGCTAAATTAACTAACCACCCTCCTAATGACTATTAGGAGGGTATTTATAGGGAAGGTGGAAGGAGTGCATGTGTTGCATCTTCTTTCTTGCTTTCTTCACGTTTTCTCGACTCGACTTTAATTCTTTGTCTTTGTCGTCTCGGGATTTGAACTTGTCTTTTTAATTTTCTTCTTCTATTAGACTTAAGTTCTTCGACTTCGTTAAACTTCCGTCTTTTGACTTTTTCTTCGATAAATCTTCAGAATAGGCCTTGGACTTCCGTTCTTTTTGCACTCTTGATCTTTTGACTTTGTCTTTTCCCGTTTTCTTCGATAAAAGCCCGTGAAAGCCCGTGTTTTCTTCCTTTTTCATATTTTGGTCCTAAAACACAATAAAAACACAAACCACGCATAATTCCGACTTTTACGACATAAACCACACGTTTTGGTCTTGTTATTATTGGAAATAAGTGGTAAAGGATAAGTGTTTTCACACTTATTAAATCCCCTACACTTGACCATTGCAATGCCCTCATGCAATGCACTAATTTTAAAGCATGATTTACATTTTCCATCATAAATAACCCACCTTGGCCTTTATTAAATACTAAACATAAAAAGATAGAACAAGTAAAGAAATTAAAAACTTACATTGGTTTTGGAAGCCATGAACGTTTATCATCCTCAAGTTTCACGTTCCCCATACCAAGCTTAAAAACGAGATCATTGTTATTATAAGTTAGCAAACTATCACGAACTCATGTGGGCCAATTACTCACTTAGACTCCCTTATTCCTAAGTGTATCTCTTATATTTTATTTTTGTCTTGAATGATCACGAGGATGCATTGTTTGCCTTATTTCGATAGTTATTTAGGCCGAAAATAAAGTGAACGATTTAATCAATAGTTAGCTAAAGGACCAAATCTTTTAAAACTGCTTCTCGGGACCTCATAAAGTTCATATCTTGGCATAACTCGCTTCGCGATTTGAGACCTTTCTCGGACCGATATTTGGCAGCGACTTCATACTTCGAATCTTGAGAGACGTTCTTGAAATAATGGTCTTCTCTTCATAATAGGAATTTCTTCACTTGAAGTTTTGAGAGATTCTTCATCTTTGGACCACGACTTCTTCATTTTTCTCCAATCTTTATTTTGGACTTCGATATACAACGATCCGCCTCCTTTTAGGGCTTGGATCTGTTTATCCTCATACCTTGTTAGGGTCTTTTCGGATAGACTTCTCCATGACTTTTGGGGAGTTCTTGCTTTTCGTCGTGTGTCTCGATCCTTCATATTGATTTTCGATAAATGATTCTTCACATCACTTTTGGATCTTTAGCAACAAAATGTAGCCCTCATGCCTTGTTAGGGCCTTTTCGGACTCGCCAATCTTCGCATCCCGCTTCAATAAGTTATGCCTTGGCTATGAACTCTAATCCGTACCGAGAAACTTTTAAACGATATGGGGCTAGAAGCTAAGTAACCTTTTAAATCGTACAACCTTATTTATTGCAGATAAATTTATTAACAAGTGGAGGGAGAATAGGCTTATAATTAACTCACATAAATTCACAAAAGAATACCAAACTTATAATTGACTCTATCATCTCTCGTTCTCCACAGTTTAAAATCTCAAGGAATGAGACTCGTGGATGCTTAGCCTATTAAATCAAAGTTTTGGGTTTTCGAGTCATCTATAGGATCTTGCAAATTCTTAGACTTTTTCAAGTTTTAGAAATCGCATTTTAAAGTTCCCTTGATAAACAACTCTCTAGGATCAATTATAGGAACTTGCGAAAAGTTCTTGTTCTTAACCCGTGAGAGTTAAGACTTTCGCGTTTTATAGCTCCCTATATAAAAGCCTAGCAAAACTTGACATAAACACGTTAAGGATACTAGCTAGAGTAAACTTAGGCAAGTAAACTCGGGTTGAGTCAAAATGTTCACGACTAAGAAAAATTCTAAACCACTTTATTGAAATCTATTCTAGCAAGGGAAGAAAATAAACATAATAAAGGAAAATGCAACTATACAACTAGGCCAAAATAGATTAAAAATTTTGAAAAATGTCGAAAAATCAAGTTTTCCGGTTAAAATGAGGGCAAATTCATGGAAAAGACCACTTACTTCGATAGAAGTCCCCCCTACACTTGAGATAAACATTGCCCTCAATGTTTAAGCATGTGGGAGTAAACTCCCCTACACTTAGGACATTGTGCACTTTGTTTAAATCTTGCTAAGGAAAGGACAGCTAAAGTGATTTCAATGTGAACATATAAAATATGAAATATTGAATCACAAGAGTTTAGGATAGAACCGGGAAGATGGGAAACACGGTATCACGGCTCGTCAGAAGTCATCAAGGTGGGTCTTTGAAGCTTTAATCCCTGCACAACACAAGAAACAAGACAACAAACATATGCGGGGCTCCCCCTACACTTATTATGAAAGCAGTAAAGGATAGATCACGCCAGAGAAGATCTTCAACCGAGAGTTAAAGAGTAAGACTTGATCACCAACGTGGAACTCTCGGTTCTTGATTTTAGCGTCATGAATGATCTTGGTCTTCTCCTTGTAGATCAGCGAGTTCTCATAAGCTTCATTCCGCAGTTCATTGAGCTCGTTGAGTTGAACCTTGTGATGATCACCGGCTTTGTTGATGTCGAAGTTAGCCCACTTCAAGGCCCAGTGCGCCTTATGTTCCAGCTCGATTGGGAGGTAGCAGGCTTTCCCGTACACAAGACGATAAGGTGTACAACCGATCGGGGTCTTGTAAGCAGTACGGAAAGCCCACAGAGCATCATCTAACTTATCGGCCCACGCGGCGCGATGCTCTCCCACAATACGCTCCAAAATTCGCTTCAATCCACGGTTGGATATCTCGGCTTGCCCATTGGTTTGGGGATGATAGGCGGTGGAAAGACGGTGATTGACACCATACTTAGCCATGACTCTTGCAAATTGATCGTTGCAAAAATGAGTCCCGCGGTCACTGATAATAGCACGAGGAACGCCAAATCGAGCGAAAAGCTGCTTCAAAAAGTTCACAACCACCCTCGCATCGTTCGTAGGGAGAGCCTTAGCTTCAACCCATTTAGAAACGTAGTCAACGGCGACGAGGATGTACTTGTTCCCTTTGGAGGATGGAAATGGCCCCATAAAGTCGATGCCCCATACGTCAAAGATTTCACATTCCTGTATGAAATTTTGAGGCATCTCATCCTTAAGTGTGATCTTGCCTTGGCGTTGGCAAGCATCACAATGCTTAACCATTTCGTGAGCGTCACGATAAATGGTGGGCCAATAGAATCCAGAATCAAACACTTTCTTAGCGGTGTAGTTGGGACCAAAGTGACCACCGGTGGGTCCTTTGTGGCAAGCTTGGAGGATGTCAAAAGATGCCGGTCCGTCAACACATCGACGAATGATCAGATCAGCACATTGTTTGAATAGAAACGGGTCATCCCAAAAGTAAGTCTTAACATCGTTCAAGAACTTCTTCTTTTGTTGGGATGTTAACCCTTTGATGAGAATACCACCCGGTAAGTAGTTTGCAATGTCCGCAAACCACGGGGTGTCATCAAGATTGAGATTTATAGAAATTAAGGTCTCAAGGGGGAAAGAGTCATTGATCTCTTTGTTCGGATGATCCCTTTGATATGGATCCTCAAGTCTGCTCAGATGATCCGCGGCCAGGTTTTCGGCTCCCTTCTTGTCACGAATTTCAATGTTAAATTCTTGAAGGAGTAAAACCCAGCAAAGAAGTCTTGGCTTAGCATCATGCTTTGTCATCAAGTACTTCAACTCGGAATGGTCCGTGTATACGATGGTGGGGGATAAAACAAGATAGAGGCGAAATTTCTCAAAAGCATAGACAACAGCTAAAAGCTCTTTTTCGGTTGTCGTATAATGCAATTGAGCCCCCGTCATTGTTTTGCTAGCATAGTGGATTGGTTGGAAGTGTTTATTCACTCGTTGGTCCAAAACCGCACCAATGGCAAAGTCGCTAGCATCGCACATCAACTCAAAAGGCAGCTCCCAATTAGGGGTAACCAAGACCAGTGCCTTAGTTAGCTTATCCTTAAAAAGATTGAAGGCTTGGAGACACTCTTTAGAAAAGATAAAAGGAGTATCTTTTTCCAAGAGGTGGGTCATCGGGCGAGCGATTTTAGAGAAATCCTGAATGAATCGACGATAGAAGCCCGCATGACCCAGAAAACTTCTCACACCCTTCACGGTTGAAGGTGGAGGTAATTTGGCTATGACATCTACTTTAGCACGGTCGACTTCAAGACCGGCTTTAGAGATTTTGTGTCCTAGCACAATGCCTTCTTTTACCATAAAATGGCATTTTTCCCAATTCAGAACAAGGCGAGTGTCTTCGCACCGCTTAAGCATACGTTCCAAATTGGCAAGGCAAGAAGAGAAGGAATCCCCGAAGACCGAGAAATCATCCATGAAGACTTCCATGGTTTGTTCGACCATATCATGGAAGATAGCCAACATGCACCTTTGGAATGTCCCAGGGGCATTGCATAAGCCAAAAGGCATCCGTTTGTAAGCAAATGTACCATAGGGACAAGTGAATGTTGTCTTCTCTTGATCTTGGGGATCGATGGGTATTTGGAAATAACCCGAGAAACCATCAAGAAAGCAGTAATATTCATTACCCGCTAAATGTTCAAGCATTTGGTCCATAAAAGGTAGAGGGAAATTATCCTTTCTCGTGGCATCATTGAGTTTGCGGTAGTCTATACAAACTCTCCACCCAGTAACGAGACGGGTAGGAAATAACTCGTTGTTTGCATTGGGCACAACGGTGATTCTGCCTTTCTTAAGCACACAATGGACTGGACTAACCCATGGTGAATCCGAAATAGGGTAAATCATACCCGCATCAAGAAGTTTGATAACCTCTTTTTTGATGACTTCATGGATTTTGGGATTCACCTTTCGTTGGCTTTGAATTGTGGGCTTAAAGTCGTCCTCCATGAGAATTTTATGTGTGTAGAAGTGAGGATCAATTCCACGGATGTCGGAGATTTTCCAAGTGATAGCTCTTTTATGCTTCTTCAACACGGCGACAAGTCGGGCTTTTTCGTCTTCTTTCAGATCCTTAGCGATGATGACCGGTAACTTCTCGATGTCTTCCAGGAAAACATACTCAAGATGAGGAGGTAGGTCCTTAAGCTCGAGAGTGGGAGGGTCCTCAATAGATGGTGAAATTAACGATGGATCATCATTAGTTACCTCTTTAGGAGAAGGAGGAGAAAATGGGTCCTCATTGAGAAGTCTCTCAATAGTACGAATGTCTTCATCCCAATTGGTGGACAAATTATCATACTTAATATCGAGAGGACCCAAGCTAGCTTCGAAATCATCCAAGTCACTTTCTCCAAAAGGAGTCAATGCTGGAGCAATTGAGGCAACGGTCTCAACATTGGGTAGAGAAGAAAGAGTACTTTTGCAAGCATCATGAAAATGTTCTTCACAAGCCTCATCGAGAACATCAATAGCATTAACACTCTCATACGAATAAGGTTGCTTAGAAATCTTACCCATGTTGAAGACAATTTTATCGTCACCAACTCTCATGATTATTTCGCCCGCGGCTACATCAATGAGAGTGCGACCGGTCCTCAGAAATGGACGTCCAACGATTAATGGAGCACGGGGATCCATCTCGTAGTCAACGACGACAAAATCCGCCGGGAAGGTGAATTTGTCAACGCCAACAAAGACATCTTCGGCTATCCCCACTGGATAAGCAACCGTACGGTTGGCTAATTCCAAAGTCATTTTGGTGGGTACTAGCTCGGGGAGAGATAATTGCTTCCAAACACTTAAAGGCATTAAGTTTATACTGGCACCTAGATCGGCTAGGGCCATGCAATTCTCTACTCCCGGGAAGTTGCAAGGAATCAAGAAGCGACCCGGATCATCAAGTTTGGTGGGCAATTTCCTTAAGAGCACTGCGGAGCAGTTCTCATTAAGTTGGGTCTGAGCAATGCCAAGAAGATTTTCCTTATCACTTAGAAGATCTTTAAACATCTTAGCGTATTTGGGCATGTGAGCGAGAGCCTCGGCAAAGGAGATGTTAAAATTCAATTGTTTAAACATTTTGAGAAAGTTTGAAACCTGAATATCATCCTTGCTCTTTTGCTTCTCTTTCCTCAACCTTGAAGGATAAGGTATATTGGATGAAGAAAAAGGCTTTAAGGAAATAGGATCACTCACAACCACGGGTGGTGGGGAAATGGGGATAGAAGGTGAAGGAGGTGAGGAAAGTTGCTCTTTTTCCTTGTTCACAATCACGAGTGGAGGTGTAGGAAGCTCGGGTTCCATATAACATTTTCCACTACGAGTGGTGATTGCTTTCATCTCCCCTCTTGGATTCGCAACGGTATTACTCGGAAGAGTACCCGAAGAAGAGGGTTGATTACCTTGGATGAGCGAACCAATCATATCACGAAGGTGAACCGCTTGATTATTGAAAGAGTTTTGCATGTTTGCATTGATTTCATTGCTGTGTTTGGCCATGTCATTCCTTAGCTCGGCTCGAATATCGTTCCCTTGTTTTGCCATTTCTCCCTTCAAGTTGATGACTTGACTCTGAAGATTCGTCACCAGCTCCCGATTAGTCTTCATGAACGTCTCGACGTCTGGACTCACTGTCATCGGTTGATTGAGAGGTGGAGCTTGATAAGATTGAGAATTTCCTTGAGTTGGGTATGGGTTTCTTTGGGATTGATATTGATTGTTAGCACGAGGTTGAGATTGATTGTTTCGGTTATAGCTTTGTTGTTGGTTTTGGTTGGTAGGAGGGAAACCGGGAGGAGCAAGATAATTGTTAGAACGATAACTTAGCAAGCCACGGTCTCCTTGAGGGCGAGCTTGATAGCCTCCCGTGGGATAAGTGCCGTAAGCTGCGTTAACATTTTCAGAATAATTGCCTTGGGTAGAAGGACAATCATGATAAGAATGAGGGCCACCACATGTGTCACAAGAAATAGCAACGGCTTTAGCTTGTTGAAATTGGTTTGTGGCGATGGACATGAAATCCTTGTGCATACTCGCGATTTGTCGGGTAAGTTCGGATATCTCAGGATTGGAAGTAGTAGAAGAAACATTGACTCTCGAGTTAGATCTTGAGGATGCGGATGAATCCCAATTCTTGTGATGAGTAGTCATGTTTTCAATCAACTCTCGACACTCCTCCGGTCTCCTTTTCATAAAAGTACCACCGGCGGCGGCATTGATCGTGTCACGATCACGAAAAGTGAGACCATTGTAGAAGGTGTCAATGAGAGTGACGGGGAGCATATTGTGATTTGGACAGCGGTCGATCAAATCATTGTACCGTTCCCAAGCATCGAAAAGTGATTCATCATTCTCTTGCATGAATCCACTGATTTGGTTACGAAGGCTTGTGACCATGGATGGGGGAAAGTTGCGCGATAAAAAGCGTTGAGTCATGTCATTCCACGTATGAATAGAATTCTTAGGAAGACGGTCAAACCATTTTTCGGCATGGTGAGAAAGCGAGTGGGGAAAGAGTTGAAGGCGAAGGTCATCCATAGAAACACCGGAGCACTTCATTCTTTAGGTAATGGTAATGAATTTGTCGAGGTGTTTGTTGGCATCATCATCCGGAATTCCGCGAAACGGGTTAGTTTGCACTTGCTGGATCATGTGATGCTTCAAAGAAAACTCCTGAGCCGTGACGTGCATTGGCGCAATCGGGCCTCCGCGTCCGTTCATGGTGGGTTGACACAATTCCTCCATTGTTCGTAAATCAGGTAGGTGGACATTGTTGTTGTTGTTGTTGTTATTATTCAAATTGGGTAGAGGTGGGTGATTATTGTTGTTATTAACACCAACCATATCTAAATCTTCACGAGTCTCGGGCTCAGAATAGTTCGAAGATCTAGTACGCATACACCTGCAGAAGAAAAATATACACAAAGAATATCTATATAATCTTTTTGGTGCAAAACCGTTTGAAAAGAATTGCTTTTATAATTTTTTCAATGTTTTTGTATTTTTGAAGAGTTTTATATTTTTTAGGATTTTTGAAAATTTTTAAAGCAAGGAAAATAACGTTCAAAGAACGGATCCCAAAATTCAATGCGTCTCTCACTAGAAACCGTTTATCGTAACGAAAAGAGCCGGCAGTGGCGCCATTTAATACTTCGCTTTTGGCTAGGTATAAAATATTATCGTCCGAATCTTTTCGAATTGAAAACCGGTCTTAAGTGCGACTCAATCGTCTTTTGGTGAATCAAGAGAATGGTTGGTTTGTTTGTTTTAAACTATTAGCAAGTAATTAAAGTGTCGTTGAGTAAAATGGAAGAATAAAGATTAATACTAAAATGACGAGTAAAAATAAATGCATGTAAACTTAAAGGTAATAATGGAAAAATACTAGCACACTAAATAAAACTAACACTTGGAAAACTCTCTAAAAATAAGAACTTAGTTGAAAAGTACTAAAAGAAAGTAAGATCGGACTACACCAAAAACTCACAATCGGAATAAGCCAAAACAGCCCTAGATCGGAATGTATTCCGATCTGGTGGTCGGAATATGGGGTATTGGGAGCAATCGGAATATCAATGAAATGGGGCAATCGGAATGTGGGACGAAAGACTCGATCGGAATATCCACAAAAGTTATATCAATCGGAATGTATGGCCTAACCTCAATCGGAAAGTTGGCAAATGGTCTAGATCGGAATATCAAGCAAGACTAACAATCGGAAAGTCCAGAAACACTCCAATCGGAATATTAGGATAGCTACTATAATCGGAATACGCAAACAATGGCCAAATCGGAAAGACAAAACCCTTTTCCGATTGGACTCAATCGGAAAGAGGGGTGGGCTCGGTCGGAATGGGCAGCAATCGGAAAGGGGTTTGTACCCTTTCCTAAATTTGTGGAATTCGGTTATAAGCTAATGAATAAACTATATAATAAGCTTTTCACCAAACTAAGCCGAATCAATGACTAAACCGGATCGAATAAGCACTTATCAACTTATCTAACCCGAAAATAATCAAACTTTTTGGATCAAACAATAAAAACATAAACTTTTTAAGGAAAACTTTTATAAACAAATAAGCTAATCATAAAAATAAGCCAATAAGCACAAAAGTCTTAAAGCTCAATCAAATGAAAACTTATAAAATGATCAAAAGATTAACTTTTTAAGCACAAAATCATTAAGAACAACACGGATCTATTGAAATTCGCACCAAAAATCAATCTAAAATCAAAGAAAAGTAGAATGAGATTAAGGATTAAAAGCTTAAAATAGAGCTTGATTAATGAAAATAAGCAATACAAAGATGTTTAATCTTGAAAGATTAAGAAAGAAGATGAAATTTAGTGAGAGAAAGTTTAAGACTTTCTCTCTCTAAAACTAGAGAAAACTAAGAAAAAGTGAAAAACTAGCTAAATTAACTAACCACCCTCCTAATGACTATTAGGAGGGTATTTATAGGGAAGGTCGAAGGAGTGCATGTGTTGCATCTTCTTTCTTGCTTTCTTCACGTTTTCTCGACTCGACTTTAATTCTTTGTCTTTGTCGTCTCGGGATTTGAACTTGTCTTTTTAATTTTCTTCTTCTATTAGACTTAAGTTCTTCGACTTCGTTAAACTTCCGTCTTTTGTCTTTTTCTTCGATAAATCTTCAGAATAGGCCTTGGACTTCCGTTCTTTTTGCACTCTTGATCTTTTGACTTCGTCTTTTCCCGTTTTCTTCGATAAAAGCCCGTGAAATCCCGTGTTTTCTTCCTTTTTCATATTTTGGTCCTAAAACACAATAAAAACACAAACCACGCATAATTCTGACTTTTACGACATAAACCACACGTTTTGGTCTTGTTATTATTGGAAATAAGTGGTAAAAGGATAAGTGTTTTCACACTTATTATTCTCTCTACATCAGCTTATTATAAAAGCCAAGCATAAGCCTCCAGCTTATAGGAGAAGGCCTTAGCTGGCCTTTGTGTGGTTGGATGTTAACCACACCAGGTAACGGGCTTGAACCCTCCTAAAAATAGGTGTTTTATGTGATGATTTTGTGATTTTGCATGATTTTGATATTTACTTGTGTATTTGTTCATCTTTCTGCTTGATTATATTGTTTTAGTGGTTGTAAACAAGATTAGTTAATGAGTGTTCAGTTTAATCAAGTTTTAAAAGCTTTTGATTTGTAAAAAATCCATTTCTGAAAATATAGGGGTGTTTGGATTAGGGCTTTAGTTTTAATCTTGTTAAGCTTTTGACCTAAAATCTGCTTAGACACACTTGTATTGGTAGTTTTGGTTTATTGACAACTTAGGATTTTAGTAATGCTAGGTTTTAAAGTATTTTGTATGTTTAAAATAGCATAAAATTCAGTAAGTGCCCTAGTGACTGTTCTTTGTGAATTTGGCTCACCAATTTTTGCATTCTGTTAGGGCATGAGTTAACTTAGGGTTTGAAATCAGTTCTATGTGATTTGGTTAGTCTTTGAGCAAGATTGGGTAGGTTGAAATCCGTTTTTTGTGCACTTAGACCAGTTACTGTTCACAGACCCCCCCCCCCCCTTTGCATATCAGTGACTGATTTTGTGCCTTATTATGTGATTTCTGTACTTGATCTGTGCATATTTTTGTTTAAATAGACTCCCTACACTTCACTGAGTGTAGGGGTGCCTTATTGTCCAATAAAAAGCTCAAAATAAGCTTTCCTAAGCTTATTGCCTTCCTGACCAAAAATTTGTACTAGCAGTGGGAACTCAGTTACCCCGGCTAGTGCTTTGGTTTCCACTCCTGCACTAAAAAACAAAACCTTGTCACATGTCACTATCAGGTTCTTAGTTTTTTGTCTTTTGTGGACTTAAATAGGAGTTAGGGTTTGAAACCAGTTTCATATTTTTTCTTATTTATTTTTTGATTTTTCAGTTTAATTAAATTTTCAGTTACTGTTCATTTGGTATTTTTTAGATTAAATAGCTATTTTAATTAACTTTTTAATTTCTGTTTTTGTCTTTTAGTGGTAAAAAGTTATAATTTTCAGTTTTAAAATTTTTCCTATGTTTAGAAAAATAGTTTAAGATTTTTAGTTTAAAAAGTTTTCACTGTTCACTTTTTAATTAATTTTTAGAATTAAATTTAGATTAATTAGGGTTTTATTTATTAACTATTTTGTCTTTTAGTGAAAAATTTTATATTTTTCAAACTTTTAATTTTCTACTGTTCATTAGCATAATTTAGGATTTTTAAAATTGTCAAATTATTTTTAGTATTATTTTATTATTTTTTATGATTATTTTAGTTTAAAAATAGTTTTTAGTGTTTTAAAAATAGAAAAATAGTTTTGAAAATTTAGGAAAAATACTTTTTAGTCTTTAAATAATATAAGTAACTTATTAGTTCAATAAAATAATATTTTGGACATTTTGTTAATTATATTTGATTTTAGGGCTTTAATTAGCATTTAAAATTGAATATTTAATTAATAAAAGGTTTTAAAATATATTTGTTGGATTTTTATTCTTATTTATATTATTTTAGACTTAGTTTAATCTTTTAATTAATTTTTAGTTTTAATTTTTTTAATTTGGTGCTTTTTACGGTTTTTACGTGAACGACCTTTTCGTCTTAGTGTAATCCGTCATCGTAACCGTCATTCTCTTCTTACCCCATTTCTATTTTCTTTTCTCATAACAATAAAATCACAAAGAAAATAATTTCATTACACAACGCACTTGCCTCCTTGAGAACGAACTCACCTTAGGGTCATTTACACACGGTTTTCCTAAATCGTCGTGCTTACCCTATTTTGGTACTCTTTCCCAAAAGGGTATACAAAAACTCAACAATCATTTTGGTGCCGCTGCCGGGGAGGCGTGTTGTGTTTTGATTTAAACAATTGTTGTTTTTATACTAGCCATAATAGTATTTGTATTAGTAGCACTCTACTAATACGTATTATCGGTTTTTCGTTTTTTTGTGAATACTATTACTATATTGTATACGTAGAACAATAAATTCACAAGTACTCCAAATACGTGAGACATCACAACCTTGACTTGGGAGGTCATTACCCAATCATTGTATTCGAATCTCAAACCAAAGAAAAAGGCAAAAATAGATAAATACTTTCGAGAAGCTCGATTTTGAAAATACAAACTATAAGGTGGGTATTAGGCGGATATTATAAAATATATCCTAAGGAAAAAGGCTCTTAAGTTCTTCGCGCCGCCTCGTTTCCCCGCTTGCTTGTGAGTATTTGATTTTGAGAGCTAATCGAAGGTTTTGCCGCCCAAAGTATTATTAAGTATCATATATACTTTCTTGGTTCCATTGATTAAACCCTCTTGAACGTTTTAGTGTTCCACCCACGTTCTAAAGTCATCGAAGGCGTTCACTTCACGTGATCGTTTTCATTCCTTGAGGCTTCTTTAATCAAGAGATTTGATTAAGGAGGAGATTTGTAGATTATTGTCTACCTAATACAATTCCAAAATCCAAAAAATTTAAAAACAATCAAAAATCCAAAAAATTGAAAAAGTTAAAAACACCAAAAAGAATCTTCTTTGCTCATCCCCACGTTGTACGTGACGTTTATGCTTACTCGTAATCAAGCGAGACGTGCACGTAAACGAAAAAACAAAAAGGAGGCAACACCTACTCCTAATCTTTCTAGTGAATAGACTCCAAGTGAGGAACCTATTGTAGAACAAGAAGCTATCATGGCTAATCGTACTATGATGGAGTTGCTTCAAGCACCCACCGAGGGTTTTGGAGAGGCCATTGTGATTCCCACCATCCTTGCGGAGAACTTCGAGATCAAGACGGGTTTAATGTCTATACTTCAAGCCAACAAGTTTCGCGGACACGAGAAAGACAACCCACATTATCACATTAGGCAATTTAATCGTCTCACCGTGACAAGCAAGTTTAAGGATGTACCACACGATGCCATTAAGATGATGTTGTTTCCATACTCGTTAGATGGACCCCGCCAAGATATGGCTCGAGAAAGAACCCCGAAATTCGATTTTGACGTGGGGTGATCTCGTTTCTAAATTTGTGAATCAATTTTTTCCACCATCTAAAACAACACATTTGAAAAACGAGATTTCACGATTTACACAAAGATCTAATGAAAGTCTTTCAATTGCTTGGGAAAGGTTTAAAGAAATGTTACATGAATGTCCACACCATGATTTTTCCGAATTGCATCAAATTGACACATTTTATAATGGGCTTAATGATCATGAACGAGATTACTTAAATGCCGCCGCGGGTGGTAATTTTTTTGTGCAAAACGACCGAAGAGGCTTTGAAAATCATTGAAAATAGGTCCAAGGTTTATAGACCTCGTAACACACCGAGTGTTGCCAATTTGGGTTCGTCATCGTCTCGTAGCATTAATGCCTTGCAAGATGAAGCAAATGAGGAGAATCGGTTTTTCGATAGGTTTTCGACTCTTATGACTCACTGGAAAGCACAAGATGCTTTGAATTCCGCATCAGTTAAGGCGGTTGCCAAGAGTTGTATTTCGTGTGGTGGAGCTCATGATTTTTCCGAGTGCATTACCGCGGATGGTAACACTTCGAATGCTTATGTAGCCACGGGAACTTATAACCAAAACGGTCAAGGTTCCCGCCAAAATCAAGCTCCACAAAATCAAAATGCTAACAACTATCGAAACAACAATCAAAGTGGTGCTTATCAAGGAAATCAACGTAACTACAACAAAGGTAATTATCAAAGTGGAAATGGGAAAATTTCAAACCAAAACCAAAACCGTGATTTTCAAACTACCACACAAGGTTTTCAAAATGATCACACCAAAAATCTTCAAGGAGAATTTTTGAATTATGCTAAAGCAAACGATGCTAAGTTTGATAATATGCAACGTGAAATGGTTAGCTTAAGATCCGAGTTGAAAACGAGCTTAAAAACACGAACTTGCTAATGAACTTAAGACTCATGCTAATAAAATGGAAGGAAATGTTCAACGTCTCCAACAAAATCAACAAAAAATGGAGCAAGGTCAACATGAGATTAAGCAAGAGTTGTTAAAAGCGGATGCTAGGCAATCTAAGTTTGAAGACCGAATGGGAAAAATGTTTGAAGCTATCATGTGTAAACCTTCTTCTAGGGTGGTCTTCCTAGTGATACCATCGTAAACCCGAAAGGGGAATTGAAGGTTATTACTACTCGTAAGTGGTAAAACTTTCAAAGAACCTATTTCTCGTCCAAGTACTTCTACGGAGAAGGAAATAGAGAAAGAACCCGAAGTGATGGTAGAAAAGGAGCAAATTCCAAGCCCACGAAGTACCGCTCAAACCACACCTACGGTTGAACCAATACCAATAGTGGAACCCGAGATTCCAAGGCCTTTGCCTATGCCCCAACCCACACCACCCTTACCTTACCCTTCAAGACGAAACAAGGAAAAGGCACAAGAACGAAATAATTATCAATTTGAACTTTTTATGAAAATGTTTCGTGACTTGCATTTTAATATAAGTTTTGCCGACGCCTTGGTCATGATGCCTCGATTTGCCGCAAACTTTAAAGTATGTTGAATAACAAAGAGAAATTGCAAAAGTCGTCTAGTTGTTCATCGTTTTTCTTAGCCGCATACCTCAAAAAGTCGGTGATCCCGGTAAATTTTTAATCCCATGTGCAATACAAGATATGGAGGAATGCTACGCCTTGGCCGATCTTGGTGCTAGTATTAATTTGATGCCTCTTGAGATTTTTTAAGTCGCTCAATCTTCCCAATCTCACTCCTTCAAGAATGTCAATCGAGATGGCCGATCATTCTACGATTCTAGCTTGTAGAGTAGCCGAGGACGTCTTCGTGAAAGTTGGAAAGTTCTACTATCCCGTGGACTTTATCGTTGTTGACATTCCCATCGATCCTAAAGTTCCTCTAATTTTAGGTCGATCATTTTTGGATACCTCGAGAGCACTTATCGATGTGCATGCTAGGAAAATCACTCTTCGTTTCAATGAGGAAGAACTCGTCATAAATGCAACTCAAAACTCCACACATTCTCATGTGTACTAGATCACGTCTTTGAACAATGTTAGTCCCATCAAAAACATTTGTAAAAAGATTTCAAAAAGAGTTTTAGAAATTGATGATAAAAACGATTTTCCGTCCCCTCCGCCGGTGGAGGTTAAGAGTGTTAAGCCTACGATTCCAATCACAAATGAATCTTCGGATGATGAATTATGTTGACCCCGATGGGGAAGTTTTCTTTGTTGACAAACGTTTTGAGAACTTACCACCACCTAAACCAAAAACGGTTTTCAAATGTGAGAATTTTTAGTGTGACTAACATTGCTTTAGAAACACCAAATATTTTTGACATAATTAAGTCGGGTTTTCATAAGGAGAGTTTAAAAGATGAAAAAGGGAAAGATTTTAAATTGGATTTAAAAGATTTTTCTACAATGCTAACCTCCGTCATCACCTAGTGTTTTGAGTTCTACAAGCTCGTCTTCTCCTTTTGACGATGCTTTGTGTGGACTTTGTGTGGGGGAAGCCCCTTATGTTCCCTCCCCTTTCTCCACCGAGGACGAGATATTTGATCCCGGAATTGCTTATGAAGGGAAATCTCGGTCTTCCACCGATGCAATAAATGGAAAATCTTTCTATTTGATTGGTGCGAGTCTACCTCGAGTAGCTCATGGTTTTTGTGACTTACCCATTGTCCCACCCTTCTATTTCTTCTCATCTATTTTCTTGAAACCCTTTGGGTTTGTGTTGACACATGATGAAGTGGCGTTGATTTGTTTTTCGAATGAAAACGAGAACGCCATCTTCGATCCCGGTATTTTGCACCATCCAAGGACTTAGTCCTTATTACCGGTTGTTTTTGGGCCTTGTTTATCATGTAAGTCCCACCAAAAATTCCGAGATAATCCCTAAATGATCACATTTATTGGGATTCGAGTTGAGCTTTTGACTCGGTTATCAAAAACAAGGTGCCTCGTGGGGGAGACCCATGCTTATCCATGTACATATTATTGCTTTCTAATTAGTTTAATGTGAGGGGATTTGTGCCCTTCCAACCTTTGTTCCGTGGTGGTTTGTGAATTGTGGTTTTTAGATCATTATCTTCACGATTGGAGCCTCTCATGTTCGTTTTATGGGAGCACTCGATCGTTTGCTTTGAAGACTTTCTCAATATCCAAATGATATATCCTTTGATGTTCTAACCTTAGGTTTATAGCATACTTCATAAACGGCTTTAAATTTAACGGTGACACCCTTTCCATGCTAGATTAGGCATTCGACTACGTCTCTAGTATGGGGGTGTTTGCACCCCTAGACTCGAAACATTGAGGACAATGTTTAACTTTAGTATGGGGGGTGAATAGATACTTGCCTTGCTAAACCTTCACGCTTTCCAAAGTTTATCTTTTTGTTATCGTTTTGTTGCAAAATAAGGCTAAAATGGCCAAATTTTAAATTTTTCTCATGTTTTATAAGTGTTTGAAGACACGAATGTAGGTTTTCCGATGGCGAGAATAAGAGTAATTTTGACTCGACCGTGCATGTTGAGCACTTAGCTTTGATTCCTTAACTTCACATTAGGCTAAGTCTCTTAAATGAGGACGAGAAATGATAGAGTTAATTATAACTTACTATGCTAAACGTAGAGTACTCGTATTCTTTCAAAAACTCATGTGTTCTCATTGTTTGCTTATTCTCCCCTCGCATGTAAATATTTTTTGCTTAATAAATATTGACTTAGCGGTTTAGTTGGGATTGTTGGGTTTCTAGTCTTTTCTAGTAGCTTCCATGTAATTAAATTGGGAAGACATTAAGGTATCGCCAGCGTCACGGTTTTGAAGTATTGGCACCCGAATAATCAAAAGCTTTACCCAATAATAAGATTTAAAGTGCTCACCTAAATCTAGCAAACAATTTGAAGCCCCACAAGGCCGAAAAATCTATGCAAAATTGAAAGTGAATCAAGCCTTAATCTTCGAAGCTTTAAATATCCAAAATTCGCCTTAGCGTGAGGATATACGTCTTTGGCTAATAAAACCACCGATGAGGCGGATAATAAAAGGCAAGGCAAGACCGAAGTCATAATAAAAGCTTCATGGCGAAGTTGAATAAAAGATGGAGGTAAACCAAAGATAATAAGGCCCTTCCGTTAGGGGGCGTATAAAAGTCTTGGTAATAAGTCTCATGTTCAAAACCGTTATAAAACCGTGTTTATCGATTCTTCTTGTCAACTTAATTTTTTGACATCGTTGTCTATTAGGAGGGGTTATTGATTTGATGGTCTTGGTTACACCGTTAGGACTCTATTTTTAGACCTAAATCTCTATTATCGCATAAGTCAAACAATGTATCCTCGTGAAACATTCAAGACAAAATAAAATATAAGAGATACAACCTAGGAATAATGGGAGGATAAGTACGTGATTAGGGCATATGAGTAGTGTTAGCATTACTAACTTATAATGACAATGATCTCGTTGCACGCTTGGCATGGAATTGGGGTGAAAATCGAGGATGATGAAATTATTTCTAACGAAGCTTTCACGTGTTCTTATTCTATGAACCTAAACGTCCCATTTTGTGATGAAAATCATACATTATGTCTAAAACGCAAGTAGTAGCAATAGTAGTAGTGTAGCTAGTTTATCATTCAATAAAAGTGAATAAAAATGAATTTTGGAGGTGCTACGATACTTTATTCTAGCATTGCGTGAGGGCACGGTAATGGTTTAGTATGGGGGAGTGATGAGACTGCTTTTTATACATAGTCTCATCGTCCAAAATGGGCTTAAAATGCATTAAATATCATTAAAATACCCCAATATATGCTTGTGTATTTTAGGTACGGATATTGAGGGAATGACAAAAAGATCACAAGAATCAATCAAAAACGAACACGGGAAACGAAGCCGCACAATGAACCGGACCCGAATCATGATTTTCCTATCAAGTCCTTTAAGTTTGAAGATTTGGCAAGAATGGTCCCTCTACTATTGAAGACTTGTCATTTTAAACCCTTGTGAAACTCATATATAACATAGGAGTCCCTAAAATGTCAAGGATGTGCAAGTTTGGTCCTTGAAGAATGCATAAAGTGCATTAAATGTCCTTGAAACATGTTTGAAAATTGTTTGGGCCAAAAATGACAAGTTGCCCAAACTTATAACAAAGGAAAAAAGGTTTTGGAGCTGTTATTTACAATTGAAGAAGTCAAGAGAAAGGGAGGGCTATTTTGGCCAGACAACCTAAGTTAAAACCACCACTCTTAAGCCGCCACGTCACCTAACTTAAAAAAACCCACCAATCAACACTATCTCAGCCTCCACGTCAAAACCCACTACTCCATTTAATATTTATTAACCACATTTTTTAAACTCGTTTTTATATATTAAATGGGGGCGGTAAACACTTACTATTACCCTAATTCACCCAAATAATCCCCAACCCAGGTTATAAACCCTAATCTCACCCTCCTTCAAAACAAAGGGTTTTTAGTCGATTATGTCCAGATCCTCAATTGATGATCACCTAATCCCAACCCCACCTTTACCTTAATCCCAGACCAACCCATGTGATGGGTAGGGACATCCCCTGCTCCGTCACTTTCGTCCTCATTTTCAATGACAGACAAGATGAGTGGCTTATGTTGATTTCGTGTTCTCCAAACCCAAATGGACGTCTATGATTTGTTTGCTACAGCTAACCTCCAACAAGACTCCAAAATCACAGCCTGTGCATCACATGATTCAACTTTTGACCAAGCAGAAAATTCAAACAAAGGGCAGGACTGGAATTTCAAGACATTAGGGTTTAGTTTATTTCTTTTCTTCTAGAAATCTCTATAGTCCATTATATAAGGACGCATAGGCATCAGTTTTCATTGTTCTAGATTTTTTTTAAACTTTTGTAATTCCTTTTTAATTTAATGAAAGTTGGTGTTTTGTTACAAATATAATTCGTTTTCAATTAATTTAAAAGTTGGTGTCTTGTTGAATTAATCTGAGTTCCATGATTCATTTGGTATAACATTTTGTGTTTTGAGTTTTTAAAAAGAAAGGTTTTAAGTTTTCAGAAATTCAAAAATCCAAAGAAGTGAAAGTGGACTTAGATCCTTGGTTTTCTGAAATTTTTATATTGGTTAAAAGCGTGTTCAAAAGATTTCCAAATTGGTTTAAATACTTTTTTTTCAAAAATCGGTTTTATAAGATTTTCTCAAAATCTTTTACTTTTTTTTTCTTTGTTAACAGTTACTGTAGCAAAAGCTACAAGCCAAAAGCTTGTAGCCTTGCTACTTTGAGGGTGTTCTTTGTTGGCATTAATTGTGCAGGAATAAGGAAGCAAGACTTCTCTTTTTCAACTTTTCATTGCCTTCCATCCTTGAAGATATTTTTTTTTCTCTCTACATCAGCTTATTACAAAAGCCAAGCATAAGCCTCCAGCTTATAAGAGAAGGCCTCAGCTGGCCTTTGTGTGGTTGGATGTTAACCACACGAGGTAACGGGCTTGAACCCTCCTAAAAATAGGTGTTTATGTGATGATTTTGTGATTTTGCATGATTTTGATATTTACTTGTGTATTTGTTCATCTGTCTGCTTGATTATATTGTTTTAGTGGTTGTAAACAAGATTAGTTAATGAGTGTTCAGTTTAATCAAGTTTTTAAAGCATTTGATTTGTAAAAAAATCCATTTCTGAAAATATAGGGGTGTTTGGATTAGGGCTTTAGTTTTAATCTTGTTAAGCTTTTGACCTAAAATCTGCTTAGACACACTTGTATTGGTAGTTTTGGTTTATTGACAACTTAGGATTTTAGTATTGCTAGGTTTTAAAGTATTTTGTATGTTTAAAATAGCATAAAATTCAGTAAGTGCCCTAGTGACTGTTCTTTGTGAATTTGGCTCACCAATTTTTGCATTCTATGAGGGCATGAGTTAACTTAGGGTTTGAAATCAGTTCTATGTGATTTGGTTAGTCTTTGAGCAAGATTGGGTAGGTTGAAATCCGTTTTTTGTGCACTTAGACCAGTTACTGTTCACAGACCCCCCCCCCCCCCCTTTGCATATCAGTGACTGATTGTGTGCCTTATTGTGTGATTTCTGTACTTGATCTGTGCATATTTTTGTTTAAATAGACTCCCTACACTCCACTGAGTGTAGGGGTGCCTTATTGTCCAAGAAAAAGCTCAACATAAGCTTTCCTAAGCTTATTTCCTTCCTGACCAAAAATTTGCACTAGCAGTGGGAACTCAGTTACCCCTGCTAGTGCTTTGGTTTCCACTGCTGCACTAAAAAACGAAACCTTGTCACATGTCACTATCAGGTTCTTAGTTTTTTGTCTTTTGTGGACTTAAATAGGAGTTAGGGTTTGAAACTAGTTTCATAATTTTTCTTATTTATCTTTTGATTTTTAAGTTTAATTAAATTTTCAGTTACTGTTCATTTGGTATTTTTTAGATTAAATAGCTATTTTAGTTAACTTTTTAATTTCTGTTTTTGTCTTTTAGTGGTAAAAAGCTATAATTTTTAGTTTTAAAATTTTTCCTATGTTTAGAAAAATAGTTTAAGATTTTTAGTTTAAAAAGTTTTCACTGTTCACTTTTTAATTAATTTTTAGAATTAAATTTAGATTAATTAGGGTTTTATTTATTAACTGTTTTGTCTTTTAGTGAAAAAATTTATATTTTTCAAACTTTTTCAATTTTCTACTGTTCATTAGCATAATTTAGCATTTTTAAAATTGTCAAATTATTTTTAGCATTATTTTGTTATTTTTTATGATTATTTTAGTTTAAAAATAGTTTTTAGTGTTTTAAAAATAGAAAAATAGTTTTGAAAATATAGGAAAAATAATTTTTAGTCTTTAAACAATATAAGTAACTTATTAGTTCAATAAAATAATATTTTGGACATTTTGTTAATTATATTTGATTTTAGGGCTTTAATTAGCATTTAAAATTGAATATTTAATTAATAAAAGGTTTTAAAATATATTTGTTGGATTTTTATTCTTATTTATATTATTTTAGACTTAGTTTAATCTTTTAATTAATTTTTAGTTTTATTTTTTTTTAATTTGGTGCTTTTTACGGTTTTACGTGAACGACCTTTTCGTCTTAGTGTGATCCGTCATCGTAACTGTCATTCTCTTCTTACCCCATTTCTATTTTCTTTTCTCATAACAATAAAATCACAAAGAAAATCATTTCATTACACAACGCACTTGCCTCCTTGAGAACGAACTCACTTTAGGGTCATTTACACACGGTTTTCCTAAATCGTCGTGCTTACCCTATTTTGGTACTCTTTCCTAAAGGGTATACAAAAACTCAACAATCAGTGGTCTGGAGTGAACGATTGTAGGAGCTTTTTCTGAGGTAGACGCGGCTGAAGGATTTTCAGGTATCGGTATACCAAAGAATGGAAGCTCTTGTTGGTGAGCATATTCCAAATCGTGATCAACAGAATCCATTTCAACATCATTAGGCACAAGTAAGGGTGAAGATTCAGGTGTAGTTTGAGAATTACTTGGTGAAGGTGCATCCGGTTCAATGTTAATTGAAGATGCATTTGATGAAGCTTCATTAGCTTGAGCAACAACTTCAGGGATTGGAGCTATTACTATAGGTGCTGGAACTTCATCACCTGGGGGATCAAAGAATTCATCAAACAAAGGTTGAAATAGTTCATCCCACTCGGGCCTTGTAGGTGGTATAAATGATGTAGAAGTAGGATTATTGGGAACTAATCCGGAACTAATAGCACCGGTTCCCATCTCGTGAAGCGCGGGTTCAGAGATGCGTTGCTCAGAAGCCATCGCTGTCAGCTCATCAAAATCTGCGTCCATAGTTTCTACTATCTTACCAAGACGACGGTTGTAAATTCGGTATGCTTTCTTTGAGGGTGGGTAACCAATGAAAATACCTATATCGGCTTTCGGTTGAAGTTTGCCCAAATTCTCACTATTAATGTTTGGATAACAAAGAGCACCAAACACATGAAAGAATGAAACATCGGGTTTACGGTCATGTAGAAGCTCGTAAGGTGTTTTTCCATGGCGTTTCCGAATGATAGAGCGATTTTGGGTGTAACATGCAGTAGATACAGCTTCTGCCCATAAAAATAATGGAGCGTTCGCATAAATCAGCATAGTCCTAGCAGCTTCCATAAGTGTACGATTCCATCTTTCAACGACACCGTTTTGTTGTGGAGTACGTGTAGCGGATGTTTCATGTGAGATACCAACTTCTTCATAGTAATCACGAAGAGTCTGGTTGACGAACTCTGTTCCATTATCAGTACGAATACGGCGGACAGTAGTATTTAAACGTACCTGAAGGAATTTCAGGAAAGTGATGATAGCCTTCGGTGCTTCATCCTTTGTACGTAGAAATCTAACCCATGTAAACCTGGAGAAATCATCCACAATAACAAGGATGAATTTCTTACCACTCACACTTTCGGTTCGCATTGGCCCACAAAGATCCATATGCAAAAGATGAAGTTTTTCTTGATTGGTGTCTTCAGCTTTGGGCTTGTATGATTTCTTGGTGCTTTTCCCCCTTGAACACGTGGAACATAAATGGTCCTTGTGAAATTTGAGCTTTGGAAGACCACGAACTAATTCGTTTTTAACCAAATGATTAATAGCATCAAAGTTGAGATGAGATCATCTGCGATGCCATAACCATGACTTGGTCTTAGATGCTTTGGAGAGAAGACATACTGGAGAGGCGACCATCATGTCTTGTAGGGACAAAGTATAAAGATTTGCACCACGAGACCCATTCAACAAGTCTTTTCCTTCCAAGTTGCGGATGAAACAAGTGTGTTGTCGAAAAGCAACCTCTAGGTTGGAACCACAGAACTGTCCTACTAAAAATAAATTATGACCAAGACCTTCTACATAGTATACCCTTGAAATCGTGACATTTCCAATCTGATATTCACCATACCCCATTATCTTTACAATATGATCATTACCAAATTTAACCGTTCCAATAAACTTGCTGACGAAATTTCAGAGCATCGAGCGATCTCCGGTCATATGCTTTGAGCAACCGGAGCCCAAATACCAGAGGATGATTTGGACCACCTGAAAATTTCACCAGACGAGGACAATGTATAGGTTTCGGAATCTAAATGTTCCTTGTTATTAGCAGGTACAGATTTAATGATCTTAGATTTGCTAGCATTAGGTTTCTTAGATTTCCTAGCCTTTTTCCTAGTTGGTGGTGTAGATTCAAGTTGGCTTAAATCCTGAGGTATTTCTTCACTAATAGGCACTATAGTGGGGGCTAACCTAATTAAAGGGCGCGGATTCCATACTTTAGTGCTAGTATGCCTAATTAAAGGACGCTGAGACCTAACCTCAATGGATGCATTCCTAGTTAAAGGGCACATTTTTCCATCTAATGTAAAGGTCCTACCAGTAGGACGCCATTGCCATCCAACATGGGAACGAGTTCTCCCAGTTGGCTTCCATTCAAGATCATTCCTAATGGCATTCATTTCATTCACATGATCAATAAGACACAAATCATGACGTTGAGAAAACATGCATTCATTACAATTCCAACATTTCAAATTAGAATTCACAAATGGTTTAGGCTTCTATACAGGCGCAGAGCTTTTAGTCTTAGCAACATGATTCTTTTTATTTAAATCTGAAATAACATCCCTAGGGTGAGCTTCTACTTTCTTCTTGATGGTACTACTAGTGGAGGGCTTGATCCTATCTTTCTTGACTTGTGATCCTTTAGCCTTAGTAGACTCTTTTACTCTTGTAGAAGGCAAAGTGGGAACATTAGCAACAGATTTTAAAGGTGCCTTAGTTGATGGTGTTAATGACGGTTTTGCTCCTGGGGTCTTATTGAATGGAGTTACAGCAATGGGTCGATTAGTGAGTAGTGCAGAACCCGGTTTTCCTATGTATTGCAAATATGCTAAGCAATATTGAACTCACTGAATATATGCATGAGCTAAATAATAGTAACTGCTTGAGGGATCTAACGCATACAAATCATCTAAAATATCCCTAACAAGGTCCACGTGCTTAATTGCATTCATCATATAAACATCGTAAGTATCTGGATTTTGCTTATGGCGCGGGTTCTTATAGATCACTACTGAATTGGTTGATGGAGCACTAGAGGACGGTGCAGAGTTGGTAGCTAAGTTATTAACAACTTCTTGTCGGGTGAGAAGAAGTGTCTCCTTTAACTCGGCCAAGACCATGTTTTTGTCAATGAGCTGGATATTTAAGTCAGAGATTTCCTCACACTTTTGGTTCAATTCTTCAACATAAGATTGTTGTTGTGCCGCATTAAAAGCGAAGAGTTCTTCTAGTGAACCATAAAGAGTGGACATTCCCTGTCTTGCACGTTCCATCTCCCCTAGAATAGACGAAAGTCTAGTTTCTAAGCACTGGTTTTTAGACTCTGCAGCCTCTAGTTCCAATTTTAGTGTTTCGTTCGATGACACATCTCTCTTTAATCTCATAATCTCTTCCTCTAATGCCTTAACTATCTCAATCAACTTGTCACTCGTCTCAACACTGTTTTCACAACCATTTGTTACCAAAAGATCCTCATTTTGAGTTTGCTGTTTTAATTCTAAAGATATACAATGTTGTTCAAGTTGATTAAAACGTTTTGTAAGTAAATTGTAAGAATCTTGAAGCTTTAAAAATTCAGCGTTAGACTCGTGACAAGAGTGATTATCTACGTCATTTACATTATCAGCAACATTTACAGAGAGATCATGCACATCATCACATATATTCACAGCATCACATTTATTCATAGCAGATGTAAGCTCATTCGAATAATTAACATTCACAGTAGTAAGCACATCACACGATATTACTTGGGACAAGAATTGGTCATACTCGGATAAAATCTTTTCCTTTTCAATTAATTGTAGTTCGTAAGCGATGTCCATTTCATAAAACACTTTTTGAACTTCTTTAATTTCAAAATCGAGATTTTCCGAAAGAGATGCAAAACTTCCTTTTAGATTTTCGACAAAAGGGTTGATCTCATTCTTAAACACCTCGCTCATGTGTTCGAAAGCCCATTCTCCAGCGTTTAGACCATTTGAAGTCATACATTCCCGGATGACCTTGTCAAAACTAGCAAAGTATTGATTAATCTCTTGCAAGTTTATCCATACAGTGCTAATAGGTGGAAGATCCTTTGGAATTTCCTTAGGTCCTTCCATTTTGACAAGTGTAGGAAGTGTACTAGGGTTTTCTTCATTTAACATGTAGGTTGGTGTTGTGATGAGATCTTTATCAATATGGAAGCGAATTCTAAAGTCCGTTTTTGCGAACTCTTGATTCATTTTAAAATAATCACACTGGGGATATTTTGCAAAGTTGTATGACCGACTCTCATCAACTAGAGCCTTATTCTTGCGATCCTCGAATATAACAATCGGATCTAAGACCAATCCTAATTTGGTTGCATCATAAAGTCTTGGATTATGGATAAAAGCTTGTCTTGCATACCGTGGGTTAGGGGGAAGGTCTTTTTGACGCGATAAGTTAAACTCTCTAAACGATGAGTCAAATAAGTGCACTAGTTGAGAGGCGGCGTATTGTCTTAAAAGCAAATAATCTAAACTTCTAATCCTATTAGCCACATTAATTTCCATTTCATTCTTTTTAGACTCGAGTAATACAAAATCCGTTTGAAGTTTGTGAAAATTAGTGACCACTAACTCTTTTTCTTTAAGTTCGTTGAAAAGATTTGCTCTTAAGGTTTCAATTTCTTGCAAATGACCCATTTGTTTGTTTCGAAAATGATCATATTCGGGATTTGTTAGAACATTGGACGAAGGAACTAATTCCAAAGTTTGAACTTTTTCGTTACACAAGGCAAGCTCAGCAGACAGATTCTTATTCGTAGCTAGGGTTTCTAACAGTGCAGTATTCATTTGGCTAAGTAACTATGTAGGAACCATGACCAAATCTTGTTGAGCAGGAATATGCGTATGCGAAATGACTCCCGGTTGTGATTCACTCAAAGTCTGGGGACTTGCATTGATATTACTATCATTGATTGTCTCCTCATTTGAAAGACTCACCACCGAAGACTCATTCGGATCAGCACCCTCTTGCCCAACTTGATGTGGTTGAATACTAGTATCAGTGGTATTAGTAAGTACCTCAGATATTTGATCTGACCCAACGCGATAGATAGTCGCCATAAGAGTTGCCTGAGCCGATTGAAGATCATCACAGTCGGAATCGTAAGCATCCAGATCATTTTCTTGGTATGCTGCATTCTGTGTAGTGAGAAATTCTTGTTCCACAATCCCTGGATCAACAAGAAATGCTAGCTCCTCTTCATCAAGTTCCTGTCCTTGTGCCTGAGCGTTCACTAAATAAATCTTCTCTACAAACAATTGACCATCCCTTCTCCTCTCGGGTTTTGTGCAATCCCTAGACATGTGACCTTCTTCCTTACAGTTGTAGCATGTTATCATTCTCAACTTACCTGTGGAATTAGCCCGTGGAGCAGTAACCATTGGAGCAGTGTTGACCATTGAGTAGGATTGACTATGCGTGCATTGGTGGTTGATGTAGTGGGTCTCCCCTGATAAGGTTGAATAGGTTGAACCATTACCCTGCCATTCTCAATGGTAGCTTGTTGTCGAGAATTGGATGAATTCCTCAGCTGATTGTTAGTAGGAGCTGGTCCTCTAAATCCTCGTTTGCTCAATGTCCTTGTGAGATAAGCAGACATAGTGGCTAATACTTCAGCTGGGTCAGTTCCTTGTTTAAATTCAGGAATGGGAACCTCATCATTATCACAATACATTGCTTAGTCTTGTTGAGCAGCATAAGCACTAGAAGGAGTACTTGTATGGTCAGAATAGCTTGGTGGATATGCTGCATTTTCCTGATATGTATGATGATTGAGCATAGTATGCAATGCTTGCTGGTGAATATGGGTGAGGTTGTGGAGCATATTGTGATGCTTGTGGTTCTCTTTGAGACAAAGGTGCATTAAACCGATATTGTTGCTGATGTGAGGTGGGTGGTTGAGGTAGAATGGTTTGAAGAGCCTTTTCGTCTGCATCGACAATAAGTTTTTGAGCTGGCGTAAGTTCTTCAAACTCCCGTGGTCGAGTCACATTGTTAACAACGATGGTACCATAATCAAGTGGACCATTTAGAATTGACTTGACCATAAGTCTCCCATATGTCGGTTTTCCCTTAATGTATGACATCATACGGCCTTGCCATGCTTCAAAGACTTCTTTAATGAGCATTGGAGGGTGATTATCCGTTCTCGTAATGACGGAAATATCCGTAAGTGATGTCATTTGAGGCATTAATGAACTCGGAATCATTTTGATCACTTTAAAGAATCAAAGATTATCGGTTGATCGAGCAGTGAAGTAAGGTTGTGAGTTGTGTTGTGTTGTTGTGTAAGAAACCAAGATTAAATCCTCTAAAAATCGTCGAAAAAAACTCGTAAAATATCCCTTGGTTCGGAATAATATCCCTTGACTCGGAATATTTAAGTCGATTCGGAATAAAACTACTTTTATGTGGAAAAAGACCTTGGTTCAGAAAAAATACCTTGATTCGGAATAGTTGTTGGTTCGGAATGTTGGTTCAGAATAACTTGGTTGATCCAGAATAACTTGGTTGGTCCGGAATAACTTGGTTGATCCGGAATAACTTGGTTGATCCGGAATAACTTGGTTGATCCGAAATAACTTGGTTGATCCGGAATAACTTGGTTGATCCGGAATGTTTTTCTTGATTCGGAATAACTCTGTTGATTCGGAATAAACTGGCAAAAAGACTTCGAGACCAACTTTTGATGTTTTTTCTTAGAACAAACGAATCTAAACCCGATTATTGACCAAAAACCACGAAAAGTTTTGTGATTTCTACCAAAATAAGCTAAACCCAACACTTATCTACTGATCCCAACAACAAAAACACCAAAAATTACAAGATTCAAGGTAGATTTTCCTAAAAATCACTAATACTATCAAAAACTAAAAAGCAACACTAATCCTTACCTTAAATCACCCCATGGCTCTTGATACCAATTGAAGAATTGTGATAATCTTATGAATCAATAAGGTGGGTTGATGTTTCTAGAGAGAGAAAGTGAGAGAGAATGTGTGTTTTTATTAATATGAAAGTGAAACAACCAACCCCCCCTTTCCATGGTGGAAAGGGGTATTTGTATCCAAGCCACTAATGGACTTGGGCCGACCCATGACAAGCCCATGGGCCGGTTTTACTTAACAAAGTAAACAAACATTAACTACGAGCTATACAACATTCAATAATATCGTGGAGTGACCGATACTTCTAATATACGTTAAAAACGTATTTCTAACAAAAACCCTAATCCGAATTTTCCTGTCTTGCCCTTTGCTTGAAAATTAAGTCTTGGTCAAAAGCGTTCCCATGTGATCTCTGAAAGATTCCAGCTGTTGGGATGATCATATGCGTACATTTGGACCCTTTGGGACCAAGTTTTGGTATGAGCTGTTGATTTGCTGAAAAGATTCCTCTTTTGCTATTTTGGGTTGAGCAGAGGACTTTGGTTGGGGACCAGGAGTGAGTGGGTGGAGGTAAAAGTGAGTGGGTTTTGATGTTGATATGATGAATTAACCATCTGGACAATTAGGGGCAAAACCCCTTTGGATTGATCTTAATTTGACCCTGGGTTTATTTAGGGTTTATGGGTGAGAAAAGATGGATTTAATCTGTTTTGGGGGAGGTTAACATTTAAATTCGTGTTTAGAGGGAAGGATTAATATAACTGAATAATCAGTTATATTAATAAAGTGGGGTGGTGGATTTCTGACGTGGAGAAGGAGGAGGTTGTGATTGGTGGGGAGGTAAGTAGGGGTGACGTGTCGGCTGATGAGTGGTGGGGTTGGGTTATGATGTTTGACTCAATTAGTCCCTCTACTCCCAGCTTGTTATCAATTAAGTCTTAACAGCCTAAAACCAAGTATCCCTTTACAAAATAAGTTTTAATCTTTAGATTTTGGCCACCAAAACCTTTATCAACTTGTCAAAAGGGTGTTTTATGCATACTATGCATTCTTCAAGGACCAATCTTGCACAACCTTGACATTTTAGGGACCCCAATGTAATATATGAGTTTTACAAGGGTATAAATTGCTAAGTCTTCTAAAGTTGAGGGACCGTTCTTGCCAATCTTCAATTCTTCAAGGGTAATTTTGGAAAATCCATGATTTGGGCCCGGTTCTTTGTGCGACTTCATTTCCCGTGTTCGTTTATTATTGATTCTTGTGATCTTTTTGTCATTCCCTCAATATCCGTACCTAAAATACACAAGCAACAAACACAAGCATATAGTTGGGTATTTTAATGATATTTAATGCATTTTAGGCCCAATTTGGACGATGAGACTATGTATAAAAGCAGTCTCATCAGTCTCACAGATTGGTATCAGAGCGATGGTTATAGGGAACTGAGTCGTTTTCAAAAAACTTAGTCTATAACCGAAAGTTCAAATATTTTATGTTTCTAAGTGTCAAACACAGAATCTGCCATGGTTGTTCGATATCTGCGGGGGTAACTCTCTAATCCTTATTATTTATTTTAATTATCGTTGTAGTATTTCATCTCTTGATTACATGTTGAAATATTATATTACCCTAATGACGATAATTACTATGTATTTTCCAAGCCTTCGTGCTTCATGAACTATCATTGAATATTACTTAATTACATATGCTCTTACTATATTTCTTGAATTCTTGTCCATGTAATCTTGATCTTGTTACTGTGATTTAAATTTGTTATGACGTTACATACTTGTATTCGGAGCATGTTTCATACTCACTTTTCTGAGTACTATTGCTATTCGTTTATGTGTGATACGATTGACCTCATATACTCGTTCGTTTGAACCGCCTATTTTCTTGACTCACAGTTACATGTTTTGCATACTCTTGTGATACTATTATTTGGGATTAAGAAGTGTTGCTTTCAATGAAACATCTGATTTTCATTCTACTATTGTGCGTGTTACTTTCATTGTTAAACCTCTTTAAGATATCTATCTAGATATCCAAAATGCTTTCCAATCATTTGTGATTGGATGTCTTGAAATATAGTTTATAGACCATTGTGTAGCTCAATGTGTCTTCGAAAAAGACTAAAGTACATCATGTGAGTCACGCATCTCGAATCATTCCTTGAAATCTGTGTTGAATAATCTCGTGAGTTTTCGTAATCTTGATTGACCTTTACGTCACCGTTTTACACGACAATTATATATGGACTACATTTTATTTCATTGACCAAATCTACGTTTCGACTTCGAATTACAACGCCCGTTGTACTTTGATAGCATCGTCATCTCGTAATTCATCCTCTATTATGTGATGATTGTTTGGAACACGATTGTAGTTCTATAAACTTGTACCCTCCCGTTTCATTAAACCTCCTCGCCTAGGAGTGCAACCCGTTAATGTTTCAAATTCTTTCTCGGTATGTCTTGTGATTTTGGAAAATCACACTGCTAAGAGAACTTCCTGCATTGCATTTTGAGATCGAAGACACGGATGTCATGCGCTGTTTTTTATTTCTTAGATTATCGTTGGTATTCATAAACCAATTTTATACTATGTTTCCCTTATTATGTCCAATTATACAATTTATTTTCTCTCGTCTTTATGGAATCCGCAAGTCTTATGTGTACATTAATTCTGGGTTATTATGAAATTGGATTTAGTTTCGAGGTGTGTCGAAAAATATACTTTGTGCAGAATATTTATAGATAATTTAACGATGTCGAGAAAATATTTTTATAACTTTAGACATAAGAATATATATTTCTACTTGTTGAGACGTCCGTTTAGGACATAAAATTTGGCCAGTAAATCTTAAAAACGAGCAAGTTACGCTCATTTGAAATTGTAAATTTTAAGAACTTATTTCTGCGTATTTCTAAAATATCATTTGGTTGACAGATTTAACGCAAGGGTATTTTCGTCCATTTCTGATCCGTTTCGAGTCTCGAGTAAAACTAGAAAGTTGTTCAAAACATCGTTTTACACCAAATTACTTTAGACTTCGAGTCCTTAAAAATGTCATCTAGTGAGTTAATTGGTCTAGTCAAATCCAAAAGTCAAACTTAAAGGTCAAAGCAGATAGACTTTAAAAGTATGTTTGAAGCATTTTTGAGTCCGTATGAGCTCGTAAAACTTTAACTAATGATATTTGACAACCATGAAACATTGATTGCGTTTAAAAATGTTTACAAATAGTAACTTGAGCTCGGTCATACATAAATCTTGAACATTTAGGAACCAAGTGATTTGATAAATCAATGATGAACTACATGTTTCGAAAAATGTGTACATTTTTATGCATTAATATTTACGTGTTAAATTCCTAAACTTTCTTAAAATAGAAACTTTTCGGAGTAGTTGTGCTATATGGGAAATGATGATCTACTTTCTTAAAAGCATTATTATGTCAAATAAATTTCGATGTGAACACATATGGATTCCTTTATCCTTTCTTTTATATATGACTTATTTGTCAACTTATCTTATCTTTCTTCTACTTCTAACGTGACGCTGATTTGGGCCGAGATTTGAAATTCTCTTTTTTATCGTTCGTTATCATCTTGACACGTGTCTTATGACGATTCCAGCTAAACCTTTTGAAACTTTATCAACTTGTAACCATTTCATTGGTTGTCTTGAACTACTCGTTATTACCCTCATGTAACCCACTCGCTATTTTGTAAGCTATCATCGTGTCACCATATGAAATTAAACAGGTATTGTTTGCAAATCATTTTACAAAATGTTCCACTTGGGCCTTAATAAATACTTGAAGGTTATCTTATAAAATTAACTTATATTAGTTTTATAATATATTTTCACAAATTTTTCAACAATTGGTCTTGTAAAGAATTCTTGTAACAATAAAAATTGTTGCTTTAAACATCTAACCAATTAGTACTGGCAAAGAGTTTTCTAAATTATTTTGATTCCTGCTTTTATAAATGGCATTATATACCTATTTTAAATCATATGACATGTAATACTGGGTTGACGAAGTTGAGCATCGCATTGCTAGCCTTAATGCATGGCCTGATCACCTTTGCGTAATTTAGAAGGAGTCATGCAAGGCCGAATAGTAGTCCTTAAATATTTGGCCAGGAACCAACTTTTTTTTTGTGTTTCTGAAAAAGTTAGATAAATGAAAATTTTGAAAACTTTTACACCTTATGCGAGTAAAAACAGTTCGCGACATATACACATGAACCCTTATCTTTTCTTGAACAAAGTATATGCCTCAAGCGACGTCTTAAGAAATATTCTTTGATTCGAAAATTTACTATGTGGCTTTCCTCTTTCGATCGTGTATCGACAAACAAGAACTTAATAAACCGTTGTTGGTGACGCCAACCACACTCGTGAATTAATCTTGCTGAATCCTTTGTTTCTTATTGTCCTTGTCTTGGTTTAATAATGCGCGCATCATTGCGCAAATTGCACGCATCAATGCGGTGCATTCAAAATTTCGCATCAAAGCGCCTAATGCAATGCCATCCTGATATGAGTGTAATTACTCATATCATTTATATCATAAAATGGACATAAAATGCATATTTCACATGAATATGGTATTGTATATGCTTGTTTCTTGTTTCATGTATGTAGGTACCAAAATCACAAAAACCAGCAAATATCGACACGAGATTGAAGAAATTCCAAAAGACAAAAGACAAGTTCGTTTTCGAGGATTCAAGTTTATAAAGTTATTGGGCCTTTGTGGGACCCACATGTGCTTAATGGGCCCAAAAGCCCATTTATGGGATTAATAAATGAATTATGGATACAAGCCCAATGCCAAGCCCATTTACAATAAATAAACGGATGGGAAGTAAATTACTTTGATTGGTCCAAGATTGTAAAAGCCCAAATCAACAATAAACACGCAATGGATGGGATGCTTATTCATTTTGGGTCAAGACTTTGGTCAACAAAGGTCCAAGCCCATGTATCAAGTTATAGTCGGTGAGAAAGTAATATATACTCTCCTTATGGTCAACTTTGGCTCGGTCAAAGAAGAAATAAAACAAAGAAAAGAAAAGTGAGACGTGAAGAAAGAAAATGGGGAAGAACTCCACCAGCATAAGAACCCTAGATATTTGGGGGTTTCTCCAATAGGCCAGCAAGTGATGTCACGCGCCTCTTTTCAGATAATTGAGGGAGATTGGGGTGCGTGGAAGCCACTTAGATTCCTAGTACAAAGCAGTGATGTGGCTAATTGTTGCATCACTCCCTCACTCCTATTGGTGGAATTACTGAGTACCTGTCAGAGAGCCAATCATTACCATCCACCTCAGCCTAAAACTAGCATAAAATCGCCAACCTGGCAATCCGAGTGAAAGAGGGCCAATTTCAGCCCTTAGATGATAACTGAAAAGAGAGAGAAGAAGGAAGGGAAGATCCAAGGGTCTATAATCGTCATAAGCAATCAACCCACCCTCTCGGTTAGGCTATAAATACCCCCCAAAATAATCATGTATTCATCCCTCTTTTTACTTTAAGGTTATAATGTTAGTTTAATGTTAGAATTGTATTTTCTTTTAATACAAGTTGTAATGTTACTTTGGTATTAATAAAAGATCTCTTTTTAGTTTCGTTTAATTCTGATCTCAAGTTTTGTTAAATGTTGTTAAAGTTTATGCAATCTACATTTATATTAAGCTGAATGTTAGAAATGAATATTGTTTGAATAACCTTAATTCATAGCTTATTTGAATGATAGAGTGAAATAATGGATAAAAACTTAATCCACTGATTAAGTTTAAAAGAAGCTACTGGTTCGAAAATCATGGTTCTTGGTGTCGTGTGGTGTATTGGTGGTTCGTGTAGTTTGTTCTTGGTTCGAAAGATTGTTCTTGTGAAAAATTGATGTGGTGGTTCTTACTTGGTGACGTTTCGGTTCTAAGGTGGCTCAGCACCATACCTTATACATCAAAGAATATCATCGTTTTAAAGGGTTAAGGACTTTTAATTTTTGTATAAACTTTTTTAGAATTAAATCATGTCTAGTATTTGTTTTTTGATGATTAATGTGAATTTGGCTTTGATGGTTTGAGTTAAAAGTTATAATGTGGTTGGTTCTGCTTAGATTATGTGTTTGGTTTTGCTCTAAATTATGATTACTGATTGTTGATTTATATATGTTATACATGAATTGTTTAATTCTTAGCCTGCTGAGTTCGAATGAAAACATTGTGCTAGATTCTGCTTATGATGTGGTCAGTTGGTTCGCAATAGTTAGTTGCTACTCTGATTAATTGTAATGCATTATAGAAGTTAGGAATCTGTGGCGTTTTTTATATTCTGCTTTTGTTTAGTGTGATTTTGAACGCTGCAACATAGATCTGTTATATTTGGAATAAATGATTTTTAACTGCTGATATCGTTTGGACTGCATTTTAATTCCTGTTGTGTGTTATTTTGGGTTCAAATTTTGTTGCTGAATTTTCTCTTCTAGTTGATCTGCTGTTGAGAAGCATTTCTAGCAATACTTGAGTTAGATTTTGTGGTTGTTTAATTCGATTATCCTAGTTGCTGATTTTTGTTACTTTTGAATTGATAGTTGATTGTGAGTATATGTCGCTTTCTGTGATTTTAGCCTTCTGTTGGTTTAATTTTGTTAGATTTTTTAGCTGATTTTTGTTTTAGCTGCTGTTTAATTTCTTTGTGACTATTGATCTGTTCTACTGTTTGTTTTAGTTTACTGCTTATAGATTTAACTTGAATTTTTCTACTGTATTGTTTATTTTGACTGCTAACATTGGTTTGTATTGCTGCTATAACGTTTGGTTATTGGTTTAATCATGTTTTCTTTCCAAAAATTAAATATCAAAAAAAATCTTTCCTCAGAGGGTCTCGACCTCGAGACCTCAAGGTTCACAGCCAAACACACAACCAACTGAGCTAGGCCTGCTTTTTGGTTTATAATTGTTTCTACAGTTTTAAATTACTTCATTTTGAACTATCATTTTTGTCTTATAAACATTTTTTTTACATTTGAGTCAAAAAAAAGTTTAATTTAAAAGTTATTTTTACTTTTAAACATTAAGTTGTTTATTTTAATTTGGAAATAATTGATAGTTTAAATATAAAATAGAATATAAAAATAAATAAATAAATAAATAGTAGAATTTTATATTTCTCTCGATTCGCGTGTCTTGTATTTTTAACTTCGTCATTTTAATAATTTTAGTTCATTAGAATTTATATAAATATAACCTTTAGATTTAATTGGGTAAACGATTCATGCACTTTTAAAATTTGTAGGATTATTTTAGATAAAAACCAAAACCAATTTAAATCGATTGTTTATTTCAAAACGAAAGTCTCAAATTCATAATTTTTTCGTGTACAACGAACCGGGATCACTCTCGTGTTAATTAATCCGTCTTTAGCTTATTTTAGACTATTACTTTTTCCTAAAGGTAATTTTCTATAATTTGCTCTATAACGTATTATATTAAATACACTGACACTTTTCCCACACCTCGCATCCCATAATGCGTTCGCTTTAAACTGCAATTTATCGTAATTTGTGTAATGCTAGCAATGGTAGCAATTGTCGCAATCTACTATTTAGGTCATTTTTGTCAATTCTTAACCATTTAAAAGATACATACATATATTAATGGCTTTTTAAAGATAGGACTTGTTAAAAAAATCTAAAACAAACATAATAACAAAAATATAATATCTTGCATTTTACTAAGTGTGTTTGGTCAAGCTTTAATGCCGATTTATTTGTTTTACAAGAGATTATAGGCCTAACTCAATATGCTAGTAACTTATTTTGTAATTTTATTACATTTACTTGATACATAAATAATTTTTGTAAATTTTTTATACTAAACGCATCGCGTCTAAATTGCGCTCGCAATCGCATCACGCATCACGCAATGGTTTTTGGGACCTTTGGCGCAATGGATCGCAAAACGCATTTTTAAACCAAGGTCCTTATCATTGATGCATCTACTCTATCACGTCCGGTAAGAAACTTATACGAATTTCGTTTTATTCCATCGTGTTATTGCTTGTATACAGATTGTTGATTATTATTCGTTTCATACTTGTTTACTATCTTGTCACCTTTTGAAACCGGAATATGTCACATGTTTATCATTTGATACCTTAATCACCTACTTGGATTTCTAAAGATTGTTACAAATGTTTAAGAACGTTTTACACATTTTATCAAATGTTTAAATTACCAAAATATTTGTTTCAAATCTAATATCGGATCTCTACATCCTATTTGATATATTTATAACTAGTGTTAAAAAATGTCAAGCTGTATCTTTTAAAGTATTTGATTATATCATACTTTACTTCAACCTAATGAAAATTATCAAATTAATTTATAATTTTTAACAATGATTCTAAATAATTTGGAAACTTGATTTTTCCTAATGGTAACGTTAAACCTAAGTTTTTAACAATAACTTCATACAGTCACCCAAAAGCTCTTAAGCTGATCGAAATAACTATTTGAACTGAGTTACTTTTACTTTGAAGTCCTGATCAAGAAAAAGATATAGCGACTTCTTACTCACTAAATATAAATAGTTTGATTTTAAATCACTAAACCTTGTAAAATTATCTTTTAATCAAGAAAATATTTAAGCTAAATTTGAAAGTAATCTCAAATCCTAGACAGGTAATTGTGCCAGCTTGTATTTTAAATGTTCATATGTAATTCATTTTTCACTTATATTTCTCTTGTAACTAGATTGTTACGTTTTAAGATTGTCATGCTTTACAGTTTGCGCGATTTGCAAGGATTCATTTTAGCGCACTTTGTCCGTTTAAGCGATTCTTGCGTTTATTCTATCTCTTGATAATTCTTTCTATTGAAAGGTCATTATTCTAATTCAAGTTTGATAAGTTATTCGAAAAGGAGTTAAGCAACTAAAGCATAGTGAATTCCAATTGTTAAGGTTCGCCGTGGTGCAGAAATTACCTGGGAAGCAACGAATTTGTTCTACACTCTGCATCTCTATTTTGTTTGCATCTTCTACTGTCTTCAGGAGAACTCTGAGGGACCAGAGTTCCTTTAGGGGGGAAGAATGTAAGAACTCGTACTCTTCCTAGTATTATTTTATTCTTTTATTCGTGCTTCTTAAATTTTCCAACGTATTATATTTACTTGTATTCTTATATGTAAATCCTGAGATCATGATAATCTTAATAAATTATACTTTTTAAGTATTTTTGATCATTGATAATACTTTACTTGGAATTATAAGAAATTATTTTATTTTTCCATATTATTTAAATCAAATTTTTTGATATAATATCACCCGCTTACACTTTACAACGAGTTTAATCAAAATCAATGAACAACGAGAATACCTCGTGATCGCGATACCGACGGATGCCCAAAATTTTACATTTCATTATCGATTGTTTCGATAATTAATATTTTCGACGATTTCGTTTTAATTACGTATTAAGTCTTGTCGGGAAACCATATTATCATATCTATGATGCATTGTAACTTTTGAAAAGTATTTTTACGAAACCCGAGCCCCATAAATATTTTCAAAATTGACTAATAGTCATTTTCTACCCTTTAAACTATCTTATTGCTTTGCCCAAAACTATTCAACAATTGCACTTTCTACCCTAACCTTACTATATAAACTATATTTTTTCACCTAACATCATTTCCACTCATAACAAACACACACAAACTAAAAAATCCATTTTTTTCTTTCTTTCTTTATATATGCCGCCACCCTAAAAGCCCCAAAACACCCAAAAATTGTGATTTTGATAATGATCTAGCTAAAGTTAATCCAAGACCACCTCCTAATATCTTATTGTGATTCTTTTGGTACCAAAATTTCCTACATGCATCAAGGTTTTCAAGATTTTATGATTTTATGGTTGGAAAATGTTTTCATCATCATGCATGTGATGATCTTGGTAAGATCATCATGTTTTGATCCTAAGAAGTTGTATTTTTTATCTTTGGTTTTTGTTAAATTTGACATGCAAGTATTTTAGGAGTTTTTTGGTTGATGGGTGTGATAGTAGGGTAATATTAGAGGTATGGATCATGGTGGATTTGAGTCAATATGATGTTTTCTATGATTTCTAAAAGTGTATATTACATCAGTAGGTTTAGAGCAGATTTTCGTGGGTTTAAGTTTAGATATAGGTTGAGATTATTCGATTTTGTTTTAGTGGTTGTCGAGACGTTCGTTTTAATATAAGATAGAGCTTCTAACTTATTACAGATCAAAAGTTATGCTAGTTTTAGTATTCGTGTACCAGGAGACGCAAATCGGCACAATCCAAAATTGTGGCTGATTTTAGGTCGACTCTCAGAGACTTTAGGCATGGTTAGATAGTGAATACTACTGGTTTTAAAAGTTTATAAACCTTATATGATGAGTCTAGTAGTGAGTTCAAAAGATGGAATGTCAAGATATTACTTTTAAAGTGGTATAAACGGTTTTATAAAACAACTACACATTCTGTCCCAAATTTAGAGTCGAGTAAAGTGTCGAGCTGATGGGTTTTAAAATATGAAATTTGGCTCAAATTTTGGCAGGGTCTTATAAAGGTTATAAGTGACCTTGACACCAAATTTTATCTAAATCGGACAACTCTAGATAGGGTAGATCGGTGTGTACATTCGGAGTGTACTTGTTGATTTGTATTTGGACACGTAGTTCAATGCTTATGTTGCGTGAGTTTGAGTATTCACTATTGGACATGCTGACTTACTCAAGTGTTTAGTCATTATATAAACGACTTAGTTACTCGTCCGAGTAAGGTTAAGTGATAGTTTGACTTGCGTTGACTTGGCGTCTTATGACGGGTCAATTTTGAGAGTGCAAGTGTTTAAACGAGTAGTGTCGGATAAATAGGTTAGTATGGATTCATTTGGTTCGTGTCAATGGTTTTGAAAATGAATACTTTGAAAATATTTGAGTCATATTATACTTGGTATATATCTATATTTGAGTTCGAGTCTTAACGCGCGCCTTATTTTGATAGGTTACGGTTTTCGGGTTTCCCGGGCATCCATATCGTCGGTGATCGTCATGCTAATACTTTTTCTACTCAGCTTCTGAGTACAATGATTTACTTACCTCGTCGCTAAGGTGAGTTCATAGTCCCTTTTACTTGCACAATGTTTCTAAATGCAGGGTGAGATTTTACATGGTGGAACACAACCATTTAAAAACTGTATGCTATCCAGAACTTGTATGCTATCCAGTCTTGTATGCTTTCAGACTGTTTTCATTGATATTATTGCTTTTATTTATAGCCTTAAGTTGCCTCTCTTGATCATAAACCGTTAATTTACTTGTGTTGCTAAGCGCGATTGTTGTGGGTGGATCTATCGGGATTGACAATCCCCATCCCGATTACCTTGACGCATTTAACATTTGATTTATTACTTGAGTATTTAGGCTGAATACTCACCAGAGGAACTTACACTGAGTTAAACTTCGGTTCATGAACTAAACACCAATAATAATGTTTCGGATTATGGTTAATGTACATAACCACTTCCCCTATTTCTTGTCTACAAATGAATGCTTGTGTTCCACACTTTACTGCTAAACCTATGAATATCACTCAACTTTATGTTGACGATTTTACATGTTTAATCTCCGGTATTATTACTTAGCTTTGCTTCGATGGGAGCCCGCAGGATATTATCGCAGCTTGGAGATTTCTGTGTATATTTCAACTTTGGTTTTATCTAAAAACCGTGAGAAGATTTTTCTGTATTTTTGGTAACTAAGTGTTATAAATCATGATGAAATAATAAATCTTTCCGCAAATAAAACTCTGGGACCTATGTTTAAAACTATGATATTTTATGATGTAATGTACATGTTTTTATTGCGTCAACTTTGTGTCAACAGTAATTCATTGTTTCTTGTACCATGACATGGAACCCCCTTGCTACCTAGTTGTTCCCTTGTCTGATTCTGGGGGTCTCACAATACAATGATTGGACTGCTTTGTTCTTGTTGAACGTTGAATTTGGTACCTGCATTCTCACTAGGAGTTTGTATGCTTTGATATGGGCTATAGATGTCTATTTTAGAACCATGTGGGGGTTCACAGTTTTCTTTTCTTGTGCCAGAGGCGACCTGAAGAGATGGATCACTAGGCTTAAGTGATTGATCATATTTTTGAGTTTTCTCCCTAGTAGTCTTGGTAGGATTGGAGACTATCCTAGTTAAAGGGCACCCGTTTCCTATAAAAGTGAAAGTTCTACTAGTGGGGCGCCACACTTTACCAATGGGATTGATTCTAGCTAACCACTGGGAATTAACTCTAGCATGGGAGTTCACCTCATTAAGAAATTTCTTAACACAAGAGTCATAATTTCTCTTAACGACACATTTCCTACATGTAACATATTTAAAGTTCGAGTAAGATCTATAATTCCTTGATGATTGATTGATGCTCCTAGGATATGACATGCTATGGTTAGCAGTGTTGGGTAATCTAGAAGGCATCTGACTAGGTTTGAAATTTCTATTTCTTACTTGTGTCTTTTGCTTAGCTTCTCTTAGACCAAATTTATGGCAAACGTCATTTGAACTAGTTTGAGACATGTTCTTTGAACTATGTCTAGGGAGGCTAGATGCAATCATGTGATTAGGTCTTGCAAAAGTTGATTTAGTCACATTGGCCCTAGTTGGTGGAGTGACTGGTCTAGAAAGAGGAACCATATCAACTTGGGAGGAAAACCACGTCTCGATGATTTTGATCGCTCGGATCTAAATGCAGTCGGTTGTCTAACAGACTGATTTTGAGGCGGTTTCCCCAAGATTGATGATTTTTCAAGCTTAGTGTCCACACTAGTTCCATTAATTTTTCTTAATTCATTTTTCAACGCAGCTATAGCAAAAACCTTTTCCTGAACCTGAGCTTTTAAAGTCTCATTATCTTTAAGAAATTTATCTTGGGATGCTAACTTAGATTCTAACACCTTAATTTGTTTCAAAAGATTATCCTTTTAAACTTTAGAGTCTTGAACTTTTTGATCTAATTTTCTTTTAAGAACAATGTTTGACTTTTCAATTTTTTTAAAATACTTTCCAAATTTTTTCGTTTTCTTCGAAAATTCAATTTTGGCATCCTCAAGAGCTTTAGATTGCTGAGCTGAAATCGTTTCAAGATCTTTAATCTTGGAATCATAATCGATTAGTGAAGCAGTCATAAAACATGTATCATGATTTACTACAGCATTCTGAACAATCTCTCCCCCATTATGACTCACATCAGATGAATTAGAAATGGTATAACTATCACCCTTTTTCATCCCATGTTTGTCATAAATAAGTTCGGAATGCTCAACAGACTGTATTTGTACCGTATTTGTATGCTCTTCGTCATATACGGGTATGGTTTCATCATAAGAGATGTCTGTAACATTCCCTGACATCCTGCTGGAATCATGCTTTCCTCTTGATTCCATGCTCTTGCAATCTTAAACACTCTTTAAATTGTCAGTCGTATGACCATTCTCCTCTTGCATCTACATCGTAGATTCTTGCACTCCACTATCTTACTCTGGTTGAAGTCGTGATCCTTTATAAAATGATGTCATGTATTTCAGCAGTGTACCACGAAAATCGTGAACCTCAGTATTTGTGTCTCGAAGAAATGACATGCAGATG
This sequence comes from Glebionis coronaria, assembly GCA_025667525.1. Lineage (NCBI taxonomy): Eukaryota > Viridiplantae > Streptophyta > Magnoliopsida > Asterales > Asteraceae > Glebionis > Glebionis coronaria. The sequence goes on along the minus strand of JANFOE010001353.1, from coordinate 297,627 downwards.
TCAGAATCTTCATATTTAATGATATTGAATAGTACGAAGTGCGTAAATTGTCTCACGAGAACTTTATAAGCAAGTGACGATGCAAAGTGATTAAATTATTCTTTGAAGAGGTGCTCGTGTAGTTGGTTCAAGTTATGAAACATTAAGTCGATAAATTCATTACGATCTTGACCAAAGAGTGCCACAAATTCTCGTCCGACCTTGAGTTGTAATAGTCATAAGATGAAATTTCAGCAGACCAAATGCATTTTTGCCACTTTCTCTAGCATTGTATTGCATTGGATGCAATTTTTCCTCTTGAGATGTCGAATTCAACGGTTCCTTTGAAGTTCAATGAAGGTAAGGATTACTAATCGATCGAGCAATGAAAGAAAGTAATTGTGTTTGTTGTTGTCGAAAGAACAATACGGAGTTTTACAATTCGTGGAGAAACCGAAAAATAAATTCGCGGGATTTTACAAACCACCGAATAAACTGTAAATGTTCTTGATTCCTTGATAAGTGAAGAAAAGTTGATTAAATCCCCTAAATATGTGTTCTTGAGAAACAAAAAATTACAAGACCAAATAACTCACGAGTTAAAATATTTCAAATTCACGTTTTTTGAAAATCTCGGAATATTTGTAAAGATTTCGCAATGTGTAAGATCTCGGAATAATTACAAGATCTCGGAATAATCCAAAATATTACGAGATTGTGAAAGATCTCGGAATAACCTAAATATTGCAAGATTGTGAAAGATCTCGGAATAATCCAAAAATATTGCGAGATTATGAAAGATCCCGGAATAACCCAAATATTGCGAGATTGTGAAAGATCTCGGAATAACCCAAATATTGCGAGATTTCGAAGATCTCGGAATAACTAAACCCTAATTATTGCAAAAATACAATGGAAAGATTCCGCAATAAACACTGAAGATTCCGCAATATGATGAAAAAACGTGGGTTTTTGCCTAAATCGATCCAAACGCCCCAAAATTTCGTGTTTTTTGACGATCCAAAGTACCCAAATCCCTACCACAACTATGTAGGAGATATTTAAATCAATTTGGACCAATAAAGACACGGAAAAATTTTTGGAACTTGGATTTTTTATCAAAACACACGAAATCACTATAACAAACACAAAAACTAAGCAATCATCCTATGGCTCTTGATACCAATTGTAGGTCTACCTAATCCTTGGATTATCTAAACCTTGGAATGATCTAAAGAGAGAGAGAGAGAGAGATGAAGATCTAGAGACTGAAAGTAGAGAGAGGTTGGAGAGAAAAATTAAATATTATATTGAAAAGTGAAAGTGTGAGAACCAACCCCTCCTAACATGCTAGGAGGGGTATATATAGCCCACCCTATATGTGGGCTTTATGGGTTATATTGTTACATTACTAGATCACGAGCCCATCCTAGATGTATCTCGTTGGAGTGACTGATCATTTCTAAATACGTAAAAACGTATTTCCAACACAAGTTAAGTGTCTGAAGGGCCAAAAAGTACAAAGTCGAAGCAACCTAGGTTATTTATAGGCTCATTCTCTCAATTTTAAAGATACAACAAAGAACGCAGTCACTAGTCACTACTATCTGCTTTCCCTATATCCAAATAATACAAAATCATTTTTGTATTCACTTGATTGTCTAATTGATAATCATTGTGCATTATAATCATTCGACCTTAATAAAATCGTTCAATTAAATATTGTGTTCTCTTTATATTGTCTCATATCTTCTAGATCTTTCATGATCTAGTTTAGAGGTGCACATAATGACCGGTTTATGAACCGGTTTATGAAAAAAACCGGAAACCGAGACCGGTTGAGACCGGTTTATTATAAACCGGTTCCGGTTTATTTTGGGACCGCCGGTTAGGGACCGGTTATTGATTTTGGAGAAAAAATCGGTTTTACAACCGGTTTATGGACCGGTTAACCGGGACCGGTTTATTTTGGCCGGTTTAAACCGGCTAGGAGCGTGCCTTTTGTTTTCAAATTTTGAAATTTGAATTTTCGGGTGGGACCATTTGGTATTAATGGGGCAGCTTTTGTAAGGTAATTTGGGACCCATTTGGCTAATTGTTTTGACTATATAACACCCTTTTGTGTGTATGTTTTAAACATACAACACAATTTCTATCTTTCTAATTCTATTTTCAATCAAATTCAAACCCGAATTTATTCACTTCACCACTATGTCTAAAAGAGCTCATTCTTCTACTACCGGTGTTGGTTCAACAACACAAGTACCCGAAGAACCCAAACCCACGGTTGTTTAAATTCTTTCACACAATCATACCGCCGATGTTTGGAGCGAGTTCACCTACGTTTTGTTGTCAAACGGTTTTAAAAAGGCTCAATGTAAGCATTGCTTTGGTTTCTTGGCGCCCGATGCCAACTCGTCGTTAAGGGCTCATCTACAACATTGTCCGACGCTCAAGAATACTCCGGCAAAGGGTCAAGCTTCTATGAGTCGAGACGGGAGTATATTTTCTTATAATCCGGATTTGGTTCGAGAACAATTTGTCGGGATGGTGATTCAAGAGGGGTTGCCGTTCAACCACTTTGACAACGCGTATCACTAGGGTGTTTCAAAACACTCTTCAACCAAAGTACAACCATGTAAGTCGCACTACCCTAAAACGTGATTCTATGAAATTATGGAAAGCGGCTAAACAAGTAATAAAAGATGATTTTTTAAACTTGGATACTTGTGTAAATTTAACTACGGATATTTGGACCCCTCCCCCCCCCTCATGGTTTGACCGGATCATACATGTGTGTCACCGCACATTGAATTGATCCTAAAACATGGAAAATGATGAAACGAGTCATTTCATTCGAAGATTTTCCAAGTCCTCACAAGGGAAAGAATTTAGCTAATATGTTAGTTAGAGTCTTAAGAAGGTTTAATTTGGAAAATAAAGTTTTTTCAATCACGTTGGATAATGCTAGCAACAATACAAATGCCATGGGTAAATTAAAGATGAAATACGAACCACCGGTTAATGGCATATATTTTCATAGTCGTTGTGTTGCACACATCATTAACTTGGTTGTGCAAGACGGACTAGACGCGGCCCCGATAAGTAACATGAAAGAAGCTTTTAAACAAATGTTGAAAGATATTTTTAAAGCGGAGAATGCAAGATACGTTGCGTATATGAGGGCTTGTAAAGATGCACAAAAACCATTTTTAGGGCCTAATTGGGATGTTCCTACTAGATGGAATTCCACTTATCTTATGTTTCTAAGTGCTTTAAAACAAATGACAACTTTGCAATACATTCATGACGAATTGCATCAAAATAGTTTAATCCAATATGGATTTGCGCCCGAGACTTGGGATCATATTGAAAAAATAACCAAGTTACTTGAATGTTTTACAATGCCACAAAATTAATTTCGGGAGTTTATTATCCAACGGGTCTTTATGTATTGCAACAAATCGCTATAATGTGCAAAAAATTAAGTGAATTTGAATTAAATGGTGATGTTTATGCAAGTATGGTTTTTCCAATGAAAGAAAAGCTAAAAAAATATTTTGGACAATTCCCACCTATTCTTACTTGTGCCGCCGCTTTGAATCCCTGCATTAACTTAAACGGGGTAGAGGTTTATATCGAATTAATTTCGGATGACTCGGAGCTTTTTGATTCAAACGTGTGGTTTGCAAGAGATGCAATAAAAAATTTCAATGAACAATTAAAAAGTTTGTGGAACTTTTATTCGAAAACGTATGGCAACCAACCTCCTTCAAATGATGGTGCCTTATCGTCTTCTTCGCGTTCAAGGAACATAGGTACGAGTTTGTGGCAATTGGTACAAGATAAAGAAACCAAAAGGGCACGAAATGAACACTTGATGAATAGCGAGTATGTAATTTATACCTCCCGCAATTGGACCGCGGGTATGGATCCAGATCAGCTTTCAAAGTTTGATGTGTTGGCGTTTTGGAAAGAACAAGAGCCTATGTTTCCAATTCTATCTCGAATGGCACGAGATATACTTTCGGTACAAGCTAGTTCGGTAGCTTCGGAATCCGCTTTTTCTAGAAGTGGAAGGGTGCTACCAAACCGAAGAACAATACTAACTCCGGCCTCCTTGGAGATGTGCATGTGTTGGAAAGATTATTTGGATGCGGCCGACCGTATACAACACAAAGCAACTCTTGAAATCCCGGTTGACTTTGAAGAGTCGGTTTACGACGAAGAGGTGGCAATTGGTGAAATACCCACACTTTCCGATGAAGAAGTACCATGTGACGAAGCTGCTATTGCGGAAGCTATGTTTTCCGGATCCGAAGATGAAAACAATCTTTCCGGGTAGCTTTTCGATGTATTGTGTTTGATGTGTTTCCTTTCGATGTATTTCTTTTCGATGTATTTGTATTGTTTTTCTCCATTTCCTATGTATTGTAACAATGTATCGTGATGTTATGTTTAATAAAAGTGATGTGTTTCTTTTCAATATGGTTCAAGGCTAATAACAATTCAAAATCTTAATATATATATATATATATATATATATATATATATATATATATATATATATATATAAACCGGAACCGGTTAACCGGCAAGAACCGGTCTGGGACCGGTTCTACCGGACTGTATATTTGAGCTCCCAGCCGGTCCGGTTTTAAACCGGTTTTTGAGCGTTGACTAAGGATCGGGCCGGTCCCGGTTTATTAAAAAACCAGACCAGTTAACCGGTTTTATGCACCTCTAATCTAGTTAAGATTATTACTCCTGTGATTTTCCATACTTATAATGACTCAAAGCAAGTACACACTTAAATTTCTTCTAAGTGCAAGATTGCTGAATGTGAAGCCTTCTTACATACCCTTTGACCCTCTCATCAAACCAAGTCATGATGATGATGATCATGATGTTGATAATCCACTCAATATAGAACCCTTGTTGAAATGCTCTTCTACTTGACCACCACAAGGCCTAACATTTCCTATGCTACTCAAACTATAAGCTAATTTATTCAAGCTCCAAGGACTTCTCACTTAAAGGGTCCGGTAAAAAATTTCAGATACTTGAAGTCCTATCTAGGTCAAGCTTTGATATTCCAAGCAAATATCACACTTAACCTCAAAGCTTTCTATGATAGTGACTTGACAAGCTGCAATTTTTCTAGACGATATTTCATCTTTATATGCTCATGTATTACGTCTTGGCAATTAAAAAAAACTAACAGTGGTATCTGAAAGCTTAACTGAAGCAAAATATTGAGCCTTAATCATTGTTACTTGTGAACTGTTATGGATCAAATGCCTCTCTAAAGATTTGGGTATCATCACTATTCCTACTCTTGTTACTATCTATTACGATAATGCATCTGCTATAGCCCTTGCTTCCTATCACATTCAACATGTCAAGACTAAGCATACGGAGATTGACTGCCATTTTATAAATTAGACAAGGTTTTGTTTTTCCTTCTTTCATTATTACACAACATCAGGTGTCTTAACTAAAGGTCTCTCTAAAGCACTTCATTATCAATGTTAACTGTAAATTCAGTCTCAAGGTTAAAGGAAGTTCAACTTAGTCCAATGTAACATTGTATAACAATTGTTCTTAGCTTAAGCTTGCATGTTCAGTCGTAAAGTAACATAGCCAAGTTAGTTAGTTAAAGTTAGTAAGTTGCAAAGTAACTCTACTTGTTGTATATAAATTGTGTCTCATCATTTGCAAGTAACAATTTTCATTATAAAATCACATTTTCATATTTTCTTTGTTATAACTTTCATTATTTTTGTTATTGAATGTTAGACAAAACGAAATCACAAGTTATTTGTGATGTGATTTTTTTTTTTAGTAAAATACATATATGGTCATTGTGGTATTGTATTTTTGCAGATATTGTTACTCATCTTTCGAAAGTGCAGACGGCTTTTCTGGTTTTCATATTTTTTGTTCATTTTGGTCCTTTGACCTAACGGATGTTAAAGTTTAACCGTTAATCAATTTTGGTAAAATACATTTTTGTTATTTTCTCTATTTTTAACAATTTGAATCCTGGCAAAAATTAACAAAAAAAAGACCCTATTAACTAAAAGACAAACGATATCAGAAAATAAGAAAGAATCAACAAAACAAAACAAAACCACTGAACGATTCCAGTGGGTTAATGACAATTATATAAAATCAAAATTTTACTATCTTTCTTTCAAGATTCTTTTCTTATATTTTCCTCAACCACTCTTATATATTTCTTCAAAGAATAGATCTCAAACAACAATAAACATATCCAACATCTAGTAAAGATCTTGGTTCAATGATTCGAATAAATATCTCTTGGTTAAAAAATCTCAAGTAAACTTTTGATTCTTGTTTTGTTATTTATTACTTTGTTGAGATCTTGGTTCAGTGACGGGTTTACAGATCTAGGTAAGAGCATAAACAAAAATGTTGGTTGTGCGTTTATTTTGTGATGAAGTAACTGAAAAATATCAAATTGATAACCTGCTTGCTGATAAACATAACACACAGTGGTATTCCATAGCTACGAGGCAAAGTCTATGAAAAATAACAAAAAAAAACCTACTGTAATAAATACCCAACATTACTTGCACATGACGTAAAAAGTCCAATTCTCCAATTTCCATCACAAAAGGGATGGAAAACAAAGACTAGCAAATTACAAAGATTTCCCGAGGATTGAAGAATCTCCGCCCAATTGATTTCTCTACTTACCAAACAAGAGATATAAAATGATATTTTTTTCTCTCGTCTCATTTCTCAGCAAACAATAAAAAGAAGAGCAAATGATATAAAAAGGTATCCAACTTAAAAGTTATTTCTAATTAAGGTATCATAGTTTTTTTTCTTAAAACATAAAAATCCTCATAATTGTGAGTAAACAGGAAGTGAGAGTCGTATTATTGCAAGCAGGTTAACAAACTTCAAACAAAATCAATTGTCCCAAAATCTCTTATAAACAGGAAGTGAGAGTCGTATTATCTAGATATGTGATGTTTGGAAAAAAAATATAAATGTTTTTTAGAGGATATAACGTTACTCAATTTGAACATAAACGCGTACTCGAGTTGGTAGTCTTCCAAATTATTAACAACCCTTTTGTTTTTTACCTTATGATTTGGTTAGTCAACTTTTGAAGATGATTGTTCAATAGTGGAGTGTCCCATATTCGGAGGTTACTTCTTACGTGGATTGGGTTTCATGGATAGAAAAGATTGCATCTTCTCACTAAAAACAAACAGATGTTGGAAGGGGTCTTTTATGTTTTGTGGTGGCACATCTGGAATTTTAGGAACAAGGTGGTATTCGATACTACCCAAGAAAGGCGTCCTTATTTGATAATATTGTGTCGCATTCTTATTTTTGGATTCATAACAGATGTAAAGCCAAATTCAGTATGTATGATTGACTAAAAAATCCCAACTTTATTTCTGTGTAATTTGCTAGCTCCTTGCTAGTATTCTCTTTAATAAAATTGCCGTTAAAAAAAAATTATTACCAACCCTTTTACACTTCTCTCTTTAACATATTAGTATCTATCAAGTAAATTACACGGATCGTTCAATATGGTTTGCTACTTTGCTTTGGCTTGCACATATATATATCACAGGACAATCCGGGTAACTTACTCTTTGCATGTTTTCTTCTAAAGCCAAAGCTACTTTAAGAATTGTTTTCCTGTATGCATTTTGTCTAAGATATTCACATTTTCTTTAGTGTCGTCGAATTGCAAATCATTTATTTCATGCCTTTACGATATCATGTTATGAAATTGTTGATTATTTAAAATTAAAAAAAAAAACTAATAACCATACAAACTATAGAGCTAGCTGACTACTATTATTGGCAAGGGGAGATGCCAAATGTTAATAGAACCATACGAATATTAGACACATTGGAGATCTAAAATTATGGGCTTTCAAGCATTTTAAAGGAAGACCTTTAACTGTGGAACCTATTCATGTCTATAAAATGATTCTCAAATCCTAGTAACTTATATAAAAAATTGTTATAAAGCATTGCCAATATGAGTGTTGTATTTATCGATGGCCCGATGGTGGAAAAATTTCTCAAGGATTCTGATGCTTTTGGAAAATGCATCGAGGAGAGATTTAACACGTTAGATGTTAATAAAGATGGAGTTTTGTCTCGTGATGAACTCCGAAATGAGGCTACTGATTTGGCTTCGGTGGAATTAATGTTGCAATCCAAAGAAGAGGTTGATAATCTATATGATGCAATATTTGAGAAATTTGATACCGAAAAGAAAGGTACACTCAAGCGTGAGGCGTTTAGTTCGTTAATGAAGGAAGTGATACAAGCTCAGGCTGATGGTATTGGAAAGACTCCTGTATGCATTATCCTTCAGGAGGATAGCTTGCTTCAAAAGGCCGTTTAACATCGATCCAGAAAATAAATAATGATAATTCGATGAGCATTATTTTGTGGCCAGCCTCATCTCAACAGGAATTTTTCTACAAGTTCAATCATCTCTACAAATTTATTCTCCTCTTTTTACTTGTCATTCTATAAACAATGAAGTTGTAAACTATTGATAGTAATTGTAATTACCAAAATGGTCACTTGAGACCAGCATTTTGAGCTGTATTCACACACTTTTTAAGATTTTAAACATACTTTAAATCTTGTGTGTTCATTCTGAAGCTAAATGAAAAGATGATTTCATACTTTCATCCAAACGCTTGAGCCTTAAGGTGACATTGCACACGTCCTCAAACATATGGCCCAACATGTATATCCATTTTATGTGTATTGTTAGCCCAAAGCCAAAGCCCAATCTATAAGTATTGTTCCTAGTTTCTCTATGTTTTTTCATAAAGGTACATTTGGTAGAGAGGGTAGAGTTTAGAAATGAGATAGAAAATAGAATTCAAAGAAATAAAACTGAACAAGAAAATTCACTGAAGTTCATTGTTTCGTAACACCAGATAATTAAAATAAAAATTACCATAAAATATATTTTTTTCTAATAAAAACATGTAAATAGAACTATAAACTAATATATAGTATAAACACATCACAAAAACTATTGAAAAAAAAAATTAACTAACTTTTATTTGTGATGAACTAACTGAAAAATATCAAACTGATAACCTGCTTGCAAATAAACATAACACACAGTGGTATTCCATAGCTACGAGGCAAAATCTATGAAAAATAACCAAAAAAAACTACTGTAATAAATACCCAACATTACTTGCACGTGGCGTAAAAAGTCCAATTCTCCAATTTCCATCACAAAAGGGATGGAAACAAAGACTAGCAAATTACAAAGATTTCTCGAGGATTGAAGAATCTCCGCCCAATTGATTTCTCTACATACCAAACAAGAGATATAAAATGATTTCCTTTTCTCTCGTCTCATTTCTCAGCAAACAATAAAAAGAAGAGCAAATGACATAAAAAGGTATGCAACTTAAAGGTTATTTCTAATTAAGGTATCATAGTTTTTTTTCTGGCATAAAAAGGAATCAAACTTATTCTTTTGGCCAATTTAGGTATTCTCGTCAAATACTTAATAACCTTCCGATATATTTTTTACATTTCAAGTCGGTTGCTACTACCACCATCATCGAACTATGCTTTTGGCTCTCAAATTGTACGGAATAATAACAAACGTTTGGTGGATGAATAAGAGTCAGTAATCATTGAATATAGACCTGGTGATGCAACCATATTTATGATCACGCAAGTTTTTCTACTTCCACTATTTTGATCTACATAAGATGAATTTACGAATAAAGAATTGAGAATATTGGAAATGTGAGTATAAATAGTGTATATTTTGCAGAATCTATGATACGTTACAATGGAAACCATGAACTTGTAATTCATAAAAAGATTAAACGATAGCATAGTAATCATAATGAATGTTAGAATTTGTCTCAAATTGCACTATTTTCTCCTTATTACAAAAGATTGTCAAATTATGAATACGTTGTTAATCTATTACTTTCAGAAAGAACATCTAAACATCTCATAACAAAATGCAGTCAACATACGATTCTACATTCTATGAGAGTGCAATCAATAATTCTCAACAGAATTATGTCTTCATGTGCGTGAACCATAGGTTTGGTCCTTTTGAAATGGCACAGAAGTCACAACTCCCGCAAAGCGATGCTCGTGGTAATGATGGTGGATGCGACGGGTGGTTTGCAGTGGTGGTGGTTAGAACTGGTGGGGAAGTGGTGTTCGGTAGTGATGGTGGTTGGCATGCTTGGTAGTGGGGACGATGATTGATGGTTTTGATGGCGGCGATGGATTTAAAATGTAAAAAACTTAACGGATTATTGTTAAATATTTAACGAAAATACCCAAATAGGCCAAAAGAATAAGTTAAATGCCTTTTTATGCAAGAAAAAAAGTTTGATACCTTTTTGTGCCATTTGCCCTAAAAAGAATAGCATCATACACAAAGTAAAACTGATTATGAAATTTCATCTAAACATATACCTAGATCATTTTTGGTTGGACGAAGTGAGGATGGAATTGCACGGTGAGTGACAAACTCACGCGTGAATTGCTACCCCGGACAAAAAACTCAGGCGCGAGTTAGTGCAAAATCGATGGCATCCTCAACGAAGTGAGTTATAATTGTTGGTGTGTAATTGGTGTGTATTCGTCCCAACAAGGGTAAAATAATCAATCCTAGCTACGTACCAATGAATGGTTACCGCATATCACTTGGAATCGTGTGATCACTTTCCAAAGTAAACTATTCGACCATAATACCTGGTATCACGAATATCTACTTGGGATAAGACCGAATGTTTTTAGTGATTTAGGCACAAATCTCTAACCCTTTTTCTTCTAAGTGTTTATGTTTCTGTCTATATTCATGCAATGTTGTGAATACCCATTAATAGGTGTAATACTCAAACCCTAGTCAATGGTATTAAGAGGAATTAACGGCCCATTAATCTCCTTTTAATGTGCTCCATAATACCAAGAACAGTGGTTACATGACCAATTAAACGTGTTCATTTAGTGCAGTTAAACTGCCACTTGAATAGGTCAAAGACCGTTACAAGTTTACATGTTCAGCCCAACATTAGTCTCCTGCTGAAGCCTTCAGTACTGAAGAAGACTTACTGATAAGCAAACACTGAAGACAAGTCTTCAATGAAGTTACTCCCTGATGAATACCTTCAGTCCAGAGTTAAACTCACTGAAGATCATCAGCAATGCTGAACATCATACTAGCCACTATAAGAGACAAGGTGTTCAGAGACATATGGGTGTACACTCCGTACCTCCTTATCGATTCACCAGTATGAACTGAACCTACAATTGATCTATATTTCCAACAATCCTCCCCAATATAATACAATTCCTTTTTTCATGAAAATTAACTTTAACAAACATGTGCATACATGAAAATATCCTGAGGATTAAATTTCCATATTAGTACATCACTTCAAACATTCGAGAATAAGGGTGTTCTAAGAATTGAACCCTTCAACTGCTTTAAATACCTGAATATAAAATACACACAAGTTTTCGAACACTTAAACGCTCCTAACACCACTAGCCATGTGTCCATATCTAATTTATAAACGTTGTAAGAGCCAAGTCCATGCTCCCTGAGGCGGCGATACCTCAACATTTACATAGGTAGTTCCTCTTTAGTTCATGCACCTGCTCCAACACTTTTTCAAAGACATTAACCATTAAGAAGTTTATAACTTCATCCTCCTTCAGTAGGTACAAACACATCCTTGGGATGATACACATGTGCTTCAGTCTCCTGAATGTTCAGCTTTCCACATTGAACTCAGCTCCCAAGTTTCCTCAGGAGGGAGTTGGGTGTCCTGTCATTCATCGACTAGATTGGACTTTTAAACCAATCCCTTTAGCAGACTTTATAACCAAGTCTCTAGCCAATCCGTTCGTTAAGTGATCAGCTAAATTTTGTTGAGACCTCACAAACTTTATTGAAATCACCCCATTCATGATTAGTTCATGAATCATGTTATGTCTAACACCTAAGTGTCTAGACTTACCATTGTACATCTGACTATATGCCTTAGCCAATGTGCACTATCACAACGGATAGAAATGGGTGCCATAGGTTTGACCCACAATGGAATCTTAAGAAGTAAGTTTCTCAACCATTCAGCTTCTTTACCAGCAGCTGCTAGAGCCACAAACTCAGATTCCATTTTTGAACTAGTAATGCAAGTTTGCTTCTTGGATGCCCAAGAAATTGCACCACCACTAAGAAGGAATACCCAGCCACTTGTGGATGGATTATCCTCAGTATTGCTGATCCAACTTGCATCAGTGTAACCTTCCAACACTGAAGGATATCTAGTATATGAAAAACAATAATCCATTGTTCCTTTCAAATACTTTAGTATCCACTGAATAGCTTGCCAATATTGACTACTAGGATTACTAGTGTACCTACTCAGTTCTCCAACAGCAAAAGCAATATCAGGCCTAGTACTAGTCATGGCATGCATCAAGCAACCAATCACCCTAGAATACTCAAGCTGGGAGACAGCCTGACCATTGTTAGGCATCAGTTTCTCACTTGTATCCATTGGTGTACTCACTGGAGTACAATCAAAGTGACTAAATTTCTTCAGGACCTTCTCAATATAATGAGACTAGGAAATTACAATACCATCACTTTCATGTTTAATCCTTATGTCAAGGATAACATCAGTCTCCCCCATGTCTTTCATAAAGAACCTTGATGACAAAAACTCTTTGGTTAAGTCAATCTGAACTTGGTCAGTACCAAAGATTATATGTCATCAACATATAGGCAAATGATGACTCCTTTACCAGATTCATCAAATTTGCTATATACACATTTGTCAGCTTGGTTAAGTAAATAGCCATTAGACAAAACCACTTCGTCAAATTTTTGATGCCATTGCTTAGGTGTCTACTTCAGTCCATATAACGATTTAATCAGTTTACACACCTTAGCTTCATGACCAGGCATGATGAAACCTTGAGGTTGGTACATATAAACCTCCTCATCCAAGTCACCATTCAAGAATGATGTGTTTCACATTCATCTTATGAATAAGGAGATTGTGAATACTTGCTAAAGCAATCAGCATTCTTATGGTACTGATACGTGCCCACTGGAGCATAAGTATCAAAATAGTCTATCCCTGACTTTTGTTTAAAGCCTTAAATGACTAGCTAATAAGTGTGTAAACACTTATCCTTTTGCCACTAAAATCATGGAAAAACAAGACCTAATCATGTGTTTTATATCGTAAAAGTCGAAATTACGCGTGGTTTTGTGTTTTTGTGTTAAAATAGACAAATGATCAAAAGGAAGGAAAACACGGGATTTCACGGTCAAATGTTGAAGAAAAGTCCATAAAGAGACGAAGACAAAGTCAAAGACCAAAAGTGTGCCCAAGTTCACGAAAACCGGCTAAACCGACACGAGTTTGTTGACAATAAACAAGAAAGCCGAAGTCGAGTTTGTTTTTAGCGGATTTAATCATTTACGAAGATTTCGGGTTTAGTGGGTCCCACATTTACTATTGGGCCCAAAAGCCCAATAGTGGATTTAGCATTATTCATTTATGGATAAAAAGGGCCAACATAAGCCCATTTGCACAAAATTATCGGATGTGGTATGTACTTGGGCTAAAGCCCATTTGGGTTAAATTTATTGGACAAAGGAAACAAATGTGAAATTTATTTCACTTGTAAATGACGTTGCTTGGTCAACAAAACTAGTCAACCCCCACCTCAAAACACACGGTTTATCACAATATCCCACATACGTAACCTACAACTCTCACACACACACTTTAAATAAAAAATCCCATTAACCCCAGCCACCATTACCTTCGATAGAAACTAGACACATCCACCCACCTTCATATCTCTCCCAAAACACAGCCTCCACCATCTTATTTACCTAAAACCCCTAATTAACCATGGGTAAAAATTGGGGCTTTTCTTTTCTTGTTCAAGGCACGTGCGATTCACGCACTTGGGAATTAATTCCCAAGTTTATCGGATGATCACTAATGGTGGTCCTCAATCCACCGTGGCATCCCTCCTTTTTGTGATTGGTTATCACCTCTCACCACCAATCATATATTGCCACCTCAGCCCAAAGAAGCACAACAAACACATCTTCCATCAACGAGGGAAATCCGTGGCATAAGAGTCCTTTTTAGCCGTTGATCAAGTGAAGAAAAAGAGAGGGAGAAGAAAGATGCGGCCAGAATTTGTTTTCGTGGGCACCAATCTTCATCAACAAGGCATTAGGGTTTGCCTATATAATCCTCACACAACTTGTAATCAAAGATATTCCATTATCTTTATTTAATTTACTGTTTTTTTAATTTAGGAGTAGATTTAATTAGATTAGGTTTAATGTTTTTTTTAATTTCCAGTTATTGTACTTTTTTTAATTAATGAAAAGTTGTCTTTATTTAAATTCATCTCCTTTAAATTTCTGTCAAATTAAATTCTTCTTTAATCTGTTTGCTACTGTTTGGTTTTATTCGATTAAAAAAAAATAAAAAAAAATAAAAAAATAAAAAAAAAAATAATAAAAAGGAAAGTGGAATATTACTTTTCCCCCACTGGGAAAGTATAAAAACATTACTGTTCGATTCACTGTTCTTGGTTCGAGATTAAGTCGTTCGGTTCGAGAAAGCTTAATGATGGTTCGGTTGATGATTTAAGGTGGTGTTTGTATTCGGTTCTAATAGGGGGTTCAACGCCACCCTACTTCCCAACGGAATCGACAATAGGTTCTTTTTAATCTCTTTAGTTTTGATGTTTATTTAATTTTTAGAATAATTTTGCTTAGTTTGAATCTGCTTGATTGTTTATGCAATCACTGTTTGTGTTTATGAATATTTGCCTGCTTAATAGTTTTAGTATGCTATCTGCTTTTGGTTTTGCTAGTTTATAGGATCTATTTAAGTTTGTTTTATTTAGCTTATATCTGTTTATGATTTTGTTGGAATCTGCTTATTTCTTAGTTTATATAGCTTATTTGAGTTTTGTTGGATTTGCTTATTGTTTTATTGTTTTAGACATATCTGTTTTATCATCTTAATCTTGTTTAAGTATGTTTTTTTTTGTTTTTTATTTATACATTTCGTTTAATGTGCTTATTTTATTTATTCGCTTATTTTGCTTAGCTTATTACTACTTTAGCTTATTTGCTTCTAGTTTTTTTCTCATATCTGCTTATTTACTTTATCCTTCATACTGCTTAATTGTTTGCTGTCTTTTTGCTGGTATATATATTGTTTAGACTATATATCCAATTGATCTATTAGTTTAACTTTCCAAAAAAGTAAAAAATATTTGCAAAGTTTCGTCTGGGCTGGGTTTCGAACCCTAGACCTCTCGTATAGCAACCACCACCCCTACCATCTCAGCCAGGCCTTTATTTATGTTTATCTTTGCATAGTTTAATTAATATAGGTACTTTTTAGTTGGCAGATTTAATTAATACATTTTAAGTTTAAAGTTTTTAGTTTTATTAAATTTAATCAAAAAGTTTTATCACTTGTTTACTTTTATTCAGTTTTGTTTAAAAAATATAAAAAAGATAAAAAATATTTTTAAGTACTTTAATTAATTTTAAATTGTTTTTAAATTTAGTTATAAAATTAGTTTTTTATATATTTTAGTTTTGTTTAAAAAAAATAGTTTTATAGATTAAGTATTAGTTTAAGTCTTATTTAAATTTTAGTTTTCAAATATTTTTTCAATTAAGTTTTATTTTAAAAATAGATTTCATTTAAAAAGTTTTTAGTTTAAAATTAATTAGATTTAAAATTTAGATTTAAGTTTTACGTTTAAGTTTTATTAGATTAATTTTTAAATAGACTTTAGTTTTAAATACCCAAAGAAAAATATATTTAGCCAAAAACAAATTAAGTCTTACGTTTAAACCGGATATCAATTCGAGTCGAGTCGAGGAAAAAACGATTAAAAGAGTTTGCAAAAACCCGGTTATTAAAATGGCGCCACTGCCGCTTCGCTCGTTACGATTGACGATTTTCGTGAGACGATTTGGATTTTGGGATCCGTTCGATTTTGAACGTTATTTTCTTGTTAAAAAATCAAAAACATAAAAAAATCAAAAACTTAAAAATACAAAAAAAAAAATTAAAAAATCACAAAAGCAAATTCTTTCCTAAGATTTGCACCAAAAAATTAAAAAATCCAAAAGTAATACTTTTCCTAAAGTATTACCCCAAAAATATTCTTCTTTATCCTCTATTGTGTTTAATTCTTTTCTCTACCCCTCTTATTTATAATTCTTCATGGATTCGTTTTGCGTTCGGTGTGGGAGACTATGGCTTGGTTTTCCAATATGTCCATGGTGTACTTGTGCAAAGTGTGGTTCTGATATCGATAATACACAATTTGGATTTTATCCATTATGCAATTCAAGAAATTCGTACTTCTCCTCTTACACAAATTTCTTCCCTCCTCCTGTCTATGACAATCCCTATCCTCAACAAGCACCGGATTTTTCTCAATACCCGTGTTGCAATCATTGTGGGGGCCCTCACGATACTTCTTATTGTCAGCCAATGAATTATTATGAGCCAAATCCGTGTTCTCATTTTTCTTCACCGATGGATTATTATGAACCAAATCCGTGTTCTAATTCTTCTCAACCGATCACTTCCTATGAGCCACATCCATGCTATAATTCTGGTTTTCATAACTGTGAGCCCCCACATCCCACAATCATCAATCCTCTCAGAGAATTCGTATTGCCCAACAACTCACTACCTTGAATGACGAAACACACGCCATTATTTTGCAACTTCAAGAAGCCATTGTTCTGCTAAAAGAAGCAAGGGGGAGGAAAAGCGACAACAACAAGAGCAAGTATCTAATCTTAGTGATTATACTCCGCCTCTTGTGCGTTCTTTTTATTACGATGATGACGAGGATAATATTTACAATCTCAATCCATCATGTGAGACTACCACTCATATTCTCGATTCTTCCACTACGGAGACCGATGCCTCTCTTATCATGGGGGATGAGGGTCTTCTCACTATTCCTTGTGATGAGATTCTTATTCCAATCCAAAGTGAGCCTACGGTTGCTTCCGATAGTAACGTTGAGTGTGAATCTCTTTCTCGTGATGATTCATTACCTCCCACCGACATCTTGGGAGACGATTCTTTGGCTTTCTCTAATCCCCTTTTTGATCTCGATGATGATTTTACTTCTAGTGATGACGACTCACTATCCGATGAAGACGTTCAGAAGGAAAATTTTAAGATTTATCCGAACCCTTTATTTGATTTTAATGACGCCTACATCTCTAGTGAGGTGAATCCTCTCTTTGAAGAGGGAATTGAGGACATTGATAGCTCCGACTCTATTGCTATTGATGAGCATTCTTTGTTAGCCATGCCACCTTCCATCGTAGAGGAGGTGGAGAGATTTGACCCTACCTTCCGTTTGATTCGGTCTGGTGAGGTGACGCGGGTGGTAGATATGTCTTCTGATATTTCTCATATTATGTTGCCACCTCGTCCTACCGCGTGCACACCCAAGCAGGTGATGTATCGCTTTTACTCTCCTCATTTCATACCGGGAAATGAGGATGAGTGCTTTGACCCGGGAGGTGAATTGACCATTCTATGATTGATACCTTTACGGCTTTGCCGAATAGTGACCATCTATTGTCTTTGGGGGGTGACAATTTGTCTCCTTTACCCATCCCACCTCCCGTGGATCACGACCTCACATACTTTTCGTATGTTGAGAGGACTTTTCTACCTTTCATGACTTATCCTCCTGCCTCTCATTTATTATGTTCCTCCGGGACCGAGGATAAGATTTTTGATCCCGGTATTACATTCGAGGCTTCCCCATGGACCATTTAATTCGGGGTCGAGTCAGGCTCGTGACTCGGTTAACAAAAACAAGCGCTTCTCGGGAGGCAACCCGATGATCTATCTTTTATCTTTTTTCACCAATAAGTGTAGGGGGAGCCATGTAGGTTGTTTGTGTGTTGTGATGTTGTGTGCAGGGACATGTGCTTAATGATCCACTTTTGGTGCTTTTGACGAGACCCGTGTTCCCGTGTTTCCCGTGTACCCGGTTCCTTCGATAAGTTTTTTCTATTGTGATTCAATCCTGTATATATAAATAAGACAAATAAATGTAAACACTTTAGTTGTCCTTTCCTTAGCTCGATTTTAAACAACGTACTCAAAGTCCTAAGTGTAGGGGAGTTTATTCTCCCACATGCTTAAACATTAAGGACAATGTTTATATTAAGTGTAGGGGGATTTCTATCGACATTTTAGTGGACTTTTCCATGAATTTGACCCCATTTAACCGGAAAAATTTAAAAAATTTTCAACGTTTTTCAAATTTTTGATCTATTTTGGCCTCGTAGTATTTTGTTTAATTTTCTTCCTTTTTTTGTCATCGCATCGTAATAATTTCCATTTCAAGAATAAAGTCAAAAATAAATAATGAATAAAATGGTTTTAACAAGTTTAGATGTTTTTGATATATTAGGCACGTCGTGAATATTTTGACTCAACCCGAGTTTACTTATCCAAGTTTACTCTAGCTAGTATCCTTAACCATATGGACCTTAATTGGTTTATTAGGCTAAGCATCCACGAGTCTCATTCTTTGAGATTTTAAATTATGGAGAACGAGAGATGATAGAGTTGATAATAAGTTTAAGGGTTAATTTTTGCTTATATGGTTTTTGTGGCTCTTTCTTCCCGCTTGTATATTTAATTGCTTAATAAATGAGGATTTTTGCGGTGTGGATTCGATATCTTAACTCTTAGCCAAATCTTTATTCTCCTTGTAATTAAAGCATGAACACATTGAGGGTGCCAGCGTTGTGGACTTCCGACTAAGGTGGCTCATAACCACTAAGTAGGAGGTATTCAGACCATGGGACCACGGAATTTGGCCTACTATATATATCATAAATAAAAAAGAATAAGATTAAAACATGACCTCAAGGAGCCTTAGGGTGTGGGGCATGTAGCACGAACCTTGTCATTAGAGCCTTAGGGTGTATGGCATGGTAAGTGTTGAATAAAAACTGATCAATAAAATCAATTCCCTCGTTTGTCGTTCAAGGAGCCTTAGGGTGTGGACAATAGACGGGGAGCATTTTTACATCTTAAAGAGCCTAAGGGTATATGATGTGAACTTGCTAAACTCCACATAAAGTCTACATGACTTTGGAGGAATAATTAATAAGTAGTACTATTGGCCAAATTTTGGGTCCAGGAATTTATTCCCCAAATCGTGTTAAATCATCCTTGATGTGGGCTTACTTTAGTGACAACGTTTTTGAGGACGAGGTTAGGTTTTGAGTGTCGGGTTTGCACCGTTTTGCCTTCATTTTTGGACTAATAATTATCAAATAAGTCAAATGAGCCTACGGGTGAATGACAATCAATAAAATTTAGAGATACAATTTAGGAATTGGAGAAAGAGTATTACACAATTGTCTTATATAAGTGGTTTTAACCTAAGAACTTATGGTAAACAATGATCTCGTTTTTAAGCTTGGCATGGGGAACGTGAAACTTGAGGGTGATTAATATTCATGACACCAAAGCCCTAATTTAAGTCTTAGATCTCTTTACAAGTTTCTTCCATCAAATAATTTCCAAGTTAATAAATCGTTGTAACTTTTGTTTCCTTTAAAATTTTTATCTTTTCATCATAGTAGTAGTAGTAATAGTAATAAAGGCCGAGATGGATTAATTATGAGAAAAATGTAACTTTATGCTTTAAAATAATGCATTGCATGGGGTCATTGCAATGGTCAAGTGTAGGGGATTTAATAAGTGTGTAAACACTTATCCTTTTGCCACTAAAATCATGGAAAAACAAGACCTAATCATGTGTTTTATATCGTAAAAGTCGGAATTACGCGTGGTTTTGTGTTTTTGTGTTAAAATAGGTACAAATGATCAAAAGTAAGGAAAACACGGGAATTCACGGTCAAATGTTGAAGAAAAGTCCATAAAGAGACGAAGACAAAGTCAAAGACCAAAAGTGTGCCCAAGTTCACGAAAACCGGCTAAACCGACACGAGTTTGTTTACAATAAACAAGAAAGCCGAAGTCGAGTTTGTTTTTAGTGGATTTAATCATTTACAAAGATTTCGGGTTTAGTGGGTCCCACATTTACTTATTGGGCCCAAAAGCCCAATAGTGGATTTAGCATTATTCATTTATGGATAAAAAGGGCCAACATAAGCCCATTTGCACAAAATTATCGGATAGGGTATGTACTTGGGCTAATGCCCATTTGGGTTAAATTTATTGGATAAAGGAAATAAAAGTGAAATTTATTTCACTTGTAAATGACGTTGCTTGGTCAACAAAACCAGTCAACCCCCACCTCAAAACACACGGTTTATCACAATATCCCACACACATAACCTACAACTCTCACACACACACTTTAAATAAAAAAATCCCATTAACCCCACCCACCATTACCTTCGATACAAACTAGACACATCCACCCACCTTCATCTCTCTCCCAAAACACAGCCTCCACCATCTTATTTACCTAAAAACCCTAATTAACCATGGGTAAAAATTGGGGCTTTTCTTTTCTTGTTCAAGGCACGTGCGATTCACGCACTTGGGAATTAATTCCCAAGTTTTTTGGATGATCACTAATGGTGGTCCTCAATCCACCGTGGCATCCCTCCTTTTTGTGATTGGTTATCACCTCTCACCACCAATCATATATTGCCACCTCATCCCAAAGAAGCACAACAAACACATCTTCCATCCACGAGGGCAATCCGTGGCACAAGAGTCCTTTTCAGCCGTTGATCAAGTGAAGAAAAAGAGAGAGAAGAAAGATGCGGCCAGGATTTGTTTTCGTGGGCACCAATCTTCATCAATAAGGCATTAGGGTTTGCCTATATAACCCTCACACAACTTGTAATAAAAGATATTCCATTATCTTTATTTAATTTACTGTTTTTTTTAATTTAGGAGTAGATTTAATTAGAATAGGTTTAATGTTTTTTTTTAATTTCCAGTTATTGTACTTTTTTTTATTAATGAAAAGTTATCTTTATTTAAATTCATCTCCTTTAAAGTTCTGTCAAATTAAATTCTTCTTTAATCTGTTTGCTACTGTTTGGTTTTATTCGATTGAAAAAAAATATAAAAAAAATAAATAAAAAGGAAAGTGGAATATAACTTTTCCCCCACTGGGAAAGTATAAAAACATTACTGTTCGATTCACTGTTCTTGGTTCGAGATTAAGTCGTTCGGTTTTAGAAAGCTTAATGATGGTTCGATTGATGATTTAAGGTGGTGTTTGTATTCGGTTCTAATAGGGGGTTCAGCGCCACCCTACTTCCCAACGGAATCGACAATAGGTTCTTTTTAATCTCTTTAGTTTTGATGTTTATTTAATTTTTAGAATAATTTTGCTTAGTTTGAATATGCTTGATTGTTTAGGAAATCACTGTTTGTGTTTATGAATATTTGTCTGCTTAATAGTTTTAGTCTGCTATCTGCTTTTGGTTTTGCTAGCTTATAGGATCTATTTAAGTTTGTTTTATTTAGCTTATATCTGTTTACGATTTTGTTGGAATCTGCTTATTTCTTAGTTTATATAGCTTATTTGAGTTTTGTTGGATTTGCTTATTGTTTTATTGTTTTAGACATATCTGTTTTATCATCTTAATCTTGTTTAAGTCTGTTTTTTTTTTGTTTATTATTATACGTTTCGTTTAATGTGCTTATTTTATTTATTCGCTTATTTTGCTTAGCTTATTAGTACTTTAGCTTATTTGCTTCTAGTTTTTTTCTCATATCTGCTTATTCACTTTATCCTTCATACTGCTTAATTGTTTGCTGTATTTTTGCTGGTATATATATTACTGTTTAGACTATAGATCCAATTGATCTATTAGTTTAACTTTCCAAAAAAGTAAAAAATATTTGCAAAGTTTCGTCTGGGCTGGGTTTCGAACCCCAGACCTCTCGTATAGCAACCAACACCCCTACCATCTCAGCCAGGCCTTTATTTATGTTTATCTTTGCATAGTTTAATTAATATAGGTACTTTTTAGTTGGCAGATTTAATTAATACATTTTAAGTTCAAAGTTTTTAGTTTTATTAAATTTAATCAAAAAGTTTTATCACTTGTTTACTTTTATTCAGTTTTGTTTAAAAAATATAAAAAAGATAAAAAAATATTTTTAAGTACTTTAATTAATTTTAAATTGTTTTTAAATTTAGTTATAAAATTAGTTTTTTATATATTTTAGTTTTGTTTAAAAAAATAGTTTTATAGATTAAGTATTAGTTTAAGTCTTATTTAAATTTTAGTTTCCAAATATTTTTTCAATTAAGTTTTATTTTAAAAATAGATTTCATTTAAAAAGTTTTTAGTTTAAAATTAATTAGATTTAAAATTTAGATTTAAGTTTTACGTTTAAGTTTTATTAGATTAATTTTTAAATAGACTTTTGTTTTAAATACCCAAAAAAAAGTATTTAACCAAAAACAAATTAAGTCTTACGTTTAAACCGGATATCAATTCGAGTCGAGTCGAGGAAAAAACGATTAAAAGAGTTTGCAAAAACCTAGTATTACTAGCCTTGCCTTGAACTTTTCAACAGTTCCATCTACCTTCATTTTCCTTTTGAAAATCCATTTGCAACCTAATGGATTGCACCCTGGAGGTAGATCAACCAACACCCAAGTGTTGTTGCCCATGATGGAACCCATCTCATCATTTATTGCTTTTTTCCAGAAAGCAACATCTTGGGACTTCATTGCTTCATCAAATGTTTTGGGATCATCCTCAACATTTAAGCAATAGGAGTATTGATGAGAGACCTCATCCCTTGTTCCTTCAACCAAGTTTAGTTAAAACTCAGGCCCAAAATTTCTTGGAGTCCTATGCCTTGTGCTTCGTCTAAGCTCAAGCTCAGGTTGCTGAACCACAACCTCATCAGTGACCCTTTCAGGTTCTACTGAAGCACCAATGTCCTCAGCTCCACTAGGAGTCCTATGGCTTGGTCTAGGGACTGATGAGAACCTAGTCTCATTAAAGTTAGCATCCCTTGATTCAATGATTGAGTTTATAGAAACTGAATCATTAGGTTCAATAACATAGAACCTATAAGCCTTGGAATGCTCAGCATATCCAACAAAGATGCATTCAATGCCTCTTTCACCCAAAGTTTTCACCTTTGGATTTGGGAGTCTTACAATAGCCCTACAACCCCAAACCTTGAGATAGTTCAAGTTTGGTTTCCTTTTAGTCTATAGTTCATAAGGGGTAATCCTGTTCCTTTTGTTGGAAACCCTATTTAATAAATAGCAAGCTGTTAACATAGCTTTACCCCAAAACCCTTGGCTCAGTCCAGAATAGGACAACATGGAGTTAACCATCTCCTTCAGTACTCTATTTTTCCTTTCAGATATACCATTTTGTTGTGGGGTATAAGGGGCAGTCATTTCATGGATTATTCCAACAGACTGAAAATACTGAGTATCCATTTATTTTCATATTTTATGTGTGTTTGTTCGTACTCGATTCAATTCGAATTGATCACGGTTTAAGGTGGAACTATCGTATTTGATCACTAAAAGGGGGAGCTTTTGGTTAGCTATGTTAAATTAAATGACAAGAGTTTTAAAGTAAATGACAAAATAAGAAAACTAAATAGAATGACTTAAACGAAATAAAAAGGGAATTAAAGTGATTAAAAACTTAATTAAAAGTAAATTTTTGAAAAAATAAATTGAGATAAGACAATTTAAAATTAAACTAGACAAAAAGTGGCGGGAAAGAAATAAGCTTTTAAAAACAACTAAGTAAAATAAAACAAAAAATGAAATCAGTGATCGCACCACTCGATCGCAGCCACGATCGCAGCTGACCAACCGCAGCTTGAATCGCAACTTCAATCGCAACAAGGGGATCGTACCTTAGATCGTAGTCCACGATCGCAACAAGTGGATCGTAGTCCTTGATTGTGGTCTGGATCGCAACAAGTGGATCGCAGTGGTGGATCGTGACAAGTGATCGTGACCCCCGATCGCACCTAAGGATCGCAACACTAATCGTAGACACAGATCGCAACAAAGTGATCGTGACCTGGATCGTGATGGGCGATCGTAGTATGATCTTAGTCTTTGATCACAGTGATGGATCGCAAGTAGAAACCCTTAGATTTATGCGATCACACTTACTCGATCGGAACAAGTAAAACCCTTAAACTGTTACGATGGGGTGCAAAGAGCAAATAAGCCGAACCGAATAAACACTTTTTCAAATAAGCATTTACCAAAACTTAACGAAATCAACAATTACAAGAACTAAATAAACACAAATTAAAAACTTTCAAAACACTTAAATAAGCAAGATTTTATAAAACAAACCTTAAAAAGATTAAACTTTTGAAAACACTTAAAAAGAAATAAGCTAAACAAGAAATAAGCTATAAGAAGCAATAATCTAAAACCTTAAATCGTTTAAAAACATTGATATGAACAAAAAGATAAACTTTTTAATCAAATAAGCATTAAGATTAAACAAGATGCATACTTAATCCAAATCAAGATCAAAATCAAAAACAAGAAAGGTAGAGTAAGATAGATGATGAGAAGCTTGAACTTGAACTTGTAGATTAAGGATTCAAAATACAAGATTAAATGAAAAGCTTAAAACTTGAAAGGAAAGATGGAAGAAATCTAGATAGAGAAAGTAGAATCACCTACTTCTCTCTAAAGATATGAAAACTAAAAAAAATGACAATCTAACTAACACCCTCTTAATGAAGGATTAGGAGGGTATATATAGGAGAAGGGAGTTGGTAGGATGCTTCCTTCTTTCTTCCTTTTGTCTTCTCGTCTTTTTAAATGACTCGTCTTTCTCGACCTTGTCTCGGGATTAGTAGAATGATAATATGAACTCGTCTTCTAATTTCTTCATTTAGTTGACATGGTTCTTCGACTTCGTCAAACTTCCGTCTTTAGACTTTTTCTTCGATAAATCTTCAGAATAGGTCTTTGACTTCCGTTCTTCTTGCACTTATTATCTTTTGACTTCGTCTTTTGTCTTTTTCTTCGATAAAAGCCCGTGAAAGCCCGTGTTTTCTTCCTTTTTCATATTTTTGTCCTAAAACACAATAAAAACACAAACCACGCATAATTCCGACT
Organism: Glebionis coronaria; assembly: GCA_025667525.1. Classification (NCBI taxonomy): domain Eukaryota; kingdom Viridiplantae; phylum Streptophyta; class Magnoliopsida; order Asterales; family Asteraceae; genus Glebionis; species Glebionis coronaria. The sequence continues at coordinate 272,436 of JANFOE010001353.1, read as the reverse complement.
TTTACGATATTAAATACACGTTTTCGTCTTGTTTTTATTATAATTAATTTGTAAAAGGATAAATGTTTTCACACTTATTAAATCCCCTACACTTGACCATTGCAATGCCCTCATGCAATGCATTAATTTCAAAGCACGGTTTACATTTTACATCATAATTAACCTACCTTGGCCTTTATTAAAAACTAAAACACTAAGGAAACCAAAAAGATTAGAAAATTACAAAATGCAAGAAGGAAGAACAAGTAAAGAGGTCGAAGACTTACATTAGGGCTTTGGTCGTCATGAATGTTTATCACCCTCAAGTTTCACGTTCCCTAAACCAAGCTTAAAAACGAGATCATTGTTATTATAAGTTAGTAAGCTAACACTCACTCATGTGTCCCAATTATTCACTTAGACTCCCTTATTCCTAGGTGTATCTCTTATATTTTATTATTGTCTTGAATGATCACGAGGATGCATTGTTGACTTATTTCGATAATATATTAGGCTGAATATAAAGTAGGATGATTTAATCAATAGTTAGCTAAAGGACCAAATCTTTTAAAACTGCTTCTCGGGACCTCTTAAAGTTCATATCTTGGCATAACTCGCTTCATGATTTGAGACCTTTCTCGGACCAATATTTGGCATTGACTTCATACTTCGAATCTTGAGAGACGTTCTTGAAATAATGGTCTTCTCTTCATAATAGGGATTTCTTCACTTGAAGTTTTTGAGAGATTCTTCAAACTTGGACTACGACTTCTTCATTTTTCTCCAATATTTATCTTGGATTTTGATATACAACGATCCACCTCCTTTTAGGACTTGGATCTATTTATCCTCATACCTTGCTAGGGTCTTTTCGGATAGACTTTTCCATTCTCTTTAGGAGAGTATTTGCGTTTCGTCGTGTGTCTCGATCCTTCATATTGATTTTTGATAAATGATTCTTCACATCACTTTGGATCTTTAGCAACAAAATGTAGCCCTCATGCCTTGTTAGGGCCTTTTCGGGCTCGCCAATCTTTGCATCCCGCTTCAATAAGTTATGCCTTGGCTATGAACTCTAATTAATACCGAACACCTTTTAAACGATCTTGGGCTAGAAGCTAAGTAACTCTTCAAATCGTACAACCTTACTTATTGCAATTAAATTTATTAACAAGCGATGGGAGAAAAAGCTCATAATTAACTCACATAAATTCATGAAAGAATACTAAACTTATAATTGACTCTATCATCTCTCGTTCTCTACAATTTAAAATCTCAAGGAATGAGATTCGTGGATGCTTAGCCAATTAAATCAAAGTTTTGGGTTTTCAAGTTGTCTATAGGATCTTGCAACTTCTTAGACTTTTTCAAGTTTAGAATTCGCATTTTAAAGTTCCCTTGATAAACGACTTTCTAGGATCAATTATAGGAACTTGCGAAAAGTTCTTGTTCTTAACCCGTAAGAGTTAAGACTTTCGCGTTTTAAATTTCCCTATATAAAAGCCTAGCAAAACTCGATTTAAACACGTTAAGGATACTAGCTAGATTAAACTTTGATAAGTAAACTCGGGTTGAGTCAAAAGATTCATGACGGGCCTAATATACCAAATACATCTAAACTCGTTAAAACCATTTTATTTAACTTTATTTTTCTCTTTTGACTTTATTTTCGAAATGAAATATATTCATACGATGCGATCACAAAAGGGAAGATCATAAAAGAAGATAAATGAAAAATACTACTAGGCCAAAATAGATCAAAAATTTTGAAAAATGTCAAAAAATTATATATTCCGGTTAAAATGAGGACAAATTCATGGAAAAGCCCACTTAATTTCGATAGAAGTCCCCCCTACACTTGATATAAACATTGTCCTCAATGTTTAAGCATGTGGGAGTAAACTCCCCTACACTTAGGACATTGTACACATTGTTTAAATCTTGCTAAGGAAAGGACAACTAAAGTGGTTTCAATGTATAAGATATGAAATATTGAATCACAAGAGTTTAGGATAGAACCGGGAAGACGGGTACACGGGATCACGGGTCGTCAAATATCATCAAAAGTACGCTTTGAAGCTTTAATCCCTGCACATCATAAGAAACAAGACAACAAACACCTACATAGCTCCCCCTACACTTATTATGAAAACGGGAAAATGATAGATCATCGGGTTGCCTCCCGATAAGCGCTTGTTTTTGTTAACCGAGTCACGAGCCTGACTCGACTCGGAATTAATTCAAGGGAAACGTGGCGAGGGATGGAATCATCTCATGAGAGATGTCCACACCAAAGTACAACTTAACACGCTGGCCATTCACTTTAAAATTTGGCCCATTTGGTCGCGGTAACTCAATGGTGCCATAAGGGAAGACTTTAGCAACGGTGATGGACCAGACCAACGGCTCTTATGCTTGCCCGAAAAGATTTTCAACCGAGAGTTAAAGAGTAAAACTTGATCACCTATGTGAAACTCTCGATTCTTAATCTTAGAATCATGAATGAGCTTGGTTTTATCCTTGTAAATCAATGAATTCTCACAAGCTTCATTCCTCAGTTCATTATGTTCATTGAGTTGGATCTTCCTAAGATCAACGGCTTTGTTGATATCAAAATTAGCCTATTTCAAGGCCCAATAAGCCTTATGCTCCAACTCAATGGGGAGGTGGCATGCCTTTCCGTACACAAGACGATATGGAGTGCAACCAATATGTGTATTATATGCGGTACGGAAAGCCCACAAAGCATCATCTAACTTATCGGCCCATGAGGCACGATGCTCTCAAACAGTACGCTATAATATTCTCTTAAGACCACGGTCAGAAATATCGGCTTGACCATTTGTTTGTGGATGATACGCGGTGGAAAGACGGTGATTGACACCATACTTAGCCATGACTCGAGCAAATTGATCATTGCAAAAATGAGTCCCGCGATCACTAATGATAGCACGAGGAACACCGAATCGAGCAAACAATTGTTTAAGAAAGTTCACAACCACCCTCGCATCGTTCGTAGGTAGAGCCTTGGCTTCAACCCATTTGGATACGTAGTCAACGGCTACGAGGATGTACTTGTTCCCTTTAGATGATGGAAATAGCCCCATAAAGTCGATGCCCCATACGTCAAAGATTTCACATTCTTGGATGAAATTTTGTGGCATCTCATCTTTATGTGTGATCTTGCCTTGTCTTTGGAAAGCATCACAATGCTTAACCATTTCATGAGCTTCATGATAAATGGTGGGCCAATAAAATCTAGAGTCGAAAACTTTCTTCACGGTATAGTTAGGACCAAAGTGACCACCGGTGGGTCCTTTGTGGCAAGTTTCTAAGATTAGTAAAGCTGTCGGCCTATCAACACACCTACGAATGACAAGATCCGCACATTGCTTGAAAAGGTAAGGGTCGTCCCAATAATAGTGTTGAATGTCCTTGAAGAACTGTTTCTTTTGTTGGGACGTTAACCCTTCCATAAGAACACCACCCGCTAAATAGTTTGCAATGTCCGCAAACCTTGGGGTATCGTCAAGATTGGAGTTAATAGACATTAAGGCCTCAAGGAGAAAAGATTCATTAAATCTTGATTTGGAAGTTCCCCTTGATAAGGATCCTTGAGTCTACTAAGATGATCCACGGCTAGGTTTTCCGATCCCTTTTTATCACGAATTTAAATTTTGAATTCTTGAAGGAGTAAAACCCAATGAAGAAGTCTTGGTTTAGAATCGTGTTTTGTTAACAAGTACTTCAAAGCAGAATGATCGATGTACACAATGGTGGCGGAAAGGACAAGATAGGGGCAGAATTTTTCAAAAGCATACACTACAGCTAAAAGCTCTTTTTCGGTAGTGGTATAGCGCAATTGAGCCCATGTCATAGTCTTGCTAGCGTAATGTATTGGTTGGAAATGTTTGTTGATTGTTTGTCCCAAAACCGCTCCAATAGCAAAGTCGCTAGCATCACACATCAATTCAAAAGGTAACTCCAAATTAGGGGTAACTAAGACCGGTGCCTTAGTTAATTTATCCTTAAGAAGATTGAAAGATTCGATACACTCTTTAGAAAAGATAAAAGGAGTATCTTTTTCCAAGAGGTGGGTCATCGGGCGAGCGATCTTAGAAAAATCTTGAATGAATCGACAATAGAAGCCCGCATGACCAAGAAAACTTCTCACACCCTTCACGGTTGAAGGAGGAGGTAATTTAGCAATCACATCGACTTTAGCACGGTCGAATTCAATACCGGCTTTGGAAATTTTATGACCAAGAACAATACCTTCTTTTACCATGAAATGGCATTTTTCCCAATTAAGAATAAGACGAGTGTCTTTACACCGTTTAAGCATACATTCTAAATTGGCAAGGCAAGAAGAAAAAGAATCACCATAGACCGAGGAATCGTCCATAAAGACTTCCATAGTTTCTTCAACCATGTCATGGAATATAGCCATCATACACCTTTGGAAAGTCCCAGGAGAACTGCATAAGCCGAAAGGCATTCTTTTGTAAGCAAATATTCCATAAGGACAAGTGAATGTGGTTTTCTCTTGGTCTTTTAGATCGATAGGAATTTGAAAATACCCGGAGAAACCGTCTAAGAAGCAATAATAGTCATTACCCGCTAAACGCTCGAGCATTTGATCCATGAAAGGAAGAGGAAAATGGACCTTGGGAGTGGCATCATTGAGCTTGCGATAGTCTATGCAAACTCGCCAACCTGTGACAAGTCGAGTAGGAATCAACTCGTTGTTTTCATTGGGAACAACGGTTATTCCGCCTTTTTTAGGCACACAATGGACGGGACTAACCCATGGCGAATCCGAAATAGGGTAAATCATTCCGGCATCTAGAAGTTTGATAACTTCTTTCTTGATGACGTCATGAATTTTCGGATTAACCCTTCTTTGGCGTTGGATTGCGGGTTTAAAGTCATCTTCCATGAGAATTTTATGAGTGCAAAAGTTAGGATCAATTCTGCGGACATCGGAAATTTTCCAAGCAGTTGCTTTCTTATGATTCTTGAGCACATCGATAAGTCGATATTTTTCATCTTCTTGTAAGTCCTTTGCAATGATGACGGGTAACTTCTTATTGTCTTCTAGGAAAACGTATTCAAGATGAGACGGTAAATCCTTAAGCTCTAAATCCGGAGGATTGTCAATGGAAGGCTTAGTCAAATTCGGATCATCGGTTGTAACTTCCTTAGGAGTAGGTGGAGAAATATGGTCCTCATTGAGAAGTTTCTCAATGGTATGAATGTCTTCATCCCAATCGGAGGGAGAATCGTCATATTTTAAGTCCACATCCCCTAAAGTTGCTTCAAATTCTTTCAATAGAAATCACTTTCTCCAAATGGAGTCAATGAAGGAGCAATAGAGGCAACGGTCTCAACAATGGGTAGAGAGGAGAAACCACTTTTACAAGCGTCTTTGAAATGTTCTTCACAAGCCTCATCAAGTACGTCAATGAAATTAACGCTCTCGTGTTCATAAGGTTGCTTAGAAAGTTTACCCATATTGAAGACGATGTTATCGTCACCAACTCTCATGATTAATTCGCCCGCTGCTACATCAATAAGAGTGCGACCGGTCCTCAAGAATGGACGTCCAACGATTAATAGAACACGGGGATCCATCTCGTAGTCAACGACAACAAAATCCGCCGGAAAGGTGAATTTGTCGACACCGACGAAGACATCTTCGGCTATCCCCACCGGATAAGCAACCGTACGGTTAGCTAATTCCAATGTCATTCGTGTGGGGACTAGCTCGGGTAGAGATAATTGTTTCCAAACACTTAATGGCATTAAGTTGATACTAGCACCTAGATCGGCTAGGGCCATACAATTCTCTACCCCGGGAAAGTTGCACGGAATAAGAAAGCGACCCGGATCACCAAGTTTGGTTGGTAATTTCCTTAAAAGAACTGCGGAGCAATTCTCATTAAGTTAGGTTTGAGCAATATCAAAGAGTTTTTCCTTATCACTTAGAAGATCTTTGAACATTTTAGCATATTTAGGCATGTGAGCGAGATCCTCGACAAAGGAGATGTTGAAATTCAATTGTTTAAACTTTTTAAGAAAGTTTGAAACTTGAATATCATCCTTGTTCTTCAACTTCTCTTTCCTCAACCTTGAAGGATAAGGTATGTCGGGTTGAGAAGAAGGCTTTGGAATGGAATTCTCACTCACATCCTTGGGTGGAGGAGGGGTAGAAGTTGAAGGTGGAGGAATTGGTGAAGGGGGCTCGTTATCCTTTGTCACAATCACCGGAGTAGGTTTAGTAATCTCGGGGTTCCTTATAACATTTGCCACTTCGGGTGGTGATTGCTTTCATCTCCCCTCTTGGATTAGCAATGGTGTTACTCGGAAGAGAACCCAAAGCAGAGGGTTGATTACTTTGGAAGAAACTAGCCATCATATCCCTTAAGTCATTCGTTTGACTGCTTAAATAGTTTCGCATGTCGTTCCTAAGCTCGGCTCGAAGATCATTCCCTTGTTTAGCCATGTCACCCTTCAAGTTAATAATTTGGCTCTGAAGATTCTTCACCAGCGCGTCATTATTCCTCATGTAAGTTTCAACCTCGTGATTAAATGTCGTGGGTTGGTTGGGAGGAGGAGCTTGGTAAGCGGGTGGTTGATAAGTGGGTTGTTGGTAAACTTGATTATTTCCTTGAGGTGGATATGGATTTCTTTGGGTTTGATGTTGATTGGAAGCTCGAGGTTGGTTTTGATTTTTGCGAATGAAGTTGTTTTGGTTTTGAGGAGGAAAACCGGGTGGTGAAAGAAAGTTGTTTGAACGATAACTTAGAAAATTGCGGTCACCTTGAGGACGAGCTTGATAGCCTCCCGTTGAAAAGTTACCGTTAGCCGCATACACGTTTTCCGGATTGTCATGAGTAGAAGGACAATCGGTGTATGAATGAGGACTGTCGCAAGTCTCACAAGAAAGTGCTACATCTTTAACTTGTTGATACTGGTTCGTAGCCATGGTTAAGATATTTTTGTTCATTTCGCCTAGTTGGCGGCTGATTTCGGTCATCTCGAGGTTGGTTGAAATAGAAGAAACATTGACTCTCGGGTTATTTCTTGAAGATGCGGATGAATCCCAATTTTTGTGATGAGTGGTCATGTTCTCTATAAGCTCTCTACACTCCTCAGGTCTTCTCTTCATGAATGTACCACCGGCGGCAGCATTAATCGTATCACGATCACGAAAAGTTAAACCATTGTAGAAAGTGTCAATTAAAGTGACGGGAAGCATATAATGGTTAGGACAACGATCGATCAAGACATTATAACGTTCCCAAGCATCAAAAAACGACTCATCAGGCTCTTGAGTGAAACCACTGATTTGATTACAAAGACTAGTTACCATGGATGGTGGAAAGTATCTTGACAAAAATTTTTGAGTCATCTCGTCCCATGTATGAATTGAGTTTTTGGGAAGACGATCAAACCATTTTTCAGCATGGTGGGTTAAAGTGTGTGGAAAAAGGTGAAGGCGAAGAAAATCCATGGTAACACCGGGCAATTTCATGCTTTGAGTGATGGTTATGAATTTATCGAGGTGTTTGTTGGCATCATCATCCGGTTATCCGCGAAATGGACAAGCGTTTTGAACTTGTTGGATCTGTGATGCTTCAACGAAAATTCGGGAGCCGTGATTTGCATCGGCGCAATCGGTCCTCCATGTCCATTCATTGTCGGTTGACATAGCTCCTCCATCGTACGAAGGTCGGGTTGAGGGACATGGTTGTTATTATTCAAATTGGGGTGAGGTGGATTGCTATTATTGTGCACACCGGCCATATCTAAGTCTCTACTAGTCTCGGGCTCTGGATAAGACGAAGATCGAGTACGCATACACTAAAAATGAGAAACAATATTTTTGATTTTTTATCTTTTTTATTTTGTTGGATTTTGAAAATTTTTATGCTTGAAAATAACGTTCCTAAAAGAACGGATCCCAAAATCCAATTTCTCACTAAAAACCGTTAATCCTTACGAAAAGAGCCGGTAGCGGCGCTATTTGATTTTCATATTTTATGTGTGTTTGTTCGTACTCGATTCAATTCGAATTGATCACGGTTTAAGGTGGAACTATCGTATTTGGTCACTAAAAGGGGGAGCTTTTGGTTATCTATGTTAAATTAAATGACAAGAGTTTTAAAGTAAATGAAAAAATAAGAAAACTAAATAGAAAGACTTAAACGAAATAAAAAGGGAATTAAAGTGATTAAAAACTTAATTAAAAATAAATTTTAAAAAAACAAAATGAGATAAGACAATTTAAAATAAACTAGACAAAAAGTGGCGGGAAAGAAATAAGCTTTTAAAAACAACTAATTAAAATAAAACAAAAACTGAAATCAGTGATCGCACCACTCGATCACAACCACGATCACAGTTGTAACACCCCAAAATGTGATATGCGGAAGCGGTGAAGCTCGGGGCTGTTACGTCATTGTATCATAGTTCAAGGTACAAGAGAACGACTCTAAATGAGACGTTTTATAAAAATACCTCGTTGAATTTAATAAAAGCATCAAAGTACAAAAGGTCTCAGTTTCAAAAGATAGCGTAGCGGAATATAAAAGTTTTAAACATCAACGAGATAACAGTTCAAAAGCATAAGTAGATAAATGTCCGAAGATAGCCAAGAAATGCATGCGGACTCCAAGTACTTCATACAGCAGATACAAATCATCATCAATTACCTGAGATATATGCTAAATTGGGTCAACATAAAGTTGGTGAGAATATAGGTTTCAAGTAAAAATTCATAGTAATTCGATTTCAGATTTCATTTCATGTACACATGCAACTATAGGAGGTATAGTGCCAAGTGTAGGATAAATTGGGTGTTCACAATATTTATGATAGCTAAGCTCGTGACATCGAAACTAATGATCCAGTACATACAATAGATTGTATATATAAATTTTGCCCCAATAGAGTACCTAGCCAAGATAACTCCGTTCACACAAATGGTATACACTCGTCTAGCGTTAGAATGTCCGAGTGGAGGTTGTCAACCCTCAATAGATCTATACATATCATAAGAGCTTACTCCAACAGAGTAATTAACGATTCACGATAGTGGGGATGATAGGTGTGTAAACACCCATCCTTTTTACCACTTAATTACAATAATAACCGAGCCAAAACGTGTATTTTATGTCATTTATGTCGGAATTATGCGTGGTTTGTGTTTTTGTTGTGATTTAGGACGAAAAGGTGAAAAGTGGAGAAAACACGGGCATTCGCGGGCTTTGATCGAAGAAAAAGACGAAAGACGAAGTCAAGAAATCAAGAGTGCAAAAAGAACGGAAGTCCAAGACTAATTCTGAAGATTTATCGAAGAAAAAGTCAAAAGACGGAAGTTTACTAAAAGCCGAAGAACTAAAGTCTAATTTATTGAAGAATTACAAGACGAGTTTGAAGAAATCCCGAGACAAAGTCATTAAAGTCAAAAAAATAAGAAGATTAAGGACTTAATGACGCAATTAAAGAAAGAAGAAAGAGGGGAGGAAGCTTCCTAAGCACCTCCCTAATCCTCCTATAAATAGATTAGATTTTCCTTCATTTTGTTGTTGTTGGGTGGATTGACAACATACATCTTCCACCATTTTAATTAATTGCTTCTTATTTCATGTCATTTTTCTTAATTGTCATGTACCTTTAAATTCCTTTAAATTCAAGTAAGTTCACTTTTAATTGTTGTTAATGTTTACTTTCATTGTTAATCTCTCGTCTTCCTTTCTTGCTTAATCTTTCTTTATGATTCATGTTTATGTTCTTCTATTTTTATGGTTTTCAATCAAGTGGGTTTTGATTGATTTGATCAAATTTGTTAGTTTTGTTGATTTGTTTGGACTGATTATTGTTAGTTGATGTTTAGTAGTTATTTTGGTTTAATCTTTTTGTTTGATTTGGTTAGATTTGCTTAAATTCGTCCTTGTTTATTTGTCCCATGTTCTTCGTATTATTCTACTGTTCCCAGATTCCGGATCAAGGTTTTCATAGTTTATTCCGAACCAGCTCATATTCCGAACCAAGGATTTCATAGTTAAAATATTCCGGATCAGCATGTGTTGTTTAATTATTCCGAATGAAAGGTTTTAACTTAATTATTCCGCATCAGTTTTTTAATTTCGAATGAGCATTTCTTTTTTATTATTCCGAGCCAAACATTTTCCCTCATTTATTCCGAATCAGTGTATTCATCCGGAATACTCAATATTCCGGATGAAGGCAATGTTCTGAATCAGTGTTTTAGTATAACATTCCGGATGAAGCCTGACATTCCGAGTGAGTACTTATTCCGGATGAGCAACGTATTCCGAATGAACATTGATGTAGGTTTTTCGTACACGTTTTAGGAAAAACGTATATGAGTGGCAAGTATTAAACTCGACGATTTAGGAAAACCGACAAGTCGAATAAATGCGGGTTCGTTCTCGAAGGAGATGTGTGGATTAATGTGCCAAAATAAAATAACAATGTTTGGATTAGTGACGTTTTTGGTTTAGAAGAGAAAAATAAAAGACGAGCTACGACTACGATTACACTACGACGAATTAACGTAAAACGCGAACGTAAATACGTAAAACGCGACGAAATTAAAAATTAAACCTAAAAATTAATTAAAAGATTAAACTAAGTCTTAAATAATATAAATAAGAATAAAAATCCAACAAATATATTTTAAAAACTTTTATTAATTAAATATTCAATTTTTAATGCTAATTAAAGCCCAAAAATTAAATATAATTAACAAAATGTCCAAAATATAATTTTATTGAACTAATAAGTTACTTATATTATTTAAAGACTAAAAAGTATTTTTCCTAAATTTTTAAAACTATTTTTCTATTTTTTAATCACTAAAAACTATTTTTAAATTAAAATAATCCTAGAAAATAATAAAATAATGGCAAAATTAATCTAACAATTTTAAAAATCCTAAATTATCCTAATGAACAGTAGAAAATTGAAAAAGTTTGAAAAATGTAAAATTTTTCACTAAAAGACAAAACAGTTTATTAATTAAATCTTAATTAAACTAATTTAATTATAAAAAATAATTTAAAAAAGTGAACAGTGACTAAGTTTTAAACTAAAAATCTTAAGTTAATTTTCTTAATCTATAAAAAATTTTAAAAGTGAAAAATAAAACTTTTCTACACTAAATTCCAAAAACAGCCTAATTAAAATTAATTTAAAAATGCAATAAAATGTAAAAAAAATGAAAATGAACAGTAACAACCAAATAAACTAAACTGAAAAATCAGAAATAAAAAGAGAAAAAAATTGCAAAAAGAATGAAACCCTAATTCTTAAAAAAGACCACTAAAGACAAAAAAAAGCAAACTGTGATAGTGACACTTTTTGTGTTTCTGTTTTTTAGTGTAGCAGTGGCTACAACAAACCTATCAGTGGGAAAGGAGTTCCCACTGACAGTATTAAAAAACGGGTCTGAGCCTTTTGAGGCTTGTAACTTGCTATTTACTTGGATTTACTTGGAACAAAGGGCACCCCTACACTCAGTGGAGTGTAGGGAGTCAATTAAAGCAATAAAACACACAGACACAAAGCAAATATCACACAAAAATCTCCAATTACAGTTGCTGTAACAAAAAAGGAGGCCTGTGGGGGCTTCTTCTGATCTAGTGTGCTCAAAATCGATTTTTAAACAGCCACAAGTTGCACACAAGTCAAACACAACAAGTCACAACTATCTATGATCCTAGATACTTCCTAAAGCTAGCAGGCTTGCAAGAATGGGGGCAAAAATAAGCTAAAACAAGCAGATTTGACACTATGCTGAATTTAGCCAATGTTTACAAATATAAGAACATGCAATCTACTTTACTATCCTACCAAACTGAAAACAAAGCACTTATATAACATATAACCACTTAAAAGAGTGTGTTTAAGCTGATTTTAAACTAAATACCAGTCACTTACTTATCTTAATAAGCAGATCCAAACACTCCCTTAAATATCAACTTAACCAAAATTTCAAAGCAAAACCTAAAATATCTCTACTAAACCTTGCAGGCAGTTTACATAAGCATTAAACACTAAAAAGAAAACTAAATCAACCAGTACAAGGCAACAAATATCATGAAACTAAGTATCCTAATTCACAAATCAGCAAGTCACCAAGGGAGTTCAACAAGATACCTTGCTCAACTTGTTCAAGCTGAGTTCACACCCTGGATACCACCAGCTCAGTGAAGCTTTTGAGTGTAAGGAGGAGAGCTTATAGCTTATAAAAACTTGCTGTTGTAGAGATGTGCTGATATTGGACCATAATCAGTCCAATATCCAATATGTCTTCAACATGGATGGACTTGTGAACCTGCCAAGAAGAAACAAAAACAATGACCTGGGAACTAAAGCAATAAGCTAATAAGCTAGCTTATGGATTAAGCTAGTTATGGCTTTTTGCTCAATAATAAAAAAAACTTGAAAAATGATTTAACTTGAAACCCTTTGATCTCTTTAACTAGGCAGTTAAATAACACAAACCAAGAACTCAATAACAAACCTCCACTTTCACTTTGGTCTATTTTTGGTTCCTAAATTCGTGAGTCTCCAAACTGCTTTTGCCAAAAATCAACTTACTTTGAAACCAAACCCTCTTTTTTTGATAAGCTAAATTAATACAAGACAATAAAATCTTTTAGCTAAATAAAACAAGAATTAAAATGGGAACTCAGAATTTGCACTATTAAACCAAAACACTTTAAATATTCATTAAGATAAAAAATTACAATATTCTGGAACAAAGAAGAGGCTAACATGCTAGCTCTCTTTTTATACTACTCTATAGAAGATACTAGAGACTAAGAACTGATAAACCCTAATACATTGAATATCCAAAAATGCCCTTGGTCAATTTCGTTTGAAACTTGGTCAATTATCATCCCATGTGATGCCAGCTAGCTTAAGTTGATCTTGAGCGTCCTTTTGATCCTTTGGGAGCAAGGAATTGCATCCAAACCGTTGATTTGCTGCCAAGATTCGCATTTTGCTAAAACAGGGGTGACAGGGGAACATGGGGGGTCCACAAGGAGGTCACGGGGTGCAGGTTTGAACGTGGGTTTGTGGTTAGGGGATGATTAATTTGCAATCTAGAGTGTTAGGGAGAATATCCCCTTAATTTGAGTGATTATTGGATTAGGGTTTAAGGCTGTTTAATTGGGGAAGATTAGTGAACAGTGTTTGTTTAGCGCCATTTTAAAAATTTAATCCCGTTTTAAAAACTTATTAAACCGGGTTAATATTTATTAAACATGGGCTGGTTATGGGTTAAGTATGGTGGGTTTGGGTAGGGTTTGGGTTGGATAATGGGTAGGGTCGGGTTGTGTGGTGAGGTGTCAATATTGTATTGGTTGTGTGGGTTTGACTGTTTGACAGTTTTGGCCCCCCATGTTTCATACTCCTTTCATTTCACATTAAACAGCAATAATCTCTATTCCCTTTGTAATATCTTTGGGAAACTTGCATTTTCAGTCCTTGTGTTTTAGTAAAACCATGAATAAGGACTAAAATGGCAATTCTTGTGATTTCCAAGGGCTTATCATGTAAAGTCTTCAAACTTCAAGGATGTAACTTGTACAAATGAATAATGGAGGGTCATTTGTGACAAGTCTTCAATAGTTGAGGGACCATTCTTGCCAATTCTTCAAACTTCAAGGACTTCAAAGGAAATTCATGATCCGGGTCCGGTTCTTTGTGCGGCTTCGTTTCCCGTGTTCGTTTTTGCTTGATTCCTTTGATCTTTTGGTAAATTCACGATATCCATACCTAAAATACACAATGAACAAACATAGGCACATATATGGGTATTTTGACGATATTTTAAGCGTTTTAAGCCCGATTTGGACGATGAGACTATGTATAAATACAGTCTCATCACTCCCCCATACTAAACCATTGCCGTGTCCCCACGCAATGCTAGACTTAAGTATCTTAGCACTTCCAAAATTCATTTTATGATGACATTTATTCAAGACATAAAAATAAACTACTACATGTGTTTTAGACATAATGTAGTGTTTTCATCACGAGAATGTGACTTTTGGGATCATAGAACAAGAACACGTGAATGCTTCGTTAGAAATAATTTCGTCGTCCTCGATTTTCACCCAATTCCATGCTAAGCGTGTAACGAGATCATTGTTATTATAAGTTAGCAACACGAACACATCTTATGAGTGTTAATTACGAACCTAAACTCCCTTATTCCTACTTGGTATCTCTTATATTTTATTATGTCTTAATGATCACGAGGATATATCATCGACTTATACGTGAATAGAGATTAAGTCTAAAAATAGAAACTTAACGGTGTAGCCAAAATCATCAAATCAATAATTCATCCCAATAGACAATGATGTCAAAAAATTAAGTCAACAAGAAGGATCGATAAACACGGTTTTATAACGGTTTTGAACATGAGACTTATTACCAAGACTTTTATATGCCCCCTAACGGAAGGGCCTTATTATCTTTGGTTTACCTCCATCTTTTATTCAACTTCGCCATGAAGCTTTTATTATGACTTCGTTCTTGCCTTGCCTTTTATTATCCGCCTCATCGGTGGTTTTATTAGCCAAAGACGTATATCCTCACGCTAAAGCGAATTTTGGATCTTTAAAGCTTCGAAGATTAAGGCTTGATTCACTTTCAATTTGGGCATAGATTTTTCGGCCTTGTGAGCTTCAAATTTTTGCTTAATTTAGGTGAGCACTTGAAATCTTATTATTAGGTGAAGCTTTCGATTATTCGGGTGCCAATACTTCAAAACCGTGACGCTGGCGATACCTTGATGTTTTCCCAATTTAATTACATGGAAGCTACCAAAACAAATTAGAAACCCAACAATAGTGACTAAACCGCCAAATCAATATTTATTAACAATTTATTATGCAAAAGCGTTGGGAGAATAAGCTAATAATTACTACACATAAGATCGTGACGATTACGAGACTTATAAATAACTCTATCATTTCTCGTCCTCATTTAAGAGACTTAGCCTAAAAAGTTAAGGAATCGAAGCTAAGTGCTCAACACGCACGGTCGAGTCAAAAATTACTCTCATTCTCACCATCGGAAAACCTACATTCGTGTCTTAAACACTTATGAAAAACTAGAAAAATTTTAAAATTTGGCCATTTTTAGCCTTATTTGCAACAAAATGATAACAAAAAGATGAATATTGGATTGCGTGTTGACGTAAGCAAGGTGAAGTATCTACTCACCCCCCCATACTAAAACTAAACATTGTCCTCAATGTTTCGAGTCTAGGGGTGTAAACACCCCCATACTAGAGACGAAGTCGAATGCTTAATCTCGAGCATGGAAAGGGTAAAACGAATAACCTAAAAGTCGTTTATGAATTATGCTAATAAGATAAACGTTAGAACATAAAAGGATATCATCGGATATCGGAATCTCCAAAGGCAACGATCGAAGCTCGAGTGATCCGTAAAACGAACACGAGAGGCTTCAATGATGACGATGAACCTAATGAATCACAATCACAAACAACTACGAAACAAAGGTCAGAAGAGCACAAGTCCCCTCATTACGTTAAACTAAGAAAGCGATAATATTTACAAGGATAAGCATGAGAATCCCCCACGAGGCACCTTGTTTTTGATAACCGAGTCAAAAGCTCGACTCGAATCCCCATAAATGTGATCATTTAGGGATAATCTTGGTTTGGTCATTTTTGGTGGGGCTTACATGATAAACAAGGCCCAAAAGTACGTGGAGTACTTTAAAAACCCGATAAACGTATACCGGGGTCAAAGATAGCGTCTTCGTTTTTGGATGAAAGACGAAACAACGCCACTCCAACGTGAACCCCAATGGGGTAGAAGAAAAAAGATAAGAAGTAGAAAGGTGGGGCAATGGGTAAGGCAAAAACATGAGCTACTCGAGGTAGACTCACACCAAGCAAATAGATTAGATTTCCATTTATTGCATCGGTGGAAGACCGAGATTTCCCTTTACAAGCAATTCCGGGATCGTAAATCTTGTCCTCGGTGGAGAAATGTGAGGGAACATTTGGGGCTTCCCCCACACTAAATCCACACCAACCGTCGTCAAAAGGAGTAGACGAGGTGGTAGCACTCATAAAACGATGTGATGACGGAGTTAAACATGTAGAAAAATCTTTTAAAACATTTTTAAAATCTTTTCCTTTTTCATCGTTTAAAAACTCTCTATGAAAACCCGATTTGATAATGTCGAAAATATTTGGCGTGTCAAATTCAAAATTAGTCGCGCTAAAAATCCTCACATTTAAGTCATTGGTGGGAGGGGGTGGCGGATTATATAAGTTCTCAAAACGTTTATCAATAAAGAACACCGCCCCCTCGGGGTCTACATACTCGTCATCCTCATGAACGTCGATCTCATCGATTTCTTCATCAAAGATAGGCTTGTCAAACCAAGGTTTGTCATTCCCCTCCTTGAGTATCTTAGAAACTCTCTCGAAAAGATCACGATCAAGCACGAAACCATCATTCTTTTGTGGGGATCGTTGATAAGTTAGATCCTCACGAATGTGGTAAACGTCATTCTCAAATGAGGAGTGTTGATTAGGTAACTCCTCGAGAATGGGATTTGTGGTCACATGAGTTGGTTCGTCATCGAAAATAAGACGTTCCAACTCATTAAGTTCATCCTCGATCTTGGAAAGGTCGACCTCACTCGTAGGTGGAAGTGAAGGCATAAGAGCTAGCTCTCGTTCAATGATTTCCTCAATCTCGGGATCAAACTCATAATCATCGTACTTCACATGTTTCTTCTTAGGAGAATCAAAAATAGCATGTGGATTTCGAAGTACGTGATCAAGCTCGGCAAAATCGCCATCGTCATCGTCAAAGAA
The DNA here is from genome assembly GCA_025667525.1 of Glebionis coronaria. Lineage (NCBI taxonomy): Eukaryota > Viridiplantae > Streptophyta > Magnoliopsida > Asterales > Asteraceae > Glebionis > Glebionis coronaria. Next base: position 255,545 of record JANFOE010001353.1, on the reverse strand, counting down.
AGAGTCGATGTGAGCACTCACAACCATGGACTTACAAGCACTAGGGCTATGCTTAGGTGACTTTTCTAAGACGAGAGGATCGATGTTGATAAACCCTTTAGCCTCAACGGGTGTTGGGCTAGGCAAAGGAGGCACTTCGATGGAGTTAGAAGTTGAAGCCTCAAAGTCATGGTCCTTCGAAGGTGGTGAAGACGAATCCATTTTGGTCATTGTCGTGATGGCATTAACGTCACCCTTCGGAATTGGTGTTTCACTTGTTTCGCTAAAAACATCCCAAAGTGAGTTTTCATCCATAAATTTACACATACCCTTTTGAATTAGGTACACGTACTCTTTATCATTAAAATCATCATCTTTAAAACCGTTTTTCTTAATTCTTTCAAAACATGCATCAAGCTTCATTCTTTCCGCTAAAGTAAACATTTTGAAATCATTAGAATTTGAATCATTAGGTTTTGAAACCTCGGTTTTTTCATTCTCATTAAATCCTTGGGATTTTCTAGCGAAAAAGTCTATTTTCTCATCCCCATATCTCATAGTAAGTCTCCCCTCGTGAACGTCGATTACGGTTCGAGCCGTCGATAAGAATGGTCGGCCTAAAATAATGGGACATTTAGGGTCACACTCGTAATCGGATATAACGAAATCCGCGGGAAAAACAAACTTTCCAATCCTAACATAGACATCCTCGGCTATTCCAATTGGTATTAAAGGTGTACAATTTGCAAGCTCGATTGTCATGTTTGTGGGGGTAAGCGAAGGCAATCTCATCAATTTCCATAGAGAATGAGGCATAAGATTGATGCTAGCACCTAAATCGGCAAGGGCTAAACATCCCTCAATCTCGGAAAAATCACAAGGTAGTAGAAATTGGCCCGGATCCTTTTCCTTTCTCGGCATACGCCTTTTGGGTTTTTTAAGAAGGATCGAAGCACAAGTTTCTTCAAGGGTTACTTTGGTAAGATCGACAAAGCTCTCTTTTTGAACCGTGGACGGAATTTGAGGTACACGAGGGTGTGCACTCTTTTCCTTGGTCGCCACGTTCACCCCATCGACTTTAGAACAAGAAGACGTCTTAGAAGTCGAGGGTTGAGAGGGATAAACAACACGGAATCCTTCAAAGTTAGGGGTAATCACACGAACTTTCTCACGAGACGAGGCGGCTTTACATTGTTCTTTCGGATTAGCAACGGTGTCACTAGGTAACGAACTCGATGACGAACCCGAGGCTTTGTTCATTATAGCTGAAAACATCTTTTTTATATCAATTTGCCCTTGCTCAATCTTCGTGTTTTGCAATTTCAAAGTATTTGTAAAGTCGTTTTTCAAAGTACCAATTTCTCCCTCTAATCGTCTCATATTAGCCTCATTCGTTTTCATGTAATTTTGAAAATCGTTTGACAAACTATTTTGATTAGAATTAAAGTTCCCTTGGTTTTGATTACTTCTTTGAAAATTGTTTTGATTCCCACTTGAAAAATTATTTCCTTGATTGTTATCTCGATTTTGCCAAGTTATATTACGACCTTGATTATAACCTCCTTGATTTTGATTCGAAAAATTTCCTTGTTGATTATTTCCATGAAAATTGTTTCGGTTTTGAAAATTGTTGCCTTGGTTATAATTGCCTTGTTGTGATGGACCGGCGTTATTTTGATTAGAAAAATTGTTGTTTCCATTTAACGCACTCACATTAGACGTTTGGCCATCCGTAGCCGCACACTCGTAATAATTATGAGGTCCACCACAAAACGTACACGAAACCTCAACCGCTTTCACCGTAGCGGGAGCGTCTTTCTTTTGCATCTCAATGAGATAAGACGTGAACACATTCGTAAGCTTGTCGACTTTTGCATCAACTCTCTCAATGTCTCGATTAGAACTACTAACATTGGCGACATTGGCAACACTCGGTGCATTGCGGAGTTGGTAAACCTTGGATCGGTTTTCGATAATTATCAAAGCTTCTCTCGGAGTCTTACACAAAAAGTTTCCACCGGCGGCGGAATTCAACGAGTCTTGTTCGTGAAAATTAAGACCGTTGTAAAACGTATCGATTTGGTGCAACTCGGAAAAACCATGGTGAGGACATTGCCTAAGCAATTCCTTAAAACGATCCCACGCGTCTCTAAAAGATTCATTCGGTTTTTGCTCAAATTTCGTAATCTCATTCTTGAAAAACGTTGTCTTAGACGGTGGGAAAAAATAATTAACGAATTTGGAAACGAGATCCTTCCACGTAGTTATGGAATTAGGTGGCTCTTTCTCGTACCAATCCTTGGCGGCACCATCGAGCGAGTACGGAAAAAGCATAAGCTTGACGACATCGGTGTCGACGTTCTTAAACTTGCTCGTGGCTAAAAGACGATCAAAATTCCGAATATGGTCGTGAGGATTATCGGCTTCACGACCTCGAAACTTCGTAGCTTGGATCAACGAAAGCATTCCGCTCTTGATCTCAAAATTCTCCGCCTCGATAGCGGGAATTACGATCGCGTCTCCATAACCCTCGGTGGGCGCTTGGAGCAATTCCGTCATAGAACGATTGTCGGCCATCTCCTCTACGGTTTCTTCAACAACGATATTAGGAACGTCGGTTTCTATATCTCGTCTACGTCGTCGATTCCTTCGATTACGATTGCGTAGATTCGAAGCTTCACTAAATTGGAATAATCCTTCGATCGAGTGCGCATGCACTAAGCGTAGAATGGGTGGTAGCAAAGAAGATTCTTTTTGCGGCTTTTTGATTTTTTCAATTTTTTTGGTTTTTGATTGGTTTTTTAATTTTTTTGGATTTTTGAATGTATTACGTAGACAAAAATCTACAAATCTCCCCTCGAATCGACTTTCTCAATTAAAGGAGCCTCAAAGAATGAAAACGATCACGTGGAGTGAACGTTCTCGATGACTTTAGAACGTTGGTGGGACACCAAAACGTTCAAGAGGGTTTAATCTTGAAAACACAAGCAAATATATATATACGTAGATAATACTTGGGCGGCAAACCCTCGATTAGCCTTCTTTCTCAAAACACGCACAAGCAAGCGGAGGAAACGAGGCGGCGCGAAGCACTTAAGAGCCTTTTTCCTTTAGGTCGTGAAATACAACCGCCTTATACCCACCTTATAGTTTGTGTTAATTGAAATTAAGCCTCACGAAAGTATTTATCTATTTTGCCTTTAAACTTTTGCTTTAGATTCGAATACAATGATCGAGTGATGAAATCCCGAATCAAGGTTGTGATTTCTCACGTATTTGGAGTACTTGTATATTTATTTGTTCTTACGTAGTACAATATATTAATAATATATTCACAACAAAAACGAAAAACGAATATATCTACAATATAGTAAAAGATTGATTTGTGTTTAATTTAGGAAAATCAAACACGATTTATTGGATATTATACTATAATAGAGAAAAATAACAAAAATGAGTATGTACGATATTCACGCTTTTCAAAAAAATGAAAAGCAAAAACGCACTACTCACACAAACACGATACTAATAATGGCAACACAAACACCTCCCCGGCAGCGGCGCCAAAAATTGATGTAGGTTTTTCGTACACGTTTTAGGAAAAACGTATATGAGTGGCAAGTATTAAACTCGACGATTTAGGAAAACCGACAAGTCGAATAAATGCGGGTTCGTTCTCGAAGGAGGTGTGTGGATTAATGTGCCAAAATAAAATAACAATGTTTGGATTAGTGACGTTTTTGGTTTAGAAGAGAAAAATAAAAGACGAGCTACGACTACGATTACACTACGACGAATTAACGTAAAACGCGAACGTAAATACGTAAAACGCGACGAAATTAAAAATTAAACCTAAAAATTAATTAAAAGATTAAACTAAGTCTTAAATAATATAAATAAGAATAAAAATCCAACAAATATATTTTAAAACCTTTTATTAATTAAATATTCAATTTTTAATGCTAGTTAAAGCCCAAAAATTAAATATAATTAACAAAATGTCCAAAATATAATTTTATTGAACTAATAAGTTACTTATATTATTTAAAGACTAAAAAGTATTTTTCCTAAATTTTTAAAACTATTTTTCTATTTTTTAATCACTAAAAACTATTTTTAAATTAAAATAATCCTAGAAAATAATAAAATAATGGCAAAATTAATCTAACAATTTTAAAAATCCTAAATTATCCTAATGAACAGTAGAAAATTGAAAAAGTTTGAAAAATGTAAAATTTTTCACTAAAAGACAAAACAGTTTATTAATTAAATCCTAATTAAACTAATTTAATTATAAAAAATAATTAAAAAAAGTGAACAGTGACTAATTTTTAAACTAAAAATCTTAAGTTAGTTTTCTTAATCTATAAAAAATTTTAAAAGTGAAAAATAAAACTTTTCTACACTAAATTCCAAAAACAGCCTAATTAAAATTAATTTAAAAATGCAATAAAATGTAAAAAAAAATGAAAATGAACAGTAACAACCAAATAAACTAAACTGAAAAATCAGAAATAAAAAGAGAAAAAAATTGCAAAAAGAATGAAACCCTAATTCTTAAAAAAGACCACTAAAGACAAAAAAAAGCAAACTGTGATAGTGACACTTTTTGTGTTTCTGTTTTTTAGTGTAGCAGTGGCTACAACAAACCTATCAGTGGGAAAGGAGTTCCCACTGACAGTATTAAAAAACGGGTCTGAGCCTTTTGAAGCTTGTAACTTGCTATTTACTTGGATTTACTTGGAACAAAGGGCACCCCTACACTCAGTGGAGTGTAGGGAGTCAATTAAAGCAATAAAACACACAGACACAAAGCAAATATCACACAAAAATCTCCAATTACAGTTGCTGTAACAAAAAAGGAGGCCTGTGGGGGCTTCTTCTGATCTAGTGTGCTCAAAATCGATTTTTAAACAGCCACAAGTTGCACACAAGTCAAACACAACAAGTCACAACTATCTATGATCCTAGATACTTCCTAAAGCTAGCAGGCTTGCAAGAATGGGGGCAAAAATAAGCTAAAACAAGCAGATTTGACACTATGCTGAATTTAGCCAATGTTTACAAATATAAGAACATGCAATCTACTTTACTATCCTACCAAACTGAAAACAAAGCACTTATATAACATATAACCACTTAAAAGAGTGTGTTTAAGCTGATTTTAAACTAAATACCAGTCACTTACTTATCTTAATAAGCAGATCCAAACACTCCCTTAAATATCAACTTAACCAAAATTTCAAAGCAAAACCTAAAATATCTCTACTAAACCTTGCAGGCAGTTTACATAAGCATTAAACACTAAAAAGAAAACTAAATCAACCACTACAAGGCAACAAATATCATGAAACTAAGTATCCTAATTCACAAATCAGCAAGTCACCAAGGGAGTTCAACAAGATACCTTGCTCAACTTGTTCAAGCTGAGTTCACACCCTGGATACCACCAGCTCAGTGAAGCTTTTGAGTGTAAGGAGGAGAGCTTATAGCTTATAAAAACTTGCTGTTGTAGAGATGTGCTGATATTGGACCATAATCAGTCCAATATCCAATATGTCTTCAACATGGAGGGACTTGTGAACCTGCCAAGAAGAAACAAAAACAATGACCTGGGAACTAAAGCAATAAGCTAATAAGCTAGCTTATGGATTAAGCTAGTTATGGCTTTTTGCTCAATAATAAAAAAAAACTTGAAAAATGATTTAACTTGAAACCCTTTGATCTCTTTAACTAGGCAGTTAAATAACACAAACCAAGAACTTAATAACAAACCTCCACTTTCACTTTGGTCTATTTTTGGTTCCTAAATTCGTGAGTCTCCAAACTGCTTTTGCCAAAAATCAACTTACTTTGAAACCAAACCCTCTTTTTTGATAAGCTAAATTAATACAAGACAATAAAATCTTTTAGCTAAATAAAACAAGAATTAAAATGGGAACTCAGAATTTGCACTATTAAACCAAAACACTTTAAATATTCATTAAGATAAAAAATTACAATATTCTGGAACAAAGAAGAGGCTAACATGCTAGCTCTCTTTTTATACTACTCTATAGAAGATACTAGAGACTAAGAACTGATAAACCCTAATACATTGAATATCCAAAAATGCCCTTGGTCAATTTCGTTTCAAACTTGGTCAATTATCATCCCATGTGATGCCAGCTAGCTTAAGTTGATCTTGAGCGTCCTTTTGATCCTTTGGGAGCAAGGAATTGCATCCAAACCGTTGATTTGCTGCCAAGATTCGCATTTTGCTAAAACAGGGGTGACAGGGGAACATGGGGGGTCCACAAGGAGGTTACGGGGTGCAGTTTGAACGTGGGTTTGTGGTTAGGGGATGATTAATTTGCAATCTGGAGTGTTAGGGAGAATATCCCCTTAATTTGAGTGATTATTGGATTAGGGTTTAAGGCTGTTTAATTGGGGAAGATTAGTGAACAGTGTTTGTTTAGCGCCATTTTAAAAATTTAATCCCGTTTTAAAAACTTATTAAACCGGGTTAATATTTATTAAACATGGGCTGGTTATGGGTTAAGTATGGTGGGTTTGGGTAGGGTTTGGGTTGGATAATGGGTAGGGTCGGGTTGTGTGGTGAGGTGTCAATATTGTATTGGTTGTGTGGGTTTGGCTGTTTGACAGTTTTGGCCCCCCATGTTTCATACTCCTTTCATTTCACATTAAACAGCAATAATCTCTATTCCCTTTGTAATATCTTTGGGAAACTTGCATTTTCAGTCCTTGTGTTTTAGTAAAACCATGAATAAGGACTAAAATGGCAATTCTTGTGATTTCTAAGGGCTTATCATGTAAAGTCTTCAAACTGCAAGGATGTAACTTGTACAAATGAATAATGGAGGGTCATTTGTGACAAGTCTTCAATAGTTGAGGGACCATTCTTGCCAATTCTTCAAACTTCAAGGACTTCAAAGGAAATTCATGATCCGGGTACGGTTCTTTGTGCGGCTTCGTTTCCCGTGTTCGTTTTTGCTTGATTCCTTTGATCTTTTGGTAAATTCACGATATCCATACCTAAAATACATAATGAACAAACATAGGCACATATATGGGTATTTTGACGATATTTTAAGCGTTTTAAGCCCGATTTGGACGATGAGACTATGTATAAATACAGTCTCATCAAACATTTATTCCGGATGAACCCTTTATTCCGGATGAGATATTATTCCGGATGAAGGGAAATATTCCGGATAAACATTTATTCCGAATAAGCTGTTATTCCGGATGAAAAAACTTATTCCGGATGAATCATATTATTCCGGATGAAGGATTTGTTCCGAATGAACAGTTTTTCTTATTTTTTTGTAATTTCAGTTTTAGTTTTTTTTTAAGTTTTTGTTTTTAAGTTTTAATCGCACTTTTAATTTACTTGCATTTAATTTTAGTTTGCCTTTTTATTTCTTGTCACGTTTTTAATTTCTCGTCATTAAATTCCCGTCAAATTTTTATCTTTCAATATTTCTTTTTACCGTCTTTACTTTATTTTTAATTGTTTCAAGTCTTTATTTTTTATTAGTTTACGACACCCAACAATTCTATTTCTTTTCCACTAAGAACAACTGAGTCACACTTTGAACCGGAAATCAATTCGAGAAGATACCGAGAAACGAACTTTTCAACCTAGAAAAATTCATACATTAAAATGGCGTCGCTGCCGGCTCTTTTCGTGAAGATTAACGGTTTTTTGTGAGAGACGCGTTGGCTTTTAGGATCCGTTCACTCGTGAACGTTATTTTTCGTGTCAAAAATTTTCAAAAATCCCAAAAACATTTGAAAAATCATAATAAGCATTTCTTTTTCAAAGTTATACACCAAAAATATTCTTCTTGCTTATCTATTTTTCTTTATGGATTCTTATGTCCATTGCGTCGGGTGTGGGAGAAGATTATACGGGAACGACTCATGTCAATGGTGTACATGTGAGCGGTGCGGAAACGATATCGACAATACACAATTCGGATTCGGATTTTGTCCATCGTGCAACTCGACTAATTCGTCCTTTTCTAATCCACCTCCTGTTCCCCCTTGCATATATTGTGGAAGCGATTCTCATTGGCATGTTTCGTATCCGGTTCGATACCCGTATGATCACGGGCAAGAACCGGGTTACAATTATGACAATGGAAATAGCTATCCATAAAACTTACCGGATTTTTCTCCATACCCATGTTGCCAAAATTGTGGGGGCCCTCACGATACTTCTTATTGTCAGCCAAAGAATTATTATGAGCCAAATTCGTGTCCTCATTTTTCTTCACCGATGGATTATTATGAACCAACTCCGTGTTATAATTCTTCTCAACCGATGACTTACTATGAGCCACATCCTTGCTATAATTCTGGTTTTCATAACTGTGAGCCCCCACACCCCAACCTCAATCATCAATCCTCTCAGAGAATTCAACAACTCACTACTATGAATGAAGAAAGACAAGCCATTCTTTGGAAACTTCATGACGGCTTACTTCAACTGACCGAGGCATTGAAGGAACAAAAGCGACAGCAACAAGAGCGACAGTAACAAGAGCAAGTATCTAATCTTAGTGATTATACCCCTCCTCTTGTGCGTCAATACTATTATGATGATGATGACAACGATGATGTCTACGCTCTCGACCCATCTTCTGAAGTTGCTACTCCTACTCTCGATATTCCTAATGCGTCTAAGGCTGATGATTCATTGAGTGAGATTAGTGACTTTGGCCTCGATAAATTCTTTGATGATGAGGTTTATGACATGCCTACTGCAATGGAGTCTGAGGATGACGTTGCTCTTACGGAAGAGGTCTATCCTAACGATGACAATTTTTCTCCTCGCTATGAGAATTTCACTTTTGAAATTTCTCAATCTCCACCGGGAGATGCGGGCGATGACGATTTATTCTCTCCGGCTTACGAGAAGTTCACCGATGAACTTGCTCTTGAAGATGAGGTGGAAGACGTGTTTCTCCGCGATAAATTACGGAAAGTGCATCTTCTTATTGCTCAAATCGAAGAGTTGACTTCTCCTCCTCTTTCCGAGTCTTTACCTACATCTATTCCTCCCGTTGAAGATAATGACCCATTGCTGGAAGAAATCGACATTCACTCCATACCTCCAGGTATTGATGATGATGAGACGGAGGGGGATAATTTTTTTGCTAATTTTCTGCAGGAAGGTATTGTCCCAAGTCCCCCTCCCGAGCACCTTTCATCCTCCCCTTTAGACACTATTACGGAGGATGAGTGCTTTGACCCGGGAGGTGACATCCACTATTTCATGATTGATAACATTACGGCTTTGCCGAGTGCTCAGCATCCATTGTCTTAGGGGGATGACAATGTGCTTACTTTACCCACCCCACCTCCCGTGGATCTTGATTTCACATACTTTACGTCTGTTGAAAGGACTTTTCTCCCATTTAAGACTTATCACCCCGCCTCTCCTTTGTAAATGTCCTACGGGAACGAGGACAAGGTCTTTGATCTCGGTATTACATTCGAGGCTTCCCCATGGACCATTTAATTCGGGGACGAGTCAGGCTTGTGACTCGGTTAACAAAAACAAGCGCTCTTCGGGAGGCAACCCGATTATCTATCTTCACTTTTTTTCACCATAAGTGTAGGGGGAGCCCCGTTGGTGTTTCTTGTTTTCTTTCTTATCATGTGCAGGGATTAGAGCTTCAAAGACACACTCTTGATGACTTTTGACGACCCGTGATTCCGTGTTCCCGTCTTCCCGGTTCTATTCTAAACTCTTTTCGATTCACTATTTTATATTTCTCAATATTAAAATAGGAATCTCTTTAGTTGTCTTTTCCTTAGCGAGATTTAAACAACGTGCACAATGTCCTAAGTGTAGGGGAGTTTACTCCCACATGCTTAAACATTGAGGACAATGTTTATCTCAAGTGTAAGGGGACTTCTGTCGAAGTTAAGTGGCCTTTTCCTTGTATTTGTCCTCATTTTAACCGGAAAATCAATTTTTCGACATTTTTCAAAATTTTTGATCTATTTTGGCCTATTAGTTTTTACCTCTGTATAGTTATTTTCTTTCCTTATTAGAATAAATTTTTAATAAAGTGGTTTTAATTTTCAAACGTTGTGAATCTTTTAACTCAACTCGAGTTTACTTATCTTAGTTTACTCTAGCTAGTATCCTTAACGTGTTTAAGTCAAGTTTTGCTAGGCTTTTATATAGGGAGCTATAAAACGCGAAAGTCTTAACTCTCACGGGTTAAGAAAAAGAACTTTTCGCAAGTTCCTATAATTGATCCTAGAGAGTCGTTTATTAAGGTAACTTTAAAACGCAAATTCTAAACTTGAAAAAGTCTAAGAGTTTGCAAGATCCTATAGGCGACTCAAAAACCCAAAGCTGTGATTTAATTGGCTAAGCATCCACGAGTCTCATTCCTTGAGATTTTAAACTGTGGAGAACGAGAGATGATAGAGTCAATTATAAGTTTGGTATTCTTTCGTGAATTTATGTGAGTTAATTATAAGCCTATTCTCCCATCGCTTGTTAATAAATTTATCTGCAATAAATAAGGTTGTACGATTTGAAAAGTTACTTAGCTTCTAGCCCAAGATCGTTTAAAAGTTGCTCGGTATGGATTAGAGTTCATAGCCAAGGCATAACTTATTGAAGCGGGATGCGAAGATTGGCGAGTCCGAAAAGGTCCTAACAAGACATGAGGGCTATATTTTGTTGCTAAAGATCCCAAGTGATGTGAAGAATCATTTATCAAAAATCAATATGAAGGATCGAGACACACGGCGAAAAGCAAATACTCCCGTAAAGATCATGGAGAAGTCTATCCGAAAAGGCCCTAACAAGGTATGAGGATAAATAGATCCAAGTCCAAAAAGGAGGCGGATCGTTGTATATCAAAATCCCAAATAAAGATTGGAGAAAAATGAAGAAGTCGTGGTCCAAATGTGAAGAATCTCTCAAAACTTCGAGTGAAGAAATTCCTATTATGAAGAGAAGACCGTTATTTCATGAACGTCTCTCAAGATTTGAAGTATGAAGTCGCTTCCAAACATCGGTCCGAGAAAGGTCTGAAATCGCGAAGCGAGTTATGCCAAGATATGAACTTTATAAGGTCCCGAGAAGCAGTTTTAAAAGATTTTGTCCTTTAGCTAACTATTGATTAAATCGTCCCACTTTATTTTCAGCCTAATAAACTATCGAAATAAGTCAACAATGCATCCTCGTGATCATTCAAGACAACAATAAAATATAAGAGATACACCTAGGAATAAGGGAGTCTAAGTGAATAATTGGCCCACATGAGTTCGTGTTAGTTTGCTAACTTATAATAACAATGATCTCGTTTTTAAGCTTGGTTTGGAGAAAGTGAAAACTTGAGGATGATGATCATTCATGACATTTTCAAAACCCTAATTTTAGTTTGCCTTTTTATTTCTTGTCACGTTTTTAATCGCACTTTTAATTTACTTGCATTTAATTTTAGTTTGCCTTTTTATTTCTTGTCACGTTTTTAATTTCTCGTCATTAAATTCCTGTCAAGTTTTTATCTTTCAGTATTTCTTTTTACCGTCTTTACTTTATTTTTAATTGTTTCAAGTCTTTATTTTTTATTAGTTTACGACACCCAACAATTCTATTTCTTTTCCACCAAGAACAACTGAGTCACACTTTGAACCGGAAATCAATTCGAGAATATACCGAGAAACGAACTTTTCAACCTAGAAAAATTCATACATTAGGGGACTATGGCTAAAGCAACTTAAGCTATCTCATAAACAGTGCTCACAAAGCGCTCACAGAAATCTAGTTTTACTTGCGTCCAGAAGCAAGCATCGAAAGCATTGATCACATCCCAAAATATTAAACATATAAAACAGTTTAAGAGGGATCTATAAACTCACCTCAAGCAACGATTCAAACCGCACAAATATGATCAAATAGTAGCGAGCAACTCTAACAACAACCTAAATATAATACTATAGTTTAGGTGCTAGCAAATAAGTCATAATAGTTCGTCACGTACGTTACTCATCAATCATATATATATATATATATTATTTTGTAGTTAAATCGTGACTTGTAGATATCATATCGTTATAAGCATTATAGTATATATATATATATATATACTTAGACAAAAGTATTGAATTTTGACTCGACGAAATTTCGACAGCCTTTCGGCGTAATTTTAATTTACCCAAGTTTATCTTAATAAATTTTCCGACACAATTTCTATAGAAAATTTGGCAGCCTTTCGGCGTCATTTTAAAAATTGCCATTTTTAGTAAGTACCAAAATCTCGTCCTAATATCCCTAATTTCAACACTTTCTCAATCACAAATATTTCAACAAGTCATTTTCCCCGCAATAATACCAACTTCCACTTTTAACGCTCAAACTTTTAACAATGCACCAAGTATTCTCATTTCGTGCTTATACCCTTTTACAAAACGATCCCAACATTTATACATAACATTAAGTACCCATTTCGACACTTAAAATGACTCGGTTTAACTCGAAAACATCGTTTCGGCCACTTTAAAAATCTAGACAGCAAGCTAATTATAGTCCTTTTTCACAAAAAATTAAGTTTTCCGACAACGAAATTTAAACAACCATATCTTACTCATTTTAACTCCGTTTTTAGCCCATAATATATCGAAACGAAGGTAATAACTTATATTTTCATAATATCGTAGTAAACTAGTGTCAAAACAATTTTTACGACCCTCTATGCCTCTTACAAATCCGGACAGAATGTACATTTTTCGTAAAAACTCGTTTTCGACCATTTTCAAGCGTACCCACTAGTAGTAACACTACTAGTTCCCTTCAATTATTAATAAACACACTCAAAATAAAAGATTTATCTTCAAGTCTATAAATCTAAAAATATACATTTTTATATTTTACAAGTCTTTCAATTAAAACATTTTCATGTATGGATCTAATAGATCCACACATAATTTTTATAGATCTAAAATATATCATGACCAATAATAATTTTTATCATTTTTATTTCAAGAAAATAGTTGATGAGTAACCTGCATGCATAGATCTTCAAAGATTATGCATGAAAAAGAAAGAGTTGAAAAAGGTTCAAGAAATAACCTTGAGTAACGATTCTACGTAACCACGATAACCATGATCTACGTTCTAATCAACTAAAAATCAACAAGAACCCAACTTCTACAAACTTCAACCAAAACTTCTTAAATCAACAAACCAAGAAAACTCATTCTTCTATAAGCTTGTACAAACCCTAGGATGTTTTTATTTTGTGTTAAATCTTCTTAAAATGGAGCTTCAAGAAAATCAACAATGGTGGTTTTGTGTTTGTGTTTATGCCGTGTGTTTCAGAGAGAGAAGGAGAGATGTGTGTGTTTTTTTAGTGAAGTGAATAAGTGAAAATAATGTGAAGTGTAGTTTTGGTATAAGGTTAAAAATGTGTAGGATGTGTATGTTAAGCTTAATATAGTAAACTTTGAAAAAATAGTTTTCTTTCATGTTGGTGATGTTTTGGCCGGTTATTGGGGGGTCTCACAAGGGTAAATAATTCAAATTTTTTTACTATGGTAATTGGTTAGAAGGTTTAAGGTAAAAAGGTTAATTAGTTTAGGTAAATGTCGAAAAGTATATAGTTAAGTTTAAAATTACGTAAAACTTAAAAATTTGACGAAATATATTAAACTTATGATTTTTCGACAAAAACTGATATTTTATAATTTATAAAGTATTTTATGCACGCTAACGACGGTTAAACGTAAAAACGACGTAAAATACGAAAACGCGATATGTTAATTAAATATTCACAGAAAGTACGATTTATTACTATAAATAGCAAAAATACTAAAATACAGGCATATAAACATATACAGAATAATTTAAATACGTTGTTCATGAAAATACGATCACACTGTTAAAAACTAAACAGTTAAGCACATAATTCACAGATAACGAATGATCTCACGGATTATCGTCAATTCATTGACCGTCTCATCATTTTGGTCAGATTCACAGAAAGTGTTCAGAATAATGACTGAGCACAGTGACACGTCATTACTCGTCACCAAACAGTTTTTCAAAAAACGCGGGATAACTTCCCAGTTCCAACACAGTTAAATCACATAGTTGACTAATTAAAAAGTCAAAGGGTAAAATAGTCATTTTACAAGGTAGGAAAATTACCAGGTGTTACATCATTCCCTTGATAGAGAAGCTTTGTCCTCAAAGCTTAGGAGTGTCACGGGCTCTAGAGTTGTCAAAGAGTTGCGGATATTTCTTGCGAAATTGATCCTCACGCTCCCAAGTGAATTTAGGTCCGCTTTTAGAATTCTACCTCACCTTGATGATCGAAATACGACTCTGTTTCAATAGTTTAACCTCACGGTCCATGATTTCAACTGGTTCTTCGACGAATTGCATCTTGTCGTCGATTCGGAGTTCCTCCAACGGTATAACGAGTCTCTCATCAGAAAGGCACTTCTTCAAGTTCGATACATGAAAAGTGTTATGCACACGGCTCAACGCTTGCGATAGTTCGAGACGATAGGCTACGGTTCCAACCTTTGCAAGAATTTTGAAAGGTCCAATATAACGGGGGTTCAGCTTTCCTCGCTTGCCAAAACGTACCACACTTCCAAGGCGATACTTTTAGCATCACTTTGTCTCCCACTTGAAATTCGAGAGGCTTACGTCGAACGTCGGCGTAACTCTTTTGACGATCACGGGATGCTTGAATTCGGTTCTTGATTTGAATAATCTTCTCAGCTGTTTCACGGATGAGTTTAGGGCCAGTGAGTTGATTATCCCCAACCTCACTCCAACACACAGGCGAGCGACATTTACGACCATACAACGCTTTGAACGGTGCAGCCTTAATACTGGTATGATAACTGTTGTAAGAGAATTCCACTAGAGGCAAATGTCTGTCCCATTGCTTTCCAAAGTCAAGCACGCAAGCACGCAACATGTCCTCCAGCGTTTGAATAGTTCTCTCACTATGTCCGTCAGTCTGTGGGTGATAAGCAGTACTCATGTCTAATTGCATACCCAATGCTTTCTGAAGTGATTTCCAGAACTCTGAAGTGAATCTACCGTCTCTATCAGAAATTATCAAGATCGGTATTCCATGTTTTGTGACTACTTCCTTCAGGTAAAGTCTCGTAAGCTTATCCATTGGATCATCTTCCTTCATAGCCAAAAAGTGTGCAGATTTCGTAAGTCGATCCACAATTACCCAAATTGTGTCATATCCGTTTGTCGTTTTAGGTAGCTTAGTTATGAAATCCATGGTTATGTTTTCCCACTTCCACATAGCAATTATAGGTTTAACCAACAATCCAGATGGCTTTTGGTGTTCCGTTTTCACTCTAGCACAAGTCAGACACTTCCCTACATAAGTAGCGATTTCAGCTTTCATATTTGGCTACCAATATAGCTTCTTCATATCCTGATACCTTTTGTCAGATACTGGGTGAATCGAATACTTAGATTTATGCGACTCGTGCATAATCACGTCCCTTAGTCCTCCAAACCATGGTAACCAACTTCTACCATTCAGACATAGCGTCCCATTAGTGCTAGTCTCCATTTCTTAGTAACCATTCCTCCTAATTTCTCAGCCTCGACATGTTCAGGCTTAAGGGCTTCAGTTTGTGCTTCACGAATTTGCATAGGTAAGTTCGGATTGATAACCGTAGCTAACGATCTAACTCTACGTGTCATCAATTGTTCCTTTCTACTTAGCGCATCCGCCACTACATTGGCCTTCCCAGGCTGGTAGCGGATTTCACAGTCATAATTGCTGAGCAACTCGATCCATCGATGTTGTCTCATGTTCAGTTCCTTCTGGTCAAGAATATGTTGCAAACTCTTATGATCGGTGTAGACGACACACTTGGTTCCATACAAGTAGTGTCTCCACAATTTCAAGGCAAATACCACCGCTCCTAGCTCCAAGTCGTGCGTAGTGTAGTTTTTCTCATGCGTTTTCAATTGTAGAGATGCGTAGGCGATAACTTTATTGCTTTGCATCAACACAACTCCCAATCCTTTTGCTGATGCGTCACAGTAGACCACAAAGTCCTCCGATCCTTCTGGTAACGATAGAATAGGCGCGCTACACAACATTTGTTTCAACTTCTGGAATGCTAATTCCTCTTTATCTCCCCATTCATATTTCACCTTCTTTTGAGTCAACTTCGTCTTTCGCGATCTTCGAGAATCCCTCGATGAACCTTCGGTAATATCCGGCGAGTCCTAAGAATTGGCGAATTTCAGTCGGTGTCGTAGGAGCAGTTCACTCCCTAATTGATTCTATATTGGCGGGATCAACATGAATCCCCTAGCTATCAATAACGTGACCTAGAAATTGTACTCTTGGCAACCAAAAATCACACTTCGAGAACTTAGCGTACAATTCCTCTTTCTTAAGCAATTCTAATATTATCTTAAGGTGTTCCTCATGTTCTTTCTCATTCCTTGAGTAAATAAGTATGTCATCGATGAACACAATGACAAACTTGTCCAAATACGGTTTACACACCCGGTTCATGAGTTCCATAAACACAGCAGGTGCGTTTGTCAAACCGAATGGCATCACTTGGAACTCATAGTGTCCATACCTAGTCCTAAAAGCAGTTTTTGCAACATCTTCCTCACGGACTCTTGATTGATGATAACCAGACCTAAGGTCAATCTTCGAGTATACGCTCGCTCCTTGCAACTGATCAAACAGCTCATCTATCCTAGGTAACGGATAACGGTTCTTGATGGTAAGTTTGTTCAACTCATGATAGTCGATACACATCCGAAAACTTCCATCCTTATTCTTTACAAATAAGACTGGAGCTCCCCAAGGTGAAGAACTCGGTCTTATGAATCCTTTATCAGTCAACTCTTGTAGTTGCGTCGCTAGTTCTTGCATTTCCGAACCAACTACCTTAGGGCAGTTGGCCACCAACTACCGCAAAAACACGCAGTTGACCAAGTCAAGCAAAAGGGCGGGGGTTCGAATCCGGGCCCCGGCTTGGTCAGCCAGTGTTGTCTAGGTAATTTACCGGGATATGCTTTCCTTGTTGGGTGGGGGGCTCGGTACCAAAAAGGTACACGGACTTAAGATGGTTCCGCCAAACACCATTTTTTTTTTTTTTTTTTTTTTTTTTTTTTTTTTTAGTTCTTGCATTTCCGACGGTGCTAAACGGTAAGGCGCTCGAGCAACAGGTGCAGCTCCCGGTATTAAATCGATCTGGAATTCAACTTGTCTGGCCGGCGGTAATCCAGGCAAATCTTCAGGAAAGACTTCCGGAAAATCCCGTACGATAGGTACATCTTCCAAGCGTTTTTCTTCCGTCTGCTTTTCAGTAACACAGGCTAACAATACGTGGAAACCTTCCGACAAAAACTTCTGAGCCTTGATACGCGAGATAATGTTCAGTCGTGACTTCCCTTTTCCGTTACTTGTATCCCCTTGTACCTCCAAAACTTCATCACCAAATGGTAAGCGAACGATCTTCTCGTCACATACAATCGTAGCATGATATCTCGACAACCAATCCATTCCGATAATCACGTCAAAACTCCCTAACTCAACAGGCATAAGGTCTATTACGAAAGGGTGACCTGTAAGATTTAAAGTGCATCCGCGAAGTATAGTGTCGGCTTCTATCAACTTTCCATTAGCTAACTCAATAGTGTACTTAGTATCTAAGGGCGAAGGGGTCACATCAATTAAGACACTAAAAACAGTCGACACAAAACTCCTATCGGCTCCAGTATCAAATAAAATAGAAGCATAACGACCATTGAGAAGGAACGTACCCGTAACGACGTCGGGGTTTTGTTGCGCTTCTCCTACTCCTATCACATAGACCCTTCCACGAGCTTCCCCAGCCTTAGCAATATTTCCTTGTTCCTTATTCTTTTTCTTTGGGCACTCATTGTTGTAGTGTCCCTTTTGTTGACATTCAAAACAAGTGACGTTGGCTTTCGGGTTGGGTGGTGACTTACAGTCTCTAGCAATGTGTCCAGTTTTCTTGCAGTTGTGACATTGTACATTACATTGTCCATTATGGTGACGCTTACATTGGTTGCACAAAGGTAGCGTCCCATTGTATACTACCCTTTCCCCAGTACCAGCAGTGTACGCCTTCATGGTTTCTTGCCTCTTATTCACATAGTTCCCATTGTTGTTCCTTTGGTTATTTCCCCATTTTCTCTTGTTGTCTGCGGCATTTCCAGCATTTGCTAGAACAACTTGATCCATCAGACTGTGAGCCATCCTTATAGCATCACTAACTTTTGTCGGTCCAGACGATGTCACATTCCCTTGAACTCTACCAGGTAAACCCCAAATGTGGCGCTCAACCTTCTTTTCTTCATTTGGAACCATTCCAGGACATAGCAAACACAACTCTTGGAACCTCCTAGTGTACGCACCAATGTCATTGTTCTTCACAGTCAGGTTCCACAGTTCAACTTCCATTTTCTGAATTTCGTTACAAGGACAGTATTCCTTAGTCAACAACTTCTTAAGTTCCTCCCAACTCATTCCATACGCCTCCTCGGCTCCAACCGTTTGCACATGGGTGTTCCACCATGTCAACGCTCCAGCAGCTAAAGTACAAGTAGAATAAGTCACTCTGTTTTAAACAGTACATCCACTGACACGAACACAGATTCCATCTTTTCAACCCAACGAGCTAATCCAACAGCTCCTTCAGTACCATTAAAATTCAAGGGGTCACAACTCCTAAAGTCCTTGTAAGTACATGGCTTAGGCGGTCGATTGTCAACATCGTTCGACGGTGCTTGGTTCACGTTGTTGTTAGCTTGAATGTTTGCCAATGCAGCGGTCACTCGTTGTGTAATTAGTTCTTCCAATTGTTCGTCAGTCATCCCGTTACGTGTGTTCACCATTGATTCTCTGCGTTAAGACAACAATGCAAATAAGGTTCAAGCACGAATATACACGTTATATATTTCTTATGCTAAAATAAAATGCAGAATTTAACAATACAACAAACATAGAAAGGATAGTCACTGGTCAAAGTCATAAAGTTAAATTCCCATTCATAATCAAAATATCAAGTACATAGTCATAAAATAAGAGTTTCGATTACATCTAGTCTACTCCAACTAACCGAGTACTACTTTAGTTTAGTGGATACAATGCCCAAAAGATATAAGATGTCAATCTACTCTAGAATTCAACACAATAACGGTGAAACTCTAAGTGCGACGATGACGATCACACTCAGCACAACTTGGTGAGTCACCCCTCGGGCCTCCAACTGCAGCTCGATCTCTACTACGAACTAACTCCAACTCACGCCTCAAAACAGCAATCTCCTCAAGCGCGGTCTCCAACAAGTCGCATGTATCCCCATTATCCTCTAACAATCCAAAACCGCATCCTCAAGTCGAAGGAAACGAACAGCATCTGAATCGCTAGCAGATCATATCATAACAACACATGACCTAGGTCTAGAGGGCTCTCCAACATGATGAGTAGGTGGTGTAGAAACAGTAGTAGCAGCTCGACTCCCATGAGTAGGCGATGTCTCAGGTGTAGCGTGTGAATCAGACATACGAACCTTCTTCCGTGGGCATGACGAATCAGAATCGGACAAGGCTCGAGATCTAACACCGGATGGTCCAACTCCATCAGCAGGTGGTACAGTATCATCGGAATCAGTATTGTTAGTGCAAACATTACGATGCTTTGTCGATATAATCTCTTTATGTTTTGTTGATGACAAATGTATAATTCGCAATACATTATGTAAAATGTTAAGGTACTCGTACTCACTCAATAATACATTTGTATACTTCTCTCGACACCTCCAAGATCACATTCGGCATGAATCACTCAAGGTATGAATAAACTTGTCATTAACCTAACTAAGTGATCAAGGATTAATATTTTTTTAAACTCACTTTTATAAAAAGTGACAAAGTAATTTTTAATTAACTTTATTTTTAAGGTGTACTCGAGGAGTGGAGTAGGGCGAAGAGGACCTTCGTGACCGAACCACTATAAATCATCGTGTCGGTACTTTCCTTTACATTTATGTCTTTACTATTATAGATGTATTTATATGTTGTGTGTTGTGTGCATCTCATAATCTAAACATCTAAGTTGCGGAAAAGCTAAGGCTCAGTACGTGTGTGCTTCGTGTTTAGATTATGGTCAAGTGTGCATCCTTTAGTCTAAACATCTTAGTTGCGGAAAAGCTAAGGCTTAGTACGTGTGTGCTTAGTGTTTAGACTATTTCTTGATGTACACTTGATTTGATGTGTTTGTGTGTTTCCTTACTTATAGTTATTATCTATTACAAACGCATCTCATATCTAGTCAAGCTTAATCGAGAATTTGATACAAACGATTGTCAAGGTTTACAACGTATCAATATTTGGCATCCACTCTAGGCGGTTCTTTATTGAGCCCGTGGTTCTTTATTGATAAGGAACTGCGGTGATATTTAAGGAACCGCGGCCTGTGGAATAAACGAAATGTTTTGAAAATGAACTAGAAACTATTCAACCCCCCCCCTTCTAGTTTCTACAATTGGTATCAGAGCGAGGTTATTCAAGATCTTTGAAGTATATTGTACTTTAAAGCTTGGATCGATCTTTGCTCTCTTTTTCAAAACAAATGGTTTTTAAAATGAAAACGATTTTTAAAAATAGAGACGATCTTTGTATCAAATTGTTCATGAAGAGTGATTACTTATGAAATGTGTTTTGTTTTTTCATTCGTACAAGTTTTGGTATTAAATAAACTTTGTATAATAGCTTGAATTAAATCTTTTCATGTTTGGAAGTATAAAAATCTTTTGTGTCATAATTAACTCTAAAATACGAGTTCTATGTGTCTAAAATGATTTTTTAGAGTCCTAAGCCCTTCCAAAAAGTTACCAAATGATTTTGTCCAAAAACCTCATTTTTGTCCTCTGGACGTGGTTCTTTATCTATTCCCCACGGTTCCTTATCAATAAGAAACCGCGGTCAGTCCGACACAGATTTTTGAAAACTTTAAAAAATCATATAAAATCAACCGTAAGTCCGTAGAAGTCGTGCCACCCGTCATTTCGAACGTAATTGAATTTTCTTTCAACTAAAAATGCTTCCATACCTTTATTCAAACTTTAAAATTTAGATGGTTTCTAAATTCCATTCTTTGTCCAAAGTATTGAGCGTCGGTTTGTCGTAAAACTTGTGTTTTACTCTTTTCTATTAAGTTGGACATCTCTTGGTGATATATCTTTGAAAATTGATATATTTACAAAGTGTTAAACTTAATTAAATTTTAAATGGGTCAAATACTATTTTCAAATAAAATCAAGCTATGAATACTTTGTTGTATCTAACACTCAAAACATGGACGAATGCTTTTATGTGTTAAGCTAATTGTTTGTGTGTGTTTCCTTGTGTGTTATTATTATATGTAGACATTATTAAGTGTTCCTTGCTATTTGTAGTAGTATTGCTTATATGTCTAGTCTCTTGTTCCTTGCTTGGTATTTGTTAGTATCTAGTTTTTCCAAATTAGGATGTATGCTAGATTTCTTGCATTTTAGTTGCAACATTATGTGTGCATTGCATATAGGATTAACATCTCTTGGTTTACAAATGTTACATAAACATCTTGTACACCTCGGCATGTTCTTTTACACTTTTAGGTTTGAAAGCTTTGGGAGCTTGTCAAATCAATTGATTTAGGTCGTCTTACTCGATCATTGTGTTATTAGTTCAAGTAGATAAATGTCTCACTATAAAACATGAAACATCCTTTGAAAATCTTAGCTATTTTCTCTTAAAAGAGTGTTTGTGGGAATCAAGAAAGATTTCGATTAAATATCAATGCATTATTCAAACTATGATTTGTATCATTATCGAATCTAATTGACATGTTTTTTTTAGTGTAGACATGAATGAGGTTTATTAATAATATACATTGGATCATAACTCACACTTGTGTTGATGGTGTTATATTGAATCTACTTGTTCAAATTGTTAGACATATTTTGTTTAATAATTACTCATAATGCACAATAGAGTCGGTTTGATAACTTGGATGTTTCATCCGAAATACTCAAGTAATTTACATTGCTATGCAATTTATAAATGTGTCATTTCCGAAAGACCAATCCAGAGTGTTCCTTTGGTTTGTGTAAACTTTGTTTATACACTTCAAGGTTATTGGCCTCAAGTTCTATTAAGGTAAATAACCTTAACTAGACTTGTTTGACAAGATATGCAATGGTGCATTCTTAACCCTCATTAGGTCATGCATTGTGTCGCCATGCAAGTTTCATCATTGCTAAACTTTATTAGGCAAATGTTGGAATTACATTTTGTCTAACTTGAGAATGCTACTAGAGAATTTATGCACTAGGATCTTAATTTGACCTAACGGTTGAATTACTTCCATGTGGGAAGTTGAGTTGGTGTATAACTCGTAAAAATGGTCATGTTTAGCCTTAATTGAGCACCTCTAGTGATAGTCTCATACTCATTCTCTAAATTGGCTAAATGGCTCTTCCTATATATGACTAATGATAGTTTACTTTGATGAAATTTGTATGTCATTAGGAGTCTTTTTCTTTTGTAGCCATTAGGTTTTTCTTAGCTTTCTTCTTACGTGCTAATTGAACCTATGTGTCATTCCTTTGTGTGTGTTCTAGTTTTTATTGCTCTTAAGCATGACTATATGATAAGTTATACTAGAACATTAGGATTTGCTGAATTGGAAAATCCTCCTTCACCACCTAAACCAAGCCTTTGTAGGCGGTTCTTTAAATAGACCGCGGCTCCATATCAATATGGAACCGCTGGTAGAGATAAAGAACCGCGGGCAGAAGCTCTTAAATTCGGGTTTTCTAAAACTTCCCAATTGTTCCAACACCCTTGTTCTTCACACTTCAAACCACTCATATTTACCCTTCATTACAACCATGGTTTCTACAAGAACCTCAAAATCACCCAAAACCTCCTCTTCAAAGAGGAACCTCAAAATCAAGATTAAGTTGCCCAAACTTAACTCTTCACCTTTTGCCACACCTAAGAATGAAATTGTGCCCATTCTCATCTCTTCATCACCCTCACCACCTCTTTCACCATGCAAGACTACCTCAACCCATGGTACCAACCATTCACATGGTTCTACCTCCTCTTCATTCCAATCTAGAATAAATGAGTTAACCTCACCCTTCACTCCTAGTACTCTCTTGGATGTGACTACTCAACCTCAACCTATCCAAAGCATTCCCTTTGAGAATGACTTTGTTGAACCCTTGGTGACTTCACCTTTTACCCCACCAAATTCACCCACTTCACCCATCTCACCTTTGGAGAACATACCATATCCTCCACCACCCACATCACCCATCACCTTGTCTTATAATTAAGCATGTGCATTGCTTATTAATAAGACACCCAATTTAAGCAAATCTTAGATTTCTAGTGTAACTAGGATTAAAATTATGCTTAAGTTTTAGGCTTGTGTTTCATACATTTTTGTATGATCTTTACTCTCCTGTATTTCCTTTCATGTTTTTCAACATGATTTGTCTTTGGGTCTTGGATCTCATTATTCTCGTGATCTTTCTTTTCTTCTTTATTTTCTCACTCGGTTGTCAAGGAAGGTTAGATTTATATCTAATTCGTCTCCTAGTAAGATTGACAACTTAAAATATTTCTTTTGAAATATTCAAGCAATTTTAACTTGCAATTGCAATTGTTAAAAGTCATATCCGAAGCATTGACTTTCAAGACTTTTAACATCTTATGTTAAATTGTTTGACCAAGTGATTTCCCTTTGAGTCGATAATCGTTTTTGGACACCCAATGTCCACGGTTCCTCAAATAACCTTGGGTCTCATTATTGATAATGAACCATGGACCTATTTAACGAACCGCGGCCATTGAGTCCCTTGTTCGTTTTGGTCTTTTTCTCTTTTGACGAGTTTTCTTGAAGATTCCCTCTTTTCTTCTCTTTTGAGTTTCTTCTCTCGCTTCGTGAAGTTATTCTTAACTTCTTTGTTGAGTCTCTCTCTATTCATTTTAATCATACTCTTCTAAGTCGAGTCACTTTCTTCTATTCTTTCTAAACTAAGTTGAGTAAAGCCTCACCCTTTCCTCATCATGTAATTATTCTTTGAACATTCATAATGATTGAAAAGAGCTACGAAACTTTGAGCATGTAGTTTATCGTATGCTAAACATCATTTGGTGTCGACATTCATAAGCATCCTTGCCTATAATGTCTTATATCCAGAACATTTTTTAAAGCGTCGATTTATCCGCTTTTGGTTTTTTTTGGTCAAAAATGTCTCTAGGTTGAGATATTTTTGTTCTTCTTTGTTGAGAGTTGATTGTGGTTAAAATTTACAATTAGTATGGGTGATTCCATCAATTCTAAGTTTTTAACCCCTTGAGATGATATCTTCAAATTCTTGGATGTTTCTTTTCTACCTCTATTCCAACAATTTTGAATTGATTTTCTCAAAATCCTCTCCTTGTTTTTTGAGAGTTGATGGTTAAATCTTGGATTTTCTTGGGTGATTCCAAAAATTCTAAGCTTTTTACCCTTAGACATATTATCATTACAATTGGTATGGATGTTTCTTTTCTACCTCTATTCCGACAATTGTGAATTGATCTTGTCAAGATCCTCTCCTTTGTTTTTTTTTGGATTGATAGCATCGCGTGCACACTTATTTCTCCAATGCTTGTCATTGTTTGTGCAAACAACTTGTTTATCATCCTCGTTTTCTTTTTCCATCATAGTCATTCTTCCTCTCTTTTCGACTATATGGGATCTTATTTTTTTTTGTCATTGTCATACTCTCTTTGATTTGGTATTTCTTGCCAAAATATTAAAAGTGGAGTATGTTCTCTCGACAATATTTTTCTCTTAAATTGGACATCTCTTTTCTCTCTTAGTCCGCTTTATATATTTTTTTGGTGTCACCAAAATAAGTTGGGTAGCCCTCTTATTTTTCTTAACTTGTCATATTTTTGACACTTCTAAAAGTTAAGATTGTTTTAGCTTTCTCTCGAGTCCCTTTTTTTACTCGAGTTGTTTAAAGCTAACTCCGTTTGGGTGACATCTCATTATGCATATGATCTTGTCCACTAACTTTGTTTTGTAGGACACTTCTAACCCAATTTTGTAGCTCATCACTATTCTTGCTTTGTTGGTGCCTCAAGCAAGGGGGAGCTCATATCAAGGGGGAGCATTTTCAAGAGTTCAAGTCATTACATTTACGATAGTTGACTTACTCAAATTGCATTCATCGAACATCTTGCAAGTAATGCATTTTGGACACTCGTAGATAAGCATATTATTATGCTTGGAGTTGGTTAACCTATGGTGATTGAAGACTTCACTAGGATGACGCAAGCTCAATATTTTTGTATGATGGGTTTATGGTTTGGATTCTCGCCTCTCAAACGACAACCACAATGGATGATTCGATTTTTGGATGTATGTTCTCTCGAAGTCGATCCTCCTCTTCTACAAATGAAGACTACCTTTCGGATGCAAGCTCGTGTGACGTCAATTCTTTTCTTCTTCAAATGACGTGCTTTCGATGACTACCTCTTTAGACGTGTTCTCTCTCGACGTTGCTTCTTCTCTTCTTCTAGACGTTGGCTACCTTTTTGATTCGACAAAAAGGGGAGAAGTAAGTGTAAACGAGTAACTTATGCATTTTAATATGTGTTGCGGTTTACTTGTTTGTCATCATCAAAAAGGGGGAGATTGTTAGTGCAAACATTACGATGCTTTGTCGGTATAATCTCTTTATGTTTTGTTGATGACAAACGTATAATTCGCAATACATTATGTAAAATGTTAAGGTACTCGTACTCACTCAAGAATACATTTGTATACTTCTCTCGACACCTCCAAGATCGCATTCAGCATGAATCACTCAAGGTATAAATAAACTTGTCATTAACCTAGCTAAGTGATCAAGGATTAATATTTTTTTTAAACTCACTTTTATACAAAGTGACAAAGTAATTTTTAATTAACTTTATTTTTAAGAAAATGTTTTATTAAAAAGAAAAATGGAAATTTAAATTAGGAATATTCTAAAGAATATTCCCTAAGGTATATTCCAAAGAATATTCTTTAAATTGAATTTGGCATATTCCATATGCCAAAGGAATATCCTTTGAGGGAATAAACTACCCCAGATGGCATATCCCCACTAAAGGACTAATTTGCACGGACTCCAATGCGGAGGTTCCTTAAAGGAACCTGTGGTTCCTTATTGATAAGGAACCGCGGGTAGAGATAAGGAACCGCGGGTGTTTTTTACCGTTGCAATGTTGTCCTATAAATAGTGGATCATTTCCAGATTTTCTTTTAACCCTTTTTGCATAGTTTCTTCAAAAACATCTTTAAACCCTTGATTAGTTAGTTTAGATTAATCTTGTTTAAGATGTGATTCTGTAACACCCCATTTTGATAATGGAATGTCACGCGTAATTATGGCGTGTCATCAAAGCATACAAGGAAAAATGTCTAAACATTACATGACCATAAAAGGAATATACCGGAATCAAACATCGGTAGTCCAAAAGTAAAGCTCATCACACACAAACATAAGTACTGTAAAGGAAAGGACTAAACAATGTCTATAGCAAATGTATCAACGTAAAGATAATGCATAAAGTAAAGAAAGGCTAGAAAGCTTCCAGTCCATATGCACGTACGCTTAAAGTCTACGATCGTCCCTGAGTACCTGTCGTTTTGGGAACATAGAAAAGGAAAACGGCTGAGCAATACGCTCAGTGCACGGATGTACAATAAAGCATGAATAGGATAAGAATATAACATATAACAGCGGAAGAAACTAAGTCTCGAATAACCTGGTTAAGTCTTGTTAAAACTGGTTTTATAGTTTGAAAAGCCTTATGTTTATCTTATAAAAACTGGTTAACATATTCTACCATTAGCCAATATAGGTCATGAAAATCCACCGTGCATGAATACTTGGAGGGGTGACCTCATCATGCAAATTAGAGGGGCTGCCTCTAATTTAATATACTGGTTTTGGGTAGGAGGGATCAGCTCCTTGTGAAGGATGCAAGGCACACACCACATTCACACTGAGTACTGTGCTGAAAAACATGTAACTAGGATGCACCCATACGCTCCACATGATAAATATAATAATATGGACAAAAGATGAAGGGACGCCACGAGCAATCACTCTGCCGTGGTGAAGTCATAACACCAGTGCCTCTAGTGTTATGGTTATGGTACCTCCATAACTAGGTGAAACTGGTCATGCATGTATATGGCTATAGGTATTCTAATTTAAACATAAGCAAATCAAATATATAAACTTATACTATGGGAAAACAGTTGGCTGCATACGGGGTATCACTAATGTTACATCGGTATCACTAATGTTACATAAATACATACGTGAATAAGTATCTGATTACTAAATACGTAACTGGTTTTATGTCATGTCTTAGCTTATTTTATACGTTCATGTCATGTTTCACTGTTTTAAGCTTTAAACTGTGTTTATCACATATTCTATCTATTCTGATTAAGTATTACTTGTATTTAATGTATTATTATACTTATTGTGTAATAATAAGTAACTTTCTAAAAATAGTAGGTTTCCCAAAATAGAAAGTTTCCAAAAATAGAAAGTTACCAAAAATAGAAAGTTTCCAAAAATAGAAAGTTTCCAAAAATAGAAAGTTTCCAAAAATATAAAGTTTCCAAAAATAGAAAGTTTCCAAAAATAGAAAGTTTCCAAAAATAGAATAACTGATTAAAATAAATAAGTTTCTAAAAATAGAAAGTTTCCATAAATAGATTAGTTGCCTTATTTAAATAAGTTTCTAAAAATAGAAAGTTTCCATAATTAGATATAACCTGGTTAAATAAGCTAAGTATATAAGCTTAAGTGTTTTCTGATTATTTTTCTAAGTCATAATGATATAAGGTATAGTTTATTAATTATTTCATGTAATTCAAATAAACTATAGGTTAAAAGTATTTAATTAAATATATCATGTTTTTAATTAAATAAAGTTAAATACTTAGGTTAAAACATGTATTATTAATTATTAATAATATAACCTAAGTCATATTAATTAATTAATTATAACCATGGTTTTTAATAATTAATTAATTATAAAGTCTAGAAAAATATAAATACTTAAGTTAAAAATTCCATGATATAATAATTAAATTATAACCTAAGTAATGTTTTATTAAATTAATCATGTCATATTTTATTAATTTAATTTTAACATATGATTATTAAAACATAACCTTAATATAAACCATGAACCGGATCGTGACTAGAAACCATGAACCGGACTCGAAATCAACACCATACCCGGAACCACCTCGGGGTTCCCCCTTGTTTGCTGCTGCCGTGGGACCCACACCACCAAACCGAGGCCTTGTGGTCTCGGTGGTGGTCTATAAGCCAAACTGAGACCCCCTTGGGGTTCGGTTTAGGCACCGGCCAAACAAAACACCCCTAAATCCTCCTTTTTGATTTACCCCATAACCAATTACATGTTTAGTTTATGTTTTTAATTAGGTTTTTAAAAACATCATGTTCTTATTTAATTTATTAAATCAAAACAAAAAAGAAAAAAAGGATTAAAAAGGTATACCGAATGCGTGGATCAAATGAGGATGAACACACACGAACACTTGCACCAAATTCAAGATCAAAATCAAAATAAACACCCCCTTTGTGTGTGTTATATGCGGCGGCCACAAGAGAGCAAGAAGGAGAAGGAGAAAACTTTTTAGGTTTTTGATTAATTTACTGTAAAGTGGAAAATGACCAAAAGTTTTACCTTTACCCCATGTTAGTAAAATTTTGATGGGCTTGGCCCATCCTTCCTTGGTGTGTCCACGGGTAGGGGCCCCACATGGGGTACCCGTACCGTTTTCCGTGTCTCTTTATTTAAGTGTTCGTTCGTGTTTAGTTGTGTTTGTGTTTTATGTGTTCTCATTAAATATTAATCGTGACCTAATATATTTATTCGTGTTCGTAATAAATATATATAGGTAATTAATATTAGTTCGTGATTTAATTACGTTCATGATTTCATGATCGCATGTTCGTGATTAATTATTGTTTAATAATTATTGTGCGTTCGTACGTAATAAATACTTATCGTGTTCTAACACGTACGTAATACGTAAAATTCTAACACGTGAACGTAATCATACTATAAAAGGAAAGTTTTAATCTAGTACGTACGATCTTAAGGGTACTATTCATGGTAAAAGCATGCAGGTTTTACAACTCTTCCCCCTAAAAGAATAATTTGTCCCCGAATTATAGATAAAGTAACTAGAAAAGAAGAACATACCCGAATCCAAAATATGAAGTGAGGTTAAGAAGCCCGGATAGACTCTTCTGTTTCCCAAGTGGCTTCCCGCTCGGTATGATCCCTCCAAAGGATTTTGACGAATGGAATCATCTTCCTTCTCATGACTCGTTCTTCTCTATCAAGAACTCGTTCGGGTTCTTCTATGAAGGTGAGATCTTCACGTATCTGTTCCAGTGGAACTGAATCATGTGAAGGGGATGATACTGGTACCCTCTGAGTAAGGACACATGAAACACATTGTGTACGTGCGAAAGCTGCAGAGGTAACGCTAACCGGTAAGATACTTCACCGACTCGTTCAATGATACCAAACGGTCCGATGAAACGAGGACTAAGCTTCCCTTTAATCCCGAAGCGTCTAACACCACGTGCCGGCGAAACCTTAAGGAAGACGTGATCTCCTACGTTAAAATGTATGTCCCCACGATGCTTATCAGCGCAACTCTTCTGACGTGACTGTGCTTCCTGAAGTTTCTGCTTAGCTACTGCGATCCTTTCATTGGTCATCTCTATGATTTTTTGTCCTTCAAGTGTTCGCTCTCCAACCTGATCCCAGCAGATTGGGGCGTGACACTTTCTGCCATACAACATCTCGAAAGGAGCACACTTGATACTTGCGTGCCAACTGTTGTTGTATACAAACTCCACCAAATAGATATAATCGTCCCAATCACCCGTCCATTCCAATGCACATGACCTCAACATGTCTTCCAATGTCCGAATCGTTCGCTCCGACTGTCCATCCGTTTGAGGATGAAAAGTCATGCTAAGCTTAAGTTGTGTACCCCAAGCTTTCTGCAAACTCTTCCAAAATCGCTAAGTGAAACGAGGATCTCTGTATGAGATGATGCTGGATGGTGCACCGTGGAGTCTCATGATCTCTCTTCTATACGTATCGGCGAGTTTACTTACCGGATCTTCCTTGAGGATCGGTAAGAAATGAGCTGATTTAGTAAGTCGATCTACGATAACCCAAATTGCATCGTGCTTCCTCTTAGTAGGCGGAAGACCAGTAACAAAATCCATGGTGATTTTGTCCCACTTCCACTCTGGAATATCTAACGGTTGAAGGAGACCGCCAGATCGCTGATGCTCGATCTTAACCTGCTGGCAGGTAAGACATTTAGAGACGTAAGTGGCCACATCCTGTTTCATACCACTCCACCAAAAGTATTGCTTGATGTCATGGTACATCTTAGTCGAACCAGGATGTATAGAGAATGGGGAGCTATGAGCTTCAGCTAACAAGGCTTCCCGGAGTTCTTGATCATCAGGAACACAAAGTCTCGTGCCCTGCCATACGATACCATCTGCATCTACTCTGAATTCCGTCTGTTTCTCCAAATTCTGTACTATCGCCCAGATTTCTCCATCATCTTTCTGAGCTTCCTTGATCTTAGAGAGTAACTCGGGTTCTACTCTAAGATTAGCCCAGTAACCGTGTTGTCCACGTACCATGATCTCGATGTCTAGTCGCTCCAAGTCTTTTATGATTTCCTCCTCAATATTAATGCCGTTGATCATTCCGGACTTCCTGCTAAGTGCATCTGCTACTACATTCGCCTTTCCGGGATGATACTGTAGATTAATGTCATAATCCTTCAACAGCTCTAACCATCTTCTCTGCCTCATGTTCAATTCACGTTGAGTGAAGATATACTTCAAGCTCTTGTGGTCCGTGAAAATGTCACATGATTCTCCATATAAGTAGTGCCTCCATATCTTCAATGCAAACACGACTGCAGGAAGTTCCAAGTCATGCGTAGGGTAATTCTCTTCATAAGGCTTAAGCTGTCGTGAAGCGTACGTGATCACTTTCCCATGTTGCATGAGAACACAGCCAAGTCCCTTCCCCGATGCATCACTGAAGATTTGAAATCCACCCGTACCAGATGGGAGAGTAAGAATAGGTGCAGATACTAGCTTCTGCTTCCGGTCTTCAAAGCTCTTCTCTCGTTCTTCAGTCCAGACGAATTTCTCCCCTTTCTGCATCAGTTTGGTCAATGGTAGTGCTAAGCGGGAAAAGTTCTCCACGAACCTACAGTAATAGCCAACTAAGCCTGAGAAACTGCGGACTTCCGTCGCTGATGTCGGCCTTGGCCACTTAGTAATGGCCTCAACCTTCGCTGGATCCATAGTGATTCCTTTTGATGATACAATGTGACCTAAGAATGCCACCTTGTCTAACCAGAACTCACATTTGGAGAATTTAGCATACAACTGCTTCTGGAGAAGAATCTGTAGTACTGTACGAAGATGGTCTTCGTGTTCCTCCTTGGACTTTGAGAAAATCAGGATGTCATCAATGAAGACAATGACGAACTTGTCCAGAAATTCATAGAAGATTCTGTTCATCAAGTCCATGAATACTGCTGGAGCATTTGTCAGGCCAAATGGCATAACTACAAACTCGTAGTGGCCATAGCGGGTACGAAAAGCAGTCTTGGCGATATCCTGCTCCTTGACCCGTAGCTGATGATAGCCTGACCTAAGATCAATCTTGGAGAAGTGTTTGGCCCCTTGGAGTTGGTCAAACAGATCGTCTATACGCGGCAGTGGATACCTATTCCGGATAGTAATCTTGTTGAGCTCGCGATAGTCTATGCAAAGACGCATACTGCCGTCCTTCTTCTTGACAAATAAGACCGGTGCGCCCCATGGAGATGTGCTCGGTCGAATGAAACCTCGTTCTAGAAGTTCTTGCAGTTGATCCTTCAGCTCCTTCAGCTCTATGGGAGCCATGCGATAGGGAGCTTCGGAGATCGATTCGGCTCCTGGAATAAGCTCGATATTGAATTCCACTTCTCGTGCAGGTGGTATGCCCGGAAGTTCTTCTGGAAATACATCTTGGAATTCCGACACTATTGGTTGATCTTGAATTGATGGAGATTCAGCATCCATGTCGTGAACCGTAGCTAGATAACCCTCGCAGCCATGTGATAGTAGTGTACGCGCTTGCATGGTAGATATGATTTGTACAGACCGTCCGGGTACGAACCCGTTATGAATGTCCTCTGGTGCATTAACATCACCAAAGATAACTCGATATGAACGGCAGTCTATGGTAGCATGATGCTTGGATAGCCAATCCATGCCCAAAATCATGTCGAAGTCATTCATGTCCAGCGGAAGTGCGTCAACAGGACGAACCTTATCGTCAAATTCTAGGGGAAGACTCTTGTATACATGGGTGATAAATACAGAGTCCCTCAAAGGCGTGGAAATAGTAAGCCTATTCTCTAGTGGCATGGGGAGCATCCTAATGTTCTTAGCATAAGCAGTAGAAATGACCGAGTGAGTAGCACCCGTATCAAAAAGAACACACGCAGCTTGACCATACATATACAAGATTCCAGTGATGGTACCTGTAGACTTGTTGGCCTGATCTCGAGATGTCGTGTAGACACGCCCGGTGGTAGGAGGCGGCTTGGTATCAGCATGTCCTGATGTGCCCTCCATCTCGCCCTTACGGCAATCCTTCATGATATGGCCAGGGAGACCACACTTGAAGCATGCGTCAGTGTTACGACGACATGGCCCTGGGTGCCTACGGTGGCAAGTAGAGCAAAGAGGATGAGTATATCCTCCAGCAGGTGCTCTGGCTGGCTGAGGACCTGATAAAACATTTTACATAAGACATGATAATAGGGTACAAAGGACAAAGCGGATAATCGTAAGATTGAATACCAGTGATAGCTGGACGGCTAGGCTGTGAACCTCTCTGGTTCTGGTCCCTACCATTTCCATGGTTCCTGGTAGAAGTTTTCCTAAAGTGTCAGAATATGAGTTATAACATGAAATCATAAGAAAATGCGTAAGTATTAGGACATGCTGCCGTTGGAGTGTCCAACGTTGTTATAGTAATTATCATTACCGCCACGCCTATCCGTAGCAGAACGGTCGTTAGTCTGACCATTTCCCTTGGGCTGATGAGGCTACTGCTGAGTAGCCGGCTGAGACCGGTCCCCAGTTTTCTGCCTGGAAGATACATTTTAAAGAGATGAATGATTGACATATATGGAAAGAATACGGATTGGTCACCTCTTGAATACGAATGTTTACCTCTTGTCGGGTCTCTCAGCTTCCCCGAACTCATCTCTCTCCTGCAGCATCTCCAGCTTACGTGCTGCATCGGCCACTTGTGCTACAGTGTTGAACGTAGCACACACCAGATTGTTTGCGACCGATGTGCGAAGAGCCCACCTAAAGTGGTGTGCCTGCTCTTCCGGAATACCTGCCGCTGCACCAAGGAAACCAGTTAAGCGAAGAAAGCACTGCATAAACTCATTGCTATTCTCCCCAGCTCTCTGTCGGATCCCATGGTACTCCCTCTTGAGCTTGTCTTGCTCAGCCTTGGGAAAGAACTGCTCCATCACCCTGTCCTTGAACTGAGCCCAAGTCAAACCAGCAACCCAATCGTCACCTCCCTCAGACTGCATCAACGCTAACCACCAATTTAGCACATCGCCTTCGAGCCGATAGCATGTCAACCTCGCCTTGTATGCGGGGTCACAACCCATAGCATTGAAAATCTTCTCGATGTGAGCCAACCAGCTTTCAGCATCACTGAGGCTATCTGTTTTCTCAAAAGCTCGAGGACAAAGCTTGTTGAATCTCTCCAGCCATACTGCCAATGTCACTGGAGGAGGAGGAGGAGGTGCTTGGTTATGCTGCTGATTGTTGGCAGCTTGAACCTTAGTCCTGATGTCATTCCTCAGTTGAGGAAGCAAAGCTTGCATTGCAGCTTGGATTGCAGGATTGAGTTGTTCCTGTTCGCGTGTGAGAACCATCTGACAGTATAACTTAAAACATATGATTAACAGATCAAAACATAAAATATATATATACATGAAAAAAAAATTATACCAATAAATCCAGAGAAAAATTTTATGCAAGAAAATTTGTGTATGAATGCATGATGCAGTTTTATGAAAACTTTTGTATGCTCGAGAGTGAACGCCTATGGTCAGTTCACCCAAAATAAAAGACATGGCGAGGGGACGCCTATGGGTCGGTCCTAAATTAAAAAGTTTCGATAAAACACATGCGACTAAATAGGGCCAGTCCTGTA
Organism: Glebionis coronaria; assembly: GCA_025667525.1. Classification (NCBI taxonomy): domain Eukaryota; kingdom Viridiplantae; phylum Streptophyta; class Magnoliopsida; order Asterales; family Asteraceae; genus Glebionis; species Glebionis coronaria. Next base: position 221,098 of record JANFOE010001353.1, on the reverse strand, counting down.
CCGACCATTACTTAGTCATAAACCTGCGACAATGACATATATATGTATGCATAAAAATGATGAATGCATGAAAACGACTGTCGGTTCTAGGAAGACCATAGTGACTACCCACTAATCACAATAAGTTGGGTTCTATTTTCTTTCTAATAGCCCTCTTATTTTTTTTAACTTGTCATATTTTTGACACTTCTAAAAGTTAAGATTGTTTTAGCTTTCTCTCGAGTCCCTTTTTTTTACTCGAGTTGTTTAAAGCTAACATCGTTTGGGTGACATCTCATTATGCATATGATCTTGTCCACTAACTTTGTTTTGTAGGACACTTCTAACCCAATTTTGTAGCTCGTCACTATTCTTGCTTTGTTGGTGCCTCAAGCAAGGGGGAGCTCATATCAAGGGGGAGCATTTTCAAGAGTTCAAGTCATTACATTTACGATCGTTGACTTACTCAAATTGCATTTGATAGGTGTGAAAACACCATCCTTTTACCACTTATTTCTTACTAAAACAAGACCAATACGCGTGTTTAATATCATTTGTTTGGAATTATGCCTGGTTTTTGTGTTTATTGTGTTTTCAGAGTCAATCGGATGAATATTGAAGAAAACATGGGATTGCACGGGTTTTTTCGAAGAAAAAGACTCAAGACGAAGTCTATTGTCCAAGAGATGCAAAAGATTTGAAGTCATTGTGCCTATTTGAAGATTTATCGAAGAAAAGGGCCAAAGATGGAAGATTCATATATGTCGAAGAACTCGAGTCTATTAAACAAAAGATTATAAGACGAGTTGGAATGATTCACCGACACTTCTCAAAATCCAAATTCGGAAACGTTTATTTAAAGAAACGTAAAGACTAAAGACTAAAGAAGAAAAGAAGCCCAAAAACAAAGCCCATTCACAAGCCCACAAGTAAACGCCTATAAATAGGACTTCACTTCACAATTTTAGAGGCTAGTTAGTTTTAGTTTTAGTTTTCACTTTTTATTTTCCTCTCTAGTTTTAGAGAGAGAAAGTTCTCAACTTTCTCTCACTAAGTTTTCATCTTTCTTTCTTTTAATCTTTCAAGATTAAACCTTTTGTATTGTTGATTTCATTAATCAAGTTTAAGATTAAGTTTTTAATCTTGCATCTCTTTCTACCTTTCTTTGAATTTTAGATTAATTTTGGTGCGAATTTCATATGATCCGTGTTGTTCTTAATGATTTCGTGCTTAAAAAGTTAATCTTTTTATGCTTACTTAAGTTTTTGGTGTTTTTGGTGTTTTTGTTATTGGGATTGATTGATAAGGATTGGGTTTAGCTTATTTTGGTAAAAATCATAAAACTTTTTGTGGTTTTTGATCAAAAAATCGGATTTAAAGCTGTTTTCTAAGTCTCGGACTGATATTTCCAGAACATTCCGAATAGATATTCCGAATAGGAGAATTTTCAGAATAGCAGGATTTTTTTTCCGAATAGAAGAGTGTTTCCGAATAGCATCAATTTTCCGAATAGGAAATTCTTTCCGAATAGGAAATTCTTTCCGAATAGCAATTCTTTCCGAATAGCAATTCTTTCCGAATAGCAATTCTTTCCGAATAGCCCATTTTTCCGAATAGCCAACATTTTTCCGAATAGACGATTTTTTTTTCCGAATAGGATTTTTTTTTCGAATAGGATTTTTTTTTTTCGAATAGGACTTTTTCCGAATAGACTATTCTAACAACTAGACTCGACTCCAACCTCACTCACTCACTCTGACTCGACTCCAACATTACCTTAACACTAAACCCTCATTCGACTCCAACCTCGTCTCACCTCTCGAACTCTCACCCAACCCAAACCCTCTCAACTTGCGATGAAGCAAGTGTTTTGTGATTTCAATACCTCTCGTCTCTCGACTCACTAACACACATAAACTAACATCACTCCCACATCTCAAACACTCCCTCGACTCCCTCTCTCGACCAAACGCGACTCACACTGTCTCACCTTAACTCTCTCGGAAACCCAAAACTCAAACCCCATCTCCACCATCAAATCCTTAGATCAATCCATCATTTACCAAATCCTAAGAATTAGTAGACCTTCAATTGGTATCAAGAGCCATGGTTGAATCTTAGGATTTGCATATTTTTTTATCTTTTGATTTGGTGGTAAAAATCTTTTCTTTTCTTATTGTCTCTCTATTTTTTTATCATCTTTTTATCTATCCATTTTATAAAGTTATTTATCAAGTTTATCAATTTTATAAAGTTTTTTCAATTTTATAAAGTTATTTTTGGATCGTGTTAAATTTTTACAAATTAATCAGTTTTTTTTTATCAAATTTTTAAACTAATCAGTTTTTTTAAATTTTTTTTGTTTTTTCGTTTATCAGTTTATTTTCTGGTACAACTTTGCCTAATCCTTTTTTAATCAGTCACTTTTTAATAATTTTTAATCAGTCATTTTTTTATTCTGTCATTTTTTAATCATTTTTTTAATGAGTCATTTTTAATCAGTTTTCTTCTTCATTTTCAAATCAGTCCAAAGTCTCAGGTTTTTGGTCAAATCAGTCCAATAATCCATATCCCATCAATCTGTCCAAACATATCCGAAGCTATCAGTTTTCGTATCAGATTTCCGTCTTTCCGCATAGACTTTCCGCATGGACTTTCCGCATAGGTTTTCCGCATAGACGGTTTTCCGAATAGACTATTTGGAATTGACAGACTCTGGACTGACCCACCCTCTCAATACTCTCCATTCAAACACAACGGCAGACATACTCTCTAAAAAACACACACAAACTGACGAGCCCACAACACCCTCATCAGTCCCTCAACAACACTCAGACTCCTAAAAACTAACTCTCGTCACATTAACCAACCACCACTCGAATTAGCCTCACTCGACCATCACCTTATTCCCTCACAATACCCTCGACCTCACACAATACACACAACCACCATCGACTCACAGCCCCGACTCAAACAACACACCCTCACACCCTCTCACACACTCGAACCCCTCACCCCAACAACTCTCAACCTCACCTCTCCTCTCTCTCTCGACTCGACACCCTCTCTCGAATCACAAACACTCACACAGCCTCACCATACAACCTCTCGTATCAACCAAAACCTCGACTCCCTCACACTCGACACTCTCGACATCTCACCCTCGTCTCATCTAACTTGACTCAAACACCAACAAACCCGATATCGAATCACACTCAAACAAACATCAATCAGACCAATTTCAAACAAAAGACAGTTTTTTTAAAAAAACAGAAAGACAGATTTTTTATACATTTTCGACTCCCAACAATCAGAGAAATCCATTCATAGATTCATTGACAACCAGACTAACAAACACACGTCACGACCTCGACCCTCCCTCAAACTCTCAACACTCAACTCTCAACTCCCAACACTCAACTCTCGGACTCAAACCTCGACACAAAAACAAACCCACTCGACATCAACACTCGACAAGAAAGACACTACAGAAGAGAGAGGGACTCAACAGATCAAGAAAATAAAAACCTACCCGAGACCCTTTAATCAAGGATCTTGAATATTAAATCATCTTGATTCTCGACTTCTTTCTCTTTCAGTTGTGAGTTTGTTTCGAGGATTTGTGATTGATTTGAGATTCGAGATGAATGTCACTGAAAGGGTGTTTGATGTGATCAGTTGTGATTGATTGTTCTCAGCAGGCGCACCTCTTCTTTATCCACTGGGATACGATTGACGGAGTTATCAAGGTTGGCATAGATGTTGAATGGCTTCTATTTAGACTAAGATTGGGAGAAGATTTTGAGTTGGTTGGGTGTGTAATCAAGAAGAAGAAGTCGAAGGAAATTGAGGAGATTTGAGTTACTGGTTTTTCAGATTGAGTTTTTGAGAGACTTTAGGAAGGAGGAGATTGAAAGATAAACTGAGGAGAGAGATTTATTTGGAGAAGATAACTTTTGAGACGGAGAAACCTATGTCTTTAATATTAAATTATGGGGCGGAGGATACAATGCATTTAAGTGGGTTTAAACAAGCCACGTTACATCCTTATAACACGTGCTCTTTTCCTTGTTTGTCCCATACACAGTTTTTTTTATTATTATTTGTTTTATATTAGATTTTTTCAAAAGTTACTTTTTTTATCAGGCGTTTTTTTCTTTTAAGATTTCAAAATATCAATTTTTTTCTACTTTTATTTTTAGTTAAGTTATTTTTTTTATAGTTTAAAGTTATTTTGTTTAGTTAAATTAATTTTTGTATTTTGTCACTTTTATATTCTTAGCAATTTGTTTATTCATTTTTGGCAAATCGTGTCGAGGCGGGTATTTTCAAAGTTAACGTGAAAAATAATTGTCGGGTTAAACGTTATTGTGGCCGGATTTAAAGACAAAGTGACGAGTCAACGTGACGGGATATATTTTTAGCAAATACGGATTTTTGATAAGGTTTAATTCATAATCGTTTGAGCCGCCAACAATTTTTGAGCCGAGTCGTATTGTAAAAACCCGACAACAACAACATCCACATCATTTTTCTTTATCTTTCCTCGGTTTTCAATGGATTCGTTCAATTCAACACTTAAAGAGGGAGACTTGCATCGAATGCAAGACAAAGTTAGAGTAAGTGGTATAAATTCATTTCAAATGCTTCAGTGTCATCTAGTTACTCTTTCGGGGATTCAAGGAGGGAGCGAATTTGTGACAATCTTTGGACAAGATCGTCATATATTCATCGATTCAATTTTCACCATTTTGACCCAACTCGCCGAGCAACTCACCAATGAAAGCTTTAATCACTCTGAATCGGCACTTGCTTATAAGGCTCTTGTGACACAACTCACGCCTTTCCTCCAATTCAATATCATCAAGTCTGAAAGTTCAATGCTTTGCCAATCATTTCTTCGAGATACACATACCGAGCTTCGAATTTTCCGTGATACAATTTTGAAACTCATGTCATCGGTCTCGTCTTCGATTTATGAAAGATCACAACTTCAGCAAGTGTATGATAATGGAGTGCAAGAATATATGATGCAGACGCAAGAGGAGAATGGTCACACGGTTGACAACTTGGAGCCTAACGATGGCAAGAGCACAGAATCAGAGGGAGAACATGATACCAGTGGCACGTCAGGGAATGCTCACGAAATCTCTCTTGATGACACCTTACCCGTCTATGAAGAAGAGCCTGCAAACATGGTACAATGTGATGTTGGTTATGATGTATATGCTGATGACATGCCGCATATTGAGCATTCTGAACCTAATTATGACAAACATGGGATGGAAAAGAGTGATAGCAATACCATTTCTGATTCATCCGATGTAAGTCATAATGGGGGAGAGATTGTTCAGAATGCTAAACATCATGATAATTATCCTATAACTGCTTCTTTGACTGCTTCTGATTCCAAGATTAAAGAGCTCGAAACGATCGTAGCTCGGCAATCAAAAGATCTTGAGGATGCCAAACTTGAATTTTCTAAGAAAACGGATAAATTTGAAATATACTTTGAAAAACTTGAAAAGTCAAACGTTGTTCTTGAAAGAAAATTAGATCAAAAAGTTTTAGATTCTAAAGCTGAAAAGGATAATCTTTTGAAACAAATTCAGTTACTAGAGTCTAAATTGGCATCCCAAGATGATTTGCTCAAAGAGAATGAGACTTTAAAGGCCCAAGTACAGGAAAAGGTTTTTGCTATAGCTGCGTTGAAAAACGAGTTAAGGAAAAGTAAAGGACCTAGTGTGGACACTAAGCTTGAAAAACCATCAATCTTGGGGAAACCGCCTACAAATCAGTTCGTCAGACAACCGATTGTCAGACAACCTACTGCATTTAGATCCGAGCGACCACAATCCTCGAGACCACGGTTTGCCTCCCAAGTTGATTTGGGTCATATTTCTAGAACAGTCACTCCACCAACTAGGTCTAATGTGACTAAATCAGTTTTAGCAAGACCTCATCACATGATTGCCTCTAGTTTCTCTAAGAATAGTTCAATGAACACGTCTAGAACTAGTTCAGCTGATGTGCGCCAGGATTTTGGTCAAAGAGAAGCTAAGCAAAAGACACAAGTAAGAGATAGCAATGTCCAACCTAGTCAGATGCCTTCTAGATTACCCAACACTGCTAACCGTAGCATGACGTCTCCTAGGAGCATCGATCAATCATCTAGGAATTACTCGGACATTAAATATGCTACTTGTAAAACATGTAGAAAATGTGTCTTTACGGCAAATCATGATTCCTGTATCAAGAAATTACTTAATGAGGTGAACTCCCGTGCTAGACTTAAATCCCAGTGGGTCGCTAAAATCAAACCCTTTGGTAAAATGTGGCGCCCCACTGGTAGAACTTTCACTCTTGTAGGAAACGAGTGCCCTTTAACTAGGATAGTCTCTGATTCTACGAAGACTACTAGGGAGGAAATTGCAAAGGATGATACATCACTTAAGCCTGAACTTAAGATTTTCTATAAAAGGAAACGTTTGCCAACTAAGACAAGTGAATCATCTCCTCAGGCCACCTCTGACACAAGAAAAGAAAACCGTGAACCCCCACGTGCTTCTAAAATAGATATCTCTAACCCATGCAAAAGTATACAAACTCCTAATGAGAATGCAGGTACCAAAGCTGATGTTCCAAAAGAACGAAGCGGTCCAATCGTTGTATACCGTTCAACTAAGGACACTCTCAGAATTTGGTTGCTGAAGAAGCAGATATCAGAGAAACTAGTATCTCAGGGGATTCATGGTTAAGCTTAACTGCAGAAGGACTTACAGTCACATAACAGACTGTAACTCGATCTCAAAAGACAGGAAAGTTCATCCCGATGATGACTTATCTTAAAAACGAGAAATTCATTTTTCTCGGGCATGAGCTTATGTTAAAAACATTCCACGTTTTTAAGCTCATGCACAAGGCTTATAGATAAATGACAGTCTATAACCCGTTCTTCAAAGGCAGGAAAGTTTATCGCCGATGATAAACTTATCCTTACAACGAGAAATTAATTTTTCTCGGGCATGAGCTTATATCGAAAACATTCAAAGTTTTTAAGCTCATGCACAATGACTTACAGTTAAATGTCAGACTGTAACTCGAACTTAAAATAAAGGAAAGATTATCTTTTATGATAACTTATCCTCTTAACGAGAAATTCACCTTTCTCGGTCATGAGCTTGTATTAAAACATTCGAAGTTTTAAGCTCAGAAAGGAAAGTGTATCTTTTAAATAAGAGAACTTTTCCTCATAACGAGAAATTAACCTTTCTCGGTCATGAGCTTTCCGTTAAAACAGTCAAAGTTTTCAAGCTCATGAAAACGACTTCTAAGTAAATGTCAGCTTAGGACTCGTCCTTCAGATAAAAGGAAAGTTTATCGCCGATGGTAACTTATCCTTAACAACGGGAAGTTTACAACTTCTCGGACTTGAGCTCGCTTTTAAGATATTAAACATCTTAAGCTCAAGTATTTGGTTTTCAAAACTTTGAACACAATTTTTCAAGAATTTCTCAAAAGGTTTTTCTAAATCTTTCAAAATTGTGTGTTCAAAAACTTTTTGATAAAACGAGCATGTCTTCTGGAATCGATAATATTTACGAACCTAGAAATGTCATTCAATAATGACACGGGGTTGTAAATAAAGTTCGAGCAGAAGTTTAAAAGATTTAAAACATGCTCCATATGGTTTGCTATTATTTCCGATAGTAACCCGCTTTTCACTTTGAAGTCAAGCATTTCACCAGAAAGCTTTGACTTCAGAATCCGAAGTTATCAACTCCACAATCCAAAGTTCGTTGCAATTGATATCTACATACTCGACGATGCGACTACTCAAACGGTGACTACAGCTCTTTCAATAGAACACGGGTCAACAATTGAGGGGGAGCAATTGTCCAGCATTCAGAATCCTTGATGCCGAGAGTGCCAAGTTGACATATTGGTGTTAAGACAACGATATCAATCATACACATGGAGTCAAGAGATAACTTCAGAAGTTACGAGGAAGACCAACATTCGTGAACAAGAACCATGTGCTTCTTTCATATGATGTTCTCCATCATTCAGGTCCAACCTCGTAAATTGCTAATATTGTGAATTCATTATCATATATGATCTTTGCACGTGATAAATACCTTACACTTGTGTTTAAAAGGTATTTAATTTACGTTTCAGCACACCCTCATTAATTTGAGGGGGAGCTTGTGTAACTCATGAAGATAATTGGATTTGCATTTTTCTTCCCAAATTTTCTTAAAACGCTATTAAATCAATTGATATTAAAAACATTGATTGAGTTAATATTTTTAATATGGGGGAGAAAATGTGATTTAATATGGGAAATGATTAATCACAAATGGTTTGACTTAACATGCTAGCTCATCCCGACATGTGCGAAATGTTTTCGGATATCGAGGCATATGTTAAGGGGGAGCAAAATGGATTTGCACTTCAAAATGGATTTCATGGTGATTTATACTTACCCGCAACCCATTTATTTCACGACGATGAAGATTGTGGTGACATAAGGATGGTAGGATAGGTTAAAGTCCAATGATTTCTCTAGAACCGGAGGAATCTTCCCAAGGACATTCCATAGCTAGAAATAGTAGTCCTTAGGAAAGATGGAGAAAGATTGTGAACGTAGCTGAATGCCGACCAAGTACTTAAGTTAGCACTGGAACAATCACAACAAGGTGCTAGTGATGACGTATTGGTAAGCATTGAAGGGGTTGAAGAATGAAAAAGAATTGTAAAGATAAAGGGTGTAAAGAAAGAAGCCCTCCTTTCAACCTTAGGCAGAAACCGGGTCAATTCATATGCTATTGAGATCATTTTTAATGATTCTTGATATTGAAGAAAGACATCATGGACCCAGTGATGCAATGCACAACCCTTCCCAGATAACTCAAATATCTCTCAAAAGGTATTTGTTTTAATCACACGGAGATCAACACATTATCTATTGGTTTATTCACTCCGAATAAATTGGTATTGAAAAGGTGGCACTCCTCTCCAGCCTCCGATCACTAAAATCCAAAATGCACGATCGAGTCTAGAGCCATTTGAGATCATCATATATTTCATTAGGACACACTTTCATAATTCCTTGCTTCTTCACACACTGTGAAAAGTAAGAAAGATCTTAAGAGTCCTACGCAAAATCTTCATGACCTTGCTTGAACATCAGAGTAATACGAAAGTATTTACAATGAAGATGGAAATCCTTCTTGAGCGAACGTCAAAAAGCTCATGGTAGGTGTTTGTGCGATTCTTTATGAATCAAACTTGTGATAACTGGAAAGCAACAGTGGTTTAAACTCTTAAATGAATTTAAACACGTTCCAGGCCTCTACGCAATATCTTAGTGATCTTGCCAGAACATTCAGAGTAATACTATTAAGTATTTACAGTGACGAATGGAAATCCTTCTAGTGTTAACATCAAACAGCACTTGGTAGGTAACTTGCAAGATTCTATATGAATCAAGCTCGTGACAACTGGAAAGCAACGATGGTGCGGTTCTTAATTGAACTTCACTTGTTCCAGGAACATGAATTGACGGCTTCAAATCATGCGGATAATATTATCCAAATGATTCACTCTTTACGTTCACAGTCAGCTTTGGACGGTCGAGTAAAGAGAACGGGTTTACCCGCGAAATCTTGTCAAGGAGGTTCTTTATTGAAACTACCTGCCACAAGTACGATATTTAATATCGTCCAACGGTCTTCACCGACCGGAGGTAAAATGCTACCGAAATAGAATGAAATGTTCAAGGCCAATTCATCCGTGTATATGGTTTGTTGCTAACTGTCTTATGCAGCGTAACAAGAAGGTGGCATTGCGGTGTATAATCTAGAAGAAGTCGTCACCACATGCTTGTACTACATACACTTAGTACTTCAACAAATTCAAGAAAGTCTGAAGGTCAAGTCTTCCGCTGTATCAAACTCTGAAGCTTTCAAGAATTTAAAGGTATAAGTATGTGGAACATGAAGTCACGAAGAGGCAAATTTCACAAGTGATGGATGCACAAGGTCAAGGCAAGGAAACATGCTCAAGACTAAAGTCAAAGATCACATCAAGCATATTCACAAGAACAAGATCGAAGACTCAAGCATAGATGCTAGGTTTAAGATTTTGTAAAATGGTGTGACCTCCCTTAGGGGGAGATTGTTGGAAATATGTTTTCCCAAAGAAAGTCTCGGTCACATCATTATTAGCATAGATCACAAGCTATAGAATATTTAGAACTTTGTAACTTGGAGCGACCTCCCTTAGGGGGAGATTGTTGGAAATACGTTTTTACGTATTTATGAAGGATCGGTCGCTCCAACGATATATTATTGTATTAGGCTCGTGATCCAGTTTGTAGTAAATATAGTCCATATAGCCCACATGTAGGGTGGGCTATATATATACCCCTCCTAGCATGTTAGGAGGGGTGGTTCTTCTCATTTTCAACTTTTCATTTAATGAAATAACACTTTCTCTCTCTACTTTTCTTTTCTCTCCTTTCTCTCTCTATACCTCATCTCCATCTTCCTCCTTCCACCATCTTATCAATAGATCCGATCCTTAATTTACCAAATCCCTAGATTTCGTAGACCTTCAATTACGAATAAGCTTTAAGATTCTTGTGCTTATTGGCTTATTCGCTTCTTTTGGCTTATTTACTTTTAAAAGTTTTCTTAAAAAGTTCATCTTTTTATAGTTTGATTAAAAAGTTTGTTTATCTTAAGTTTAAAAAGTTGTTGTTTGTGCTTATTTAATCTTTTTCACTTTAGATTCGTGCTAGTTTTGGAGATTAGCTTATCATTATAGCTTTTTGCCTTGGCTTATTTCGGATCAAAAAGGGTAATCGGAAAGGGTTAAACCCTTTTCCGATTGGGGTATTCCGACCATCATACCTCCCTTTATTCTGATCGTCTGATCGGAAAAGGGTTTTGGGATTATTCCGATTGTTGGAAGTCTTCATATTCCGATCTGTCAGATCTCTTTAGGGTTTTAGATTATTCCGATTAGGGAGGTTTTGTGATATTCCGATAGCAAGAAGTTATTGTATTCCGATTTGAGCTATTTCCCATATTTCGATTGGATCCGTTTTCGTTATTCCGATCAAGCTTTCCGACAACAGTATTCCGACGAGGGTTTGGTTTAATATTCCGATCAGTATCGATTTAATACATTCCAACGAGGGTGTTGTTGACATTCCGATTTGCCTTATTCCGACCACACATTCCGATCACTCACTTTTGGCACATTCCGACTGGCTGAGTTTTATGTTCTTAAAAAGTTTTCAAGTTTTAGATTTGTTAAGTGTTGAAGTATTTTTCTAATCTTTTCTTTAAGTTCTCAATCATCTACTTTTAACTCGTTATTTTAGTTTAATCTTTAAAGCTTTTACTTTACTCAACGCCAATTACATTTATTTGCTATTAGTTTAAAATAGTTAAACAAACCAACACCCTTTTAGTAACCAAGAACAAACTATTCCACTTTGAACCGTGATCAATTCGAGAAGATTCCGAGATTAATCTTGAACCCAATGAAAACCTTTGTATCAAATGGCGCCGCTGCCGGCTCTTCTCTTTAAGATTAACAGTTTTTTGTGAGAACTTGGATTTTGGGATCCGTTCACCGTGAACGTTACTTTTTCATAAAAAATTTCAAAAACCCTAAAAAATATAAAATCTTCAAAAATACAAAAAAATTAAAAAACCATAAAAACCAAAAATATTTCTTGTTTGCTTTGTTAGTTCTTTTGCAGGTGCATGCGTACACGATCAACGTCTTATCAAGAGCCCGAGCCTCTCGAAGACTTAGACATGGCCGGTGTACAAAATAACAACAATAACCCACCTCTCAACAACAATAATAACAACAACAATAACAATCCACCTCTCAACAACAATAATAACAACAACAATGAACCTTTACCGGACAATCGCCCTATGATTGAACTGTTACAAGCACATGTGGAGGGCATCAATGATCCAATTGTCATACCCGCGATTGCAGCCAACAACTTTGAGCTCAAATCCGGCTTTATCCAGATGGTCTCTGCTCAACCATTGATGACCCTCATGACCACATCAAAAGGTTCCTGCAACTCACGAATACGGTCAAATTCAATGGTGTTCCACAAGAGGTAATCCGTTTACAACTTTTTCCCTTTTCTTTAGAGGGACAAGCCTGACATTGGCTTGCTAAGGAACCGCCACAAAGTATTCTGATGTGGACGGATTTGGAGACCAAATTTATCAACTACTTTTTCCCACCCTCTCGTACTACCGCTTTGCGGAATGAAATCATTAATTTTGAACAAAAGTACGATGAGTCGTTTAGTGAATCTTGGGACCGTTTTAAAGATCTTTTAAGAAAATGCCCACAACATGGTTTTACCAAAGTGCACCAAATTAATACTTTTTATAATGGTTTAAGCATGAATGACCAAGATTCACTAAATAGTGCCTCAGGGGGTAATATTTTGGTTAAGACTTCTAATGCCGCTTGGGATATCATTGAGAATAAGTCTCGTGTGCCAACCAAGAGTGTGTGTACCAATGCCGCTAGTGCTAGTACTAGTGACAACGATAAGCGATTTGACAAAATTACTACGCTTCTTGAATCGCTTGCCGCCCAAACCGCTAGCAATACCAACAGCATCAACGCTAAAAACGCTCACGATGCTCAAGTCAATGCTGTTAGCCAACCATGTGAGATATGAGGGGGTCCTCACTCTTACACCACTTGTACCGCCACCCAAGACTATCCTTCTGAGAATGTTAATGCAACATACGGTACCTATCCTCCGGCCGCTTATCAAGCTCGTCCTCAAGGAGACCGCAACTTGCTTAGCTATCGCTCAAACAACTTTCTTTCCCCGCCCGGTTTTCCTCCTAACAACCCAAACCAACAACAAAACCTCAATCGCCCTCCTCAACAACAACAACCTCGTGCACCATACATACCACCTCACAAACAACCATATCCACCTCAAAGAAATAACCAAGTTTACCAACAACCTGCTTATCAACCACCCACCTACAATGCTCCTCCCAACCAACCCACCACATTACACCAAGATATTGGAACCTACATGAGGACTAATGATGTGATCGTGGACAATCTTCAGCGGGAAGTGCTCAACTTGAAAGCAGACATGGTGAAACAAGGGAACGATATGCGAGCTGATATGAGAAACACTTTGGCAAGTCAAACGAATGACTTAAGGAACATGATGGCTAGTTTCTTCCAAGGTAATCAACCCTCTTCTTCGGGTACTCTTCCGAGTAACACCGTTGCGAATCCAAGAGGGGAGATGAAAGCAATCACCACTCGCAGTGGCAAAGGTACCAAGGAACCCGAGCTTCCTATACCTCCACCGGTGATTGTGACTAAGGAAAACGAGTCACCTGCTCCTATTCCTCATCCTTCTACTTCCCCAATTTCTCCACCTCTTACTTCTACCCCTCCTCCACCCAAGGATGTGACTGATCCTACTATTCTAAAGCCTTCCTCTTCTTCCGATATACCTTATCCTTCAATGTTGAGGAAAGAGAAGCTTAAAAGCAAGGATGATATTCAAGTTTCGAACTTTCTCAAAATGTTCAAAAAATTGAATTTCAATATCTCCTTCGCTGAGGCTCTCGCTCACATGCCTAAATATGCGAAAATGTTCAAAGATCTTCTTAGCGACAAGGATAAGCTTCTTGATATTGCTAACACCCAACTTAATGAGAATTGCTCTGCAGTGCTCTTAAGGAAATTGCCAACCAAGCTTGGTGATCCGGGTCGCTTCTTAATCCCTTGCAACTTCCCGGGAGTAGAGGATTGCATGGCCCTAGCCGATCTAGGTGCCGGTATAAATTTAATGCATCTAAGTGTTTGGAAGCAATTATCTCTCCCTGAGCTAGTCCCCACCAAAATGACTTTGGAATTAGCTAACCGTACGGTTGCTTATCCAGTGGGGATAGCCAGAGACGTCTATGTAGGAGTCGACAAGTTCACTTTTCCTGTCGATTTCATTGTCGTTGACTACGATATGGACCCTCGTGTGCCATTAATTGTTGGTCGTCCATTCTTGAGGACCGGTCGCACTCTCATCGATGTTGAAGCCGGTGAGCTTATCATGAGAGTGGGTGACGATAAAATTGTCTTCAACATGGGAAAGCTTTCTAAACAGCCTTATTCATACGAGAGTGTTAATTGTATTGACGTTCTTGATGAGGCTTGTGAAGAACACTTCAAAGATGCTTGTAAAAGTATTCCTACCTCTCTTCCCAATGTTGAGACGGTTTCCTCTATTGATTCATCACTATCTCTATTTGGAGAAAGTGATTTCCTTTGGAAAGATTTGGAAGCCACCATGGGAGATGTGAACTTAGAACATGACGATTCTCCCACCGATTGGGATGAAGATCTCGCCTCATTGAGAACCTTCTTAAAGAAGACAATATTTCTCCACCATCTCCCACGGTTATTGCTATCGATGCGCCGACTTTGAATACGCCTCCCATCGAAAATCCTCCGGATTTAGACCTTAAGGAGTTGCCGCCCCATTTCGAGTACGTGTTCCTTGAAGATAAGAAGAAGTCGCCCGTCATCATCGCGAAGGACTTGAAAGAAGAAGAGAAATCTCGCCTCATCGTCGTGCTTAAAGATCATAAGAATGCAATTTCTTGGAAAATTTCCGATATCCGGGGAATTGATCCGAACTTTTGTACTCACAAGATTCTCATGGAAGATGACTTTAAACCCGCAATCCAGAGCCAAAGAAGGGTTAATCCTCGCATTCACGACGTCATCAAACAAGAGGTTATCAAACTTCTAGACGCCGGCTTGATTTACCCTATTTCGGATTCGCCATGGGTAAGTCCCGTCCATTGTGTGCCCAAGAAGGGCGGAATAACCGTTGTTTCCAATGAACACAACGAGTTGATTCCCACTCGTCTCGTTACTGGGTGGAGAGTTTGTATTGACTATCGCAAGCTCAATGATGCCACGAGAAAAGATCACTTTCCTCTTCCTTTCATGGATCAAATGCTCGAGCGTCTAGCGGGTAATGACTATTACTGCTTCTTAGACGGTTTCTTCGGGTATTTTCAAATTCCCATCGATCCCAAAGACCAAGAAAAGACCACATTCACTTGTCCCTATGGAACATTTGCTTACAAACGTATGCCTTTCGGTTTATGCAATGCTCCTGGGACATTCCAAAGGTGTATGATGGCTATCTTTCATGACATGGTTGAAGAAACTATGGAAGTATTCATGGATGATTTCTCGGTTTATGGCAATTCATTCTCTGCTTGCCTTGCCAATTTAGAACGTATGCTTAAGCGGTGTGAAGACACTCGCCTTGTTCTTAATTGGGAAAAATGCCATTTCATGGTAAAAGAGGGCATCGTGCTAGGACACAAGATCTCTAAAGTCGATGTTATTTCTAAGTTGCCTCCACCTTCAACCGTGAAGGGTGTGAGAAGTTTCCTCGGTCATGTGGGCTTCTACCGTCGATTCATCAAAGATTTTTCTGAAATCGCTCGCCCGATGACCCACCTCTTGGAAAAAGATACTCCTTTTATCCTTTCCAACGAGTGTATTGAAGCCTTCAACTTGCTTAAGGATAAGCTTACTAAGGCACCCGTCTTGGTTACCCCTAATTGTGAGCTTCCCTTTGAGTTGATGCGCGATGCTAGTGATTTTGCTATTGGAGCGGTTCTGGGCCAAAGAGTGAACAAACACTTCCAACCGATCCATTACGCTAGCAAGACAATGACGGGGGCTCAATTGCATTACACGACAACCGAAAAAGAACTTTTAGCTGTTGTCTATGCCTTTGAAAAGTTCCGCCCCTATCTTGTCCTTTCCACCACAATCGTTTATACAGATCATTCCGCGTTGAAGTACTTGCTAACTAAACAAGATTCCAAACCAAGACTTCTTCGCTGGGTTTTGCTACTTCAAGAATTTAAAATCGAAATTCGTGATAAGAAGGGAGCTGCAAAACCTAGCCGCGGATCATCTCAGTAGACTTGAGGATCCTTATCAAGGGTAACATCCGAACAAAGAGATCAATGACTCTTTTCCCCTGGAGACCTTAATGTCTATCAAATCGACTTCTGATGAAACACCGTGGTTTGTGGATATTGCAAACTACTTGGCGGGTGGAATTCTCGTCGACGGGTTAACATCCCAACAAAAGAAGAAGTTCTTCAAAACATTAAGACTTACTTTTGGGATGACCCGTATCTATTCAAACAATGTGCTGATTTGATTATTCGCCGATGTGTTGATAGACCGGCAGCTTTAGAAATCCTTGACGCTTGCCACAAAGGACCCACCGGTGGTCACTTTGGTCCCAACTACACCGCCAAAAAAGTGTTTGACTCGAGATTTTATTGGCCCACCATTTACCGTGATGCTCACGAGATGGTTAAACGATGTAATGCTTGCCAAAAACAAGGCAAGATCACACATAAAGATGAGATGCCTCAAAATTTCATACAAGAATGTGAAATCTTTGACGTTTGGGGTATCGACTTTATGGGGACATTCCCTTCCTCTAAAGGAAACAAATACATCCTTGTAGCCGTTGACTACGTCTCCAAATGGGTTGAAGCCAAAGCTTTACCTACTAATGACGCAAGGGTGGTTTGTAACTTTTTGAAATCGTTGTTCGCTACATTCGGTGTGCCTCGTGCCATTATTAGTGATTGCGGGACTCATTTTTACAATGACCAATTCGCAAGAGTCATGGCTAAGTACGGTGTAAATCATCGTGTTTCCACCGTATACCACCCACAAACTAATGGCCAGGCTGAAATCTCTAACCGAGGCTTAAAGCGAATTCTTGAAAGAACCATGGGAGAGCATCGTGCCTCATGGGCTGATAAACTTGATGATGCTTTGTGGGCTTTTCGTACCGCATACAAGACTCCGATTGGTTGTACACCATATCGTCTCGTGTACGGGAAAGCGTGCCACCTCCCCATTGAGTTGGAGCACAAGGCTTACTGGGCCTTGAAGTGGGCTAATTTCGATATCAACAAAGCCAGTGACCTACGCAAGATCCAACTCAATGAGCTCAATGAACTCCGTAATGAGGCTTATGAAAATTCTTTGATCTATAAGGAAAAGACTAAGCTCATTCACGACTCTAAGATTAAAAACCGAGAGTTCCAAGTTGGAGACAAAGTTTTACTCTTTAACTCTCGGTTGAAAATCTTTTCGGGCAAGCTGAAATCTCGTTGGTCCGGCCCATTCACCATTGCCCAAATTTTTCCATATGGTACTCTCGAGCTCGCTCAACCTAATGGACCTAATTTTAAGGTGAATGGCCAACGAGTGAAGTTGTACTTTGGTGAGGACATCTTTCATGAGATGATTCCATCCCTCACCACGTTCCCCATGAACTAATTTTGGGTCGAGTCAGGCTCGTGACTCGGTTATCAAAAACAAGCGCTCCTCGGGAGGCAGCCCGGGTATCTATCTTTTTCTGTTTTAACCTCCTAAGTGTAGGGGGACCTCTATAGGTGTTTTTGTTTGTGTGGTGATGTGATTACAGGGATGAATGTACTTTTGGAACCTTTGAAGAACCGTGCTCCCGTGTTATCCGAAATCCGGTTCTATCTCTCAACTATCGTGATTCAATTTTCTTCATACTCACATTTAAAATTGATCACTTTAGTCGTCTCTTCCTTAACTTGATTTAACCAACATGCACAATGTCATAAGTGTAGGGGAGACTTTTCCCACATGCTTTAACATTGAGGACAATGTTTATCTTAAGTGTAGGGGGACTTCTATCGAAGTTTTAAGTGGACTTTTCCATTAAAATGCCTTCATTTAACCGGAAAATCATCTTTTTCAGCATTTTTTCAAATTTTTAATTAACTTTGGCCATTTAGTAGTAATTTTTAAATTTTTATCGTTGCTTTCATATGTATATATCCCGCAAAAAAAAAGTCAAAAATATTAATAAAGTGGTGTAGCTAGTTTTGAAATCTTTGACATATTAGGCCCGTTGCGATTATTTTGACTCAACCCGAATAGACTTATCCAAGTTTATTCTAGCTAGTATCCTTAACCATGTAGACCTTAATTGGTTTATTAGGCTAAGCATCCACGAGTCTCATTACTTGAGATTTTAAATTGTGGAGAACGAGAAATGATAGAGTCAATTATAAGTCGGTATTCTTGCACAAGCTCACTTGGTGTAATTATCTGCCTATTCTTCCATCACTTGCTAATAATTTACCTGCAATAAGTAAGGTCGTACGATTTGAAAAGTTACTTAGCTTCTAGCCCAAGATCGTTTAAAAGTTGCTCGGTAATGATAAGAGTTCATAGCCAAGGCATAACTTATGAAGTGGGGCGCGAAGATTGGCGAGTCCGAAAAGGCCCTAACAAGGCATGAGGATTCAATCTTATTGCTAAAGATCCAAGGTGATGTGAAAAGCATTATTCCCAAAAATCAATATGAAGGATCAAGACTCACGACGAAAAGCAATCAACTCCCATAAAGATCATGGAGAAGTCTATCCGAAAAGACCCTAACAAGGTATGAGGATAAATAGATCCAAGTCCGAAAAGGAGGCGGATCGTTGTATCTCAAAATCCTAATTAGAGATTGAAGAAATAATCATGAAGTCGTGGTCAACAAAGTTGGAGTACCCCTCAAAAGTCTCCAAGTGAAGAAACTCTATTACGAAGAGAAGACCATTATCTCAAGAACGTCTCTTAAGATATGAAGTATGAAGTACATGCCAAATATCGACCCGAGAAAGGTCAAATCGTGAACCGAGTTATGCCAAGATATGAACTTTTTGATATCCCGAGAAGCAGTTTTAAGAGATTTTGTCCTTTAGCTAACTATTGATCAAATCGTCCTACTTTGCTTTCAGCCTAAATAAACTATCGAAATAAGTCCAAAAATGCATCTTCATGATCATTCTAAGACAAAAATAAAATATAAGAGATACACCTAGGAATAAGGGAGTTTAAGCATATAATTAAGCCATGTGTGTAAGTGTTTGATTTGCTAACTTATAATAACAATGATCTCGTTTTTAAGCTTAGTTTGGGGAACGTGAAACTTGAGGGTGATAAATCTTCACAGCACCAAAGCCCTAATGTAAGTCCGTGATCTCTTTGCAAGTTATTCCCATATAGCTATTTTCAAGTGAAAATGGTTTTCTATCCTTTTGTTTACTTTAAAGATTTTAATTTCTCTTAGTATTTTAATTTTTGTCTAGTATGTTAATAAGGCCAAGGTTGATTGATTATGAGAAAAGTGCTAACTTGCTTTACCACTAAGCATTGCATGTGGGCATGGCAATGGTTAAGTGTAGGGGATTTGATAGGTGTGAAAACACCCATCCTTTTACCACTTATTTCTTACTAAAACAAGACCAAAACGCGTGTTTAATATCATTTGTTTGGAATTATGCGTGGTTTTTGTGTTTATTGTGTTTTCAGAGTCAATCGGATGAATATTGAAGAAAACATGGGATTGCACGGGTTTTATCGAAGAAAAAGACTCAAGACGAAGTCTATTGTCCAAGAGATGCAAAAGATTTGAAGTCATTGTGCCTATTTGAAGATTTATCGAAGAAAAGGGCCAAAGATGGAAGATTCATATATGTCGAAGAACTCGAGTCTATTAAACAAAAGATTATAAGACGAGTTGGAATGATTCACCGACACTTCTCAAAATCCAAAGTCAGAAACGTTTATTTAAAGAAACGTAAAGACTAAAGAAGAAAAGAAGCCCAAAAACAAAGCCCATTCCCAAGCCCACAAGCAAACGCCTATAAATAGGACTTCACTTCACAATTTTAGAGGCTAGTTAGTTTTAGTTTTAGTTTTCACTTTTCATTTTCCTCTCTAGTTTTAGAGAGAGAAACTCAACTTTCTCTCACTAAGTTTTCATCTTTCTTTCTTTTAATCTTTCAAGATTAAACCTTTTGTATTGTTGATTTCATTAATCAAGTTTAAGTTTAAGTTTTTAATCTTGCATCTCTTTCTACCTTTCTTTGAATTTTAGATTAATTTTGGTGCGAATTTCATATGATCCGTGTTGTTCTTAATGATTTCGTGCTTAAAAAGTTAATCTTTTTATGCTTACTTAAGTTTTATTACGAATAAGCTTTAAGATTCTTGTGCTTATTGGCTTATTCGCTTCTTTTAGCTTATTTACTTTTAAAAGTTTTCTTAAAAAGTTCATCTTTTTATAGTTTGATTTAAAAGTTTGTTTATCTTAAGTTTAAAAAGTTGTTGTTTGTGCTTATTTAATCTTTTTCACTTTAGATTCGTGCTAGTTTTGGAGATTAGCTTATCATTATAGCTTTTTGCCTTGGCTTATTTCGGATCAAAAAGGGTAATCGGAAAGGGTTAAACCCTTTTCCGATTGGGGTATTCCGACCAGCATACCTCCCTTTATTCTGATCGTCTGATCGGAAAAGGGTTTTGGGATTATTCCGATTGTTGGCAGTCTTCATATTCCGATCTGTCAGATCGGATTAGGGTTTTAGATTATTCCGATTAGGGAGGTTTTGTGATATTCCGATAGCAAGAAGTTATTGTATTCCGATTTGAGCTATTTCCCATATTCCGATTGCATCCTTTTTCGTTATTCCGATCAAGCTTTCCGACAACAGTATTCCGACGAGGGTTTGGTTTAATATTCCGATCAGTATCGATTTAATACATTCCGACGAGGGTGTTGTTGACATTCCGATTTGCCTTATTCCGACCACACATTCCGATCACTCACTTTTGGCACATTCCGATTGGATGAGTTTTATGTTCTTAAAAAGTTTTCAAGTTTTAGATTTGTTAAGCGTTGAAGTATTTTTCTAATCTTTTCTTTAAGTTCTCAATCATCTACTTTTAACTCGTTATTTTAGTTTAATCTTTAAAGCTTTTACTTTACTCAACACCAATTACATTTATTTGCTATTAGTTTAAAATAGTTAAACAAACCAACACCTTTTTAGTAACAAAGAACAAACTATTCCACTTTGAACCGTGATCAATTCGAGAAGATTCCGAGATTAATCTTGAACCCAATGAAAACCTTTGTATCAGCATTCATCGAACATCTTGCAAGTAATGCATTTTGGACACTCGTAGATAAGCATATTATTATGCTTGGAGTTGGTTAACCTATGGTGATTGAAGACTTCACTAGGATGACGCAAGCTCAATATTTTTGTATGATGGGTTTATGGTTTGGATTCTCGCCTCTCAAACGACAACCACAATGGATGATTAGATTTTTGGATGCATGTTCTCTCGATGTCGATCCTCCTCTTCTACAAACGAAGACTACCTTTCGGATGCAAGCTCGTGTGACGTCAATTCTTTTCTTCTTCAAATGACGTGCTTTCGATGACTACCTCTTTAGACGTGTTCTCTCTCGACGTTGCTTCTTCTCTTCTTCTAGACGTTGACTACCTTTTTTATTCAACAAAAGGGGGAGAAGTAAGTGTAAACGAGTAACTTATGCATTTTAATATGTGTTGCGGTTTACTTGTTTGTCATCATCAAAAAGGGGGAGATTGTTAGTGCAAACATTACGATGCTTTGTCGATATAATCTCTTTATGTTTTGTTGATGACAAATGTATATTTCGCAATACATTATGTAAAATGTTAAGGTACTCGTACTCACTCAATAATACATTTGTATACTTCTCTCGACACCTCCAAGATCACATTCGGCATGAATCACTCAAGGTATGAATAAACTTGTCATTAACCTAACTAAGTGATCAAGGATTAATATTTTTTTTTAAACTCACTTTTATACAAAGTGACAAAGTAATTTTTAATTAACTTTATTTTTAAAGAAAATGTTTTATTAAAAAGAAAAATGGAAATTTAAATTTGGAATATTCTAAAGAATATTCCCTAAGGTATATTCCAAAGAATATTCTTTAATTTGAATTTGGCATATTCCATATGCCAAAGGAATATCCTTTGAGGGAATAAACTACCCCAGATGGCATATCCCCACTAAAGGACTAATTTGCACGGACTCCAACGCGGAGGTTCCTTAAAGGAACCCGCGGTTCCTTATTGATAAGGAACCGCGGGTAGAGATAAGGAACCGCGGGTGTTTTTTACCGTTGCAATGTTGCCCTATAAATAGTGGATCATTTTCAGATTTTCTTTTAACCCTTTTTGCACAGTTTCTTCAAAAACATCTTTAAACCCTTGATTAGTTAGTTTAGATTAATCTTGTTTAAGATGTGATTTTGTAACACCCCATTTTGATAATGGAATTTCACGCGTAATTATGGCGTGTCATCAAAGCATACAAGGAAAAATGTCTAAACATTACATGACCATAAAAGGAAAATACCGGAATCAAACATCGGTAGTCCAAAAGTAAAGCTCATCACACACAAACATAAGTACTGTAAAGGAAAGGACTAAACAATGTCCATAGCAAATGTATCAACGTAAAGATAATGCATAAAGTAAAGAAAGGCTAGAAAGCTTCCAGTCCATATGCACGTACGCTTAAATTCTACGAGCGTCCCTGAGTACCTGCCATTTTGGGAACATAGAAAAGGAAAACGGCTGAGCAATACGCTCAGTGCACGGATGTACAATAAAGCATGAATAGGATAAGCATATAACATATAACAGCGGAAGAAACTAAGTCCCGAATAACCTGGTTAAGTCTTGTTAAAACTGGTTTTATAGTTTGAAAAGCCTGCCCTATGTTGTGTGCTGACCTCGACCAAAACTTACCGGTAGTTCACAATTCATGCTAATGGGACTTATAGTAACATAATCTAACTTATAATAATCCATATCAATCATTCATTAGGTCATGAAATCAATCGGGTTCATATCAATAAGCATGCAATCGGGACCACTTGTGTTCTATTTTTATTAAGACTAGCATGTTATCTCCCTTGCGGGTTTATAAAACATTTAAAAGAGTGTGAGGCTATGAACTCACATTGGTTGGGAAAGGCGGGTTATCGACAATTATGATGTACAGTACGTGCCTCGATCACGAGAAACCTAAACAAATAATACTCGATCTTAGACTATTTCGAATAACATTTATAAAAAGTTGTTATGTATATGTAATGATGTCATAACATGATGATCAAGTGGGGTTTTATTACCTTATACAACATTATTAGTTGTTAAGTATTAGTTAACTTTAGGCTTATTATACTAGTTTTAGCCGTAACATACCAATTATAAGTTCCTTATCAAAAGGTTTTAAATTATGTACATGATTTTAATAAATAAGCTGTGACCTATAATGGTCATAGCTTCATCAAATCTTGATTTTTAACATGTTATTTTACTTGTGTTTATAGATGTATGATGATGCATGCATGAAGAAATGAAAGAACAAGTAGTGTATATCTCTCTTTCCTAAAAGTACCACAAATGATCTAGGTGAACAAGGTGGTTTGAAATCTACTCAAAATGATGAAGAAAACCCTATGTATAAATCAAGCCGTAGCCTAGATGGCTTAGATAGGGCTTGTTTATAGTGATTCCAAGGGAATGATACTACTAATGATTTGTAGTAAAGATGAGACAAGGATCTTGGTGGATTTAATGAACAACTTTGGATTATTGTGGCTTAATGCCGAATGATTTGAGAGAGAAAGATGAAGAGAGAATGATATTTGGTTGCATGAGAGGTTGAGAGAATGTATGTGTGTGTGTTTCGGCTATTATGGACAAACCATCGAGTTCGTCTTCGAGTACATTACCAAGTGACACCGTGACTAATCTGAAGGAACACGTCAAAGCCGCCTCATCTCATGGAAAAAAGCGTGTGAATACCCCTAACCTTGATGGTTTTAGAGTTGTGCATTCGTCTCTACCTTCGACCTCTAAAACGAATTCATGTTGAAAAGTCGAGGGAAAGAAAGTGGAGACCAAGGAAAAGAGTGCACACCCTCGTGTACCACAAATTCCATCCACATTTCTAAAATAGAGTTTTATATAAGTTACAAATGTTCGCCTTTAGGAAACTTGTGCTCCGATTCTTCTTAAAAAAACCAAAAAGCCATATGCCGAGAAAGGAAGAAGATCCGGGCCAATTTTGTGATCATTCAAGACAATTATAAAATATAAGAGATACACCTAGGAATAAGGGAGTCTAAGTGAATAATTGGCCCACATGAGTTCATGTTAGTTTGCTAACTTATAATAACAATGATCTCGTTTTTAAGCTTGGTTTGGAGAATGTGAAAACTTGAGGATGATGATTATTCATGACATTTCCAAAACCCTAAGGTATGTTTTTGATTTCTTTACTTTGTATGTTTATAATTTTCTATCTCTTTAATAAAGGCCAATGTGGATAGATTATGATGGAAAATGTAAAGCGTGCTTTGTAACTAATACATTGCATGAGGACATTGCAATGGTCAAGTGTAGGGGATTTGATAGGTGTGAAAACACCCATCTTTTTACCACTTAATTATAATAATAACCGAGCCAAAACGTGTATTTTATGTCGTAAATGTCGAAATTATGCGTGATTTGTGTTTTTGTTGTGATTTTAGGATTAAAATGATTAAAGGGAAGAAAACACGGCTTTCACGGGCTTTTATCAAAGGAAAAGACAAAAGATGAAGTCAAGAAATCAAGAGTGCAAAAAGAACGGAAGTCCAAGACCAATTCTGAAGATTTATCGAAGAAAAAGTCAAAAGACGGAAGTTTACTAAAAGCTGAAGAACTCAAGTCTAATTTATTGAGAAATTACTAGACGGGTGTATTAATCCCGAGACAAGAGTCGAAGAATTTTGAAGATTAAGGACTTAAACAAGTAATTAAAGAAAGAAGAAAGAGGGGAGGAAGCTTCCTTCCACTAATCATCCTCCTCCCCTATAAATAGATCATTAGGACATCATTTGTAGGTTGTGGGGTAGCTTGACAAACTACCTCTTCCACCATTTTCATATTTTGCACCTTAAATTCTTGCACTTTAATTACTTGCCATGCACCTTTAATTTTCAAGTAAGTTAATTTTATTGTTCTTGAATCTTTACTTTTCTTGTTAATCTCTCATCTACCTTTATGATTTGTGTTTAATTTTTGTGTTTGTGTTCTTGAGTTTTATGTTTTTAATCAAGTGGGTTTTGATTGATTTGGCTTCATTAGTTAGTTTTGTTGATTTGTTTTGAAATAAGGAATGTGCTTTGACGGTTGCATACTCTATATAAATCATCAGATGTCAATCTATGAGATAGACTAAGGATATAGGGTCGATTGTTTCCCTCTTTTGTTGGAACAGGTCTCAACTCGTAGAGTTGGTTTCTCCCCCTCATCTCTCATTTAAGAGGTGAGAGGGAGGGTCGTTGTACATCTAATTATTTTCAATAAACTAATCGTTGGATTAAGGATAAATACCTTGTTGTTTATTTTATGTCGAGATATCTTTGTTGTGTTCCTAATATGTTCGAGTTTTGCGTCTAACATCCTGGTTGTAGGTGATCGAATCACCACAACTAGTATCAGAGACTTGGTTCGAGTCTCTTTGGTTACTAGGAATCGATCGTTGAAGGAGCTTGTTGGTCGGATCGTGATCATTAAGGAGGAGCAACAGGGTTTCTGTAACACCTATTTTGGTAAATGGAATGTCACGCGTGATTATGGCGTGTCATCAAAGCATACAAGGATAAATGTTTTAAACATTACATGACCATAAAGGAAATACCGGAAACAAACATCGGTACCCCAAAGTAAAGCTCATCACACACAAACATAAGTACTGTAAAAGAAAAGGACTAAACAATGTCCATGGAAATGAGTATCAAAAGTATGAATAAATGCATAAAGTAATGAAGGTTAGGAAGCTTGCAATCCATATGCACGTACGCTTAAAGTTTACGAGTGTCCCTGAGTACATGCCGTTTATTAAGGCCAAAAATAAAGTAGGACGATTTAATCAATAGTTAGATAAAGGACAAAATCTTTTAAAACGGCTTCTCAAAATCTCATAAAGTTCATATCTTGGGATAACTCGTTTCACGATTTGAGACCTTTCTCGGACCGATATTTGGTATGTACTTCAAACTTCAAATCTTGAGAGACGATCTTGAAATTATGGTCTTCTCTTCATTTTGGTATACATCTTCATTTGGAGTGAGAGATGCTTCAAATGTTATTACAACAGATTTCGAAATTCTCGAGTCTAAAAGGGTTGAAACGGAAATTAAGGCGTCTGAGAAAGTTAAAAAGACTGAAATTTTGCTTTTAAAACAATACTCTGTTCTTCGATCTAAGAGCATACATATGGTTTTAGGGTTTATGGAAAATACAAAGATACAATGAATAATACTTGGTATCACTAAGAAGAATATCTAAAAGTGAGAACCAAACTTAAATTGCATAATCACATAATAAATTGTAACTAATTCATAATATAATTAAACATACCTTGCATTTGATTATCAGAAGAGCTGAAGTTTTGAAAAACATGAGTGTGGAATCCTCTATCTCGAAGAAAGGAAAGGAGATAGTTTTGGTTGACACATACACCAAACTAAAGAAGATAGCTGTGATGCTAGAGACAGAAGGATCCACCACAGACCTTTCCCAATTTTCAACCTTTACACCTTCCAATGAGAATCCTTTAACAACTGAAGAAATAGAGAAACAGGCTGAGGAATTCAAAAGACTAAATGAACTCAAGACAGCCAAAGAATTGAATGAAGCTACTCTGAGGAAGATGACTCCACCTGAAAGGGAGAAGCAGAGACAAAGGTTGAGGGAAATGGAAGTTAAACGCGCAGAGGCACTAAGGAAAGTCAAAGCTGATTATGATGCCTGCGTTAACAACATATATGCACCTGGCAAGATAACCAAGTTCAAATACACAATTCACAAATCCACCAACACCCCACAAATGATCTTGTGGAGAGACAACCAACAGGTAAACATGAATGTATTTGACGACTTCAGGCTAAAGACACTTGGGTTATCTGACTGGTTTGAACTTGAAGCCTTAGCTGCCATAAGAACTGGACAGGCTAATTTTCTTCTGCTTAAGACTCTTAAGGCTAAGTTTACCTGGATCAAAGAAACGACTACCAAACTCAAGATAGATCCCCCACCACAACTTTTTGAACAAGAACCCCCAAAGACTGGTAAGAAAAGAAGAAGAGTTTCTCAACTTGTTAAGGAAACTTTTGTCACAGATGATGTTCAAGTGGATGGAATGCACAGGGATTTGATCCTACCAAATGGTATAGTTGGCCCTGTTAATGGTCAGACATACATAGAGCCTGAAAGAGGAATGGCATTCATGAACAGAGCTTGCCAGTATGCATTTCAAAGAGAAGATGAGTTAGGCTTAGCATCAACAATTCAGCTGCTTTGTCACAAGAAGGGACTCAAGATTAACACAGAGTATTCCAAAGTTTTTGCAAAAGATTTGCAGGCAGAATTGGATACTAGATCAGACTTAGCTGAAGCTGAAGAAAAGATCAAAAATGATGACTATTGAAGAAATTCACAGCTCAATTCTACCTTCACATTTTATTTCACTTTTGTAATGTACTTGTAATTTTTCTTTAAGTGTGAATAAAATCAGGAGGAATGTTTATTTAGATCTGTTATGAGTAAGAAGAAGCTGTTATCTCACTTACCTTAACTTATATAGATCTAGCTATATTTATGTTTAAATAGGGGGAGATTGTTGGGAATCTAAGTTGGTTAGATTCCCTGATCATAGATTTAAACATAATTAAGCTGTTAAGATAGTCCCTTGCCTGTGCCTAGGAGGCAGGCAAGTATCGCAAGACTCACAGAGATCCAAGTCCCTGTGAGCAACCTCAGAGGAGTCCATGTCAGAGACATTGTCAAGGAAGTAAAATATTACTTGAAGACATACTCATTGGCTGTGATGGATAAATGCCAAGATGTATCAGGGACTCTGAGGGGTTGAGGGTTAACAGGGGTGGCAATATCCTGTTAACACTCAGCACACTTTGGACATGCCATTTGTGTGTTCGAGACAATGAAGAAAAAGGAAACTGTTTCAAGAACTGTTTCCTTAAAGCATAATGGCAGACTACCAAGAATAGAAGAGCATCATGTGACTGATGTCTGAAAAGTGAAAGTCTTGTGTAGTCACCATCAAGTACTATTTAGGTCAACCTCGTATCACTATAAATAGGATGTGTATCCAAGCATTAATGTTTAACACTTTGAGTATATTCATAACATTAATGCTTAGAACTTATAGAATCAAATAGCTGCGACTGTATTCATAAGTTAAGGTTTATAGTTGTTCAAAGTGTGCACAACACATTGTCATCAAACGGTGTTTTCCATAACACTTGTAATTCTTTATTATACAATAATAAGATTACGTTTGAAAAGTAATAACTTGTGTTGATTAACTAAGTTTAGGGTTTCTAGCATTGATTAGGGACTTTCAATATTATACTATTTTGATGAACAAAGTACTGAATTCTCTAGGTCAAGGTAGGACAGTTTTTTGTTTGAAATCTGATACAAGATACAATGCTAATTCCATTCATTTATCAAGATAAGGTGTTTGACTGCTTAATGAGGTGGCCTTAGAAGAAGACATTGGAACATGAAGAAATATGTTTTTTACACAGTTAACCATGGAAAAATACAAAGACACAAATGGAGTAATCACTACCTGCTCGATCAACCAAACGTCCACTTTTCTCCCACAAACACCATTTTGATCAAAAATCAACCATGAAATCATATGTTATTTACATATATGTTGAAGCCCTCTTGAAACCCTATTGATTGGTGGTGCTTATAACATCCAAGGAGGAGTATTCATGGTGTCTTGAGGCTTATTTTCCATAAGGATTATATGAAGATTGGTGGTCTTGAAGATGGTCTTGGTGCATCACAAGTTTCTCCATCAAAAATCCATGTTTTGATCAACCTACATCATCATGGTGGTATAAAGATTGTCCTCCTCATCTTCTTATTATTTTGATTATGTAAACATGTATTTTATTTCCTATTGTATATGTATATGATGATTATATGATGATAAAAATGTTATGTGGGGATTTGGTGTTGATAAACATGATTAAAAAGGTGAAAAACTATAAAGAACAAGGCTAAAATCTTGCTTAAAAGTGATGGCTGTATAAAACAGTAAAGAAACAGGTAATGGACTGATAAAATGATGAAGTAGAATCCATTTACAGTAAGCTATATGTCTTGTACACATGTGAGAGTTGGCCATGCAATGGAATCATTGTAATGAGTGAGATATGATCAAAACAAGTTTAAGGTACAAATCTAAGTTCACTATTTTGGACGATTTTTAGAAAATACTTAGAAGATGATTCAACAGTAGCTATATAAGAGTTAAATGTAGCACATATCATTTAGTTTATGTGATAAAAATTTGAGCTTCTATCTCCATATAGAACTCTAGATATGGCAGTTTTGGTGAAAGTGAAGATAAAAATCAGATTTTTGAAATTAAAGTATAATACTATTATATAAGCACTCAAAATTTAAATAGTATAAAATATAAATTAAAACCCACTAAATTATGGATTCTATTTATATAAATATGTAAAAGGTGTAACAAGTGTATAAATTATAAAAATGGTAACTTGTTAAGTTTTATAAGTTATAAAACTATAAACATGATTTTTACGACTTTTTCGGCTAATACCGTAAAATTAACGTTTTTGTTAAGTAAAACTTAGATGGTTGGACCCGTCTAATGTAAACTTTATAAAACTTATATACTGATATATAAACATGTATAACAAGTAAAAACCGATAAAACCCGAACTATAGGACATACGGACATTAACGAGTTAAGTAAACATATTGGACTAATAATTGGGCTAAATAAGTTAAACCCTTAAAAAAGGACTTATTGGACTTAACCCATTTGGGCCCAACTTGAAAGTTTAAATACTAATAATATAAGTATGAAATAGATTAATACAAGTTAATAAACTTATAATAAGCGTATTGGACTTAAAACGTGTAAATAGGTAAAACTAGTAAGCTAGTATAAAAGTTACCGACATATAACACTAAAATGAGTAAACGAGAATATGTAAACCCACTTGATCATCATATATATATAATCATCATATGTATACATAATTAATATTTTTATAAAGTCATTGGACAAACGTCTAAGACCGATTATTATTTATATAGGTTTCCGTGATTGAAGCACGTACCGTACGTCAGAGTTGCCGATAACCCGCCTTCCCACATCAACGTGAGTTCATAGCCTCGCACTCTTTTAAATGTTTTTATAAATGTTTTATAAACCCGCGAGGGAGATAACATGTTAGTTTTTATAAAATAGGACACCATTTGTCCCGATTGTTTGTTTATTGATTTTGGACCCGAATGATTGAATGACCCGATTGTATAACCATATTCATATAACGGTTTTATTTAATCTATACAACGTTGAAAAACGTATTTTATGGTGTTTTAACGACAATGATTCGTATAATGATTTTTAAGGCAAATGCCTATATTACGATTTTCGATAAAGATTTGTATAAAATGACTTTGGCTATTTTATGGCCTATTAAAATGATTTGTACAAGATAATTTTCAGTAATAATTTTATACTGATATTATATTGATGGATTTTATAAAACTCTATGAATTCACTCGGCGTTATCGCTGACCTTTTCTTTTAACATGTTTTATCTCAGGTACTTGAAGGTAATTCTCGGGAAGACGACAAGAATTCATGGCCCGCACTTAAACAATATTTTCCATTCAAATACTTTGTAAAACCTTGTATGAAATATAATGACTTGGGACCGATGTAACTTTGATATTTATGAATGGAAATGCTTTATTAATAAACGACGCGATTTTTATGTGTTGTCTATGATGTGAGTAATGTGCTATCCCGTAACACCAACTAGTCTTCCGCTGTATTGAGTTGTATAAATTTGGGGGTGTTACAGTTTGGTATCAGAGCTCTCGTTATAGAGAACGAAATATTTTTAAAACCAAGGTTTTGAATAAAAAATTTCAAAATCTTTTAACTATAAACATTTTCTAAAAATGTCTAAAAATCTCTTGACTATAACGGTGCCGAAGAATTCCCGAGTTACCGACAAGGCCAAGACTGAGAAGTGTTATTTTAATATATATATAACTTGGATTATATATATATGATGTAATTTTATTACATGATTGTTTGATGATTATTTTGATATTTATACGAGGTATTAATACGACGTAGATTGTCACAAGTAACCCTAACTCCCCTAGCAAATCAATCGAAGCTATTCTTATAGGAATTCTAGCTATCCTAGATCTAAACCGAGTTGTGGATGTTTATCATCCCAACAAATGGTTGATATTCGTAGCAATGTAGATAGTAGCTGATTGTGATATTGAAGAAGGACTGGCGAGATTAAATTTGATATCGATGTCATGACGATCTTTCCTTATAGAGTGGAGTTTGACAAAACGTTACCACCTAGAAAGATGTCATCTGATCCGTTGTCATCCAATTCTTAAATTGAAATCGAAAGGGTGAATGTTGCACTGGAGGCTGTTATTGGAACCAGTACCCAAAAGCCTCATGCCACTAATACCTTTCCGAGAAGTCTAATTGAATGTATGAGTCATCTCATACTAGAGACTCATTTGATAATTGTTGTTGTAAGAGATATAGGATTGGAAATTAAGTGTTGATCATATTGAGCTTTTATTGCCTTTATAAGGCCGAAGAATAAGATTGAAAGTATTGGAATATGAGGTAGGATATCGAATTGAGTATAAGTTGACTAAAACTTGAATAAAGTAAAATTTAACTTGTATGGAATATGAGATTGTTAAGAGGAAGTCGTTAAGTTCTTTAATTGAATTATAAGGTTTTAAATGATTGTTAGTTTGTGTTAAGGGTTGTTCCTAGGCCATTGTCCAATAATGAGGATGCCCAGTGTCCAAGAAATAAATTGAAGAAATCTTCTTCTGAATTGGGACCGATGGATCTTCTGGGACATGTAGAACACCTAATGACTCTTGTAGATTAGTATTCATTGTGGTATCTTTTCAATATCCCTAACTTAACTGAGATATCAGTTGGTAGGATGAGTTCTGAGAATTGTATGACATAGTGACACGTAATGTGTTACGGTACAATTTTGACTTGTTTGTGATTAATGAAAAAGACTACCTTTGATTGCTAAATTCTACATGTATCAATGTTATCTATACTTTATTGCTATATCCTAATGTTCGCATTAGTGATGCAACCATTGAACAAGTACTCATCTTGAATCGATTTACGTTGTGGATTATTATCTTTGTATTCTTGAGTGCCATTGAGGTCACGAACCTCATGATTATTTGGCTAAAGCTCATTTCCTATCATATTGTAGTTAAGTTCTTGGTGAACAACTCTTCGTCACTCTTTTGCAGATCACTCATTCTTTTTATAAGATAAAACAGTATGCCTTGAGAAAAAAAATTGAATTTTCATCACTATAAGGATTATTGAAAGTAAGATTTATAAGTGATTGTTAACGAAATGAGGCTGTTTATAAAACACCTTGGAAAACCTACTTGTTTTCATAACAAAGAAAATCTTTGTAAATTTATTTTTAATTCTTATTTAGGAATTAAGCATGAAAATGTTTTTATTATAAACATGATGATTAAATTTTGACAAACTGAGTATTGCATCGTTAATCTTGAAATTGTATATAGTTGCGCGCCTACATAAAATTTGGAATGGACCATGCAAGGCTGATTAGTAGTCACCATAAAACTAATTAATAAACACTAAATTTTCTTTGAAGATTGTGGAAGATTAAAATATATGAGATCTACAAGAAGTGAAAAATAAGGACATAGTGTTAGGGACACCTACATATGTGCCTGTAACATCTATTCTTCTGAGTCAAATTTACTCATCTGTGGAAATTGTCTTATTTGACAATTGACAATTCTTTCTTGTCCAATTCTCCCGTAGTGAGATTCTTAGGAAAAGTATCTGATTACCGAGTGTTGATACCCGACTGGATGTATCGACGTTCCTATCATTTCTTTTGATTTGATTTCATTTGAATGACCTGGGTAACGATCCGAGGAGCTTTCGAATGCGTACTCAAATTATGAAAACAGGGGATATATTCATATCCGTTAAATGTTTTCGTCTGTATCTGATTTGAAATTCTCTCGCGTAGATTATGAGTTGACCTTACTCTTTTAATAATAGTTGTGTCTCCATATATCCCTGAATTTGTGAAGGATTATGAGTTATTATTAGACTTTTGAGAAGTTCACATCTTATCGACGGAAAGAAAACTGAAAAGTTGATAGTGCCAGTAGAATGGATTGATTGATTATGACATGACGACATTGTCTTAATTGATGGGAACTCTAATAGAATTCCCCTAAATGATAAGATGTTGATTATCAAAAGTGATCTAATTATTTCTTGATGAATGACCGTATCCTACATTTAGACTTGAAATTTTACCGTGAATGATTGTGAATTAGTCATAAATATTATAATCTAGAAAGAACCTAAATGAATTTATTAAAAGATGTTTCTGTTATCTGAAACCTTAGGAAGTATTTGTTGATGAGTTACCTAGACTTTTGCCATTTAGGCAAGTTGAAATTGGTGTTGATTATATTCTCGATGCTGCACTTGTGGCGTGTGCACTGTACGTCAGCACCATCTAAATTAAAGGAATTACCGTACAACTGAGAGAGTTGTCGGAGAAAGATTTTATTATACCAAGCCTGTCATCATGAAGAGCTATGGTGTTATCATTCCTTATATTTATATATTACTATGACTGAGTAAATTGACAATCGAAAACGATATCCATAACTCGAAATGGAAGATTTGTTCGATCATTTACAAGGTTTTAGCGTATGTTTTAAAGATTTGATCCACGACATGGTTATCATCAACTTTGCATCTGCGAAGAAGATTATCTATTCCAATCACTACATCCAGAACTTGTAATGAACATTATGAGTTTCACGTAATGTCGTTTGGATTGATCAATGCACATGTAGTATTCATAAATTTTGTGAATCAAGTGTGTGGGCTGTAATTTGATAAATTCATGCTCGTGATCATTAGGACCATTTGTTTGTTTACAAGAATAAGAATGAAGTTAATAATTATTTATAGATTGCCCTGAATTGGCCGAACAATTAAAAATTGTACCTTGAATATTTAACATAAGACTTAAGACTTAATACTTTACATGATTTAACCATGTGATTAATAGATAATTGAATGTAAATTGACTCTTCAAAAATTAGAAGTCATTTAAGACTTTGGGTTATACTAAAAAGGAAGTGCAAATATATTTTGACAAATGTTTTAACAAAGGATTTTTAAGAGATTATTCCCTTATACACAAACCATTTAACTAAACTTCTGTTTAGGGGTAAATGTTTGTGTATACCTCAAGATAACCTAAAAGGGATTGAGAAAACCATTTGAACCATGACTTGAAATTTGAAACGATAATTTACGCTTTTCAAACTAAGAAAATTTTGACCACAATATAACCAAAGATTTTTCGAATATTTACGAATCCTATTAATTATTTTCGATAAATCAGCAAAAATCTTGTTAATTAAATTCAAATTTATTTTGAACATTTTATATAATTGGACGGACTAAGAAATTTAAAATCTCTATGTTTACATTTCATAAAAATTGAAAATTTATTATTTAATTAGTTGTAATAATTATCGACGCTTTAAACGTCGGATTGAGTAAAACGGATAAAAATGATAGTAAAGACGAAACTAAAACATAGAAGATATGAAGAAAGAATTTTGAATAAATACGGTTAGGATATTTATATCATCAGGAAAGTGAACATAACTACTGACACATTATGTATAAAAGATAAAGAACCAATTAGGATGTATTTCTTAATAATGAAGGTGCAAAATAAATTGCCGAGCAATATAAAAAAAATAAAAATAAATAAAAATAAAAATAAACGATGTTTGTAAGAAGGATAATATAAATAATAAAAGGGGTTCGCGGCTAATGCGAACCATTAAAATGAGAAGCCAATAGCGTTAAATGTTTTAAATGCCACTTGTGGTTGTATAAATATGGAGGACTGTGAGATATAGTTATGTTGGAATTTGTAAGTATAAGTATTCTATTTATGTCATTTATGACTAAAACTATCTTTGTCTAAAGAAGTTGTACTGATGGCAATTATGAAGGCAGACATCGCCTCATACATTAGTAAACGTTTAGCTATTGCAAAGGTCATCATCTGAATTTGATTCGATTTGGGTCATCGTCGACAGACTGACCAAATCTGCTAATATCATTCCCGTTAATGATAAATGCAAAAGAGTTATGTAAACATAGTGTGCCTGTATCGAACATCTTTATCAAGATCCTCGCTTCGCATTGAATTTCTAGAGATTTGCTCAGAAATCATTGAGAACGAACCTTGATGAGAGTACTATATACCACCCCAAATCGAAGGGACGAGGTAAAGTAACGATACAAAGTAATATAAGTGCTGTTTTATGTTTAAATGATTGACCTTTGGTAATAGACCGTATAATCGTTTTCCTTTGGAAAGATTATCATTGATAACTATCGTATTAGGATCGAGATCTAATATTGTTAGGATCTAAATCTTAGAGCATTTGTAAGCAGGCGTTGAGATAAAGACACCCGACATAAACCCACTGTGAGTTGGACATGTCTTTTAGGTTTAAGGTTTCCTATGATGGCGAACCTATCCTTGCAAAATACCCGACCCACGAGATCTGAAATGATTGTTGAAATTAGGATCTGATTATTAACTGCCGGTAGTGGGCAGGAGGTTATGTGAATATGAAATATAGATCTTGAAGTGCCAAATGGGTAGCGAAGTTATGCCAAAATTTTTAACCTTGGAAAAATGAATTCATGATCTGACATATCATGGGATATAAGTCCTCGTTCTATGGGACCATTGAGATGATATAAAAGATTGGTTTGAAAGGCATATAAGCTGGATCTACCCTAGGACTTCAAAGACTGCGTGAATTATGTTTCGTAAATCGAACTTGATGGAATATCTATCAAGTTAAAAATCTAAATTCTTCTTAATAAAGTTTTAATCGGCGAAAAGTTGCATTCATCAGAAACCCGTGAACATCATGGATAGAGAAAGTAAGTCAACATTAAGCCTGATCTTATTCCCGTAGTTATGTTTAATGAAACTCGCATATTGTAATGAATTACACTTGTTAGAAAACACCGAATGTGGAGGAAATACCCACATGGCTTAAACTCTATAAGAAGCGAGTAGTAAGATGATCTTTGAGGACAAAGATCCTGTATAGGGGTAAATGCTGTGACAATCCGTCAATTTATGGTCAATATTTTATTCTCAATATTCATTTGAAAATATTATTTTATGAACTCACTTATTTTTGGGAAGAAATTTGGATTTACGTCTTGGAGTAGCATCGACTACGTCTAAACAGGAGGATTCAACGTTACGTGCTTACGTTTACATACACCATCTTTGGTGGCAGTCCGACATTTCAGAAAATAAATTTGTCCATGAATATTATTTTGGAGTTCTAAATTTGTGTTGGTTCATAAACTCACAAATTTACGAGAAGAGATTAGGACTTACGATTTTATTTTAACGTCCTTTACGACTAAACCAGAAACCCTAGGATTACGTATTTACGTTTTCGAACTCCGTTTTTGATGAGACAATTTTTATTGGATTCGTTTTGTGACGTTGATTCATAATTTATAAAAACGTTTTTCGTAAAACGTTTACGGGTATTCCTCGATTGTAGTTTCCTCGATTTGCGTGCCCTTGGGTCGTTTTACGAAAAACGTTTTTATAAATTATGAATCAACGACACAAAACGAATCTAATAAAAATTGTCTCATCAAAAACGGAGTTCGAAAACGTAAATACGTAATCCTAAGGTTTCCGGTTTAGTCGTAAAGGGCGTTAAATTATAATCGTAAGTCCCAATCTCTTCTCGTAAATTTGTGAGTTTATGAACCAACACAAATTTAAAATTCCTAAATAATATTCACGGATAAATTTATTTTCTGAAATGTCAGACTGTCACCAAAACGGTCTATGTAAACGTAAGCACGTAACGTTGAATCCTCCGGTTTAGACGTAGTCGATGTAATAATGACCGGAACGCCCACTATTAAGGTTCGATTTCTCGCGTATTTGGAAAATATTGTTTATTAATTGTGCTACGTATACAATATAGTATTCACAATAAAAATGAAAAATGATTTTGTGTTAATTGATTTCAATTTAACACCTTTTATTTTTATGGATATTAACAATAAGAAAATAAAAGCGAGTATGTACGATATTTACGCTTTTCAAAAATAAAAAGCAAAAAACGCACAACTCAAACAAACTCGATATATATAATATGGCCAAACAGCCCCCCAGCAGTGGTGCCAAAATTGATGTAGGATTTTTACACACTTTTAGGAAAAACCGTAAAAATGGCAAGTATTAAGTCAACGAGTTTAGTAAAACGTGAAGACCGATATTGCAAGTTCGTTCTCGATAGAGGTGTATAATTTGTGCCAAAAATAATATTTCGTATTTGGATTAGTTCGTTTTTGAATGTGGAAAGAGAGAAAATTAAATGACGAGTTACGCTACGATAAAACTACTATGTAAATTACGTAAAATATAAACACGCGACGAAATTAAAAATTTAAACGAAAAATTAATTAAAAATCAAAATTAAATCCTAAATAATATAAATAAGAATAGAAATTCAGAAAAATATTTTTTAAAACTATTTATCAATTTAATATTCAATTTTAATGCTAATTAAAGCCCTAAAACTAAATAACATTAACAAAAACTCCAAAATATGATTTTATCAAATAGAAATCTCACTTATATTATTTTATAACTAAAATATATTTTTCTAGAATTTTTAAAACTATTTTTCTATTTTTAAATGGCTAAAAACAATGTTTAAATTAAAATAATCTTAAAAATAATAAAATAATGAGAAAAATATAAAATCTTTTTCGAAAATCCTAAAATACTTAAAACAACAGGGGGAAAATGCAAGAAAAAATTGATTTTAAACCTAATAAGGCAAAAACAAAGAATATGATAGTGACCTTTTGTTGTATACACTAGCAGTGGCTACTTTAGCTAGTCAATGGGAACTGGTTTCCCACTGAAGGATGACAAAAACATGCTGGAGGGTTTATGGAGACCCGTTTTGGGTGTTGGTTGGTTTTGTTGGGCCACAAAGGCACCCCCACAACCAGTGGGTTGTAAGGAGTCACACAAATACACAAACACGACAATCAAACACCAATAAACACCAAAGGATTGCACATATCAGATGTAGACTAACAAAAATGCAGAAAATAAGGCTAACTACTGGTGAATTAAGCTATGGAGTGCGTGTTATTAGTCTTTTGTTAACTTCGAATATTAACACAGATCGATGATGATATATATTTTGTGATAGATCTTAAAGATCTCGGCTTGCATGCTTAATCACAAATAATAATCTGAGATCTTTTAATTTCTGTTCGAGTAAAGATGTTGTAGATGGAGATAGGAGACGTTGGGTTAGGTTAGTTATGGTGTTGTGGAGTTATAAGGAGACGAACCAAGAATTCAAATCTGTCTTGAGAAAGAGCTTTGGTGAAGATGTCGGCTAGTTGGTAGTCCGTCTTGACAAAGAACAGTTCGATCGTTCCTTTTTCCACATGCTCCTTAATGAAATGGAATCGGACAGCTATGTGCTTGGTCTTGGAGTGTTGGACCGGGTTGCAGGATATGGCTATGGCTGATTGTGAATCACAGTAAATAGGGACTTTGTTAAAGTAAAAGCCATAATCCGTGAGTTGTGTTCTCATCCAAAGGACTTGAGCACTACACACGGATAGAGACACATATTCTGCTTCCGCGGTTGACAACGCCGTACAGTCTTGTTTCCTTGATGACCAGCTCACTAGCTTTTCGCCTAAGAATTGTGCTCCACCGGAAGTGTATTCAAAGCATGCAAGGTAAATGTCTTAAACATTAAACGAGCATAAAGGGAAATACCAGAATCAAACATCGGTAGTCCAACATAAGCTCACACACATGAATATAAGTACTTAAAGGAAAGGATTATGTTAGAATCCCATAAATCTAAGTATTCCATTCATCCGGGATATGATAAGATGTACCATGATTTGAAGAAGTTGTACTGGTGGCCGAATATGAAAGCTGACATAGCTATGTATGTTCTCCAATGCTTGACTTGTGCCAGAGTCAAAGCTGAACATCAAAAGCCATCAGGACTACTTCAACAACCAAAGATTCCTGAATGGAAGTGGGAGCGAATTACGATGGACTTTATCACCAAGCTTCCTAGAACATCATCTGGAAACAATTCGATTTGGGTTATTGTCGATAGACTGACCAAATCAGCACACTTCATTCCGGTTAAGGAGCAGTTCTCACTGGAGAAGCTGACTCGAATATACCTTGATAATGTTGTATGCAAGCATGGAGTGCCTGTATCGATCATTTCAGATCGAGATCCTAGATTCGCATCGAATTTTTGGAAATCTCTCAAAAGATCTTTGGGAACGAATCTCGACATGAGCACTGCTTATCACCCCCAGACTGATGGGCAGAGTGAAAGGACGATAAAAACACTGGAAGATATGTTGAGAGCTTGTGTGTTAGACTTTGGTAAGAATTGGGATAAACATTTGTCATTAGCAGAGTTTTCGTATAACAATAGTTACCATTCTAGTATTAAGGCTGCACCGTTTGAAGCTTTGTATGGTAGGAAGTGTAGATCTCCTGTATGTTGGAGTGAAGTTGGGGATACCCAGCTCACGGGACCGGAATTGATCCGGGAGACTACAGAGATGATAGTTCAGATTAAGAAGAGGTTGTTGACTGCCCGTAGTAGACAGAAAAGTTACGCGGATGTGCGGCGGAAGCCAACGGAGTTTGAAGTGGGTGACCGAGTAATGTTGAAAGTATCGTCATGGAAAGGCGTTATAAGATTTGGAAAACGAGGGAAATTGAATCCCGTTATATTGGACCCTTTAAGATTTTATCTAGAGTAGGTCCGGTGGCTTACAAACTAGAGTTACCCCCAGAACTTCATGGTGTTCACAACACATTCCATGTATCTAATATGAAGAAATGTCTAGCAGTGATTGATGAGAAAATTCCGTTAGGTAAGGTTCGAATATATGGGAAGTTGCGTTTTATCGAAGAGCCCGTAGAAGTTATGGACCGTGAGGTAAAGCAACTGAAACAAAGTTGGATACCTATTGTCAAAATCCGATGGAATTCAAAGCATGGACCGGAGTATACTTGGGAACGAGAGGATGAAATGTGGAAGAAATATCCGCACCTCTTCGATTTCAATAAGAAACGGACATCCAAATGAAATGGATCACGAGGACGTTGATCCCTTTTAGGAGGAAAAGCTGTGACAATCTAACATTTTCAGGTAGTGAAATATTTTCTCGTATAATATTTTGAAACTTATTTTTGTGTTGGTTGACGAACTCACAATTTACGGATTTAAATTTGGGCTTACGTGCATAATTTGGCGTCTTTTACGACTAAACCGGAAACCTTAGGATTACGTATTTACGTTTTTGAACTCCGTTTTTGATGAGACAATTTTTATTGGATTCGTTTTGTGACGGTGATTCATAATTTATAAAAACATTTTTCGTAAAACGACCCGAGGGTACGCAAATCGAGAAAATTAGAATCGAGAAATACCCGTAAACTAGTGAGATGGGACAAAACACATTGTCCCACCCCACTAGCTTAATGGGACGGCACACTTGACACCACAACACTAATGTGGCATCAAGTTTAGCTTACACATTACATGTGTAAGCCATGCTTACATGTTAAGCTAACTTTTCCCACTTAACACCAAAACTAGCTACTTGTTTTCATTCCATCATTCTCACATGCAAAACCAACATCAAACTCTCTCAAACTCTCCCTTGTGCCGTCCTAAATAAACCAACAAACACCCCATTTGATTTCTTCTAGCCATGAACAACATGTTTACTAGCTCTATTAAGGAGTGTTCTTGAAGCCTTGCTCATTTGGTGGCCATATTAACATCTTTGGAGGTGATTTGCTTGTGTCCTAGGGCTGATTTTCCAACCTATGTTCTTGATATTTGATGGTCTTGGAGATACTTGTTGTGTTCATCAAGTTCTTGTCTTCCTGAAACAAGTAATCCACTTGGATTGGTAAAGAAGATCATCCTCTCCATTTTTCTCTTGTTATTTTGTAAAGAACAAATGTATTTTATTTTATTTTGTATATGTATATGATGTATATATGATGATAAAAATGTTGTGTGGGGATCAAGTGTTGATAAATATGCTTAAAAATGATGATAACTATAAGAAATGAAGCTAAAATCTTGATTATTTAGTTGGCTGTATAAAAACAGTAGATAACTAAAAGATGAACTGATAAAATTGCATGGTTTGATCCATTTACATTAAGTAGAAGATGTTATACACATGTGAGAGTTGGCCATGCAATGGAATCAAAATAATGAGTGAGATATGATCAAAACAAGTTAGGTGGTCTAATCTGAATAAGCAGTTTTGTAGGGACTGTTAAGGCAAGTTAAACTCAAAATGGGCAGTAGCTATAGCTAAGTTAAATGTAGCACATAAGATGAAGATCATGCCATCCAAAAATGAGCTTCTAATTCATTATAGAACTCTAGATATGTTAAAAATGGTGAACATGAAGTTAAAAATCAGATTTTTGGAAATAATGTTTATTAATATTATATAAGCACTCACATTATAATGTATAAAATGTAAAAATATAAACCCACTAACTTATAAAACTTATTTATATAAATATATAAAAGGTTAATTAAATGGGTAAATTATATAAATGGTGGTAAAATAATATTTATAAGTAATAAAAACTATAAACTTGAGTTTTACGACTTTTTCGGCTATCGCCGTAAAATTAACGTTTTTCGCCAAATAAAACTTAGACGACCAAACCCGTCTAATGTAAAGTTTATAAAAGTCATATACTGATGTATAGGTAACTAAGACAAGTAAAAACCGATAAAACCCGAACTATAAGAAATACGGACATTTACGAGCTAACTAAACATATTGGACTAATAAATGGACTAAATAAGATAAAAACTTGTAAAAAGAACTTATTGGGCTTAACCCATTTGAGCCCAACAGAAAAGTATATATACTGATAATATAGGTATAAAAGGGATAAAAACAAGTTAAAGAACTTATAAAAGACTTAATGGACTTAAAATAGGTAAAATCGATAACCGCCACTTCAACCTAGGATTTCTGCCACCTTAGACTGACGTGGCGGCGTTGCCGCCACGTGTCATCATATGATTGGCCAGGCCTAAATGATTTTAAACCCGCGAGGGGGAATACATGTTTTATAAACTTAGAACACAAGATTTTTATGGTATGCTTTGTCCCTCTATGAATGGACCCGTGGTTGCCTTTAAATTGCATTAAGTGATTGCCTTTGTTAAAACCTCAATTATGGACCGTTAATTAACCTATGATGGGTTAACCGCTAGTACAATTAATAGATCTATGGGGGAAGCCGCCCCGGTTCAGTTTTTGTAGACTTTTCATAGAAGCTTAGGCCCGAACTCCACACTGTTTGAGCATATTGTATTGAGAAGTCAGGTATACGACAATGTACCAATAATCTGGAGGTAACCAACAATTAATAAATCTCCTGTCTTATCAGACCTCTAAAGGGATTGTCTAAGGGCTCGGTTCCATGAGCTTATTGCAATTTATGCTATATACAATTATTATTGTTGATGCGAATTATTATTTGATGCTTTTTGCCTTTA
Source organism: Glebionis coronaria (assembly GCA_025667525.1). Taxonomy (NCBI): domain Eukaryota; kingdom Viridiplantae; phylum Streptophyta; class Magnoliopsida; order Asterales; family Asteraceae; genus Glebionis; species Glebionis coronaria. The sequence goes on along the minus strand of JANFOE010001353.1, from coordinate 178,217 downwards.
AGCATGCCACTAACGTATAATCTTTACTTGTGCTCAAAAATGATTATATAAACCTATAGATTCACTCGGCATTTTTGCTGATTGTTTTACTCACATTTATTTCAGGTAATCAAGAAGTGGAAGCTTGGAGGTCACGAGAATGAAGTTTTGTACTGCTATGTTGTTCAAACTTTTTGATTTATTTATCGTTCCATTTTTAAAACAAACTAATATGTTGTTTTAAATTATCTTTTGGTAACGATTACTTGGGACTACGCTACTCTGACAAATGTTTTAGGAACGATAAATCTAAAACGTCTCTTTTCGAGTCGTTCTTTATAAATTATGTGTTGTTGTATCATTGTTTAGCACCCAAAGATGTATTCCGCTGCGTGTAAATTTGGGGGTGTTAAAAGTTATTTCACACATCAGTCCAAGATAGTTGATATTGAATAGGTGGCATTTGTTCCAGCCTCCTACCACTAAAAGTGCACAAATCAAGTCTAGAGCCAAAAGATCAATCAAATCTCGTTAGGACACACGGAATGACGATAAAGAGAGTCCTACACTATATCCTTGCGATATTGCTAGAACACTCAAAGTGATACTACCTAGTATTCACAATGATGAGTGGAAATCCTTCAAGTGTTAACATCAAACAGCACTGCGGTAGGTCATATGCAAAATTCTTTATGAATTAAACATATGTAAAACTGAAAAGCAACAGTGGTTTGATTCTGAATTGATTCAAACTCGTTTCAGGTTTCTACGCAATATCTTTATGGTCTTGCCAGAACATTCAGAGTGATATTCATTAATATTCACAGAAACGAATGGAAATCCTTCTAGCGTCAATCTCAAACAGCGCTACAGTAGGTGACTTGTGAGATTCTTATGAATCAAGCTTTTGTCAACTGGAAAGCAAAAATAGTGAGATTCTTTATGAATCACACTTGTTCCAGGAATTTGAATTGACGACTTTAATCAAACGGATATTTATCCAATTGATTCACTCTTTTTGTTCGCAGTCTTGCTTTGAGACGGTCGAGTAAAGAGAACGGCCAGTACAACCGCGAAACCCTGTCAAGGAGATTCTTAATTGAATCTACCTATCACAGGTACGATATTTATATCGTATAACGGTCTTCACCGACCGGAGGTAAAATGCTACCGATTTAGGACGAATGTCAAAGCCATTCAGTCCGTGTCTATGTTTTGTCTTGAGAAGGTGGCGTTACGGTGTACTCAGCAAAGTCAAAGATTCAAAACCACATACTCATGCCTAAAGACATTCTCAACAATTAACATTGTGAGCACGTGGATGAAGACACAAGATCGCAAGATGGCAAAGACAAGTCAAGGATGATTTGAAGATCTCAAGATCAAAAGACAAAGTCGAAAGACAACGACAAAGGATCAAATATCACAATATGAAGGAACAAGACTACTATTACACGTTCAAGACTCATTTATGGAGAGATTAGTAATCTCTACAAATCTCCAAATGACACAGGGTAATGACCTCTCATTGGGGGAGATTGTTAGCCTCAAAATATTGAGTCAAACAAGAACACTCGGTCATATGTTTATTATGTATCGTATTTTAGAACGTTGTAATAGGTAGTAGATTTGTCGTCTTTTACGGGCTTAACTTTATGCTAAAGTTCATTCATAAGTAACTAAAGCCTAAAAGGAAAGCCCGGTCCATTAGAATATAGTCCAAACAAAGCCCGCATGTGGGTGGACTATATATACCCTTCCTAGCATGTTAGGAAGGGTGTTGGTCATTTGTTTTTCTCTCTCTAATCTAATCCTCCGAAGTTTCCAACCATTCTCTCTCTGTTCTCTCTCTACTTTATCTCTCTAGAATTCATATCTTTTCATCTCTATTTTCTTGTTTAATCATCTTAGATTATGGGACAACAAAATTCGTATGATGGTTTTACGTTACTCAGATTAGACGACTTAGTTAAGTTACTTAGTGAGATCTGGAAACTTAAGGCATTCAGAAGGGATGAAACATGTTTACAATGCAAAACATTTTTGGCAATGTAAACCCCTTAAAAATCTAGAAATTGAAAATTGTTTGTCAATTGAATTGTTCGACAAGTCGCTATGTTGAGTACATTCATTACTAGCAGATCAACTGATGTAATGGATATATGTCAACATAGTTATAGAATTCAAGGAAAATAATATGGTTATTATACCAGGGTAATTTTATTTTCTTGAAAGTATTTTTTATTGAAAATACTAATATTTGAACTTATTTCTGTAGAAATGGCTCAACCCACCAATAAAACTATAAGTTCTGCGTTCAAGGCATTTTTGAACGTCCCGAACTTACTGGCCTAAACTTCGATGATTGGTACCGCTCACTAAGAATTATCTTGAGAGCAGCTGGTACTATTGATATCTTGACTACTCCTTATCCGGAGGATCTTGCTGAAGGAGCATCTGATGCGTAAAGGCTTGAACACGCTGCTAATGTTAAGAAGCACTCTGAAGTGGCTTGCTTAATGCTGGGTAAATTGGCTCCTCCACTTCAACAGAAGTATGAGTTATTTCCACCAAAGCGAATGCTTGATGAGCTCAAGGCTATGTTTGTAACACCCCATTTTGATAATGGAAATGTCACACGTAATTATGGCGTGTCATCAAAGCATACAAGGAAAAATGTCTAAACATTACATGACCATAAAAGGAAAATACCGGAATCAAACATCGATAGTCCAAAAGTAAAGCTCATCACACACAAACATAAGTATAGTAACGGAAAGGACTAAACAATGTCCATAGCAAATGTATCAAAAGAAAGATAATGCATAAAGTAAAGAAAGGCTAGAAAGCTTCCAATCCATATGCACGTACGCTTAAAGTCTACGAGCGTCCCTGAGTACCTGCCGTTTTGGGAACATAGAAAAGGAAAACGGCTAAGCAATACGCTCAGTGCACGGATGTACAATAAAGCATGAATAGGATAAGCATATAACATAGAACAGCGGAAGAAACTAAGTCCCGAGTAACCTGGTTAAGTCTTGATAAAACTGGTTTTATAGTTTGAAAAGCCTTATGTTTATCTTGTAAAAACTGTTTATCATATTTTACCATTAGCCAATATAGGTCATGAAAATCCATCGTGCATGAATACTTGGAGGGGTGACCTCATCATGCAAATTAGAGGGGCTGCCTCTAATTTAATATAATGGTTTTGGGTAGGAGAGATCAGCTCTTTGTGAAGGATGCAAGGCACACACCACATTCACCATGAAATCCTGACTGAAAACATGTAACTAGGATGCACCCATACGCCCCACATGATAAATATAAAATATGGACAAAAGCTGAAGGGACGCCACGAGCAATCACTCCGCCGTGGTGAAGTCATAACATCAGTGCCTCTAATGTTATGGTTATGGTACCTCCATAACTAGGTGAAACTGGTCATGCATGTATATGGCTATAGGTATTCTAAATTAAACATAAGCAAATCAAACACATAACTTATACTACAGGAAAACATTTGGCTGCATACGGGGAATCCTAATAAAGAAAGAATGTCCATACTGAAAGGACGGGAATCCGTACCTTATGTCTAGTGAACGAAGAAGACGAGCTGAGAGGAATCCTACTTCCGTATCACTAATGCTACATAAATACATACATGAATAAGTATCTGCTTACTAATACGTAACTGATTTTATGTCATGTCTTAGCTTATTTTATAAGTTCTTATCATGTTTTACTGTTTTAAGCCTTAAACTGTGTTTATCTTATATTCTGTTTACTCTGATTAAGTATTTCTGGTATTTCATGTATTATTATACTTACTGTGTAATAATAAGTAACTTTCCAAAAATAGCAGGTTTCCTAAAATAGAAAGTTTCCAAAAATAGAATTACTGCTCAAAATAGATAAGTTTCTAAAAATAGAAAGTTTCCATAAATAGATCAGCTGCCTTAATTAAATAAGTTTCCATAAATAGATTAGCTGCCTTAAATAAATAAGTTTCAAAATATAGAAAGTATCCATAAATAGATTAGCTGCCTTATTTAAATAAGTTTCTAAAAATAGAAAGTTTCCATAAATAGATTAGCTGCCTTATTTAAATAAGTCTCTAAAAATAGAAAGTTTCCATAATTAGATATAAGCTGGTTAAATAAGCTAAGTATATAAGCCTAAGTGTTTTCATGATTATATTCTTAGTCATAATGATATAATGTATAGTTTATTAATTATTTCATGTAATTAAAAATAAACTATAGGTTAAAATATTTAATTAAATTATATCATGTTTTTAATTAAATAAAGTTAAATACTTAGGTTAAAACATGTATTATTATTTATTAATAATATAACCTAAGTCATGTTAATTAATTAATTATAACCATGGTTTTTAAATGATTAATTAATTATAAGTCTAAAAATATAAAATACTTAGGTTAATAATTTCATGTTTTTAATAATTAATATAACCTAAGTCATGTTATTAAATTAATCATGTCATGTTTATTAATTTAATTTTAACATATGATTATAAAAATAATAATCTTAACATACACCGTGAACAGGATCTTTTCTAGAAACCATGAACCGGACATGAAATCGACACCATACCCCGAACCACTTCGGGGTTCCCCTTGTCTTGTTGCTGCCGTGGGACCCACACCAACCAACCGGGACCATATGGTCTCGGTGGTGGTCGAGTAGCCAAACCGAGACCCCTCGGGGTTCGGTTTAGGCGCCGGCCAACACACAACACCCCTAAACCATCCTTTTTTATTCTTCCATAAACCATTTTCATGTTAGATCTATGTTTTAACTAGGTTTTAAAAGAAACACATCATGTTCTTAATTATTTAATAGATCAATAAAAAAGAAAAGGGTTAAAAGAATTACCGAATGCGTGGATCTAAACAAGGATGAACAAACACGAACACTTGCACCAAAACCAAGAACAAAGATCAAATGAACACCCCCTTGGTGTGTTTATGAGTGGCGGCCAAAAAGAAAAAGAAGGAGAAGGAAGAACTTTTTTAGGTTTTGTAAAAATCTTCTATAAAGTGAAAAAATGAGTAGTGACTTTTCCTTTTACCCTTCTTTAGTAAATTTTGAGATGGGCTTGGCCCATCTCTCCCTTGTTGTCGTGGGTAGGGGGCCCTACATGGGGTACCCGTACCGTTTTCCGTGTCTCGATGTTTAATTGTTCGTTCGTGTTTATTTGTGTTCACGTTTAATGTGTTCTCGTTAAATAATTACCGTGACCTAATATATTTATTTATGCTCGTAATAAATATATATACGTAATTAAGAATAGTTCGTGATTTAATTACGTTCATGATTTCATGATCGCATGTTCGTGATTAATTATTGTCAAATAATCATTGCATGCTCGTGCGTAGTAAATACTTATCGTGTTCTAACACGTACGTAATACGTAAAGTCCTAACACGTAATCGTAATCATGCTATAATAGGAAAGTTTTAATCTAGTACGTACGATCTTAAGGGTACTATTCATGGTAAAAGCATGCGGGTTTTACAACTCTTCCCCCCTAAAAATAATAATTCGTCCCCGAATTATAGATAAAGTAAACTGGAAAAGAAGAACATACCCGAATTCAAAATATGAAATGAGGGTAAGAAGTCCGGATAGAATCCTCTGTTTCCCAAGTGGCTTCCCGCTCGGTATGATCCCTCCATAGGATTTTGACGAATGGAATCGTCTTCCTTCTCATGACTCGTTCTTGTCTGTCAAGAACTCGTTCGGGTTCTTCTATAAAAGTGAGATCTTCACGTATCTGTTCCAGTGGATACTGAACCATGTGAAGGGGATGATACTGGTACCCTCTGAGTAAGGACACATGAAACACATTGTGCACATGCGAAAGCTATGGAGGTAACGCCAATCAGTAAGATACTTCACTGACTCGTTCAATGATATCAAACGGTCCGATGAAACGAGGACTGGGCTTCCCTTTAATCCCGAAGCGTCTAACACCACGTGCCGGTGAAACCTTAAGGAAGACGTGCTCTCCTACGTTAAAATGTATGTCCCTACGATGCTTATCGGCGTAACTCTTCTGACGTGACCGTGCTTCCTGAAGTTTCTGCTTAGCTACAACGATCTTTTCATTGGTCATCTCTATGAGTTCTGGTCCTTCAAGTGTTCGCTCGCCAACCTGATCCCAGCAGATTGGGGCGCGACACTTTCTGCCATACAACATCTCGAAAGGAGCACACTTGATACTCGCGTGCCAACTATTGTTGTATGCAAACTCCACCAAACAGATGTAATCGTCCCAATCACCCGTCCATTCCAACTCACATGACCTCAACATGTCTTTCAATGTATGAATCGTTTGTTCCGACTGTCCATCCGTTTGAGGATGAAAAGCCGTGCTAAGCTTAAGTTGTGTACCCCAAGCTTTCTGCAGGCTCTTCCAAAATCGCGAAGTGAAACGAGGATCTCTGTCTGAGACGATGTTGGATGGTGCACCGTGGAGTCTCATGATCTCTCTTCTGTACGTATCGGTGAGTTTACTTACCGGATCTTCCTTGCGGATCGGTAAGAAATGAGCTGATTTGGTAAGTCGATCAACGATAACCCAAATTGCATCGTGCTTCCTCTTGGTAGGCGGAAGACCAGTAACAAAATCCATGGTGATTTTGTCCCACTTCCACTCTGGAATATCTAACGGTTGAAGGAGACCGCCAGATCGCTGATGCTCGATCTTAACCTGCTGGCAGGTAAGACATTTGGAGACGTAAGTAGCTACATCCTGTTTCATACCACTCCACCAAAAGTACTGCTTGATGTCATGGTACATCTTAGTCGAACCAGGATGTATAGAGAATGGGGAGCTATGAGCTTCAGCTAACAAGGCTTCCCGAAGTTCTTGGTTATCAGGAACACAAAGTCTCGTGCCCTGCCATACGATACCATTTGCATCTACTCTGAATTCTGTCTGTTTCTCCAAATTCTGCACTATCGCCCATATTTCTCTGTCATCCTTCTGAGCTTCCTTGATCTTAGAGAGTAACTCGGGTTCTACTCTAAGATTAGCCCAGTAACCGTGCTATCCACGTAGCATGATCTCGATGTCAAGTCGCTCCAAGTCTCTTATGATTTCCTCTTCAATTTTAATGCCGTTGATCATTCCGGACTTCCTGCTAAGAGCATCTGCTACTACATTTGCCTTTCCGGGATGATACTGTAGATTAATGTCATATTCCTTCAACAGCTCTAACCATCTCCTCTGCCTCATGTTCAATTCACGTTGAGTGAAGATGTACTTCAAGCTCTTGTGGTCCGTGAAAATGTCACATGATTCTCCATATAATTAGTGCCTCCATATCTTCAATGCAAACACGACTGCAGCAAGTTCCAAGTCATGCATGGGGTAATTTTCTTCATAAGGCTTAAGCTGCCCGTGAAGCGTACGCGATCACTTTCCCATGTTGCATGAGAACACAACCAAGTCCCTTCCCCGATGCATCACCGTAGATTTGAAATCCACCCGTACCAGATGGGAGAGTAAGAATAGGTGCAAATACTAGCTTCTACTTCAGGTCTTCAAAGCTCTTCCCTCGTTCTTCAGTCCAGACGAATTTCTCCCCTTTTCGCATCAGTTTGGTCAATGGTAGTGCTAAGCGAGAAAAGTTCTCCACGAACCTGTGGTAATAGCCAGCTAAGCCTAAGAAACTGCGGACTTCCGTCGCTGATGTCGGCCTTGGCCACTTAGTAATGGCCTCAACCTTCGCTGGATCCATAGTGATTCCTTCTCCTGATACAATGTGACCTAAGAATGCCACCTTGTCTAACCAGAACTCACACTTGGAGAATTTAGCATATAGCTGCTTCTGGCAAAGAATCTGTAGTACTGTACGAAGATGGTCTTCATGTTCCTCCTTGGACTTTGAGAAAATCAGGATGTCATCGATGAAGACAATGACGAACTTGTCCAGAAATTCATGGAAGATTTTGTTCATCAAATACATGAACACTGCTGGAGCATTTGTCAGGCCAAATGGCATAACTACAAACTCGTAGTGGCCATAGCGGGCACGAAAGGCAGTCTTAGCGATGTCATGCTCCTTAACCCGTAGCTGATGATAGCCTGACCTAAGATCAATCTTGTAGAAGTGTTTGGCCCCTTGGAGTTGGTCAAACAGATCATCTATACGAAGCAGTGGATACCTATTCCGGATAGTAATCTTGTTGAGCTCGCGATAGTCTATGCAAAGACGCATACTGTCGTCCTTCTTCTTAACAAACAAGACCGGTGCGCCCCATGGAGATGCGCTCGGTCGAATGAAACCTCGTTCAAGAAGTTCCTGCAGTTGATCCTTCAGCTCCTTCAGCTCTATGGGAGCCATGCGATAAGGAGCCTTGGAGATTGGTTCAGCTCCTGGAATAAGCTTGATACTGAATTCCATTTCTCGTGCAGGTGGTATGCCCGGAAGTTCTGCTGGAAAAACATCTTGGAACTCCGACACTATAGGTTGATCCTGAATTGATGGGGATTCAGCATCCATGTCGTGAACCGTAGCTAGATAACCCTCGCAACCATGTGACAGTAGTGCACGCGCTTGCAGGGTAGATATGACTTGTACAGATCGGCCGGGTATGAACCCGTTATGAATGTACTCTGGTGCATTAACATCGCCGAAGATAACTCGATATGAATGGCAATCTATGGTAGCATGATGCTTGGATAGCCAATCCATGCCCAAAATCATGTCGAAGTCATTCATGTCCAACGGAAGTGCGTCAACAGGTTGAACCTTATCGTCAAATTATAGGGGAAGACTCTTGTATACATGGGTGATTAATACAGAGTCCCTCAAAGGTGTGGAAATAGTAAGCCTATTTTCTAGTGGCATGGGGAGCATCCTAATGTTCTTAGCATAAGCAGTAGAAATAACCGAGTGCGTAGCACCCGTATTAAAAAGAACACATGCAACTTGACCATACATATACAAGATTCCAGTGATGGTACCTGTAGACTTATTGGTCTGGTCTCGAGATGTCGTGTAGACACGCCCGGTGGTAGGAGGCGGCTTGGAATCAGCATGTCCCGATGTACCCTGCATCTCGCCCTTACGGCAATCCTTCATGATATGGCCAGGAAGACCACACTTGAAGCACGCGTCAGTGTTACGGCGGCATGGCCCTGGGTGCCTACGGTGGCATGTAGAGCAAAGAGGATGAGTAAATCCTCGAGCAGGTGCTCTGGATGGCTGGGAACCTGATAAAACATTCTACATAAGACATGATAATAGGGTACAAAGGACAATGCTGATAATCGTAAGATTGAATACCAGTGATAGCTGGACGGCTAGGCTGTGAACCTCTCTGGTTCTGGTCCCTATCGTTTCCATGGTTCCTGGTAGAAGTTTTGCTAAAGTGTCAGAATATGAGTTATAACATGAAATCATAAGGAATTGCGTAAGTATTAGGACCTGCTGATGTTGGAGTGTCCAGCGTTGTTACGGTAATTATCATTACCGCCACGCCTATCCGTAGCAGAACGGTCGTTAGTCTGACCATTTCCCTTGGCCTGATGAGGCTGCTGCTGAGTAGCCGGCTGAGACCGGTCCCCAGTTTTCTGCCTGGAAGATACATTTAAAGAGATGAATAATTAACATATATGGAAAGAATACGGATTGATCACCGCTTGAATACGAATGTTTACCTCTTGTCGGGTCTCTCAGCTTCCCCGAACTCATCTCTCTCTTGCAGCATCTCCAGCTTACGTGCTGCATCGGCCACTTATGCTACAGTGTTGAATGTAGCACACACCAGATTGTTCGCGACCGATGTGCGAAGAGCCCACCTAAAGTGGTGTGCCTGCTCTTCAGGAGTACCTGCAGCCGCACCAAGGAAACCAGCTAAGCGAAGAAAGCGCTGCATAAACTCGTTGCTATTCTCCCCAGCTCTCTGTCGGATCCCATGGTACTCTCTCTTGAGCTTGTCTTGCTCAGCCTTGGGAAAGAACTGCTCCATCACCCTGTCCTTGAACTGAGCCCAAGTCAAACCAGCAACCCACTCGTCACCACCCTCAGACTGCATCAATGCTAACCACCAATTTAGCACATCGCCTTCGAACCGATAGCATGCTAACCTCGCCTTGTACGCGTGGTCACAACCCATAGCATTGAAAATCTTTTCGATGTGAGCCAACCAGCTTTCAGCATCACTGGGGCTATCTGTCTTCTCAAAAGCTCGAGGACGGAGCTTGTTGAATCTCTCCAACCATACTGCTAATGTCACTGGAGGAGGAGGAGGAGGTACCTGATTATGCTGTTGATTGTTGGCATCTTGAACTTCAGCCCTGATGTCGTTCCTCAGTTGAGGAAGCAAAGCTTGCATAGCAGCTTGAATTGCAACATTGAGTTGTTCCTGTTCGCGTGTGAGAACCATCTGACAGTTAACATAAACCATATGATTAAACAGATCAAAACATAAAATATATATACATGAAAAAAATTTATACCAAAATTTCAAGAGAAAAATTTTATGCAAGAAAATTTTGTGTACGAATGCATGATGCAGTTTTATGAAAACTTTTGTATGCTCGAGAGTGAACGCATATGGTCAGTTCACCCAAAACAAAAGACATGGCGAGGGGACGCCTATGGGTCGGACCCAAATTTAAAAGTTTCGATAAACACATGCGACTAAATAGGGCCAGTCCTGTACCAACCATTACTTAGTCATAAACTGCGACAATGACATATATATGTATGCGTAAAAATGATGAATGCATGAAAATGACTGTCAGTTCTACGAAGACCGTAGTGACTACCCACTAATCACAGGTCATATTTTGAGAGCCTACAGGTCGAAGCCTTGGCTCTGATACCATAATTGTAACACCCCATTTTGATAATGGAAATATCACACGTAATTATGGCGTGTCATCAAAGCATACAAGAAAAAATGTCTAAACATTACATGACCATAAAAGGAAAATACCGGAATCAAACATCGGTAGTCCAAAAGTAAAGCTCATCACACACAAACATAAGTATAGTAACGGAAAGGACTAAACAATGCCCATAGCAAATGTATCAAAAGAAAGATAATGCATAAAGTAAAGAAAGGCTAGAAAGCTCCCAATCCATATGCACGTACGCTTAAAGTCTACGAGCGTCCCTGAGTACCTGCCATTTTGGGAACATAGAAAAGGAAAACGGTTGAGCAATACGCTCAGTGCACGGATGTACAATAAAGCATGAATAGGATAAGCATATAACATATAACAGCGGAAGAAACTAAGTCCCGAGTAACCTGGTTAAGTCTTGATAAAACTGGTTTTATAGTTTGAAAAGCCTTATGTTTATCTTGTAAAAACTGTTTATCATATTTTACCATTAGCCAATATAGTTCATGAAAATCCACCGTGCATGAATACTTGGAGGGGTGACCTCATCATGCAAATTAGAGGGGTTGCCTCTAAATTAATATACTGGTTTTGGGTAGGAGGGATCAGCTCCTTGTGAAGGATGCAAGGCACACACCACATTCACCATGAAATCCTGACAGAAAACATGTAACTAGGATGCACCCATACGCCCCACATGATAAATATAAAATATGGCCAAAAGCTGAAGGGACGCCACGAGCAATCACTCCGCCGTGGTGAAGCCATAACATTAGTGCCTCTAATGTTATGGTTATGGTACCTCCATAACTAGGTGAAACTGGTCATGCATATATATGGCTATAGGTATTCTAAATTAAACATAAGCAAATCAAACACATAACTTATACTACGGGAAAACATTTGGCTGCATACGGGGAATCCTAATAAAGAAAGAATGTCCATACTGAAAGGACGGGAATCCGTACCTTATGTCCAGTGAACGAAGAGGACGAACTGAGAGGAATCCTACTTCCGTATCACTAATGCTACATAAATACATACATGAATAAGTATCTGCTTACTAATACGTAACTGATTTTATGTCATGTCTTAGCTTATTTTATAAGTTCTTATCATGTTTTACTATTTTAAGCCTTAAACTGTGTTTATCTTATATTCTGTTTACTCTGATTAAGTATTTCTGGTATTTCATGTATTATTATACTTAATATGTAATAATAAGTAACTTTCCAAAAATAGCAGGTTTCCAAAAATAGAAAGTTTCCAAAAATAGAAAGTTTCCAAAAACAGAAAGTTTCCAAAAATAGAATTACTGCTCAAAATAGATAAGTTTCTAAAAATAGAAAGTTTCCATAAATAGATCAGCTGTCTTAATTAAATAAGTTTCCATAAATAGATTAGTTGCCTGAAATAAATAAGTTTCTAAAATAGAAAGTTTCCATAAATAGATTAGCTGCCTTATTTAAATAAGTTTCTAAAAATAGAAAGTTTCCATAAATAGATTAGCTGCCTTATTTAAATAAGTTTCTAAAAATAGAAAGTTTCCATAATTAGATATAAGCTGGTTAAATAAGCTAAGTATATAAGCCTAAGTGTTTTCATGATTATATTCTAAGTCATAATGATATAATGTATAGTTTATTAATTATTTCATGTAATTAAAAATAAACTATAGGTTAAAATATTTAATTAAAGTATATCATGTTTTTAATTAAATAAAGTTAAATACTTAGGTTAAAACATGTATTATTATTAATTAATAATATAACCTAAGTCATGTTAATTAATTAATTATATCCATGGTTTTTAAATAATTAATTAATTATAAGTCTAAAAATATAAAATACTTAGGTTAATAATTTCATGTTTTTAATAATTAATATAACCCAAGTCATGTTATTAAATTAATCATGTCATGTTTATTAATTTAATTTTAACATATGATTATAAAAATAATAATCTTAACATACACCGTGAACCGGATCTTGACTAGAAACCATGAACCGGACATGAAATCGACACCATACCACTTCGGGGTTCCCCTTGTCTTGTTGCTGCCGTGGGACCCACACCAACCATGGACCATATGGTCTCGGTGGTGGTCGAGTAGCCAAACCGAGACCCCCTCGGGGTTCGGTTTAGGCGCCGAGCAACACACAACACCCCTAAACCATCCTTTTTTATTCTTCCATAAACCATTTTCATGTTAGATCTATGTTTTAATTAGGTTTTAAAAAAAACACATCATGTTCTTAATTATTTAATAGATCAATAAAAAAGAAAAGGGTTAAAAGAATTATCGAATGCGTGGATCTAAACAAGGATGAACAAACACGAACACTTGCACCAAAACCAAGATCAAAGATAAAATAAACACCCCCTTGGTGTGTTTATGGGTGGCGGCCAAAAAGAAAAAGAAGGAGAAGGAAGAACTTTTTTAGGTTTTGTAAAAATCTTCTGTAAAGTGAAAAAATGAGTAGTGACTTTTCCTTTTACCCTTCTTTAGTAAATTTTGAGATGGGCTTGTCCCATCTCTCCCTTGTTGCCGTGGGTAGGGGCCCCCACATGGGGTACCCATACCGTTTTCCGTGTCTTGATGTTTAATTGATCGTTCGTGTTTATTTGTGTTCACGTTTAATGTGTTCTCGTTAAATAATTACCGTGACCTAAGATATTTATTTACGCTCATAATAAATATATATATACGTAATTAATAATAGTTCGTGATTTAATTACGTTCATGATTTCATGATCGCATGTTCGTGATTAATTATTGTCAAATAATCATTGCATGCTCGTGCGTAGTAAATACTTATCGTGTTCTAACACGTACGTAATACGTAAAGTCCTAACACGTAATCGTAATCATGCTATAATAGGAAAGTTTTAATCTAGTACGTACGATCTTAAGGGTACTATTCATGGTAAAAGCATGCGGGTTTTACAATGTTCGAGAAGCCGCAAGCTGTGGAGATCTACGACTTAGTAGATGCTTTCCATAGCTGCATGCAAGCTCCTGGAAAGTCTGTAAGTGCCCATTACATGGAGATGAGGGGTTATATGGAATAGCTCATTGCACTAGGACAACCCTATGATCATAATATGGCTATCAACTTGATCAATAGGTCTCTTAACAAGGACTTCAATTATTTTGTTCGAAACTATAATATGCATTGCACGGGGAAGACAGTTAATGATTTGCATGCAATGCTCATTGACTATGAAAAGGGGTTAAAAGAAAAGGTATCTACTGCTACGCCTTCTGTACTAACCATAGAAAAGGGTAGAGTGAGTAGCCAAAACCGCAAGCGAACAAGAAGAAAGGCAAAGGTAAGGGTGATAAGGGCAAACAAGTTGCGACTTATTTGAAACCTAAGCAGAAAGTTGTCAAGAAGAATAGATCTCAGAAGGATGAGACTTGTCACCATTGCAAGGAAAGTGGTCACTGGAAGAGGAATTGCCCTCTTTACCTCGAAGAGTTGCGAGAAATAAAGAATAAGTCTGAGTAGATCGCTGTAGCTTCAAGTACTTTATTTATGATTGAATTGTTCAATTTAACATACACATTAAATTCCTGGGTATATGATACGTGATGCGGTATTAACATTTGTAATATGCTGCAGGGATTTAATCTGGAAAGGAAGCTTTCTTATGGGGAACAATTTCTGCAAGTGGGAAATGACGCACAAGCAGCAGTTGAAGCTATAAGAACATTTAATTTAGTTTTACCTTCGGGTTTAGTACTGATTTTAAATGATCTTCATTATGCACCTACAATTGTTAGGGGTGTTATTTCCTTTTCTTGTTTGTTGAATAATGGATTCGTTCACACGATTGATAATAATAGAATTTCTGTTTGAAAATTGTATTTTCTATTTTTAATGCAATTTTTGTGAATGGTGTGTTTGAAATAGACATGCATGATAACGAATCTAAGAATAATAAATCCGTCTTTAGCATGAATAAGAAGAGAAAGTTCGACAAGAACTCTTCTTATCTTTGGCATTGTAGACTTGCCCATATTAGGAAGACTCGTATACAAAAGCTTCAAGGTGAAGGTCTTTTGGAAAATATCGATGATGAATCATTAGATAAATGTGAATCTTGTATCTCTGGAAAGATGAACAAGAAACCTTTTAATAGCAATATTGAAAGAGTTACTGATCTACTTGGTTTAATACATACTGATGTGTGTGGGCTGCTTAGACATTTGTCAAGGAAAGGTGCTAGCTACTTCTTAACATTTATGGATGATAATAGCCGTTATGATTATGTTTATTTACTTAAGCATAAACATGAGATATTTGAATTATTCAAAGTGTTTAAAGCAAAATTAGAACCGCAACTAGGAAAGAAGATTAAAGCTCTTCATTCTGATAGAGGTGGTGAATATTTAAGTCAAGAGTTTATTGATTATCTAAGTGAGAATATAATTGTTCAGCATCTTACTTCTCCCTATACTCCACAACAAAATGGTGTATCTGAAAGGAGAAATCGTACATTATTAGATATGGTGCGATCTATGTTTAATCTTACAACTTTACCTTTATCCTTTTGGGATTATGCTTTAGAATCTACTGTTTGCATTTTAAATATGGTTCCCACAAAGAAGGTTGATAAGACACCATATGAATTATGGCATGACAAGAAGCCATATTTGTCTTATTTAAAGGTCTGGGGTAGCGAGGCGTATGTGAAACGTGACTCGGGTGACAAACTCCAACAACGATCTATTAAATGTATCTTTGTAGGATATCCTAAGGAAACTATGGGTTACTACTCAGAACAAAGTGATTGTTGCTAGTTATGGAGACATCCTAGAATTTGATCTTGCAAATCAAGAATTCAGTGGGAGAGATTATGATCTTGAAGAGAGTCATATAGATACATTACCTTCTGAAAACACTAACGATGTAATTCCTGTAAAACCAAAAAGTCTTGCGGTTCCACCGGACATAGTTCCTCTTCGTAGATCTGCAAGGATTAAAGACGCAAATAGCAATATATGTCTTAACATAGAGGATGATGATGAAGTAGGGGATCTTGGTGAACCTGCTAATTATAAATCCGCCATACCTGATCCTGTTAAGGATAAGTGGATGGTTGCTATGGATGAGGAAATGAAATCCATAAAAGTAAATGATGTTTGGATTCTTGTAGAGCTACCACCGAATGCTAAAGTAGTGAGACATAAGTAGATATACAAGAATAAAACCGAAAAGGACATAAAAGTACAATCCTATAAAGCTCGTTTAGTAGCTAAAGGTTTTACTTAAACTTTTGGCATAGACTATGAGGATACATTTTCTCTTGTCGTAGACTTAAGAGCTATTAGGATTCGCATAGCTATAGCAGCATACTATGACTATGAGATATGGCAAATGGATGTTAAAGTTGTCTTCTTGAACGGTCGCTTAGATGAAGACATCGATATGCAGCAACCAGAATGGTATGTTGATCCTGAGAATCTAGGACACGCGTGCAAACTTCAAAGATCCATTTATGGATTGAAGCAAGCATCACGTCAATGGAATAAACGATTTGATGAAGAAATCAAAAAGTTTGGATTTATTCAAAATCGTGATGAGCCATGTGTATATCGCAAAGTTAGTGGGAGTGATGTAGTATTCCTAGTTCTATATGTTGATGACATATTAATCATGGGAAGTAACATTCCAAGACTTAAAGTTGTTAAGGATTATCTTGGTAAATGTTTTTCTATAAAGGATTTATGAGAAGCTGCATACATTCTGGGAATTAAGATCTATCGGGATAGGAAAAGACGGTTAATTGGTCTAAGTCAAGATGCTTATATAGATAAGATATTGAAAAAGTATAATATGCATAATTCCAGGAAAGGTTTTCAACCTATGGAAGTTAAGCATAATCTGAGTCATGAGATGGATGCATCAACTCCTAAAGACAAGGCGTACATGCAGAAGGTGCCTTACGCTTCAATTGTAGGATCTATTATGTATGTTGTAAGATGCACAAGGCCTGATGTGGCGTTTGCTCAGAACTTGGTCAGTAGATACCAACAGAATCCAGGGAAGCTCCACTAGACTGCTGTTAAAACATATTCTAAAGTATTTGAGGAGTACGAAAGATATGTTCTTGGTATTTGGAGGGAAACCAGACACAAAACTGAATGTGGCAGGTTTCTGTGATGCGTCCTGGCAATGTGATAAAGATGATACGAAGTCTCAGACGGTTTACGTTTTTGTTATCAATGGAGGAGTAGTTGACTAGAAGAGCAAAAAGCAGACAACGATTGCAATGCATGCTACTCAATCTGAGTACATGGCTGCTTCAGAAGCTACAATAAAAGCTGTTTTGATTAGGAAGTTTATTGGAGATCTTGGAGTGATGCCTTCAATAAAAGAACCTATTGATATATATTGTGACAATTCTGCCGCAATAATATTCGCCAATGATTCTGGAGTCATGAAAGGTGTCATACACTTTAAATGTAGACATCACTACGTCCGAGAACAAGTTGAAGCTCGTAAAATCAAATTAATTAAAGTTCACACAGATGATAACGTAGCCGATCCTTTAACTAATGCTTTGCATAGACCAAAGGTAGTTAAGCATGCCAAGGCGATTGGGCTGCAACTAGCTAGCGAACTCATGTAATAAATCTGTGATTAGTATTTGGATAAAGGATGTTATGAAATTATTATTTAATAAAATAAAGATTGGGTTTCGTTTATTTTTATTATTTAATTTTGTATCCTATTTTACATGTTTTAATCCATGAATAAATGTTATGCTAAATGTCCGTTGTCGATTAATAATATGGGAATATTATTAAACTAAGACAAATCAAAATTGCGATAGAGTATACTTGAAAGTATATTGATCGATTTTGGATGATATTCGATGAGTCGGATATTGGACTTATCCCAACTATATGATTTTACTTTGTGGATCTTTGTCATCAAGTAAATCATAAATAGTTATACTTAGACTTGAGATACCAGGAAACTATTATGAATCTAGTGCATCTCTGTGGAATAATCTAACACTAAACGTAACTGGTAGCTATAAGGATTATTTTCGGAAGTGTTGAAAAATTCATAAGTTTTGCTCGTAGTCAATATAGAATTTATTTCCTCCAATTTTGTTTTGGAGTTTAATACAGATGGGCCCTCGTGGGATTAGTAAGATGTTTGTGTGGCCACACCAAAATTTGTTTTGGTAATCTTGTTGAATCTGTGAACGAGAAACAAAATGGTTAATGAAAGGAATGACTGAGATCCATATCCTTATTAACGTTGTATTAGAAATAAAAGAATAATAATAATGATGCTAGTCAATGTAATCACGATATTTGAAATATATCCAAGTGGGAGCTGTAATTTTATGGACTTATATTTAATAGTCGTGTGATAGGATCGAACTCGAGATTACGGTATTGCCACAACACGTAAAGAGTTAATTTAATTAATAAATATATTTATTGTATTTATTAATTTATTTAATAAATATATATATTGTATTTATTAAATTAAATCGAGCTATATAACTATATAACTTTAACGATCGTTAACTAATTAAGAGTTAAGTATTAACTAGTGTTAAATAATATATAGATAGAGGATTAAAAGGAAGAAGGACGGAAGGTTCCGGAACCACCTATGCGGGGGTGTTCGAGAGTCGGCTAGGGCACACAAAGGGGAAGGCGAAACTTGCCTTTTATTTGTTTGGGCTACAAGTATTTTAGGCTTATAAATACATCCTCTTACCGCTTAGTATTTAACACAACTTGAATCTCTCCCTTCTCTTTTCTCTTGGCCGATCGCAACACCAACCCACGAAGGGTTTCAGTGTGGTTTTTTTGGTGCTCGGTTTTAGTTTAAATCTAGTCCTAGCCCCTCTCTAGGGTTGTTGGGTAGATTTTATTATCGATATAGCTTGGTTTACACGTGCTAGAATCACGGTTAGCTCAGTGTATTACGTGTGTACAAGATCGTAATATAGTCTTACTTTAGACTATATCTTGGTGATATACGGTACAAACCCGAATTGGTGATTAGTTCTTCGTCTTGTGAATTTGTTTTAGCGTAAAGGTATGTAACCATAATTCAATTAATTATAATTGTGTTATTATTATGATCTTGTTAAATCGCTTCCGCTATGTGTGCTTTTATCTTGTTTAGGGTTTTATATAATTGTTATGATATTAATAAACCTTCATACACCTTACTCGAGATTTCCACTATATCCACAAGCTCCCTTCTTGGCGGAGAAAATCTTACAACGTCGCTTACATTATTTTTCGACACTAAGCTAAATGTCGAGACCTAATCTTAGCTAGGACCAATCTACACAACGTCGCCCACTTCACCATTTTATGACACAAGGCTAGATGTCGAGTTCTAATCGAAAGATAGAACCAATCTTCACAACGTTGCCTACTTCACCATTTTCTGACACAAGGCTAGATGTCGAGTTCTATTGAAAGATATAACCGATCTTCACGACTCTTCACTTTGAAGTTATGGGAGAACTTAAAAGACACAACTACACATCACTTTATAGTTTAGTGAGAACTCACAAAACACAACTACACATCACTTTATAGTTTAGTGAGAACTCACAAGACACAACCACATCACTTTATAGGTTAGTGAGAACTCACATGTCACAAATATCACAACTCAATGAAACACATATCCAAGTATACACATGTAACTTGGATCCACACAACATAAATTCAAGTATACACATATATAATGGATTTACACAAGACTTAATCCAAGTATTCACATCTACAATGGATTAACACAACTAATCCAAGTACTCACAAATACATTGGATCTACACAAGACTTAAATAAAACAAATGATGAACATGACTAGATCTTTATGAGAGGATGATCTTCATCAAGGCTTCATCTATAATCACATCACAAGTGTGTGAGTGATCTTCTCTTTGGACAAGGTAAAGAAGAAGATCAAGGGGATAATCATAAGTAAACATATTTAAAACATTAAGTGATCATTTACAAATGATTAAGAATTAGAAAGGAGAAGGATTGCAGAAAGAGTGTCCAAAAAGGGTTATGGAAAATGCAGATTTGATCCACTATTTATAAGAGACAAAAGCCAACAGCTCTCTGCCCGCGGTTCCTTAATTGTCTTGCGGTTCCTTATCACTAAGGAACCACATAGGCATTTAAGGATCCGTGTTAGTAGACTCCGCTCCCTTTTGTGTTTTAGTGGGGGAGTAATACCTGAGGTAAGTGTTTACCTTCAAAGGATATTCCTATGTCATTTGGAATATTCCATATTCAAATTTACATTTTCCATTTTAATAAAATATTTTCTTAAAAAAAAGTTTATTAAAAAATCTTTCGTCACAATTGACAAAATGTAAGTTTAGGACTAATCACTTTTATGTTCACTAATCATGATTAATATATGTTAGTGCAATACTTAAATGATTATTACCTTGATGATAGTGTTTGTTAGATAATTCGTCTTATGATTGTATTTGACGATAAATGTCTTTTTAATTTGTCGTGATCAAAGCTAAGAAAGATTAGTTAACACTAATAATGTTTTCAGGCATTACTTTGCATTAACAATCTCCCCCTTTTTGATTACGACAAACTATAAACTCATTTATGTAAAATCCAAAATTATTCGAATTATTAACGAGTTTATCACTATCATTTCTCCCCCTTTGTCGAAGCAAAAAGGTTAGCACAAGTCGTTGAGGAAGAGAAGAATTGATTTTGATAGAAGCTCCCCCTTGGTGTTTACTCCCCCTTGCTTGGGGCACCAAGTGAATGAGCTAAGGTGACATGCTACACAAAGGTTAGTAGAGAGAAAAGAAACACCAATGTATTTATATTCACTACCTACTAAGTAACTTGAGAGGGAGGAAGAAAAGAAATCTCAAACTAGAAGTAAGTGTTTGTTAAGTATGTCCAAAGAGGATGTTTTGACAAAATCAAAGTTCAATTGGTGGAATAGAGGTAGAAAAGAAACATCCATACCAATTGAAGTGATAATATGTCAAAGGGTTAGAAACTTAAATTGGTGGAATCACCCAAAAGCAATTGTAAGTTTTAACCATGATGTACTCTAAACAATGTGTGAAAAAGAATTGATGGGAAAGGGAGTAACACACATACCATTCATATTACAAAAATATGAAAGAACATACAAGGGAAATATTCATACACACAATATGAATATTTAATACGACAAATAAGGAAAATAAACAACATAAGAATAAACTACTCTAGTAGTGATAATCCTCCAAGATTGCTTAAGTTGACTCAAACAACTAAAACACAAATTATGCTTTTATTGGAAAAATAAGACGACGAGGCATCGTTCGAAGATTTGTTCAAGAGAAAAATACTTTAAGAGGAGGTTGAGTGAGAAGAAATTTAAGAAAATTTAGCTTGTCATACACATGAGCAAGTTCAATTTGTTGAAATCAGCAACAAGCACACGAGCTTCCATGATGCAAAACAAAGTTGTTAGATGGGGGAGGACCATAAAGATGAGAAGGTGGTGGTGGTGAGGGAGATAATGGATAAGAAATGTTTTCACAATGCCTAGTGAGATTTGGGAAAGTAGATAGGTCATTGAGAGGAGGTATGTTGCAAGGTTTAGGTGGTGGTGGAAGAACTTCCTTTTCTCTAGTAATTGGATCGATTGAGAAAGTCTCATTCCAATATACAATAGGAGAGAAAGAGGAATTCTTGAAAGGTTTGGGAGAAGATGAATCATGATGATCCTTGTTCTTCTTGATCCAAACAGGTCAAACCAAGATTTTCGGTTTCTTGGAAAGCTTAGAAGAGGAAGTTTTAGGTTTAGATGATTGTGACAAAGAAATGTCAAGGTTAAGATTAGAAGAGTTAGACATTGTGGGGGATGAGAAGAAGAACTCCCAAAATAAGAGAATTTAAATAAAATAGACAAGGTAAAGATTTGAAATGAAAACAAAAGTTTTTAAGGAATGTTTAGCCAAAAATGGCAAACAAGGAATCTTGAAAAAGACTGTGGTCAAAGAAGAAAAACCAAAACCGAGCCAAAAATTGGCTTGTTGTCCGTGGTTCTTTAAAAGAACCTGCGGTTCCTTATATATAAGGAACCGTGCGACTTTTTTAGGTCCAAATATTGAGTAAAACATGAATCATTTAACTCAAATCCCACAAGACTACTAATAACACAAGTTTGGTTTTTTAATGCTTTATAAATCTTATTAAGAATGAATCTATACATTTACAAGTTCGCTCGGTTGTTTGCGGAAGAACAACCGGGCTATTGAATGACAAACTATTCTCCCATTGATCTCATCTTTGCTTGTTGATCAATATGAGGAAGAACCCTATCACTATATTCTTTACATATTACAATTTGCTTTACAGTGAATGAATCCTTGACGATCTTTTTCTACATAGCTACTATATATAGTGGGTAGGTGTGAAAGAATCTTTCACTATAATACAAATGTGTCAGCATGTGCTATCATGTGTCACCCATGTGACTTTTTACTTTTTGTCCCCACCTTTTGTCTTTTTGTCTTTTGTACTTTGTCCTTGCCAATGTTTATCTTTAGATGGTCTTCAGGGAGTCAATGAGCTATTGTCATCACTCACTGACTCCATTGCCTCCTTCTTCATCTCAGGTACATCATTCAGTGAGTTATGTCTCACTGAATACACGAATCTTTCTTGTAGACTCAGATTGAGAATCCTGAAGATAACTCACTGATTGATTATTCACTCAGGGACTTAATTATATATTTATACTTAGGTTACTTTTCATTCAAATCCAACAGATGGGACAATTAGGTACTAAATTGACCTAACAATCTCCCTCTATTTGGATAGAAAAGTAGCCTAAGTAAATTAGCAGTAAGTGAGCAAAAAGGCTTCTTCTTGTTGGTCCCTTGTAACTCGATATTACTTATCAACCTTAAGTAATAACTCGTTAGCAAGACTCAAGTGTGTTGTTTTAACAATTAATAAGAACTAAGAACAATTAAAACAGCAATACCAATTTAACTTTTCAACGTATATACTTTTATTAAAATTCAAATAAAGAATCTATAACTCGCTTTGTTTGCGTAATAACAAAGTGGTTGAATGACAATGTGGGTGATCTCGTCTACTTAGACTTTCAACCAAGGTTAAGAGTTTAAGTTCCAACCTAAACGTTCATATGCACTTTGGCTATATGGTTGGTTGGTATTGGGAGAGAAGGTTAATAAGAGATTCCTTCTTTTGTAATGGCTAACCATTTCTCTCCCAAAGGAACTCCTTATATATGCATTGCAAAACTAGGGTTTACATTGTACATGTTCCCATGCAAGAGTTTATCCAGTGGGTGGTTGATGCCCATGCTGGATAAACAATACAAAGGAAAAATAAACTATTCTAAAAAAGATAAAGGTTGTACTTATAACTAACTATACAAGTAACCTATTTTGACTTAAAGTAATCTTTTCCCGCCTAATATAAACCTTCAGTATACTGAAGTGTGACAATCCGTCAATTTATGATTGATATTTTATTCTCAATATTTATTTGAAAATATTATTTTATGAACTCACTTATTTTTGGGAAGAAATTTGGATTTACGTCTTGAAGTAGCATCGACTACGTTTAAACCGGAGGATTCTACGTTACGTGCTTACGGTTATATACACCGTTTTTGGTGACAGTCCGACATTTCAGAAAATAAATTTATCCGTGAATGTTATTTTGAGATTTTAAATTTGTGTTGGTTCATAAACTCACAAATTTACGAGAAGAGATTAGGACTTACGATTTTATTTTAACGTCCTTTACGACTAAACTGGAAACCCTAGGATTATGTATTTACGTTTTCGAACTCCGTTTTTGATGAGACAAATTTTATTAGATTTATTTTGTGCCGTTGATTCATAATTTATAAAAACGTTTTTCGTAAAACGACCCGAGGGCACGCAAATCGAGGAAACTAGAATCGAGGAGTACCCGTAAATAAATGGGGATGAGACAAGTGGGACACTTGTCCCACCCCCCTCAAAACCGGCCTAACTAGCCACACATCCCATGATGTTCCAATTCGTAGCTAAAAGCTTACACTTGTAAGCTAAGCTTACAAGTTAAGCTACTTCCACTATCAAAACTATTAGCTAAAACAAGTTCTTCTCATTTACAACATGCAAACAACTACATTTTCTCTCTTGCTCTCCATGTATGCCGTCCACTTCTCCTCCATCAGACACCATCATTGATCAAATTTAACCACAAAATCCTATGTTATTCATACATATGATGATGCCATCTTGAAGCTCTCTTGAATGGTGGTGATTATAACATCCATGGAGGAGTTTCCATGGAGTCTTGGGGCTGATTTTCCACAAGGTGTTCATGAAGAATGGTGGTCTTGAAGATGGTCTTGGTTATTCATAAGTTTCTCCATCAAAATCCATGTCCAAATCACAACCTACATCAACTTGGTGGTATAAAGATTGTCCTCCTCATCCTCTTGTTATTTTTTATTATGTAATCTTGTATTTATTTTACTTATGTAAATGTATATGATGATGAATGATGATTAAATATATTGTGTGGGGATTTGGTGTTGATAAACATGCTTAAAAAGATGAAAAACTATAAGAAACAAGGTTAAAATCTTGCTTAATTTAGATGGCTGTATAAAACAGTAAAGAATCATATGGTAAACTGGTAAAATGACTTGAATAGATTGATGTACAGTAAGCTATGGGTCTTGTACACATGTGAGAGTTGGCCATGCAATGGAATCATTGTAATGAGTGAGATATGATCAAAACAAGTTTAAAGTACAAATCTGAGTTTACTGTTTTGGACGATTTTTAGAAAATACTTAGAGGCTAATTCAACAGTATCTATAAAAGAGTTAAATGGAGCACATATCATATAGTTTATGTCATAAAAATTTGAGCTTCTATCTCCATATAGAACTCTAGATATGGCAGTTTTGGTGAACATAAAAATAAAAATCAGATTTTGGAAATTAAAGTATAATAGTATTATATAAGCACTCAAATAAAAATAGTATAAAATGTGAATTAAAACCCACTAACTTATATAATACATTTATATAAATATGTATAAGGATAAATAAGTGGACATTCTATAAAAATGGTAACTTGTTCAGTTTTAAAAGTTATAAAACTATCAATATGATTTTTACGACTTTTTCGGCTATTACCGTAAAATTAACGTTTTTGTTAAATAAAACTTAGACGATTGGAACCGTCTAATGTAAACTTTTTAAAACTCATATACTGATATATAAACATATATGACAAGTAAAAACCGATAAAACCCGAACTATATAACATACGTACATTAACGGGCTAAGTTAACGTTATTGGACTAATAATACAACAAAATGGGCTAAAACACTAATAAACTTATTTATTGGGCTTAACCCATTTGGGCCCAACCTGTAAAGTGTAAATACTGATAATACAAGTATAAAGAGGAATAAGACAAGTTAAAGAACTTATAATAAGTTTATTGAACCTAAAACACGTAAATAGGTAAAACTAGTAAACTAGTATAAAAGTTATCGACACATAACACTAAAATGAGTAAACGAGAATATGTAAACCCACTTGATCATCATATATATATAATTATCATATGTATACATAATTGTTATTTTTATAGAGTCATTGGACATGAGTCTAAGACAAGTATTATTTGTCTAGGTTCCCGTGATTCAAGCACGTACCGTACGTCCGAATTGCCGATAACCCGCCTTCCCATATCAACGTGAGTTCATAGCCTCGCACTCTTTTAAATGTTTTTATGAAATGTTTTATAAACCCGCGAGGGAGATAACATGTTAGTTTTTATAAAATAGGACACCATTTGTCCCGATTGTTTGTTTATTGATTTGGACCCGAATGATTGTATGACCCGATAAATGATTAAAGGACCCAATAGATGAAATAAAATTGATTATTAAAGTTAGGTTATGTCACTAAAAGTCCCATTAGCATGAATTTTGAACTACCGGGATTTGGTAGACGCTTGTGCATATAATAGTACTATTTGGGAACGATCACCCCAGTTCGCGCCTTGACGGTTGATCCCCGTCGTGCCACATTGATTGGTAAGCGAATTTATGTATGAGAAGATTTCCATAGCGTGACCTTTGTGACGACACGCTAATTTAGATGGGAAAATTGAGTATCGGGTTAGCTACCCGTTGTTTGTTTTATTAAGGTAACAATGTCATGCGGCTTATAATAATCCAAATTAACGAAATACTGTTGTACGCTCCGAATTACGATGCATTGCCTGACTAGCAATATGGGGTCATACTATTGATATTATGTTTGTGTTTTGGTTTTCGTAACCATATTCATATACGGTTTTTATTTAACTTTATACAACGTCATAAGACGTATTGTATGATGTTTTTACGACATTGGCTCGTATAATGATTTTTAAGGCAAATGCCTATATTATGATTTTCGATAAGGATTTGTATAAAAATGACTTTGGCTATTTTATGGCCTATTACAAAGATTTGTACAAAATGATTTTTGGTAATAATTTTATACCGATGTTATATTGATGGAATTTATTAAACTCTATGAATTCACTCGGCGTTATCGCTGACCTTTTCTTTTAACATGTTTTATCTCAGGTACTTGAAGGTAATTCTCGGGAAGACGACAAGAATTCATGGCCCGCACTTAAACAATAATTTCCATTCAAATACTTTGTAAAACTTTGTATGAATTAATATGACTTGGGACCTATGTAACTTTGATATTTATGAATGGAAATGCTTTATTATTAAACGACCCGATTTTTATGTGTTGTCTATGATGTGAGTAATGTGCTATCCCGTAACACCAACTAGTCTTCCGCTGTATTGAGTTGTATAAATTTGGGGGTGTTACAGTTTGGTACCAGAGCTCTCGTTATAGAGAACGAAATATTTTTAAAACCAAGATTTTGAATAAAACATTTCAAAATCATTTAACTATAAACATTTTTCTAAAAATGTATAAAAATCTTTTGACTATAACGGTACCGAAGAATTCCCGAGTTACCAACAAGGCCAGACTAAGAAGTGTTATTTTAATATATATATAACTTGAATTATATATATATATATATATATATATATATATATATATATATATATATATATATATATATATATATATATATATATATATATATATATATATATATATGATTTAATTTTATTACATGATTGTTTGATGATTATTTCGATATTTATACGAGGTATTTATACGACGTAGATTGTCACAAGTAACCCTAAATCCCCTAGTAAATTAATCGAAGCTATTCTCGTAGGAATTCTAGCTATCCTAGATCTAAACCGAGTTGTGGATATTTATGATCTCAACAAATGGTTGATATTCGTGGAAATGTAGATATTAGTTGATTGTGATATTAAAGAAGAATTGGCGATATTAAATTTGATATCGATGTCATGACGATCTTTCCTTATAGAGTGGAGTCTGACAAAACGTTATCACCTAGAAAGATGTCATCTGATTAGTTGTCATCCAATTCTTAAATTGAAATCGAAAGGGTGAATGTTGCACTTCAGGTTGTCATTGGAACCATTACCCAAAAGCCTCATGCCACTAGTACCTTTCCGAGAAATATTGAAAGTATGAGTCATCTCGTGCTAGTGACTCATTTGATAATTGTTGTTGTAAGAAGTAATAGAATCGGAAATTAAGTGTTGATCATATCGAGCTTTTATTGCCCTTTTAAGATCTAAGAATAAGATTGAAAGTATTGGAATATGAGGTAGGATATCGAATTGAGTATAAGTTGATTGAAACTTGAATAAAGTAAAATTTAACTCGTATGGAATATGAAATTGTTAAGAGGAAGTCGTTAAGTTCTTTGATTGAATTATAAGGTTTTAAATGATTGTTAGATCGTGTTAAGTGTTTTTCCTAGGCCATTGTCCACTAACGATGATGCCTAGTGTCCAATAAATAAATTGAAGAAATCTTCTTCTGAATTGGGACCGACGGATCTTCCGGGACAGGTGGGACACCTAATGACTCTTGTAGATTAGTATTCACTGTGGTATCTTTTAAAAATAATCCCTAACTTAACTGAGACATCAGTTGGTAGGATGAGATCTTGGAATTGTATGACATAGTGACACATAATGTGTTACGGTACAATTTGACTTGTTTGTGATTAATGAAAAGACTACCTTTGATTGCTAAATTCTACATGTATCGATGATATCTATCTTTTCTTGCTTCTTCCTAATGTTCGCATTAGTGATGCAATGATTGTAGTGTTTTACTACCCTTTAGGAAAAGAGCGTAAATAAGCGGTAAGTATCGAGTGATGATTTTAGGAAAAATCAACACTAATGACCCACAATAGAAGAGAGAAAAGATTCGTTTCCCAAGGAGGTATGGTGTTGTGAATTAACTTGTATTTATTTGAGATTAATATTAAGAAGAATGGGATGACGGTTTCTTGGAAATTACACTATGACGTAAAAAACGAAAACGTAAAGCCGTAGAAAAAAAAAACACAAAAATTTAAAAATTATGCTAAGACCAAAAACAAAATCAAGAAAAGATTAAAACAAGTCTAAAATAATATAAATAAAGTTAAAAATCCAACAAAGATATTTTAAAACCTTTTATTAATTAAATAATTAATTTTAAATGCTAATTAAAGCCCTAAAATTAAATTTAATTAATTCAAATGTCAAAAATATGATTTTATTGAACAATTACTTAACTTATATTATTAGAAGACTAAAAAGTAATTTTCTAAAAATAAAAACTATTTTTGGTATTTTTTATGGATTTTCTAAAAAACGTCTAATAATTAAATCCTAATAATTATTCTATTAAAGGGAAAAATGTGAAACCACTTTTTTAAAAATCAAAAATACTATTAGTAACTCAGGAAAAATAAGCAAAAGAAAATAAGCCCAACAAATAAGCTGAAAAGAAGTAAATAAGCCACGTTTTTTAAATAAGCTAAAAATAAGAAACGGGTTAAATAAATATGCAAACCACAACTCTTAATCAAAGTCCCCAGGGCGCACTTGGTTAACACGTTGGGTTGTTGAACGGCTGGTCACGGGTTCGAGTCCAGGCAACCCCTCCTCTTTTTGCTTCTTAGTTGCGCCGCAACGTTTGTGACTTGCGCCGCAACTAGTGAAACGATAGCACCTTTGGTCAGTAACTCCTTCAGTTGCGCCGCAACGTTTTTTACTTGCGCCGCAACTAGTGAAACGGGAATACCAAGATCTGCAGCTCCTTCAGTTGCGCCGCAACAGGTAGGTCTTGCGGCGCAATACTATGCAAAACGTGGCCTGGTACTGCTAAGTTACTGATGAACAACCAAGTGCACACTTGTGCACTTGTGATGCCAAGAGGTCTTGGCTTGATGCTTTGTTTGGTGATTATTTGGACAATTGGGCACCCTTGAGCTTATTGAAGCTCAAGGAGTCAAGTAACACACAAATAACAACAAGAATCAAAGATTAAGCATCAAAATCATGAAAAACCAAGCAAATTTCACCCTTATGCAGATTTTTAACACCCTTTATCCTTTTTAAACTCAACAAAATTGCTCAAAACGTGTGCCAAACTATATTACCATCTTACTAACATCTAACTTATCCTTAATCTAGTAACCTAACATCTTTTAGCAACACAAATCAATGATTGTACCCTGCTTAAACCTGTTGCCAAACACCCTTTTAAAAACTTGTAAACCAAAATTTTCAAACCAAAATGCTTACAAAAGCTTCCAAATTGATTCCAAGTGCATCTAACATGTAAACATACACACTAGAACACAAATCATGCAATATAAACACACTTAATCACCAAATCACTTAAGATCATATAAACTACTATTTTTGAACTTTCAAAAGGGAAATAAGAAAGATACCTTAGGGCTTTAACATCCAAAGCCCTAGAGGGTGTATAACCCTCCTCCAATCCAACCCGGGTTGGAGCTGAACTAAATCAACACCTTCAACCTATTGCAATCACAAAACAAGAAAACAACAAAATAATATAACAATATATATTTTTTTTTTGTTTCCTTTTTCTTCTTTCCAAAATACTTTTTCCAATTACTTAAAACGTATCATAAACCCTTAAATCACCAAAATCATGAATTCTTAACACCAAAAACCTTTTGAGAAGATTTTACCAAAATCTCTCAAAATCTCAAAACCTTAAACGACTTTGAAAATCAAAGTTGCTTAACCATAAAACAAAGTGGAACTCAGAATCAATCTCCTCACAACACACAATCTTTTAAAAACAATAAAAAAGGAATTACACTTGAATATTTCAAAAACCAAACTTTTTATTTCTTTAAAAAGGAATTACATGTGAGAGACTAGAAACTGGAACAAAGGGATCACCACAGCTTGGGTCTCCTTTTATAGAGCCTATAGAACAATCTAGAATAGAAAAAACTAAACCCTAATCATAAGAAAATCCCAAATGTGCCCTTGAATGGTTTTGAGTGCATTTTGTCCTCTCATTTGATCTTGGCCTTTAAATTTTGCTTTGTGAGCAAGCATAGCATCTTGGACGTCCATTTTGCCACGTCATGATGCTTGGGGGCTAAGGAATGATGTGATTGGTGGATTGGGGAATTGGGGTTTTGGTGCACATGTGTGGGATGCAGGTTTTTAGGAGTGGGAAAGGTTTGTGAGTGTGTGAATTAAGTGTGTGTGGGTTTAATTGAGAATTACCCAAGTAATGAGTAAAATAGAACCTGGGGTAAAAGATGAACAGTAAATGTTCATTTGATCCGTTTTTTTGGGGTGGGATTGTGTTAGGCGCCATATTTTTTAAAATGTTTCAAAACTGGCACTTTGGGTCCTTGTCTTTTGATATTTTTGCCATATAATGTTTCCCAGCCCAAAAATCTCCTTTCCTTTGTTAATAAGTTCCAACAATTGACACTTTTGGCACAAACTTTCCACAAAGGCTTATCAAGGGTACTTTTTGACATTTTTGATTAATTCAAGGACTGAACTTGGACAATCTTGATCTTCAAAGGTCTTCAATATCTCTTAAACTTCTTGAGGGACCATAATTGGCAATTTGAATTTGTTGAGGGACCAATCTTGCCATTTCTTCAAAGTTGAAGGACCTTTTTTGTAATTTTGACAAACTTAAGGGACCAAACTTGTAATTATTAATATACAAGGGTTTTAAGTGTCATTTCTTCAATAAATGATGATCAATCTTGTTTTGTCTTCAAGTCTTCAAGGGTATTTGATGAAAATTCCATGATTAGGGCCCGGTTCATTGCACGGCTTCGTTTCTCGTGTTCGTTTTTCCTTGTATCTTGTGATCTTTTGTCTTTTTCACGATATCCATACCTAAAACACACAAGTAAACAAACACAAGCATATATATGGTATTTTATGACATTTTTATGCATTTAAAGCCCGAAAAGAACGATGAGATCATGTATAAATGCCATCTCATCACTCCCCCATACTAAGCCATTGCCGTGCCCTCACGCAATGCTAGAATAAAGTATCTAAGCATCACCAAAGTTCAATTTTATTAACCTTTATTGAAGAGTAAAAGACTTGCAACATACTACGAGAATGTGTAAAGACATAATGTATGATTTTCATCACCAAAATGTGACTTTTAGGGTCAAAGAATAGAAACAAGTTAATGTCCCTTAGAGTAAATTTCGTCATCCTTGATTGTCATACATTCCATGCTAAGTGCAAAAACGAGATCATTGTTGGTACAAGTCACAATGCTAACACTACTCATACGTTCAAATTGTGTAATACTTTTTCTCCCCGCAATCCTAGTTATTATAAAAGGAAATGGGTTACTAGCATTTTTTATCTATTTGTCATGGATCACAAGTGATTCATATTGACTTATTTGAGTAGTTATTAGTCCGAAAGCAAAGTAGCACGATTTGATCAATAGTTAGCCGAAGGACAAAATCTTTTAAAACGGCTTCTCGTGTATCTCCTTAAGTTCATATCTTGGCATAACTCGTTTCACGATTTGAGACCTTTCTCGGACCGATATTTGGCATGTACTTCATACTTCAAATCTTGGGAAGACGTTCTCGAAATTATGGTCTTCTCTTCATATATTTGGAATTTCTTCACTTGACGTTTTTGAGAGATTCTTCATATAGGACCACGACTTCATCATTTTTCTTCAATCTTTACTTTGGATTTTGATATACAACGATCCGCCTCCTTTTCGGACTTGGATATATTCATCCTCATACCTTGTTAGGGTCTTTTTGGATAGACTTTCTCCATTCTTTAGGGGAGTAATAGCTTCTCGTCGTGTGTCTCGATCCTTCATATTGATTTTGGAACAATGATACTCCACATCATCTTTGGATCTTTAGCAAAAATAGAGCTCCTCATGCCTTGTTAGGGCCTTTTTGGATAATCGCCAATCTTCGCGTCCCGTTTCAATAAGTTATGCCTTGGCTATGAACTCTATTCAACCCCGAGCAACTTTTAAACGATCTTGCGCTAGAGGCTAAGTAACCTTTCAAACCGTACGACCTTACTTATTGCAATTATGTTTTATTCCTAATGCATTGATCTTATGGGAAGAAAAAGCCACAATTAAAAACATATGAGTTTTTGAAAGAACACTTTCATGTTCTACGTTTAGCATGATCACTTGTCTAACTCTATCATTTCTCGTTCTTCACTATTTAAAGACCTCTAATTAAAGAGACTCGTGAATACTTAGCCATGCAAGTCAAAATTAAGCCAAATTTGGATTAGCTTTCATTAAGACTATATCAAATCAAAGTTTTGGGTTTTCAAGCCACCTATAGGATCTTGCACTTTCTTGGACTTTTTCAAGTTTAGAGAATGCGTTTTAAAGTTCCCTTGATAAGTGACTTTCTAGAATCAATTATAGGAACTTGCGAAAAGTTCTTGTTCTTAACCCGAATGAATTAAGACTTTCGCGTTTTAAAGCTCCCTATATAAAAGTCTAGCAAAACTTGAATTGAGCGGGTTAAGGAATGTAAATGGCTCCAAATGCCCATCAAGTCAAAAATTAACTCTTATTCTACCCATCGGAAAATATACATTCGTGTCTTAAAAACACTTATGAAAACTAAGAAAAATTTTAAAATTTGGCCATTTTTAGCCTTATTAGCAAAAACAAAACATTGAAAATTGGAAAACGTGAGGGCGTAGCAAAGCAAGTACCTATTCACCCCCCCATACTAAAAGTAAACATTGTCCTCAATGTTTCGAGTCTAAAGGTGGAGCACCCCCATACTAGAGACGAAGAATCGAATGCTTAGGATCTAGCATGGAAAGGGTGATCAACAATATATCTAAAGCCGTTTATTAATTATGCTAAAAGATAATTGTTAGAACAATAAAGGATATGTCATGGATTCGTGAAAAACTTCTTCAAACGAACGATGGAGGCTCACGTAAACGAACACGAGAGTCTTCAATCGTAGATGATGATGATGATCTAGATAACACAATCACAAACAACCACGAGACAACGAGTTGGAAGGGTACAAGTCCCCTTATTAGTGAATATAAAGCATAAAGATAAGCATGGGATCTCCCCCACGAGGCACCTCGTTTTTGATTACCGAGTCATGAGCTCGACTCGATCCCCTTAAAATGTGAACATTTAGGGATATCATGGTGTGGTCAATTTTTGATGGGGCTTACATGATAAACAAGGCCCAAAAAGCAACCGGTATAAAGGACTAAGTCCTTAGATGATGCAAAATACCGGGGTCGAAGATGGCGTTCTCGTTTCCATTGGAAAAACAAATTAACACCACTCCAACATGTGCCATAAACTCAAAGAGTTTGAAGAAAATAGATGAGAAGTAGAAGGGTGAGACAATTGGTAAGACAAACGTTTGAGCTACTCGAGGTAGACTCGCACCAAGCAAATAGAACGATTTTCCATTTATTGCATCGGTGGAAGACCGAGATTTCCCTTTACATGAAATTCCGGGATCGAATATCTCGTCCTCGGTGGACAAGGATGAGGGAACATAAGGGGTTTCCCCCATACTAGAACCACACAAAACATCGTCAAAAGGAGTAGACGAGTTTGTAGCACTCAAATCACGTGGTGATGACGGAGTTAGATTTGTAGAAAAATCAATTAAATCACATTTAAGATCTTTTCCTTTGTTATCTTTTAAACTCTCCTTATGGAAACCCTTTTTGATTATGTCGAAAATATTCGGTGTTTCTAAGACGATGTTAGTCACACTAAAAATTCTCACATTTTGAAACCGTTTTGGTTTAGGTGGTGGCAAGTTCTCAAATCGTTTATCGACGAAGAAAACCTCCCCATCGGGGTCCATAAATTCATCATCCGAAAGATCTTCCGTAGAAACCGGCAACTTATCAACACTTTTCAAGAATGAAGGTGAATGATTTTTCGATTCAAGTATTGATGGTTTCTTCTTTGTAGGCTTAGCACTCATAACCTCCACCGGCGGAGGAAATGGTAAATTGTTTTTGGAGACATTCCCTAAAACTCTTGGTGAAAATTCTTTGCAAATGACATTGGTCGAGTCACCATGGTTTAAAGTTGCAATAGAATATACATGAGAAAGATTGGAGTTTTGTGTTGCATTGATGACAAGTTCTTCCTCATTGAAACGAAGGGTGATTTTTCGAGCATGAACATCGATAAGTGCTCGTGATGTATCCAAAAATGAACGACCCAAAATGAGAGGAACTTTTCGATCGATAGGAATGTCTACAACGATAAAGTCAACGGGATAGTAAAACTTTCCGACTTTAACGAAAACGTCCTCGGCTACTCCACATGCCATGATCGTAGAATGATCGGCCATCTCGATGGACATGTTCGAAGGAATAAGAGCCGGAAGCGAAAGCGATTTGAAAATCTCGAGAGGCATTAAATTAATACTAGCGCCAAGATCGGCCAAGGCGTAGCATTCCTCCATATCTTGTATAGCACACGGAATCAAAAATTTACCGGGATCACCGACTTTTTGTGGTATGCGGCTTAGAAAAACCGATGAACAACTAGACGATTGTTGTAACTTCTCTTTGTTGTTTAGCATACTTTTGAAGTTTGCGGCGAATCGAGGCATCATGATTAAAGCATCGGCAAAACTTATGTTAAAATGCAAATCACGAAACATTTTCATAAATAGCTCAAATTGATAATTGTTCCTTTCTTGTGCTTTCTCTTTGTTTCGTCTCGAAGGGTAAGGTAAGGGTGGTGTGGGTTGGTCATTAGGCAACGGCCTTGGAAACTCGGGTTCCACAATTGGTATTGGTGTAACCGTAGGTGTGGTATGAGCGGTACTTCGTGGGATTGTAATATGCTCCTTTTCGACCACCACCTCGGGTTCTTTCTCGATTTCCTTCTCCGTAGAAGTACTTGGTCGAGAGATTGGTTCTTTGAAAGTTTTACCACTTCGTGTAGTAATAACCTTCATTTCTCCCCTCGGGTTGTTAATGGTATCACTAGGAAGACCACCCGAAGAAGAGGGCTTACACATGATTGCTTCAAACATCTTAGCCATTCGGTCCTCAAATTTTGATTGCCTAGCATCCGCTTTCAATAACTCTTGCTTAATCTCATGTTGTCCTAATTCCATCTTTTGTTGGTTTTGTTGAAGACGTTGGACATTTCCTTCCATTTTATTAGCATGAGTTTTAAGTTCATTAGCAAGTTCATTTTTAAGCTCGTTTTTCAACTCGGATCTTAAGCTAATCATCTCACGTTGCATATTATCAAATTTTGCATCATTTGCTTTAGCATAATCCAAAAATTCTCCTTGCAAATTTTTCGTGTGAGCATTTTGAAAACCTTGTGTAGTGTTTTGAAAATTACGGTTTTGGTTTTGATTTGAGATTTGTCCATTCCCACTTTGATAATTCCCTTTGTTGTAATTGCGTGTGTTGCCTTGGTAATTACCTTGGTTGTTGTTTCGATAATTGTTAGCATTTTGATTTGGTGGAGCTTGATTTTGGCGGGAACCTTGGCCGTTTTGGTTGTAAGTTCCCGTTGCTACGTAAGCACTCGAAGTGTTACCATCCGCGGTAATGCACTCGGATAAATCATGAGCTCCTCCACACGATAAACAACTCTTAGCAACCGCTTTAACCGAAGCGGAATTGGAAGCTTCTTGAGCCTTCCAATGGGACATTAGATTAGCAAATCTATCAAAAAACCGATTTTCCTCATTAGCTTCATCATGTAAGGCGTTAATGCCACGAGACGATTGTGATGATGATGATGAACCCATATTGGCAACACTCGGTGTGTTACGAGGGCTATAAACCTTAGATCAATTCTCAATGATTTGTAAAGCCTCATTTGTCGTCTTGCACAAAAAATTACCACCCGCGGCGGCATTCAAATAATCTCGTTCATGATCATTAAGCCCATTATAAAAGGTATCGATTTGATGCAATTCCGAAAAATCATGATGAGGACATTCATGTAACATCTCCTTAAATCATTCCCATGCCATTGAAAAACTTTCATTGTTACGTTGCACAAATCGTGAAATCTCATTTTTTAAGTGTGTTGTTTTCGATGGTGGAAAAAACTTGTTCACAAACTTAGAGACGAGATCGGCCCATGTCAAAATCGAATTTGGCGGTTCTTTCTCGAGCCAAATTTTAGCGGGTCCATCCAACGAATATGGAAACAACATCATCTTAATGGCGTCATGCGGAACATCTTTGAATTTGCTAGTGGCGGTGAGACGGTTGAAATTCCTAATATGGTAATGCGGGTTGTCTTTCTCATGACCTCGAAACTTGTTTGCTTGCAACATTGACATTAAACCCGTCTTAATCTCGAAATTCTCCGCAAGGATGGCGGGAATAACAATTGCCTCTCCAAAACCCTCGGTGGGTGCTTGTAGCAACTCCATCATAGTACGATTAGCCATTACGACTTCTTGTTCTATAATAGGTTCAACAATTGGAGGTTC
Source organism: Glebionis coronaria (assembly GCA_025667525.1). Lineage (NCBI taxonomy): Eukaryota > Viridiplantae > Streptophyta > Magnoliopsida > Asterales > Asteraceae > Glebionis > Glebionis coronaria. The sequence goes on along the minus strand of JANFOE010001353.1, from coordinate 141,345 downwards.
TTCAACAATCAACGATCCTTGATTTGCTTGTTTTTGAAGTCGTTTACGAGCTCGTTTTGCTTGATTACGAGTGATCATAAACTTCACGAAGAATGGGAGGTGAGCAAAGAAGATTCTTTTTGGTTGTTTTGTGGATTTTCAATTTTTTTTGTTTTTGATGATATTTAATTTTTTTGGATTTTGGTGTATCTTCGTAGACAACAATCTACAAAATCTCTCCTCGAATCAAACTCTTGATTAAAGAAGCCTCAAAGGAATGAAAACGATCACGTGGAGTGAACGCCTTCGAATGACTTTAGAACTTTGGTGAAAACCAAATTGTTCACGAGGGTTTAATCGCAAAGAAAACCAAGCAAATATAGTATACGTATTAATACTTTGGGCGGCAAAACCCTCGATTAGCCTTCAATCTCAAAATACTCACAAGCAAGCGGGGAAACGAGGCGGCGCGAAGCACTTAAGAGCCTTTTTCCTTAGGGTATATTTTATAATACCCGCCTTATACCCACCTTATAGTTCGTATCTTTCAAAATCGAGCTTCACGAAAGTATTTATCTATTTTTGCCTTTTCTTTTTGTTTGAGATTCGAATACAATGATCGAGTGATGAAATCCCGAATCAAGGTTGTGTTTTCACACTTTTGGAGATATTGTATATTGATTGTGATACTTAATACAATATATTAATAATATTCACAAAGAAAAACCGAGAAAACCGATAATACGTGTTAAGGGAGTTCCACTTAACACAAATATTATTATGGATAATATCAAAAACAAAATTTTCCAAATTAAGACACGACACACCTCCCCGGCAGCGGCGCCAAAAATGATTGTGGTGTTTTACTACCCTTTAGGAAAAGAGCGTAAATAAGCGGTAAGTATCGAGTGATGATTTTAGGAAAAATCAACACTAATGACCCACAATAGAAGAGAGAAAAGATTCGTTTCCCAAGGAGGTATGGTGTTGTGAATTAACTTGTATTTATTTGAGATTAATATTAAGAAGAATGGGATGACGGTTTCTTGGAAATTACACTATGACGTAAAAAACGAAAACGTAAAGCCGTAGAAAAAAAAAACACAAAAATTTAAAAATTATGCTAAGACCAAAAACAAAATCAAGAAAAGATTAAAACAAGTCTAAAATAATATAAATAAAGTTAAAAATCCAACAAAGATATTTTAAAACCTTTTATTAATTAAATAATTAATTTTAAATGCTAATTAAAGCCCTAAAATTAAATTTAATTAATTCAAATGTCAAAAATATGATTTTATTGAACAATTACTTAACTTATATTATTAGAAGACTAAAAAGTAATTTTCTAAAAATAAAAACTATTTTTGGTATTTTTTATGGATTTTCTAAAAAACGTCTAATAATTAAATCCTAATAATTATTCTATTAAAGGGAAAAATGTGAAACCACTTTTTTAAAAATCAAAAATACTATTAGTAACTCAGGAAAAATAAGCAAAAGAAAATAAGCCCAACAAATAAGCTGAAAAGAAGTAAATAAGCCACGTTTTTTAAATAAGCTAAAAATAAGAAACGGGTTAAATAAATATGCAAACCACAACTCTTAATCAAAGTCCCCAGGGCGCACTTGGTTAACACGTTGGGTTGTTGAACGGCTGGTCACGGGTTCGAGTCCAGGCAACCCCTCCTCTTTTTGCTTCTTAGTTGCGCCGCAACGTTTGTGACTTGCGCCGCAACTAGTGAAACGATAGCACCTTTGGTCAGTAACTCCTTCAGTTGCGCCGCAACGTTTTTTACTTGCGCCGCAACTAGTGAAACGGGAATACCAAGATCTGCAGCTCCTTCAGTTGCGCCGCAACAGGTAGGTCTTGCGGCGCAATACTATGCAAAACGTGGCCTGGTACTGCTAAGTTACTGATGAACAACCAAGTGCACACTTGTGCACTTGTGATGCCAAGAGGTCTTGGCTTGATGCTTTGTTTGGTGATTATTTGGACAATTGGGCACCCTTGAGCTTATTGAAGCTCAAGGAGTCAAGTAACACACAAATAACAACAAGAATCAAAGATTAAGCATCAAAATCATGAAAAACCAAGCAAATTTCACCCTTATGCAGATTTTTAACACCCTTTATCCTTTTTAAACTCAACAAAATTGCTCAAAACGTGTGCCAAACTATATTACCATCTTACTAACATCTAACTTATCCTTAATCTAGTAACCTAACATCTTTTAGCAACACAAATCAATGATTGTACCCTGCTTAAACCTGTTGCCAAACACCCTTTTAAAAACTTGTAAACCAAAATTTTCAAACCAAAATGCTTACAAAAGCTTCCAAATTGATTCCAAGTGCATCTAACATGTAAACATACACACTAGAACACAAATCATGCAATATAAACACACTTAATCACCAAATCACTTAAGATCATATAAACTACTATTTTTGAACTTTCAAAAGGGAAATAAGAAAGATACCTTAGGGCTTTAACATCCAAAGCCCTAGAGGGTGTATAACCCTCCTCCAATCCAACCCGGGTTGGAGCTGAACTAAATCAACACCTTCAACCTATTGCAATCACAAAACAAGAAAACAACAAAATAATATAACAATATATATTTTTTTTTTGTTTCCTTTTTCTTCTTTCCAAAATACTTTTTCCAATTACTTAAAACGTATCATAAACCCTTAAATCACCAAAATCATGAATTCTTAACACCAAAAACCTTTTGAGAAGATTTTACCAAAATCTCTCAAAATCTCAAAACCTTAAACGACTTTGAAAATCAAAGTTGCTTAACCATAAAACAAAGTGGAACTCAGAATCAATCTCCTCACAACACACAATCTTTTAAAAACAATAAAAAAGGAATTACACTTGAATATTTCAAAAACCAAACTTTTTATTTCTTTAAAAAGGAATTACATGTGAGAGACTAGAAACTGGAACAAAGGGATCACCACAGCTTGGGTCTCCTTTTATAGAGCCTATAGAACAATCTAGAATAGAAAAAACTAAACCCTAATCATAAGAAAATCCCAAATGTGCCCTTGAATGGTTTTGAGTGCATTTTGTCCTCTCATTTGATCTTGGCCTTTAAATTTTGCTTTGTGAGCAAGCATAGCATCTTGGACGTCCATTTTGCCACGTCATGATGCTTGGGGGCTAAGGAATGATGTGATTGGTGGATTGGGGAATTGGGGTTTTGGTGCACATGTGTGGGATGCAGGTTTTTAGGAGTGGGAAAGGTTTGTGAGTGTGTGAATTAAGTGTGTGTGGGTTTAATTGAGAATTACCCAAGTAATGAGTAAAATAGAACCTGGGGTAAAAGATGAACAGTAAATGTTCATTTGATCCGTTTTTTTTGGGGTGGGATTGTGTTAGGCGCCATATTTTTTAAAATGTTTCAAAACTGGCACTTTGGGTCCTTGTCTTTTGATATTTTTGCCATATAATGTTTCCCAGCCCAAAAATCTCCTTTCCTTTGTTAATAAGTTCCAACAATTGACACTTTTGGCACAAACTTTCCACAAAGGCTTATCAAGGGTACTTTTTGACATTTTTGATTAATTCAAGGACTGAACTTGGACAATCTTGATCTTCAAAGGTCTTCAATATCTCTTAAACTTCTTGAGGGACCATAATTGGCAATTTGAATTTGTTGAGGGACCAATCTTGCCATTTCTTCAAAGTTGAAGGACCTTTTTTGTAATTTTGACAAACTTAAGGGACCAAACTTGTAATTATTAATATACAAGGGTTTTAAGTGTCATTTCTTCAATAAATGATGATCAATCTTGTTTTGTCTTCAAGTCTTCAAGGGTATTTGATGAAAATTCCATGATTAGGGCCCGGTTCATTGCACGGCTTCGTTTCTCGTGTTCGTTTTTCCTTGTATCTTGTGATCTTTTGTCTTTTTCACGATATCCATACCTAAAACACACAAGTAAACAAACACAAGCATATATATGGTATTTTATGACATTTTTATGCATTTAAAGCCCGAAAAGAACGATGAGATCATGTATAAATGCCATCTCATCATGCAACCATTGAACAAGTACTCATCTCGATTTGAGTTACGTTGTGGATTATTCTCATTGTATTCCTGAGTGCCATCGAAGTCATGAACCTCATGATTATTTGGCTAAGCTCATTTCCTGATATATATTGAAGTTAGTTCTTGGTGAACAAGCTTTCATCACTCTTTTGCAGATCACTCATTGTTTTTATAAGATAAAACCGTATCCATTGAGAAAAATTGAATTTTTATCACTATAAGGATTATTCAAAGTAAGATTTATAAGTGATTGTTATCGAAATGAGATTGTTTATAAAGTACCTTGGAAAACTTAACTGTTTTCATAACAAAGAAAACATTTGTAAATTTATTTTTGATTCTTATTTAAGAATTAAGCAAGAAAATGTTTTTATTATAAACATGATGATAAAATTTTGACGAACTGAGTATTGCATCGTTAATCTTGAAATTGTATAGTTGCGCGCCAACATACAATTTGGAATGGACCATGCAAGGCTGATTAGTAGTCACCATAAAACTGATTAATGAACACTACATTTTCTTTAAAGATTGTGAAAGATTAAATTTTATAAGATCTGCAAGAAGTGAAAAATAGGGACATATTGATAGGGACACCTACATATGTGCCCGTACTATTTATTCTTCTGCGTCGAATTTACTCATCTGTGGATATTGTCTTCATTGACAATTGATATTCCCTCCTTGTCCAATTCTCCCGTGGTGAGATTCTTAGGAAAAGTATTTGATTACCGAGTGTTGATACCCGACTGGATGTATCGACGTTCCTATCATTTCTTTTGATTTGATTTCATTTGAATGACCTGGGTAATGATCCGAGGAGCTTTCGAATGCGTACTCAAATTATGAAAACATAGGATAGAGTCATATTCGTTAATGTTTTCGTATGTATCTGATTTGAAATTCTATCGCGTAGATTATGCGTTGACATTACTCTTTTGATGATAGTTGTGTCTCCATATATCCTCGAATTTGTGAAGGATTATGAATTATTATTAGTCTTTTGAGAAGTTCACATCTTATCGACGGCAATAAAACTAGAAAGTTGATAGTGCCAGTAGAATGGTTTGATTGATTATGACATGACGACATTGTCTTAATTGATGGGAACTCGAATAGAATTCCCCTAAATGATAAGATGTTGATTATCAAAAGTGATCTAAATAATTCTTGGAGGATGACGATATCCTGCATTTAGACTTGAAATTATACCGTGAATGGTTGTTAATTAATCATAAATATTATAATCTAGAAAGAACCTAATATGAATTTATTAAAAGATGTTTCTGTTTCTGAAACTTTAGGAGATATTTGCTGGTGAATTACCTAGACTTTCGCCATTAAGGCAAGTTGAAATTGGTATTAATTATATTCCCGGTGCTGCACCTATGGCTTGTGCACTGTACGTCAGCCCATCTAAATTAAAGAAATTACCGTACAACTGAGAGAGTTGTCGGAGAAAGATTTTATTCTACCAAGCTCGTCATTATGAAGAGTTATGGTGTTATCATTCCTTATATTTATAGATTACTGTGAACTGAGTAAATTGACAATCGAAAATGATATCCATGACTCAAAATGGAAGATTTGTTCGATCATTTACAAGGTTTTAGCGTATGTTTTAAAAATTTGATCCACGGCATGGTTATCGTCAACTTCGCATCCGCGAAGAAGATTATCTATTCCAATCATTACATCCAGAACTTGTAATAAACATTATGAGTTTCACGTGATGTCGTTTGGATTGACTAATACACATGTAGTATTCATAAATTTGGTGAATCTCGTGTGTAGACTGTAATTTGATAAATTCATGCTCGTGATCATTAAGGACTATTTGTTTATTTATAAGAATATGAAGGAGTTAATAATTATTTATAGATCGCCCTGAATTGACTGAACAATAAAAACCTGTACCTTGAATAATTAACATGTGATTAAAGAGTTAATCATTTACATTATTTGAAAGTATGATTAAAAGATAATGGAATCTATATTGACTCTTCAAAGGATTTTAAGGGATTATTCTCTTATACACAAAACATTTAACTAAACTTCTGTTTAGGGGTAAATGTTTTTGCATACCTAAGGACAACTTAAGAAGGATTGAGGAAAACCATTTAAACCATAACTTGAAATTTGAAACAACAATTTTTGCTTTTCAACAAAGAAAATTTTGACCAAAGTATAACCAAAGATTTTTCAAATATTTACGAATCTTATTAATTATTTTTGATAAATCAGCAAAAATCGTGGTTAATTAAATTCAAATTTGTTTTGAACATTTTATTATAATTGGTCGAACTAAGAAATATAAAACTTTTAACGTTTACGTTTCATAAAAATTTAATAATTTTTATTAATTCACTTGTGATAATTATCGACGCTTTTAAAACGTCGTATTGAGTAAAACGGATAAAAATGATAGTTAAGACGAAACTAAAACATAGAATGTAAAACCCGCATGCTTTTACCATGAATAGTGCCCTTAAGATCGTACGTCCTAGATTAAAACTTACCCTATTTAGTATTGATCACATTCATGTGCTAATAATCAAGCAAGTGCATACGTGTATGACAGGATAAGTATCGATTACGTATGAACTCATGATAAACAGTTAATAGATATTTCACGTGAACATAATTAAATCATGATCACCATTTTAAAACACGAACTAAAATAATTACGTAAATACATATAATATAATTACGAGCGTTAAGAATACGATAAACTACATGATAAAATAAACAGAAACACTTTAAACACGAACACGTTTAACCACGAACGAACACGAAACATCGGGACACGAGAAAAGGTACGGGTACCCCATGTGGGGCCCCATACCCACGGCACACATAACAAGGTGGGCTAAGCCCATGGACTTTTACAAGAAAAGGGGGGGTTATGGTAAATATGCTTTTCATTTTTACATTTCAAGCAAAATAACATTTAACCTAAAAAGTTTTCCTCTCCTCCTCTTGGTCTCTCTTTGTGCCGCCACCCTCAAGACCACCATAGGTGGTTGTTGGTTGATTTTGATCATAAAAATAAGTGCTATAAACCGTGTTTGTTCATCCTCTTTCAAGCTACGTATTGGTATATCATTCTAAACCTTTCTTTTTAATTGTTTTTAAATCTTTGATTATTTTCATGAACATGTTATTATTATTCTTATTAAAACATGATAATTAAACATTGATCTAACATGTTTTGGGGTAAATTAAAATCAAAGGACGATATAAAAGGGTGTTTGTTTTGGCCGCCTAGCATAACCAACCCGAGGGGGGGTTCGGTTTGCTTTTAGCCGCCACCACCAAGACCATTGTTGGTCTTGGTTGGTGCATGTGGGACCCACGGCAGCAAGGGGGCACAAGTACCCCGAGTTTGGCTCGGGGTACGGTGTCGAGTTCATGCCCGATTCATGGTTCGTTGGTTAAATCATGATTTATGCTACATGTTAAAATTTATGAATTATGAACTTAGGATATAAATTAATTAATAACATGAGATATTAATTTAAACCATGACTTAGGTTATTTTCAATTATTAATTTAGCATGATATTAATTTAACCTAAGTATTTTATGTTATAAGTTATAATTATTTAATTATTTAAAACATGCTTATAATTAATTAATTTAGACACGACTTAGGTTATGTTATTAATACATAATAATACACATTTTAACCTAAGTATTTTATTTCATTTTAATTAAAACATGTTATACTTTAATTAAAATGCTTAACCTATAGTTTAATTAAATACATGAAATAATAATTAAACTATACACTATATCATATGACTTAAGAAATAAGCTTATAAACACTTAGACTTATATGTTAGCTTATGTAACCAGCTTAATTCTAATTATGGAAACTCCTATTTATAGAAACTTAATTAAATAAGGCAACTAATCTATTAATGGAAACCTTCTATATATGGAAATCTATCTATTTCAGGCAGCTAATCTAATCATGGAAACCTTCTATATATGGAAACTTATTTATTTAAGGCAGTTGATCTATTTTTGGAAACTTTCTATTTTTAGAAACTAATCTATTTTAAGCAGTAAATTCTATTTTAGGAAACTTTCTATTTTTGGAAACTTTCTATTTTTGGTAACTTTCTATTTTTGGAAACTTACTATTTTTGGAAACTTTCTATTTTTGGTAACTTTCTATTTTTGGAAACTTTCTATTTTTGGAAACTTTCTATTTTTGGAAACTTTCTATTTTTGGAAACCTGCTATTTTTGGAAAGTTACTTATTATTACACAGTAAGTATAATAATACATGAAATACCAGTAATACTTAATCAGATTAATCAGAATACAAGATAAACACAGTTTAAGGCTTTAAACAGTAAACCATGACCTAAAACATACAAAGTAAGCTAAGATGAGACATAAAACCCAGTACATAATCAGTGATTCGATACTTATACACGTGTGTATTCATGTAGCGTTAGTGATCCAGAAGTAGGAGTCTTTCTTCCGTTCATTCACTGGACTTGAGGTACGGATTCCCGTCCTTTCAGTATGGACATTCTTTCCTTATTAGGATTTCCCCGTATGCAGCCAACTGTTTTCCCCAGTAATTGTTTTATTGTTTTGAACTGCTTATGTTTAATTAGCATAATCTATAGCCATATACAAGCATGACCAGTTTCACCTAGTTATGGAGGTACCATAACCATAACATTGGAGGCACCAATGTTATGACTTCCCCACGGCGGAGTGATTGCTCGTGGCGTCCCTTTCAGTTTTGGCCATATTATTATATCATGTGGGGCGTATGGGTGCATCCTAGTTACATGTTTTATTCAGTATTTCATGGTGAATGTGGTGTGTGCCTTGCATCCTTCACAAGGAGTTGATCCCTCCTACCCAAACCAGTATATTAATTAGAGGCATCCCCTCTAATCAGCATGATGAGGTCACCCCTCCAAGTATTCATGCACGTGACCTTTTCATGACCTATATGGGCTATGGTATATTTATGTTAAAACAGTTTTCATAAGATAAACATAAGGCTTTTCAAACTATAAAACCAGTTTTCTTAATACTTAACCAGTTTACTCAGAACTTAGTCTTCCGCTGTTATATGTTACATGCTTATCCTATTTAATGCTATATTGTACATCCGTGCACTGAGCGTCTTGCTCAGCCGTTTTCCTTTTCATGTTCCCAAAACGGCAGGTACTCAGGGACGCTCGTAGATCTCAAACGTACGTGCATATGGACTGGAAGCTTTACTGTCTTTCTTTACTTTATGCATTTCCTTTACTTTAATACAGTTTGCTATGGACATTGTTTCGTCCTTTCCTTTTACAGTATTTATGTTTGTGTGTGATGAGCTCTACTTTGGGGTTACCGATGTTTGATTCCGGTATTTCCCCTTTTATGGTCAAATAATGCTTAGACATTTATCCTTGTATGCTTTGATGACACGTCATGATTAAGCGTAAGATTCCATTTCCAAAATGGGGTGTTACAATTATGGTATCAGAGCCCAAGGTTTCGACCTGTAGGCTCTCAAATATGACCTGTGATTAGTGGGTAGTCACTACGTTCTTCCTAGAACTGACAGTTGTTTTCATGTAATCATCATTTTTAAGCATACATATACATGTCATTGTTACAGGGTTTTTGACTAAGTAATGGTTGGTACAGGACTGGACCTATTTAGTCGCATGTGTTTTATCGAAAATTTTAGATTTGGGACCGACCCATAGGCGTCCCCTCGATATGTCTTTCGTTTTGAGTGAAATGACCAGAGGCGTTCACTCTCGAGCATCCAAAGTTTTCATAAAACTGCATCATGCATTCATACAAAAATTTTCTTGCATAAAATTTTTCTCGTGAAATTTTTAGTAGAAATTTTTTTTTTTTCATGTATATATTTTATATTTTATGTTTTGAACTGTTAATCATATGTTTTATTGTTATACTGTCAGATGGTTCTCACACGCGAACAGGAGCAGCTCAATGCTGCAATTCAGGCTGCCATGCAAGCCTTGCTTCCTCAACTGAGGAATGACATCCGTGCTGAAGTCCAAGCTGCCAACAATCAGCAGCAGCAGAATCAGGCACCTCCTCCTCCTCCTCCCCCAGTGACACTAGCAGTGTGGCTGGAAAGATTCAACAAGCTCCGTGCTAGAGCTTTTGAAAAGACTGATAGCCCCAGCGATGCTGAAAGCTGGTTGACTCATATCGAGAAGATTTTCAATGCTATGGGATGTGACCCCGCATTCAAGGCGAGATTGGCATGCTACCGGTTTGAAGGCGATGTACTCAACTGGTGGCTAGCCTTGACGCAGTCGGAAGGAGGTGATGATTGGGTCGCTGGTTTGACATGGGCCCAATTCAAGGAGAGAGTAATGGAGCAGTTCTTTCCCAAGGCAGAGCAGGACAAGCTCAAGCGAGAGTACCATGGGATACGTCAGAGAGCGGGCGAGAATAGCAACGAATTCATGCAGCGCTTTCTTCGCTTAGCTGGTTTCCTGGGAGCAGCAGCTGGTACTCCTAAGGAGCAGGCACACCACTTTAGGTGGGCACTTCGCACCTCAGTCGCGAACAATCTGGTGTGTGCTACGTTCAATACAGTAGCACAAGTGGCCGACGCAGCAAGGAAGCTAGAGATGTTGCAGGAACGAGATGAGTTCGGGGAAGCTGAAAGACCCGACAAGAGGTAAACATTTCGTATTCAAACGGTAACCAAACCGCATCCTATCATTTTATGTTCAATAATCATCTCTTAAACTGTATCTTCCAGGCAGAAAACTGGGGACCGGTCTCAGCCGGCTACTCAGCAGCAGCCTCATCAGCCCAAAGGAAACGGTCACACTAACGACCGTTCTGTTGTGGAAAGGCGTAGCGGTAATGATAATTACCGTAATAACGCTGGACACTCCAACAACAGCAGGTCCTACTATTTACGCATCTTCTTATGATTTCATGTTATATCTCTCATGCTGACACTATATTAATCTCTACCAGGAACCACGGTAACGGGAAGGACCAGAACCACAGGGGTTCTCAGCCTAACCGTTCAGCTAACACTGGTGAACATCTTATGATGCATATGTCTTATACTCGTGCATATACTTTATTTTAACACATTTTGTCATCAGCAGGCCCTCAGCAAGCAAGGACTCCTGCTGGAGGATTCACTCATCCTCTTTGCAATACTTGCCATCGCAGACACCCTGGCCCATGTCGTCGTGATTCCGACGCGTGCTACAAGTGCGGCCTCCCTGGACATCGTATGAGAGATTGCCGTAAGGGTGAAATGAAGGGTACCTCGGGTCATGCTGATAGTAAGCCGCCTCCTACCACTGGGCGTGTCTACACGACATCTCGTGATCAGGCAAACAAATCTACAGGTTCCATTACTGGAATTTTGTATATGTACGGCCAAGCTGCATGTGTTCTTTTCGACACGGGTGCCACTCACTCAGTTATTTCCACTACTTATGCCAAGAACATCAGGACACTTCCCTTGCCATTAGAAAATAGGCTTACCATTTCCACGCCTTGGAGGGACTCTGTATTAATAACTCATGTATACAAGAGTCTTCCTCTAGAGTTTGACGATAAAGTTCGTGCAGTAGATGCACTTCCCCTAGACATGATTGAGTTCGATATGATTCTCGGCATGGACTGGCTATCCAAGCACCATGCTGCCATAGACTGCTATTCATATCGGGTGATCTTCGGCGACATTAATGCACCAGAATACATTCATAACGGGTTCATACCCGGACGGTCTGTACAAGTCATATCTACCTTGCAAGCACGTGCATTACTGTCACATGGCTGTGAGGGTTATCTAGCTACGGTTCACGACATGGATGCTGAATCCCCATCGATTCAGGATCAACCAGTAGTTTCGGAATTTCAAGACGTCTTTCCAGCTGAACTTCCAGGCATACCACATGCACGAGAAGTGGAGTTCAACATCGACCTTGTTCCAGGAGCTGAACCAATCTCTAAGGCTCCGTATCGTATGGCTCCCATAGAGCTAAAAGAACTGAAGGACCAACTGCAGGAACTTCTTGAACGAGGGTTCATTAGACCAAGCGCATCTCCATGGGGCGCACCGGTCTTGTTTGTTAAGAAGAAGGACGGCAGCATGCGACTTTGCATAGACTACCGTGAACTTAATAAGATTACCATCCGCAATAGATATCCACTGCCACGTATAGATGATCTGTTTGACCAACTTCAAGGAGCCAAACACTTCTCAAAGATCGATCTAAGGTTAGGCTACCATCAGCTAAGGGTTAAAGACCAGGATATTGCCAAGACTGCTTTTCGTACCCGCTATGGCCATTATGAGTTTGTAGTCATGCCAATCGGCCTGACTAATGCTCCAGCAGTATTCATGGATCTGATGAACAGAATCTTCCACGAATTCCTTGATAAGTTTGTCATTGTATTCATCGATGACATCCTGATTTTCTCAAAGTCCACGGAGGAACACGAAGACCATCTCAGTACGGTACTACAGATTCTTCGTCAGAAGCAGCTGTATGCGAAATTCTCAAAGTGTGAGTTCTGGTTAAACAAAGTGGCATTCTTAGGTCACATTGTATCAGCAGAAGGGATCACAATGGACCCAGCGAAGGTTGAGGCTATCACTAAATGGCCAAGACCAACGTCAGCGACAGAAGTCCGCAGTTTCTTAGGCTTAGCTGGATATTATCGCAGATTCGTGGAGAACTTTTCCCGCTTGGCACTACCTCTCACCAAACTGATGCGAAAAGGAGAGAAATTCGTCTGGACGGAAGAACGAGAGAAGAGCTTCGAAGACCTAAAGCAGAAGTTAGTATCTACACCTATTCTTACTCTCCCATCTGGTACAGGTGGATTTCAGATCTATAGCGATGCATCGGGGAAGGGAGTGGGCTGTGTTCTCATGCAACATGGGAAAGTGATCGCGTATGCTTCACGGCAGCTTAAGCCCTATGAAGAAAACTACCCTACGCATGACCTGGAACTTGCTGCAGTTGTGTTCGCATTGAAAATATGGAGGCACTACTTATACGGAGAATCATGTGACATTTTCACGGATCACAAGAGCTTGAAGTATATCTTCACTCAACGAGAATTGAACATGAGACAAAGGAGATGGTTGGAACTGTTGAAGGATTATGATATTAACCTACAGTATCATCCCGGGAAGGCTAATGTAGTAGCAGATGCACTCAGCAGAAAGTCCGGAATGATCAACGGCATTGAAATCAAGGAACAAAACATAAGAGACTTGGAGCGGCTAGACATCGAAATCATGGTACGTGGGCAGCACGGATACTGGGCGAATCTTAGAGTAGAACCCGAGTTACTGTCTAGGATCAAGGAAGAGCAGAAGGATGATGGAGAAATTTGGGCGATAATTCAGAATTTGGAGAAACAGACAGAATTCAGAATGGACGCAGACGGTATCGTTTGGCAGGGCACGAGACTTTGTGTTCCTGACAATCAAGAACTCCGGGAAGCATTGTTAGCTGAAGCTCACAGCTCCCCATTTTCTATACATCCTGGGTCGACAAAAATGTACCATGACATCAGACAGCACTTTTGGTGGAGTGGTATGAAACAGGATGTAGCCACTTATGTCTCCAAATGTCTTACCTGCCAGCAGGTTAAGATTGAGCATCAGCGATCGGGCGGTCTCCTTCAACCGTTGGATATTCCAGATTGGAAGTTGGACAAAATCACCATGGATTTTGTTACCGGTCTTCCGCCTACCAAGAAGAAGCACGATGCTATTTGGGTCATTGTTGATCGACTCACCAAATCAGCTCATTTCGTACCGATACGCAAGGAAGATCCGGTAAGTAAACTCGCAGATACTTACAGAAGGGAGATCATGAGACTCCACGGTACTCCATCCAGCATCGTCTCAGACAGAGATCCTCGTTTCACGTCGCGATTCTGGAAAGGTCTGCAAAAAGCTTGGGGTACACAACTTAAGCTGAGTACGGCCTTTCATCCTCAAACGGACGGACAGTCGGAGCGAACAATTCAGACATTGGAAGATATGTTAAGGTCGTGTGCGTTGGAATGGACAGGTGATTGGGACGATTACATCTGTTTGGTCGACTTTGCATACAACAACAGCTGGCACGCAAGTATTAAATGTGCTCCTTTCGAAATGTTGTATGGCAGGAAGTGTCGCGCTCCAATCTGCTGGGATCAAGTGGGAGAGCGAACACTCGAAGGACCAGAGATTATAGAAATGACCAATGAGAAGATCGAAGTAGCTAAACAGAAGCTGCAGGAAGCACGGTCACGTCAGAAGAGTTACGCCGATAAGCATCGTAGGGACATACATTTTAATGTGGGAGATCACGTCTTCCTCAAGGTTTCGCCGGCACGTGGTGTTAAACGCTTCGGGATCAAAGGGAAACTCAGTCCTCGTTTCATCGGACCATTTGATATCATTGAACGAATCGGTGAAGTATCTTACCGATTGGCGTTACCTCCTCAGCTTTCGCACGTGCATAACGTGTTCCATGTGTCCTTACTCAGAGGGTACAAGTATCATCCCCTTCACATGGTTCAGTATCCACTGGAACAGATACGTGAAGATCTCACTTTTATAGAGGAACCCGAACGAGTTCTTGACAGGCAAGAACGAGTCATGAGAAGGAAGACGATTCCATTCGTCAAAATTCTTTGGAGGGACCATACCGAGCGGGAAGCCACTTGGGAAACAGAGGAGTCTATCCGGGCTTCTTACCCTCACTTCATATTTTGAGTTCGGGTATGTTACTTCTTTCCAGTTTACTTTATCTATAATTCGGGGACGAATTATTCTTTTTAGGGGGGAAGAATTGTAAAACCCGCATGCTTTTACCATGAATAGTGCCCTTAAGATCGTACGTCCTAGATTAAAACTTACCCTATTTAGTATTGATCACATTCATGTGCTAATAATCAAGCAAGTGCATACGTGTATGACAGGATAAGTATCGATTACGTACGAACTCATGATAAACCGTTAATAGACATTTCACGTGAACATAATTAAATCATGATCACCATTTTAAAACACGAACTAAAATAATTACGTAAATACCTATAATATAATTACGAGCGTTAAGGATACGATAAACTACATGATAAAATAAACAGAAACACTTTAAACACGAACACGTTTAACCACGAACGAACACGAAACATCGGGACACGAGAAAAGGTACGGGTACCCCATGTGGGGCCCCATACCCACGGCACACATAACAAGGTGGGCTAAGCCCATGGACTTTTACAAGAAAGGGGGGTTATGGTAAATATGCTTTTCATTTTTACATTTCAAGCAAAATAACATTTAACCTAAAAAGTTTTCCTCTCCTCCTCTTGGTCTCTCTTTGTGTCGCCACCCTCAAGACCACCATAGGTGGTTGTTGGTTGATTTTGATCATAAAAATAAGTGCTATAAACCGTGTTTGTTCATCCTCTTTCAAGCTACGTATTGGTATATCATTCTAAACCTTTCTTTTTAATTGTTTTTAAATCTTTGATTATTTTCATGAACATGTTATTATTATTCTTATTAAAACATGATAATTAAACATTGATCTAACATGTTTTGGGGTAAATTAAAATCAAAGGACGATATAAAAGGGTGTTTGTTTTGGCCGCCTAGCATAACCAACCCGAGGGGGGGGTTCGGTTTGCTTTTAGCCGCCACCACCAAGACCATTGTTGGTCTTGGTTGGTGCATGTGGGACCCACGGCAGCAAGCGGGCACAAGTACCCCGAGTTTGGCTCGGGGTACGGTGTCGAGTTCATGCCCGATTCATGGTTCGTTGGTTAAATCATGATTTATGCTACATGTTAAAATTTATGAATTATGAACTTAGGATATAAATTAATTAATAACATGAGATATTAATTTAAACCATGACTTAGGTTATTTTCAATTATTAATTTAGCATGATATTAATTTAACCTAAGTATTTTATGTTATAAGTTATAATTAATTAATTATTTAAAACATGCTTATAATTAATTAATTTAGACACGACTTAGGTTATGTTATTAATACATAATAATACACATTTTAACCTAAGTATTTTATTCCATTTTAATTAAAACATGTTATACTTGAATTAAAATGCTTAACCTATAGTTTAATTAAATACATGAAATAATAATTAAACTATACACTATATCATATGACTTAAGAAATAAGCTTATAAACACTTAGACTTATATGTTAGCTTATGTAACCAGCTTAATTCTAATTATGGAAACTCCTATTTATAGAAACTTAATTAAATAAGGCAACTAATCTATTAATGGAAACCTTCTATATATGGAAATCTATCTATTTCAGGCAACTAATCTAATCATGGAAACCTTCTATATATGGAAACTTATTTAATTAAGGCAGCTGATCTATTTTTGGAAACTTTCTATTTTTAGAAACTAATCTATTTTAAGCAGTAAATTCTATTTTAGGAAACTTTCTATTTTTGGAAACTTTCTATTTTTGGAAACTTTCTATTTTTGGAAACTTTCTATTTTTGGTAACTTTCTATTTTTGGAAACTTTCTATTTTTGGAAACTTTCTATTTTTGGAAACTTTCTATTTTTGGAAACCTGCTATTTTTGGAAAGTTACTTATTATTACACAGTAAGTATAATAATACATGAAATACCAGTAATACTTAATCAGATTAATCAGAATACAAGATAAACACAGTTTAAGGCTTTAAACAGTAAACCATGACCTAAAACATACAAAGTAAGCTAAGATGAGACATAAAACCCAGTACGTAATCAGTGATTCGATACTTATACACGTGTGTATTCATATAGCGTTAGTGATCCAGAAGTAGGAGTCTTTCTTCCGTTCATTCACTGGACTTGAGGTACGGATTCCCGTCCTTTCAGTATGGATATTCTTTCCTTATTAGGATTTCCCCGTATGCAGCCAACTGTTTTCCCCAGTAATTGTTTTACTGAATAATACAAACAGAATATCAGAATAACTATAGTTAACACAGTAAACAGTAAAACATGACAAAATATGTATAACAAGCTAATAACACACGGAACCGGTAAAACACATGTAATTCAGACAACTCATACACGTCTATATTTCTTCTGTAGTGTTATCCTACAAGGCGGATTAGTCTTCATCGTTTCTGTTAGCTTCTACTGGACATAAGGTACGGATTTCCCGTCCTTCAGTAAGGACAATCTCTTCCTTCATTAGGATTTCCCGTACACAGCCAACTGTTTTCCCTAGTAGTAGCTACTGTTGAATCAGCCTCTAAGTATTTTCTAAAAATCGTCCAAAACAGTGAACTCAAATTTGTACTCTAAACTTGTTTTGATCATATCTCACTCATCCTAATGATTCCATTGCATGGCCAACTCTCACATGTGTACAAGACATATTACTTACTGTATATCCATTAATCTATACCATTTTATCAGTTCATGGTCTATTCACTATTGCTCAAGTATTTCCATATGGAACTATTTAGTTGTCACAACCCGATGGTCCAACTTTCAAAGTGAATGGTCACCGTGTTAAGCACTATTTTAGGGAGGACATTTCCGTAGAAATGGTCTAAGAGATCCCCATTTTCCCCATGAATTAATTGTGGGATGAGTCGAGCTAGAGACTCCTTAAATCAAGCTTGAATAACTAGGTTTAGAGTTTTTAGACTTAGGGGAGGAAGATCCAATAAATCTGAGTGATAAGGGCAGCCATGATGGTCAATCAATGGATGTTGCTGAGGCCCTTACAACCTTGAAGAAACAAACAGGTTTTGATACGTCCTTAGTCTCTCCTACCAACTTAAATTTATCATTTACAGCTATGTTGAGAGAGGTTACACAAGGCGCTGAGGGAAGATATTTGGGTGTTGACAAGGAAGAGTTGGACGCTGACAGAAATATTTTGGGCGCTGATAGGACAAAATTGGGCGTTGACAGACCTGCACATAAAGGTGATGTATCCCAGTCATCATCTATCATCAAGGAGGTTGCTACTCATGTATTACCATCTACCTTACCAACCATTGCATCATCAGATAAGGGTAAGGGAATATTAGTAGAAGAGATTGTTCCAAAGGATGCAGCCTAAGTTGAGTTTGATAGAAGATTAGCTGCACAAATCATGGAACAAGATAAAAAGAAGTCACCATTTGTTATGACTTCAGAAGAAGGAAGTGATGGAGCTAGCTCAAACTCAAGTGTGATGATTATAGAACCAGAAAGACTTGAGTATGGTGATGAGTTGGCTAAGGAGAAGCTGAGAGAATTGAAATTGCAGGTTGACTTTGACATGCCAGAGGTGGTTCAAATGTACAATGCTTAGGAAGAAAGATGTATGGAGAATCCAGACTTGACCATCTCAGATCAAATATGGGGTTTGGAGATTCTTTTTAGAGTTCAGAAAGATTGCCAGGTAATTTTGAAACACAAGGCAAGTAATATTCTCTCAGAGTTGAAAAGGGATAGAAGGGAGCTATACTTTATGTTGCTCAGATGTCATGGAGTTGGATGGACTTACCAGAAGTTGAAGGCTTTGACATTTGATGAATTTGAAAGCAGGGCTTATCCCATTTGGGTGAGAGTGCAGGAAGCAAACACTCTCAGACTTCTTTCAGATGAAAGAAAGGAGGAACTTGCAGAAGAAATGGAACTCAAGAAAGCTATGATTGTTCCCAGGCCAGTGAAGAAGGGAATTTCATTTGAGTTTCCCAAAGATATGGATCCACTATATCCAAGTGAAGCTGTCATCAGAAAGAGCCTCAAGCTCTCACCTTTAGAAGCTTCAGATATGGTGCAAGTGTTACCTTTAGATTCCAGGAACCCAATTGTGAGCTATGAAGAAGATGAATGTGGGTTTTGGAAGATTGGTAGATATGGCAAAGAGGTACACACTTTTACCACTCTCATATCTTTGTTTGAAAGTTGTGATAGAGAAGACTTGGTGGACCTTTGGAGGTTGCTGGAGACCAAGTATGAGGCTGAAGCACCAACTTCAGCCAATGGAATAAAACTTTGGTCCACATTCAAAAGAATGTGTGGACCAAAAGATGAGGATCCTGCTGTTTGGAAGGATCTTGAAGATGACCTCAGTGGTCTTCAATGGAGGTTATATTCAGCTGCTGGTGTTTACCATTTGAGTTCTACAAAGTTTGCTGAGTATCTACTTGTGGATGGTCAGTATTTTATATCCAAGGCTATTTTGGAGAAGATGAAAGACACTCAGCTGGAAATAGATTATTCAAGTGACGTGGCAAAAGATTTGATTAGATTTATTCATTATCAATATGAGAAGGTTTGTAAGATTCCTCCTAGTCCTTAATGCTTATTCAGAAACTTGATCATAAGAGTGGATATCAAGTTTAGGGGAGGATTGTTGGGAATAAATTAAGGCCAGATCACTTAAGCGCTGACAAGAACAATACAAGCGTTGACAAGAACAAAACAAGCGCTGACAGCTCAAGCGTTGACAAGATAAAGTCAAGCGTTGACACATTGAAGACAAGCACTGATGGGAAGATATACTCCACGCGTTTATTGTATTCTAGAATAGTTCTAGTAAAGATAGGAACAACATTGTATTTTTTATATTTATCTTTACCAAGAATAGCTGATACGTAGATTATTGTACAAGGCTTCTTATGTCTATAAAAGAAGACCTTTAGGTTAATGTTTGATATAAGTTTTCATTCGTAAACTACTTTCATTGTAAGCAAGTTTGATATTGATAATCAAAGTGAAAGTTTGTTTATATCATTGTGTGTTCTTGTTTAAGTGTTAAATTCCGCATAACACTTAGATTCATAAACTCTCTATCTCTTTCTCTCTCTAAAACATAAGCAAGATTTACATATCCTACAAATGGTATCAAGATCCATGGGATGATTGTTTAGTTTTTGTGTTTGTGTTCTTGATTCTCTCGCCATTTTTGATCCAATTTACTCCTTAGGACTCTTTTGATTTGTGAATAGTATGAGGTGAGTGGTCGCCGTTCGCTGCCCCTAGGATAGTTGGGTGTGATTATCCAGCTCCCCCTAAAGGATTGCTCCTTGGGACTCTTTTAACTGTGAAATATTAGAAGGTAAATGTCTCCTTTTATCGCTGCCCACCTCGTTGGCTGGTTCAGAGGTGGAAGTTGTATGCGGGCTGTGTTGTGCATGTGTTGGAACTAGAATCTAGTGCTACTGTTTTTATGCTTGTTGATTTGGTGTATCCCTTTACCATTGCTACCATGGAAGCCATGTTTATATATATATATATATATATATGTATGTATATATATATATATGTATATATATATATATATATATATATATATATATATATATATATATATATATATATATATATATATATATATATATATACTTCTGTCTATCCAGATTTTACTGATTTTGAACATACAAAAAGTTCGTTATGATTAGGGGGTCGTACCCTAATCCATCTGCTTAGAACTCCTCCATGTATCTTATTTAATATATAAAACAACTCCCACGTTTATTAGAGGGTTCAATTGACTTATGTAAAGAGCTACAATAACAATAAGATCCTTATTAATTTAACTAATGTGTATACAAATTCTAACAACATATTTATGCACCATAGTTCATTTTGGTAAAATATTAAAATTTAATCCGGTTTATAACATAAACTAGTTTGGTAACTCCTTTTAAATATAAACATAGGACACAAATCATTGCTATGTACTGTTCCCAATCCAAAATTGGTCACTATGGGTTGTCTATCTCGATCATATATCTTGCTGATTGAATTTGAGCTTAATTATTGGCTAAACATTATTGTATAAAACCAAATACAACAAATTCCAACTCATTCTCATTACATGTACAATTTCACACTGTCATATTTATTTCTTTAATTACATACGTGGACATGTTACAATTAAATATTTATTCGTAATCTGACTTAAAATACAAACCATAACGAGATTTTCCAAGTTAACACTATGTACGTAGATTTTAAATTTTGCACCAAGTTCTGAGGCTCGATTCGGTGATTTCTATACACCCATCATCAATCCTCGATCTCCAGCCACGATGTTAAAACACTAAGCAGCGACATGTGTCGGGTTATGAGTCAAATTTAAATCACTCAGAGTGCGATTAAGACTAACTTTTTGCTTTTTCGAAAACCATATTTCTGGAACAACATTCATTAGGTTATGTATCTTCTCCAAAGCATAATCCGCTTCTTTCGTATTTGTGGCTTTTCCAACCTATAGTTTTGAAGTAAACCATTAAAACATACAACCAGGTAGTAATACTTGGAAATTACACTTGATTTTGATTGATTTGTAAACGAGTGTTTTGATTCGATTTAATGAACCATGTGATTCGCTATTAAAAAGACAAATAATAAAGGTGTTGTGAATATAGCTTCAATGGAAAACTTTTCTCCCATGTCCCCTGAACTTCCTTGGACTACGGTTCAAAGACGCCACCACCAACGCACAAATTCCACCATCAAAAGTCTCCATTACCTTTCAACAAACCCAACTAAACCAAACCTTAACACAAATCATGTCACCTACTACTTTACCAATTTCCCCACAAACTGGGATAATTTGACCATGTTCGAGATTTTCAAAAGGTACGGGAATGCTACTGGAGTCTACATCGCAGGTAAAAGAAACAAAGAGGGAAAACGATTTGGGTTCTGCAGATTTTCCGAAGTCAAAGATGTCACCGCATTTGAAAATCAACTCAATACTATTTGTATCGGGACACAAAGGATTCGCTGCAATATTGCACGTCATCAGCGGAAAGCTATCAACAAAGTACCACCCATCAGTTATCCTAATAAAATCCCTTCTCGAACCAGTGTCCACAAGAACACTTGTAGCCCCGGTCGTGGCCTCGTCGATCCAAATTATGCCTTCTCCGACATATTAACAGGAAACAAAAATGCCCAAATCAACCACCCAAATATCCAACTTTCTTACTCCACTAATTCTTCACACTCCCTGTTTGCCGAATTTAATTCGGTTGTTGGAGTTCCCAACACAAAAACCGTCCTTCTTGACCAAGGTTTTTCTGATTTCACCATCAAATACTTAGGGGGGCTTTTTATCTTAATAAAATTCAATGATCAAACCGCCGCTGAAAATGCACTCAACAATTTAACCGTCACCTCCCACTTCAAATCCATCATCCCTTGGAATCTTGAAACCCGAATCAATAAAAGGTTGATTTGGTTGTCTATTGCCGGCCTTCCACCGCAGATGTGGAATGAAGATAATTTTACTCGCATTGCGGAAACCTACGGCACGGTTCTTCTCCCTGAAGAATGTTGTCACAGGCAATTTAACATCTCTTGGGGTAAAGTATGTATCTTGTCAGAAAGACCAGATTTTATTAAAGAAACCATTAAAATCCCTTTCATGAAGGAACTTATTTCGATTAGGGTGAAAGAAATTGATGGTGACACGGAATCTCTCTTCAATGAATACAACATTTCCTCTCCTTCAGAGTATGGATGTTCTGTTTCAGAAAGTGGGGACGAGAACGGTAACGATGGGGTTGATAAATCGGGTGATTCAGATTCAGGCGAAGAGGTTGACAGAAATGATATTTCAGGCAATGGGGACTCAGATAGTGACAACTCGGGTGGAATTTCGAATTCCTTCCGTTCTCGTAACTCGCGAAGGTCTGTCAGACGCTCTTGTGATGCTGAGATTCCTTCTGAGGAAGGGTCAACCTCACTCACGGGTGCTAAAGCAAATGACGACAAATATGTTTTCTGCCCCATGCCAACTAATAAGGTTGACTCAGTACAATCAATTTCCACCCCCGGGGTCAATACTAAGGTTTCATCACCTGGCCCAATTCATTTAAGTCCACTCAAACCTTCCCCAAGCCCATCTAAGAACATCTCATCCTCCACTCGGCCCAACCCAAATCGCTCAAACTCTAACGTCAGAAACCGAAACCGTGTTTGCTCTGCTCCCCCATCTTCCATTAACACCCTCCCACCTAACAAGTTAACTAGAAGAAGACACTTTTCTTCTTTGAAACTCATTGACTCTATTAATGGAATCAATGTTACCCACACCCATTGTAACAACAATAAGAACAGGAAAAACAAAAATAAGCGGTTGATTGTTTCACAGCCTTCTTGTTCTACCTCTCACTCCGGGGAAATTGCAATCTCAGACTCGCAATCTCTGATCAACAGATGCAATCTTCGTATATTATCAAGACCAACTCCCTCTTTGAGCACGGATTCTATAGAGATTAACAATATAGTCAATCTCGGTAATCAACTCGGATTTAACTTGGTTGGGAAGGAATCTGAAGTTAAGCAGGCGCTCAACAATGGTGTTACCTCAGGTATCCAATGATAGCTCTCTCCCTTAATATTAGAGGCTTAGGTGAAGTGCAAAAAAGATGTTGGGTTAAGCGGCTTTGTATTGATCATAAGGTTCATTTCCTGGGCTTACAAGAAACAATGGCTTTAAATGTTGATCATTTTCTGATCCAATCTTTATGGAATCATTCTTCTTTTGATTTTGTTTTTAAGAAATCAGATGGCAAGTCTGGTGGTGTGCTTGCTGTGTGGGATACTTCCAGGTTTGTGAAATTCTCTTGTAAGGAAGGTGAGGGTTACTTAGCGGTTCGGGGAAAATGGTTACCCACTGATGATACATGTTTATTTGTGGTTGTATACGCGCCACAATGTATACACAAAAAGAAATCTTTATGGGGTGAGCTTAACAAGATCACATTAGATTCTGATTGCCTCAGTGTCATACTTGGGGATTTTAATGTGGTTCGAAATGCAACAGAGAGGTCGGGATCCGTTTTCTGTCAAAGAAGTGCATCTGCATTTAATAGTTTTATCTCATCAACGGGCCTTGCAGACCTTCCACTAGGTGGAACACGGTTTACTCGAATGAACCGCCAAGGTACGAAACTGAGCAAACTTGATCGGTTCCTCGTGTCATCAAACTTCTTAGTTATCTGGCCTAACGTCCATGTATCTTCCCTTACAAGAGATTACTCGGATCATGCCCCTATTTTGCTTCATGTGGAAGTTGCTGACTTTGGCCCTCCTCCCTTTCGTTTTCTTAACTCTTGGTTGAGCAAGAAGGATTTTGAGCCTTTGTTAACAGACTCTTGGAAATTAAGGTTTGACAGACCAACTTCTTATTTTGTGATTTTCAAGTCCAAAATCCAGTTTCTTAAAAAAAGACTTAAACAATGGCGTTTAATCTCATTGGCCTCAGAAAAAACTACCTTAAATTGTCTTCATGACACAATCCAAGCTATTGATTTGAAAGCAGAATCTTCCCCCCTTTCAAACTTAGACATAAACCTAAGATCCAAAAGCGTTAAAGATCTATCAGACTTGGACGTCATGAACCATAAAGATCTCGTACAAAAGGCTAAATCCAAGTGGGCTTTGGAAGGTGATGAAAACTCAAGGTTTTTTCACGGGGTTGTTAATAGTAACAGAAACCGCTCAAGGATAAATGGATTGAATATTCAAGGAACCTGGACCACTAATCCGACATCAATCAAAGATCATGTCTTTCGCTCTTTCCAAGCAAAGTTCCGCGAAGATAATTTTGTTCGTCCATCCTTTACTAGTAGTCTGTTCAGCCTCCTCTCCCAAGATGATTCCTCACTTCTAGAGCAACCTTTTTCTCTCCAAGAAATTAAGGATGCTGTGTGGAGTTGTGGTGGTGAAAAGGCGCCTGGTCCGGATGGCTTCACTTTCAAACTAATCAAAAAGCACTGGTGTCTATTTTGTGAAGACATATTCTCTTATGTAAAAGAGTTTGAGTCTTCGGGTTTTATCCCACGAGGTTGTAACTCCTCGTTTATTACTCTTGTCCCGAAAATTGATGACCCACTTTCCCTAAATGACTATAGGCCTATTAGTCTTATCGGGTGTCAGTATAAGATTATCTCAAAACTCCTTGCAAACCGATTATCTATTGTCATATCCTCGGTTGTAAGTGATGTTCAAATGGCTTTCATTAAAGGTCGCCAAATTATCGATGGACCTCTAATTGTTGATGAAATAATCTCTTGGGCAAAGCTTGTTAAAAGAAAATTGTTTATCCTCAAAGTGGACTTTGAGAAAGCTTTTGACACTCTAAGTTGGTCCTTTCTTGACTCCATCATGCAACAAATGGGTTTTGGTCTCAAATGGCGAAATTGGATCAAAGGTTGTTTAAGATCGTCCTTCACCTCAGTGTTAGTTAACGGTTCACCTACCTTGGAGTTCAAGCTTGAGAAGGGACTTCGTCAAGGTGATCCCCTGTCCCCTCTTCTTTTCATCTTAGCAATGGAAGCACTTAATGTGGCTTTGGTTGAGGCAAAAAATAAGCACGTGTTTCATGGCATTGAAGTTGGAAAGGATAAGGTTAATGTGTCTCACCTGCAATTTGCAGATGATGCTATTATATTGGGCGAATGGTCGAAACGTAATATCAAAAACCTTTCTAGAATACTCACTTGCTTTTATCTTGCTTCTGGGCTTAAGGTGAATTTCAACAAAAGCAAATTTTTTGGAATTGGTATAAATGATGTTGAACTCAACTGTTTCGCTTCTTCAATAGGCTGTCAACCTTCCCACTTACCTTGTACTTATCTAGGTCTCCCCATAGGTGCCAATATGTCTAGAAGCCTTAATTGGACTCCTCTCGTAGATCGTTTCTTTAATCGGCTTACAAGGTGGAAAGCTAATTCCCTTTCATTTGGAGGTAGGCTGACTCTTATAAAGTCTGTTCTTGGAAGTCTCGGGGTTTATTTTTTCTCAACCTTTAAAGCCCCTAAAATGATATTAAAGAAGCTTGAATCGATTCGTAGAAAGTTCTTTTGGGGTGGTTCATCAGATGTAAACAAGATTGCATGGGTGGCTTGGGATAAAGTTATTGCCCCTTTTTCGCAAGGTGGTCTAAATATCGGGAGCCTTAGTGCAAGTAACCTTGGGTTGCTATCAAAATGGTGGTGGAGATTATTTTCCGAAGAAAACTCTTTTTGGTGTAAGGTGATTTGCTCGATCCATGGACCTCAAGGTGGTCTCCGTGATACGTCATTAATTAGAAGTAAATCGGGTCCATGGTATCGAATTGCCAAGTTAAATGAGGACCTTAGTGTGCACGATATTGATCTTCATTCTCTTTTCAAAATAAAGATTGGGAACGGTGAAAACACGCGGTTTTGGATTGATAAGTGGGTCGGTGATACTCCACTTTCTTTTGCTTTCCCGAGACTTTTTCGTCTAGAGACTCATCGTCTTTGTCGGGTATGTGATCGTTCTCCCTTATCAAACTTTCCTCCTGCCTCGATTGTGTCTTCTGTGGGTCCAGTTGCTACATATGATCCTCCTGGTCTAAGGTTTAGATGGTCATGGAGTAGGGGTTTACGCTCTGCGGACAGTGATGAGCTTATTGAGCTTCAAAGCCTTATTTGCAACTTGCATGTTACATCTGATCAAGACAAATGGGAGTGCTGTATTGACTCATCTAGAAGATTTTCTGTTAAAGGTATGAGAAAACTTATCATGAATTCCTCTCCTATACCTTCCTCGAATTCAACCAGATGGAATAAGCTAGTGCCAATCAAAGTCAACATAGCTTCTTGGAGGATTGAAAATCGTCGAATAGCCACTCGAGTTAACTTGGACTCTAGAGGCATCGATCTTCACTCAACTCGATGCCCGATTTGTGATGACGATCTCGAGACCGAAGACCACGTCGTTGTAAAATGTGGTGTTGCTGTTAACATATGGAGAGAAGTCTTTAAATGGTGGGGTTTGAGCAACATACAGGTTCACAACCTCAATGATGTGTTCTCCCTCTCAAGACATACAAATTTATCTTCAAAAGTCTCTATTTTACTTGATGCTGTGGTTCAATCCACCTTATGGTTCTTATGGCGTTTTCGGAATGAATTCATTTTCGCTTCAAAAAGACCTAATAAAGACCTAATCCTCAATGACATCAAGCATTACACTTTCGTTTGGATCTCAAATAGGCATAGGAAATTGTCTTGTAATTGGTTAGAGTGGCTTTCAAACCCACAAATGGCTTTATGTATTCCTTTGTAATTCTCTCTTAGCTTCTTGCTAAGCTTTTCTTTTATATTCTAATGCCGTTCAAAAAAAAAAAAAAAAGGTGTTGTGATCAATTTTTCAACATACGCATGAGTAGTAGTAGTTAGTACGTATCGAAATTATGTAGGGCTTGCCCCTTAAAAAATATATCGAAATAACGTAAAAGCATATATTTTGAGTGATGCTATTTACCAGAACAGTTCGAAGACCAACAGTTTTGCCTGCTGCAATGTTGCGAGCATTGTCATCTAGGAACAGCTGTATAGAATAAAACAAATGAGTAATATATATGGCACTAACTATATGATACCATTATTAAAAAAATAATAAAAAAATTAATACCAAACCATAACTTAAATTAAAGCTAGTTAATATGACTTGGATAGACACTACAACATTATACGTGTTTAAATGTTTCAAGCCATTATTTATACTGTTTTTAACATAACTACTATAGTGACGTATAAGTATTTATTAAAAAATAGTCACAAGTTATCAACGGAACCATCGACGTTACATCTCGTCCGACTTAGTTGTGATTCTTAACCTTTTATGAGAAATTATTTGTTCATTCATTGTGATATTACTAAAACCGACAGTTTATATACGTGGCAGGCATACCGTTCGGCTTGGGTCAACCTCAGCGACATTGATAGCGATATTGATGGCTTCTAATGAAGGCTTCAGAACCACAGGAACTTCTTGTGGGGACGATGACTTGGAATTGAATATATTAGGGTTCATGGTCTCAAAGCAAATGATTTGTTCAAAACAGTCTTCTATTCCAAGAAGATCTAATGCCTTCATCGCATGGTTTCTGTCCGAGTTCGTGAATATCTATAATACAAAATAAACTCTACTTAGTAAGAACAAAGATGCTCAAGTTCAGATTATAGTTTTGATGATAAATATCGACAAAACCAATTTGGCTTACTATTTTTCGTTGACTAATGGTGAGCAAAAGATTACGTAATTGTGGGTCTGGCTTGATGAGATGGTACGGCAACCTTCCGTGCACGATGCTATGATAATCATCTGCGTCAACATTATAGCCTAACGCCTGACCCAAACATACCATTTTAATGGATAAAATTAGCAAGATGCTATAGTGAAATAGTATATGGGTATCTTACCCTTAATCCTGCAAGAGTGCTTCCGTAAGTTTTGAAAAGTTGAACACGAAGGGCAGAAGCTTTTCTCTGTTCAAACCCGCATTTCTCAACTAGAAATTCTACCAAATTTTATTTACAAATCATTGATTAGTATACTTCAAGTTTTCATGATATGTTTAGTTAGTATGATGAAATGCTTTTAAAGGTTAGTATGTACCATCGATGTTACGCTTGGTTGCATCACCGAATCCGATATTTGAAGAGTACAAAGTGTCATCCAAATCTGTTAATGATCATCGAAATCCATAAACATAAGTCAATACTGTAATATACATATATATATATATAGATATACTTTTGAACCTTTTGTTAAAACAATAGATACAACAAGAATATAACAGTTACCAAAGATGATGGAATCAAAAGGTGAGCATGAACCCATGAATGATCAAAGGGAAAGTAGTCTGATTATTTGAAAGATGAAATGATATGATTATGTTAGAAGAGAGCAGAGGATATTGAAGGGGAACAAGGTAGGCAATTTATAGGAAGTAAATGACATAAAAGGATGTGAATGGACCCATTTTCAATTCTTGCTATAATTTTCGCTTTTCCTTTTTTTTTTTTAAATGATTCGCGTGAAAAATGTGAGTGAGATAGAAACATCGCGTAATGCGTCATCACCGTGTCTTGTCATATTTAAATAATAATAATATAATATGAGTAATTTTTTATTTAATCCTTCGTATCCGTGAAACTACCAACTTCTATTCATGAACCTTCAAATACCTTTTTCTTTTTGAATCTTTTTTTTATAATAAAAGAGAAGAGATTTTTATTCTGTATTACAAAAGACTACATAGTTAATCATCCATATATTCGCACAACTTAGAATATCACCGTTTAATATAATCTAATAAGAACAACTCAACGCCAACTTAGCAATGTCATGAGCTACCGTATTTTCCACCCGTTTTAAAAAAAACCAACTACAAGATTCGAAAGCAGATGAGCGGAATAGGTTGTCTGACAAAAGACTCACGATTTGCTTTTAGCGTGAGGATATACGTCTTTGGCCATAATAAACACCTCATGGCGAGGTTAAATAAAAGTGAAGGCAAGACGGAAGTCATAATAAAAGCTTCATGGCAAAGTTGAATAAAAGATGGAGGTAAACCTATGATAATAAGGCCCATCCGTTGGGGGCGTATAAAAGTCTTGGTAATAAGTCTCATGTTCAAAACCGTTATAAAACCGTGTTTATCGATCCTTCTTGTTGAATTAATTTTTTGACATCGTTGTCTATTAGGGGGGGGGGGGGGGGGGGTTATTAATTTGATGGTCTTGGTTACACCATTATGACTCTATTTTTAGACCTAAATTTCTATCATCGCATAAGTAAAAAATGTATCCTCGTGAACATTCAAGACAAAAATAAAATATAAGAGATACAACTTACGAAAATGGGAGTCTAAGTACGTGATTAGGGCATATGAGTAGTGTTAGCATTACTAACTTATAATGACAATGATCTCGTTGCACGCTTAGCATGGAATTGGGGTGAAAATCGAGGACGAAGAAATTATTTGTTCTTGTTCTATGTACCTAAACGTCCCATTTTGCGATGAAAATCATACATTACGTCTAAAACGCAAGTAGTAACAATAGTAGTAGTGTAGCTTGTTTATCATTCAATAAAAGTGCATAAAAATGAATTTTGGAGGTGCTACGATACTTTATTCTAGCATTGCGTAAGGGCACGGCAATGGCTTAGTATGGGGGAGTGATGAGACTGATTTTATACATAGTCTTATCGTCCAAAATGGGCTTAAAATGCATTAAATATCATGAAATATGCCAAATATATGCTTGTGTTTGTTACATGTGTATTTTAGGTACGGATATTGAGAAAATGACAAAAGACACAAGAAACAAGCAAAAACGAACACGGGAAACGAAGCCGCACAATGAACCAAGCCCTAATGGTGATTTTCCAAGAATAACCTTTGAAGATTTGAAGATTATACAAGAAGGGTCCTCCAATATTGAAGAATTTACACTTTAAACCCTTGTTTATTCATAATTACAAGATTGGTCCTTAAAGTTTGTCAAATTTACAAAAAAGGCCCTCCACTTTGAAGAATTGGCAAGAATGGTCCCTCATAAATGAAGACCTGTCAATATTAGTCCTCCAAGAAGTCAATTATACAAGTCAAGACCATAAAGTTTGAAGAAAATGCCAAAACAGCCCTTCAAGAATCATGAATTGACAAGAAATACCCCTGAAATTACTTTTGTAAAAGTTCTGGGGAAAAAGTCTAAAGAATGAAACTTCAATAACAAAGGGATTCGGATTTCATGCTATTTAACAACAAATGAAGAAGGAAGGAAAGAATGAGGGTTAAACTTGGGCAGACATAAACCTTACCTAGACCAAGCACAGCCTGCCACCTCACCCACCAAATCCTACTAACCAATCACACCAATCCCTTTTGCCACCTCACATCCCACTCACCCTAAACCGTTAACTTAATTAATATTAAGTTAAAACACGCGCCTAAGACATATTTAAACTAAAATCTGGATCAAAACCTATACTATTCACCAAAACACAAGATTTGGGGTTTGTGATTAAGCAAAAATTAAACCCCCAAACCTTCCATATTTAAGATTAATGTCACACCCCACCATGGCGGAATATGGGGCGTGAAGTATGGATATCATCACAACATGGCGTGTCTATAGAGATAACTATATGAAATAAGAAATGTCATAAAATGGTGACACAAAAGTCATGACAATATCTCAACAATGCAGGAGTCTAGGTAAGTAGGTAACAGTCCATCTGAGGCTAAGAGCTGGATTGCACACATAGAGAATATGTTTGACGCCATGGGGTGTAATATTGTCTTTAAGGCGAGGCTGGCTTGTTACAAATTTAGGGAGATGTGTTGGCATGGTGGAAAGCACTCAAGTAATCAAATGGAGGTGATAACTGGGTTGCTGGTTTGACTTGGGCGCAACTTAAGGAGTTGGTTCTGGATCAGTTCTTTGAACGAAAGCAGAGAAGGATTGGCTCAAGAGGGAATACCATGGCATTCGACAGAGAGCTGGAGAGAATAATATAGAATTTATGTATAGATTCCTTAGACTTGTTGGTTTTCTTGGCGCCCAGTCGGAACAGCAGAAGAGCAGGCATATCATTTTCGCTGGGCTCTTCGTACTTCTGTCGCCAACAATTTGGTGTGTGCTACATTTACTAATGTGGCGCAGGTGGCAGATGCAACTCGCAAGCTAGAGATGCTGGGCCCAAATGGGTTAAGTCCAATAAGTCCTTTTTATAAGGGTTTAACTTATTTAGTCCAATTATTAGTCCAATATGTTTACTTAGTTCGTTAATGTCCGTATGTCCTATGGTTCGGGTTTTTATCGGTTTTTACTTGTTATACATGTCTATATATCAGTATATAAGTTTTATAAAGTTTTCATTAGACAGGTACAACCATCTAAGTTTTATTTAACAAAAACGTTAATTTTACGGTAATAGCCGAAAAAGTCGTAAAAATCATATTTATAGTTTTATAACTTATAAAACTTAACAAGTTACCATTTTTATAAAATGTCCACTTATTTATCCTTATACATATTTATATAAATGTATTATATAAGTTAGTGGGTTTTAATTTATATTTTATACTATTAAATTTTGAGTGCTTATATAATAGTATTATTCTTTAATTTCCAAAATCTGATTTTTATCTTCACTTTCACCAAAACTGCCATATCTAGAGTTCTATGTGGATATAGAAGCTCAAAAGATCTTGCTGAGAAGCTATGGATATGTAGAATAAAAATAACATATGGATCAAGATTCTACACATATGGTGGTTGTGTCTTAAATTCTCATGCCTTAACCTAGTGAGTATGAGATATAGAGGATGAGAATGGACCAATACATACAGATGATAGAGTATACAAGGTCGATAAATCATTGTGTGGTATACATCAAGCTCCTAGAGCTATTAATAATACATATTCATAATTGATTATACAATTATTTCCTAAAGTAAATATAAATATTTATATATATATAAAATATTTTGTTTAACTTTAAAGTTCCCATAAATTATTTTTAAAATTTATAAAATAATTTAAACTTAAGAATTTATATCTTACTTCTTATGCTCTAAGTATTTTAATTATGGTTTATTATAATTAAAATATATTTTAGGGTTAGGGCTTGGAAATGTTTCGGAATATGGCAAAACTAGTCCCTTTATATTTTTAAACAAGTATAACTTTCAGATTTTACATATTTAGCACCTAGGGCTTGTTATAGTTTCGGCTTATGGCAGATTTAGTCCCTCTAGTATTATCTAGGTTTTGTAACTTTACTGAAATGACAAAACAGCCCCTGGGGCTTCTTTAAGTTCCGGACTATTGCCAAAATGGTCCTTAGGGTTTTAGAATGACAAAATAACTTTTAATAACATCCCAAAATGGTCCCTATGGTTTAACTTGCCACGGAAAATAATTATTAAACCCTAGACTTTTGGATATTTACATTTCCAGTCCTTGTGCTTACTAATTTATTAAAATAAGTTTCATAAGTTACGGTTTTAGTCCTTAAGCTTTATGATTTGTCATTTTCATCCAAAAAGTTTTTATAAGTCATGTTTTATTATAAAAACTTTTATTTTAACATCTAAGCTTTATATGGGATCTTTAAATGGGCTAAACATCAAATGGGCTATTTTAGTGGGCTTAAGTATATATCATGTCCACTAATTTATTTAAATGAGCCTTTAAATCCTCTATTAGGCTTAATACATTTTTAAGTCCTTTAATTTGTTAAATGGGTTTAAATGTGATCTTAAGTCCATTTAAATTACTATAATTTATGAAATGGGCTTATTGGGTCCATTAACACTACTTTTCATTTTATATAAGTTTTAACTTAGGATATGAATATAAGTTTACTATGCTTATTAATATTTAGTTTTCAATCTAAATAGATGAATGATCTTAAAAATTCATTGTATGTGTTAT
Organism: Glebionis coronaria; assembly: GCA_025667525.1. Classification (NCBI taxonomy): domain Eukaryota; kingdom Viridiplantae; phylum Streptophyta; class Magnoliopsida; order Asterales; family Asteraceae; genus Glebionis; species Glebionis coronaria. Next base: position 108,033 of record JANFOE010001353.1, on the reverse strand, counting down.
ACTAAATTAGATATAGGTGTGTCATAAGGTTACAAGTAAGTCATAAGCCCTAATAGGAGCTTATAACCCACGACCTACATTAGTTATAGCATATTAGGATAGATCAAGTCCCATTTTAAGGTTGCATATAGTTTATATGTGTTACAAAATTAGATCTAACTATGTATACATCAAGAAAATAAATCACAAGTTCAAAATAAGATATAAACTATGTCTAGACCTAAAAATCAAACATAATTCCATGTACATTCTTATATACCTCACGGCTATATTTTTAGATCTTGGTACTTCCAAGATGAACACTATATCTAGTTTCTAAGTCTTGTAATTATTTAAAAAACAATCATGATTATCTAGTTCTCATGCATGTTTCCAAGGTTACTGTTTTTCCAAGGAGACCACATATAGCTCACGACTATATTGTCTCTTCCCAAGGTTCCCATAATCTTGTTTTATGTTTAACATATTAAAGTTAGTCTTTGTCATTAGATCAATGGTTTATAATAACATGCATGTACATTTTAATCCATTTTAAATCTTATGTAACCCACGACTACATTTATACATATAAGTCGTATTTGTGATTTGTAATAGTCATTTTAACATGTATCATTTCATATTCCATCATTTAAACTTAACACATGAATCACATAAACATTAACCATGTATGTCGTGACCTTTAAGGTCATGGTCTTCAAGACTTTTAGGTTACACACATCCATTTTATGAGATCTATGACTATTGGTTTAACCATAGTCCCTTAAAACAAGATTTGTAACTCATGCAACTTTTAGATTTACAAAATGTCTCATATGGTTTTTAAATCAAGTTAAAAACATAACATACCAATTATAAGTTCCTTATCAAAAGGTTTTCTCGTTCAGAACTTCGTTCGGAACTTCGTTCGGAACTTTGTTCGGAACTTCGTTCGGAACTTCGTTCGGAACTTCGTTCGGAAGTTCGTTCGGAAGTTCGTTCGGAAGTTCGTTCGGAAGTTCAGAACTTTGTTGATCCGGAACTTTTGTTCGTTTCGAACTTTAAGAATGGAAGAACAGTGTTGTTGGGTAGGACCCATTGAGTGTCAACGGTAAAAAACAACCTATCAACGCCCAATGGCTATATTCTTGTCAACGTTTGCCTATAGCCATGTCAGCGTCTAAATTGGTCACAACAACGCTTGGAAATATACTTGTCAGCGTCCAAAAATAAAAATGTTTAAAAATGAAAAATGACCTTAACAAAGTAATTTATCCTAGAGAAGATAACCAAAAAGCTAATAATTATTATAGGGCGGCAAGCACTGTCCAGTTATGCACACTTGCTTGAACTTCTTGTTCATATTAAGTCTAGGAAATTATAGACAAGAATGGTGATGTTTCATACACAAGTAGCTTATGCAGCTACTTCTAAAATATCTCAAAATATCCAAAAATATCTTTCCTATATTTGAATTTGAGAGGGAAAGAGTTTGATTGGTTTTTGAATGGAAAATGTAAAACTGGGTCTTATTTAGGGCTTGTAACTTTATACTTTGTGATTCACTAAAACGAAGTGTTGCCCTATTTTCCCAAGCAACATTCCGATCTGGACTACATTCCGACAGGTTGCACCTTTTTATTCCGATAGCTCATTCCGATCAGGATTGCGATCTGACGCATTGCGATCTGAGTTGGTTCTACACATTCCGATCTGGGGTTGTTTGGTTATTCCGATCTGAAAGGTGACATATTCCGATCGGGTTTTCCGATCGACATTCCGACAGGACGGTAAGTGGATTCTGACGAGGTACATTCCGATCAGGGTGAGTCTGGTCGGAATATATTCCGATTGGGTGTTGCTTTTTATATTTTATCTTGTTTAATTTTTACGTTTTCATTTTAATACTTTGTCTAATTTTAATTCTCGTCACGCTTTTATTTTTAGTCATTAAATTATTTTACTTTTCAAAAGTTTTTAATATTGCCCAATTTAAGTTTTAATTAGAATTAGATTTAAATTAACGCCATTTACTTTTACGTCTCGTACTTTTAATTATACTACAACGACAACACTTTTGTTATCACCAAAGAACAGCAGAGTCACATAGTTAACCAGGATCAATTCGATTAGACCAACAAAACGAACTTAATTTTTATACAGGGTGTCACAAGCCTAGTATTAAAAGGCGACGCTGCCGGCTCTTTTCGTCAAGATTAACGGTTTTCTGTGAGAGACGCGTTGCTTTTTGGGATCCGTTCACTTGTGAGCGTTATTTTTCTTGCATAAAAATTTCAAAAAAAAAACCATAAAAATTAAAAATTGATAAAAATCCATAAAAATTAAAAATTTCAAAAATCCAAAAAGATTTTATCTTTCTTATGTATATATATTGTCTTTGTGTTTGGTTTCCTTTTCTTTTGCATTTTCATGTGTATGCGTACTAGATCTTCTAATTATCAAGAGCCCGAGACTCAAGAAGATTTAAGTATGTCAGGTGTTAACAACAACAATAATCCACCGCACCTCAACAATAACAACAATGTTCTTCCATAGCCCGATCTTCGGACAATGGAGGAACTTTGTCAACCTACCATGTTTGGACGAGGAGGACCGATTGCGCCGATGCAAATCAACGCTCCGGAGTTTTTGTTGAAGCACCACATGATTCAGCAAGTGCAAACTAACCCATTCCGTGGATTGCCTGATGATGATGCCAACAAACACCTCGACAAGTTCATTACAATCACCCAAAGCATGAAGTTGCCTGGTGCCACAATGGATGTTCTTCGCCTACAACTCTTCCCATATACTTTATCACATCACGCCGAGAAATGGTTTGATCGTCTCCCGAAGAATTCTATTCACACTTGGGATGACATGACTCAACGCTTTTTATCGCGCTACTTTCCACCATCCATGGTCACGAGCCTTCGCAATCAAATCAGCGGTTTCGTGCAAGATCCCGATGAATCTCTTTTTGATGCTTGGGAGCGATATAATGTCTTGATTGATCGTTTTCCAAACCACAACATGCTCCCTGTGATCTTAATTGATACTTACTACAACGGATTGACTTTTCGAGATCGTGATACGATTAATGCAACCGCCGGTGGCACATTCATGAAAAGGAGACCCGAGGAGTGTAGAGAGCTAATTGAGAACATGACTACTCACTACAAAAACTGGGATTCCTCTGCTTCTTCAAGGAACAACCCGAGAGTCAATGTCTCTTCTACCTCAGCAAACCCTGATATGACCGAACTCACCCGCATGATGACTGAAATGAGCAAAAGTATCACGCTTCTCGCTTCAAACCAACAACAACAACAAGTTAAAGCGGTTGCTAATCCTTGTGAAACATGCGACGGTCCCCACTCATACACCGATTGTCCTTCGACTCAAGGAAATCTGGAAAATGTGTATGCAACTTATGGTAATTATTCACCGGAAAATTACCAAGCTCGACCTCAAGGGGATAGAAATCTGCTGAGTTACCGGTCCAACAACTACCTTTCACCCAGTTTTTCTCCTCAAAACCAAAACCCCGCCAACAACTACAATAGAAGCAACCAAATCCCACCAAGAGCTTCTAATCCTTATCACCCACCCACTCAACAAAACCCACCCATTAACCACGATGTTGAATCCATCATGAAAACCCAAGGTGAGCAAATCAAGAATCTTCAGAGCCAAATTATCAATCTGAAAGGAGATATCACAAAGCAAGGAAATGAGATTAGATCCGAGCTTCGAGATAATATTCAATCCTCCTTCAGCAATCAAACAAATGACTTGAAGAATATGCTTGCTAGTTTCTTGCCCGTCGCTCAACCTTCTTCTTCGAGTTCTCTACCTTCAAACATCGTCACCAATCCGCGAGCAAATGTGAGTGCTATTACTACTCGTAGTGGAATTACCATTGTCGATCCACCAATCCCACCCCCATCATTTACACCTCCTCCACCACCATGTATCCCTACTCCTCTTACAACTAGTATTAGTGCACCATTACCTTCTCCGCCTCGCCATGACGATGTTCCTAGGAAGGACCCTTCAACATCTCAACCTTTACCTTCACCTGCACCTTCACCACCCAAACCCAATATCCCTTATCCTTCTCGTATAGGCAAAACCAAAATGCTAACCAAGGATGACTCTGAAGTGTCACGCTATGTGAAGATGATTTCTCAAATGAACTTCAACATTAGATTTCTTGAAGCACTTGTCCACATGCCCAAATTTGTCAAAGCATTCAAGGAATTGCTTAACAAGAAAGAGAAGCTGATTGAACTCGCAAACAGACGCTTAAATGAAAACTGCTCTGCAGTTATTCTTAAAGAAATTCCGGAAAAGCTTGGAGATCCCGGTCGTTTTGTGTTGCCTTGCGTTTTCAACAAAACTGAAGAATTTACTGCCCTTGCTGATCTCGGGGCTAGTATTAATCTTATGCCTTTGAGTGTTTGGAAAACACTATCATTGCCCGACCTCACTCCAACAAAGATGACTCTTGAACTTGCAAATCGCACTCTCGCTTACCCCGTTGGTATTGCCGAAGATGTGTTCATCAAAGTTGGCACATTTACTTTCCCGGTCGATTTTGTGGTTGTTGATTATGAAATGGACCCTCGTATTCCTTTAGTACTTGGTCGGCCGTTCTTGAGAACCGGACGAGCTTTAGTGGATGTTGCCGAAGGTGAGTTAATCTTAAGATTCGGGGATTATGCACAAGTTTTCAAAATGGGGAAGCTTACAAGTAAATCCTTTGGAGGCCGAGAATCAGTGAATATGATTAATGTGCATGATGAAATTGTTGTCTACAACAATCCTCTATTCGATTCTTGCATCGATAATCCACTTTTTCATGATGATGTGGATGATTCTCGCCCCACTTTGGAACCTTCTCCCATTTATGATTCTCCACCGATCTTCGATGCTTATGATGATGATGATTCTATCTCAGATTCGGATGATTATGATGACCTTACTTCCGAGTATCCCGAACTGCCCACATACGACAATTTTGATGAGGCTGATACTCTTTCGAGCGATTCTTCACATGATGAAGATCCTCCACCATCACTCGATCCTACTTTGGACGATTACTCATTTGAGGAAGACTTCTCTACGTTTCTCAACACTTACTTCCCTCATGAGAGTGATGCTCCTCCTTTGGACTTTGAAGATTATCGTCATGATCCTACTTTGGATTTGAAGAACATTCTTGCAAAGGAGAAGAAATCGGTCGACACCGATATCCGCAACACATATGATTTAACACCTCTTTGTCCACCTTCTGAGGACGAGGTTGTGCTTTTCGCGGATCTTCTTCACACGCTGCTGAGCCTGAGTGCTATTTTCCCCTAAAGGAAAAGTTTTCGACCCCGGTATTGATATTCTGCAGCCATCTCAGTATCCACCTGATGAAATAAAAGGAAATATCTTTGGAACTTATGGAAATCTGCTTGCACCACTTCACCCTTGCTTCCACCGTGCTCCATCGTTGCTTAAGGGAACCTTGCCTACTCTTCTTTGGCTTGCCTTGTTTGCCTTAAGCTTGTGCTTATTGATGGACGAAAACGATGTCTTTGATCCTGGTGGATATGTTTCATGCTTCTTCCTATGATGATCAAGGTCGAGTCAGGCTCACGACTCGGTTAACAAAAATCAAGCGCTTCTTGGAAGGCAACCCATGCATCTATCTTTTAGCTTTCTTTATCATAAGTGTAGGGGGAGACCCATTGGTTTGCTTTCCTCTCCTCTCTTTATCAGGGATTCGAGCTTCAATCATCCACTCTTGATGATTCTTGACGACCCGTTATTCCGTGTTCCATTTTCCCGGTTCTATCCTAAACTCTTTTCGATTCACTATTTTATATTTTCCAATATTAAAATTGGAATCTCTTTAGTGGTCTCTTCCTTATCAAGATTTAAACAACGTGCACAATGTCCTAAGTGTGGGAGTTTACTCCCACATGCTTAAACATTGAGAACAATGTTTATGTTAAGTGTAGGGGGGACTTCTATCGAATTTAAGTGGCCTTTTCCTTGTATTTGTCCTCATTTTAACCGGAAAATCAATTTTTCGCCATTTTTCAAAATTTTTGATCTATTTTGGCCTATTAGTTTTTCCCTTTATATAGTTATTTTCTTTCTTTGCTAGAATAAATCTTTAATAAAGTGGTTTTAATTTTCAAACGTTGTGAATCTTTTGACTCAACCCGAGTTTACTTATCTAAGTTACTCTAGCTAGTATCCTTAACGTGTTTATGTCAAGTTTTGCTAGGCTTTTATTTAGGGAGCTTTAAAACGCGAAAGTCTTAACTCTCACGGGTTAAGAACAAGAACTTTTCGCAAGTTCCTATAATTGATCCTAGAGAGTCGTTTATCAAGGGAAATTTAAAACGCGATTTCTAAACTTGAAAAAGTCTAAGAATTTGCAAGATCCTATAGGCGACTCGAAAACCCAAAACTCTGATTTAATAGGCTAAGCATCCACGAGTCTCATTCCTTGAGATTTTAAACTTTGGAGAACGAGAGATGATAGAGCCAATTATAAGTTTGGTATTCTTTCGTGAATTTATGTGAGTTAATTATGAGCCTATTCTCCCATCGCCTGCTAATAAACTTATCTGCAATAAATAAGGTTGTACGATTTAAAAAGTTACTTAGCTTCTAGCCCAAGATCGTTTAAAAGTTGCTCGGTATGGATTAGAGTTCATAGCCAAGGCATAACTTATTGAAGCGGGATGCGAAGATTGGCGAGTCCAAAAAGGCCCTAACAAGGCATGAGGGCTACATTTTGTTGCTAAAGATCCGAAGTGATGTGAAGAATCATGTATCTAAAATCAATATGAAGGATCGAGACACACGACGAAAAGCAAATACTCCCCTAAAGATCATGGAGAAGTCTATCCAAAAAGACCCTAACAAGGTATGAGGATAAATAGATCATAGTCCTAAAAGGAAGCGGATCGTTGTATATCAAAGTCCAAAATAAAGATTGGAGAAAAATGAACAAGTCGTGGTCCAAGTATGAATCTCTCAAAACTTCAAGTGAAGAAATTCCATTATGAAGAGAAGACCATAATTTCATGAACGTCTTGAGGTTTGAAGTATGAAGTCGCTGCCAAATATCGGTCCGAGAAAGGTCTCAAATCGCGAAGCGAGTTATGCCAAGATATGGTAGAAGTACTTACTATGTACCGCGTTAATACTAACGTTACTTGCATAATACTAACAATACTTAATTTATAGTGACGGTACTTGACACTTAACAAATAATTCCCAACAATCCTCCCCTAAACAAGAATGATAACTTGTTGTCTTCTTGTTTCTCTTGTACTGGATGTATTTAAAATACATGTCTTCAGTCTTTCCTTCATCCTTGGATTGAACTTGGTAATTTGCATTTGTATCCAACTGAATGTAGCCAAACACTTCAACATAGATCTTCTTAATAAGTGTGAAAACACTTATCCTTTTACCACTTATTTCCAATAATAACAAGACCAAAACGTGTAATTTATGTTGTAAAAGTCGGAATTATGCGTGGTTTGTGTTTTTATTGTGTTTTAGGACCAAAAGATTAAAAAGGAAGAAAACACGGGCTTTCACGGACTTTTATCGAAGAAAACGGGAAAAGACGAAGTCAAAAGATCAAGAGTGCGAAAAGAACGGAAGTCCAAGGCCTATTCTGAAGATTTATCGAAGAAAAAAGTCTAAAGACGGAAGTTTAATGAAGTCGAAGAACTCAAGTCTAAATTAAAGAAGAAAATTATCAAGACAAGTTCAAATCCCGAGATGACGTCGAGAAAAGACAAAGAATTAAATCGAGTCGAGAAGACGTGAAGAAAGAAAGAAAGAAGAGGCAACACATGCACTCCTTCCCATATTTTCCTATAAATACCCTCCTAATACACATTAGGAGGGTGGTTAGTTTTTAGTTTTAGTTTTTAGTTTCACTTTTCATTTTCCTTTCTAGTCTTAGAGAGAGAAAGTTCTCAACTTTCTCTCACTAAGTTTTCATCTTTCTTTCTTTTAATCTTTCAAGATTAAACCTTTGTATTGTTGATTTCATTAATCAAGTGAGATTGGTGATGATGATGATGATGATGGAAGTTCACAAAGCTCAAATGTTGAGATCAGCAATTTGGTGGACTTGGAAAAATTGGAGTATGAGGAGGATGAGCTAGCAATGGAAAAGCTCAGAGCTATGAAGAAATAGGTCTGCACAGAAATCCAAACATGACCCTAACAGAGCAAATTTGGGGTTTGGAGATTCTGCTGAGAGTTCAAAGTGATTGCAAAATCATTTTGGAACATAGGGCAAACAGAGTACTATTTGAGAACAAGACAGCCAGAAGGGAGCTCTATAATATGCTTCTTAGATGCCACAAAATAGGGTGGACTTATGCTAAACCGAGGAAGCTTTCTTTTGAGCAATTGGTACTTTTCTTATTCCATTTGGTAGTCTGTGTGTAAAGCAAACACAATTAGGTTGCTTTATACAGAGAGACATGAAGAAATTGAAGAGGAGCTAAAGATTAAGAAACCTTTGATTGTGCCTAAGCCAATGAAGAAAGGGTTAAAGTTAGGATTTCCAGAACTTGACCAAGTGCACCCAACTGAAGCAGTTTTAAAGAAAAATATGTTGCTTTCTCCATTGGTGGCTTCTGATTTAGTTGTTGTTGTACCTTAGGACTTTAAGAATCCAATCATCAAATATGAAGAAGATTATGTGGGATTTTGGAAGATCACCAGGGCTGGTGATAAGGTACCTACTTTTACCTCTTTAGTGTCATTGTTTGCTAGCATGGACAGGGAGGACATAGAAACTCTTTGGAGTTTAATGAGGGAGATGTATGAGGCTGAAGCTCCTTAACTAATGAATGGAATAAATATCTGGACAACATTTAGAAGAATGTTTGCCCATGATGTTACTGATCCAGTATGGTTGGATCTGGATGACTTAAGTGTGTTAAAGTGGCATTTGTATTCAACTGCTGGTGTTTACCATCTCAGTACTACAAACTTTGCAGAATACTTGTTAACAGATCAAGAATATCCTCTATCACAAGAATTGTTGAAGAAGTTGGTATGCACCAAGATTGAAGTTGATTACACCAGTGACATTAGCATGGACTTTCTAAGGTCTATATATGCTCAGATAAAGGAGTAGGTTTTATTTGTAAAAATCATCTCTTGTATGTTTTTATTCAGAAACTTGAATATTAGTATAAGTATCAAGTTTAGGGGAGGATTGTTGGGAATAAAAATAGCTAAGTCACTAAGCCACTGACAAAGAAATTTAGACGCTGGCAAGAGCTATTGAGGCGCTGACAGATTGGGCACTGACAATACAAATCAAGGCGCTGACAAAGGAAATCTCAGTCACAAGAAAACTACTTAGTCAAACACGATTTGTATATTTAGGAAAGATATGATCAACATTGTATTCTCTATATTTATCTTTTCCTAGAATAGTTGATAAGTAGATTATTGTTCAAGACTCTTTATGTTATAAAAGGAGGTCTTAGGGTTCATTATTGATATATGTCTTACTCACTTTCAATGTACTCAACCGTTTATCAATACAAGTGAAAGTTTGGTATACATTGTGTTTTGCTTTGTTCTTTGTTCTTTGTTCTAAGTGTTAATTCCGCATAACACTTAGATTGTCATAAACACATAGTTTCTCTATGTGTTAAACTTGATTTAATCTCGTTAACACAAAGCTAAATCGATCTAAGTTTGGGATCAACAATGTTGTTGAATGAAAGTGTGTTAAAGCATTGCTCATGGTTGTTACCACGTGTGTTTCTTAGACTTATCTTTGTTTCTTGTTCTTAGTATTTGATGTTAACTAACTTATACTTTGTGTTGGATTGATTAGTATTTTAATCCTTAGATGTTTATGTGATCATTGCTTCGATTCACATATCTTTGTGATTTTTATGTGTTAGTTGGCTTTCTAGATTTTGGTTTATAGTTTACTTTGGCTTGATATAGACTTGTGAAAAATCTGGGCTTTTGAAAATTGATGGAGGATCCTTTTCTGAAGCTTCAGTCCATGGATACTTGTAGACGATGATCGATATCATCATTCTTATCATGAGTGACAGCGGAACACTTCGATACAACTTGTTTCTCCCCCGTGAAATATTCATCATACATTGGTCCATATAACATTTACAACTCTTCAATTGTCGTATCCACTGTCATATCTGCTCTAGGAACATGTTCAGGAACCAGCTTTGAACTTGACGGTTCATTGCTGTGGTCTTGAGTTCCGAGTTCCGTGCGGTTAAGAACGGAAGTCGTTTGTCTTTGTGGATCGGGACTTAATCTGTTTTGTTCAAGTGCCTTTTCTTGTAATTCATCAAATTGGATGTGAATAGTCTCGACAATCAATTTTGTTCTCTTGTTGTACACTCTATATCCCTTAGAGTGAGTTGCATATCCCACAAGAATACATGCATCACCTTTTTCTTTCATCTTATCCAAATTTTCACCATCTCGAATAATGTAACAAGTACATCCAAAAACATGAAGGTGTTTGAGTGAAGGTTTTCGATCATGAATTATGTGATATGGAGTCTTTTCGTGTCTTGGGATAATTAAGGAACGGTTTTGTGTGTAACATGCGGTTGACACGGCTTCGGCCCAAAAGTATAGTGGAAGTTTTGAAGCAGATAATAATGTTCGAGCAGCCTCAACAAAATTACGGTTTCGTCTTTCAACAACGCTGTTTTGTTCGGGTGTTCGAGCAATAGATGTTTCATGTTCAATCCCTTTGGCTTCAAAATAGTTTCTCAGTTTTGAATTCAAAAATTTTGTACCTTTGTCAGTACGAACCACTTTTACTTGAGCTTGAAGACCACGTTGTATCAGTTTAAGAAAGCTGATGAGAACATCGGGTGTTTCATCCTTGGACCTCAAGAAGTTAGTCCATGTGTACCTTGAGTAATTATCGACAATTACCAGAATATATTTCTTCCCATTGATACTTTGAACACGCATGGGACCACACAGATCCATATGGAGAAGATCTAACCATCCTTTAGAGCTTGGTGTGGTCTTTGTTTTGAAGCTACTTCGTTTAGCTTTACAAAGCTCACAAGAAGAACAAAGATGATCTTTGATGAATTTCAAAATTGGAAGGCCTCTCACAATATCTTTCTTGGAAAGCAAGTTGATGGTATCAAAGTTAAGATGAGATAAACGTTGATGCCATAGCCATGCCTGAGTCGTTGAAGCTTTAGCCATGAAGCAGATTAGAGTTGATGAAGTTGTATCTTGAAGTGAAATAGTGTAGAGATCAGTACCCCGTGTACCGGTAAGTAAATCATTCCCATCCTAATCACGAACAAAACATGTCTTCTTCCTGAAAGCAACCTCCAAATCCGCATCACAGAATTGACCAACCGAGAAAAGATTGTGATTGAGCCCTTCGACGTAGTATACCCTTTTGATCGTAATATTCCCCTGAACCAAATCTCCATATCCTAGGATCGGTGCAAATTGATCATTTCCGAATCGGACCGTACCCAGGAACTTCTCCACGAAGTTAATTAGAAGCTTGAGATTCCCCGTCATGTGCTTCGTGCATCCGGAGTCCATTATGAAGAGAATTATTTGTATCACCTGCAGAAGAGTTAGAACACGATGAAGCATTTGCTAAGTTGGATACCACAGTAGTTGTGATAGTAGAATCATTAGTGTCCTTAGCAACATTTAAATGCATACTAACACTCGTTGTTACATTTTCAGTCCTAGCTTTAGGCATCCATTTATATCCTGGAGGACATTGATTAGCAAACCACCATTTCCAAGACTTGCTAGCAGACTCATATAATTCCTTAATTTTGCTTCTAGGGTTCTTAGTGGTGGAGTCTGATGCATTACTTTTCTAAGTGGGGGTTGCACCAGAATGGTTCACTTTGCGTTTGGGTTTACTAGCTCTAATAGGCATTTCAACTTGCTTCTTAGTTCTAGTATCTACGCCTTTGTCTTTATTCATAGCACACATAGAATGATTAGCATTAGCACACTTTGCACATTTCACACAAACAAACTTAACATTCAAAGCATTCATAGTCGAATCATTCAAATCGTCATTACACGCGACTACAGACGTTTTATTCTTAGAAACATTGAAAATCCTAGGGTGGTCTTCTACTGTCTTCATCTTCCCTTGACTTTTGTTTTGCCAAACCTTTTCATTCATGCGAGTGCTCTTAAGCTGAGGCTGGCTAACACTATCAGTGGGGATTACTCCTGTAGTAAAAGATACACGTATATTAGTGTTTCTAGAAGTTTGATGTGATTGACTTTCTTTGTTTTGTGTAGGTTTAGCGGCCAATCTATACATCCCTGGTTTAATCACATTATTGTGCTTAACGCTTGGTGCTATAGTATTCTTAATGGTTTGATTCTGTGGTAACCTTTCCTTTCCATCCATCTTGGGGGCAAACACAGGTTTTGCAACGGAGGAATTTGATAAAGCAGATGGTTTCCCAAGATAGAGGATCTATTCACTTTAGAGGCATTGGGTTGTCTAACAACAGGTTTCTTAACGCTAGGTTCCACAACTTTCCCACCCATCTTAGCAACGAGTTTCTACAACTCTGCTATCGGTGTTTCCCTGTCTTGTAACTGTGCTTTCAACCCTTTAATTTCCAAATTCAGTTCATTCATTTCTCGAAACGTTATGGAAAGTTTTTCTTGCAAGTTATTATCATGTGGAAAACGACCAACGTCTTTTTGCAAAGCAAGTTCAAGAGAATGACAATGTTTTTGAAGGAAATCAGTTTTGTGTTGAAGTAACTCAAAAGCCTTTTTATCAACATTTTCTTTATGTTTCGAAAGCTCAAGTTCAAGACGCTCACATTCTTTGATTTTATCAAGATATTTGCATGAAACATCAGAATATTCATCGATATCAGCACAAGATTGAAGAGTAACACACAAGATATCTTTGGAGAGACATTCTTCTAAGAGTAAATCATATTCATCAGAAAAAACGGACTTATCCATTTGAAGATCGTCAATTTCTTTCTCAATAGACTCAACATAATTTAAATCATCAAACATTTTAAACCGAATTAATCTTTCAAATTCAAGCATATTTTCTTTTAATGTGGTTGTGTTCGGCATTAAGATTTGTTTGATAAGCACAGTTATATCTTGAGGAATTGGTTTTTTCCACTCGTCATTTTCTCGTTGTTTCAATTCATTGTCAACAATGGATTTAATATTATCAATGTAATGTTGTAGAAAACCAAATGTCTGCCTGCTCTTGCTTTTAGAAGCATCAAGAGGCAAGTAGTTGATGAACTTAGAAACGTTTGTTTTCTTAGAAGCAAAAGCTTTTTCCATTGAATTCTTCTTTGTTTGCATTCTAAAAACAATTCCTCACGAGACTTTTGTTTTTGAGTAGTGAAAAGACCATATAGACTATTCTCATAAGCATAATAGTATGGTTTCACAAACTCTTTATTGACCGGTGATCTACTCTCCTCTTCCCAAAGGGATGTCTTATCATAACCAAGAGGATATTCAAGATCGGTCCATTCGAACTCATGCATATAAATGCGCGGGTTCGTAGCTTGAGCTTGGCAAGATAATCAGGACTTGCAAAGCTAGCTTCACCCTTAAACATAGACGGAGGTGCTAACATTATTACGGTTTGAATAGAGTCATGCGTTTTATAAACAACTTTCTTCAAAAATTCTACTTGTTTTTCTAGTTCCGTTACTTTTTCAGTACCTTTTTCATGTCGACTTTTGAAATCTTTTTTTAACGTTTCAACCTCATGTTTCTTAACATCAGAATTTTAGCAGACTCGGTGTTATCCATCAAAAGTCGTTGTTCAAGTTCGTTAACTTTGGTGGTAGCAAGGTACGTTTTTTGACGTTCATCCATTAACAAAACATTAAATTGACGTTTTTCTTTTGTTAATAACTCAAGAGTATCGTTGTATTTCTTTTCAAGATCATCATTTTGACTTTTTAACGCACTACCCTTGTACCCCTCAAGCTCTTTTGTTTTCTGAAGAAGCTCATCTTTATAGCTTTCAATGGTCTCACTAGATGTAATTAGTGCGGCTTTGCATTCTTCAAAATTTTGAGTGAGCGCTGCGTTTGCCTTCTTTAATTGCTTTTGACTTTTTCTAGTTTCATTGACATCTTTTTGTAAACTAGCAATTAAATTAGCAAGCACGACACGCTCCTCATCATCATACTCATTTGCATGTTGATCATCCTCAAACTCATTATTGCACATGTCTGATGAATCGGGTGTGGTATTGCTATCAACCTTTTCCGTCATACATGTGTCATTAATGGCATTGGGTAGCTCACAATGCTCATGAGTATCACCAAACACATTATATTCATCAGTGGTGTGTACCTTATCGAGTGGCTCAGTGTCAAAGATAGGTCCATTGTCATCTTCAGTGATGTTGAGAACTTCGTCAACCTTTGCCATGTATGAGTAATATGCTTCTAATTCTTGGTCGGAGGCTTCATCATCAGTATCATCAAGCATTGCTCCTTCCTCAGCCGACAATTTGACCCCTGCTTCCATCTTCTTGTATAACAACATCTTCTCTTTATGATAGCTGGAGTCCCTAACCCGTTTCGGCTTTCTGTATTCCTTTGCCATATGCCCATAACCTTGGAAATTATAACACTGAATCCTACTTTGTTGAACCACTTGCGTTCCAACAGTCTCCCTATTCCCAGTAGCAGCAGCAATCCTCTGAGTATCATACTTGGCAGTTTGTCGATCATACCTTGCAGAACCCTCAACATGTGTTGGATTATGTCGATCATACCTAGAAGGACTTTCACCACGTCGACTTGTGTCATACCTTGAAGGGTTCTCAACATATTGGTTCTTTGTGTTGGATGATGTTCGAAGATTGTTGTTGGTGGGTTTGAAGATTTTCTTGTAGGTCTTCATAATGAAAGCAATTTGTTGTTTCATTTCCCGATTCTTCTGAGCTTGATCTTCATCACTATCCTCTTCAGATGATGACTCAGATGGTGGTGATGGTGCTCTTGGTTCTTTTCCGCATGATCTTGTGGATAATGAAGACTTGGATGATGTGGAATATCATGGGGAGGATGATTGAATGGAATATGACTTTGGAGTACGAGATCGATGATCTTGAGTGGTAGACACTAGAGCAAGTGTATTAGCCGTCTTTGCAACTCGTTTAGCTCGAATTTCATTTGCCTCATGCTGAAATTGTTTCAAGATATCAAAGAGAGTGTGATAGTTTACCTTGTCTAACTGCTTCTGTTGTTTCACCAAAGTAACAAAACGTGTCCACTCTGGTTGAAGTTGCTGAAGAAATTGCACATTGACTTGCATGGTGGAGACCTCCAGGTTGTTTCTTGTCATGTCGTTCATCATCTTGTAGAATCGTGAATAATAAGACTCAATTGATTCTCCATCCAATGCAGTAAACTTACCAAAATTCCAAAACAAGTTAGTTTTAACATCTTGCTTGTTGAGTGATTCTCCTTGTTGCAAGCGTTCAATAGTTGTCCACATTTCTTGTGCCACAGGGCATGCATCAACCGTGGAATAAATATCATCTCCAATTCCACTTAGAATCATATAGATCGCTTCTTTTTCTGCATCATACCCAGCACGCTTCTCTGGTGTAAGATCAGATAACGTTTCTTTTCTTGTGGTTGCGGGTACTTCTGTGGTAGTGTCAGTGGCTGGTGTATGAGGAACAGTGATATCGGAGAAAACATATGGTCCATTGTTAATACATTGCGTCAATGCATCACCATTAGGTCTTGTATCAAGATAACGAAGAAAACGTGATTGCCATTGAGCATATCGACCGGCCACAAGCATTGGTGGTCTCTCTTTGTTACCCGCCACCATTATGTTGTTGTTCGTCACACGGTATTCTGCAGTAGAATCCATCTCAAAATTCTCTGAAATGATGAAGTGAATATGGATCTTAAGGAGATATGATGTGATTGAGTTGTTGTTGAAATTCCGAAAAATGATATATTTTTTTTCTCAGTCCGACAATAAATTCCTCAGTCCGACAAAACGGTAGACCAAAAAATTTTGTATCGCCAAATTTTGAAATTGAGGTAGAAATGTCCTAAAACTAGTATGGAAAAAATTTGATTTTACTTGACCTAAAAATTTTAACTCTTTTTTTGTTTTTTTCTTTTTTTTAATCTTCGTGTAAACTACGTTACGAAACTAGTCTAGATGGTGGCTAAGTCTAAAAAATACTCAAACAAAATTTAGCTAAACATGTCATCGGAATGTGCCATCAGAATGTCCATCGGAATATTGGGTGTCAGAATGTTGCTGGTATCGGAATGTTGGGTTCAATCGGAATAACAATCTATCGTAATGTCCTTCTGTCTGAATCCTAGACCGGAATGTTTACCTATCGGAATCCCAAATCGCAATGTTCAGATCGGAATATGTTCAGATTGGATTATTCAAATCGGAATGTGGTTGAAACAAATTTGGCAGAGAAACGACTCGAAATTCCTTAAAACCGTCGGAATCCCAGATCGCAAAGAACGATCAGAATGTCCAGATCGGAATAAGGTATCGTAATCTAGTGATCGCAAAGTAGAACCAGTTGGTTATTGCGATCAAACCCCTCTCAATTGTAGTTTCCGAAGGTGATACAAGCTAGAATTTCGGAAAGATGAAAAACAAGAAATTTTCAACTTTTGATCCAAAAAACTTGTGTTTTAGCCAAAAACCAAGATGCCCAAGTCACTATGACATGAATAAAGAAGTTATACGACTTGAAGAACACTAAAAACATGAAAAATCTTGAATTCGTGGTAGAAAGAAGGATCAAATCAACTAAATCAAATGAAAACTCAAAAAACCAATCACAAAACTACCCCATGGAGATTGATACCAATTGTTGTCCCTATTATATTGTGATGTAATACGAATTTGTGAAGAAAGAAAGGTAGATATGAGATGAATTTTAGAGAGAGAAAGTAGTGAGAGAAAGTAGAGAGAAAATGGTTGGAGAAACTTGTGAAATATTAGATTAGAGAGAAAATGAAATGACCAACACCCTTCCTAACATGCTAGGAAGGGTATATATAGTCCACCCACATGCGGGCTACTTTATGGACTATATGGTTTGGGCCGAGCTTTCCTTTTGGGCTTTAGTTACTTATTAATGAAGTTTAGCCTAAAGTTAAGCCCGTATAACACGACTAATATACTACCTATTACAACGTTCTAAAATACGATACATAATAACCATATGACCGAGCATTCTTGTTTGACTCAATATTTTGAGGCTAACAAGGATGGGTAGCGAGGTTATGCCAAAAATTTACACCTTGGAAAAATGAATAGATGATCTGAAAGATCATGGGAAATAAGTCCCCTATGTATGGGACCATTGAGATGATATAAAAATTAGTTTGAAAGGCATATAAGCTGGATCTACCCTAGGACTTTAAGGGCTACGTGAATTATGTTTCATATATCGAACTTGATAAAATGTCTATCAAGTGAAAATCTGAATTTTTCTTGATAAAGTTTAGATCGGCGAAAATTTGCATTCATCAAAAAGCCGTGAACATCATGGATAGAGAAAGTAAGTCAACATCAAGCCTGATCTTATTCCCGTAGTTATGTTTGATGAAACTCGCGTATTGTAATGGATTAAACTTGTGAGAAAAGACCGAATGTGGAGAAAATACCCACATGGCTTTAACTCTATAAGAAGCGAGTAGTAAGATAAATTGATCTTTGAGGACAAAGATCCTGTTTAGGGGTAAATGATGTGACAATCCGTCAATTTATGGTTGATATTTCATTCTCAAGTATTATTCAAAATCATTATTTAATGTTATATTATGAAGTCACTCATTTTTGGGAATAAATTTGGGTTTACGTCTTGAAGTAGCATCGACTACGTCTAAACCGGAGGAGTCTACGTTACGTGCTTACGTTTACATACACCATTTTTGGTGACAGCCCGACATTTCAGGAAAATAAATTTATTCGTGAATATTATTTTGGAATTTAAATTTGTGTTGGTTCATAAACTTACAAATTTACGAGAAGAGATTAGGACTTACGAGTATAATTTAACGTCCATTACGACTAAACCGGAAACCCTAGAATTACGTATTTATGTTTTTGAACTCCGTTTTTGATGAGACAATTTTTATTAGATTTGTTTTGTGCCGTTGATTCATAATTTATAAAAACGTTTTTCGTAAAATGACCCGAGGGCACGCAAATCGAGGAAACTAGAATCAAGAAGTACCCGTAAACTAGTGGGATGAGACAAGTTTACACTTGCCTCACCCTACCATGAGATGGCTAAAGCTTTGACAACACACTTGAGGTGTGTCAACTTTACATGAAAAGACTAGGACACTTGTCCTAATCTTTACACCAAACTAGCAACCTAACAAAACTATTCAACATTAAACCACTTCCTCACTTTTTTACATGCAAAACAACTCACAACTCTCTCTTGTTCTCTCTCTATGAACGTCCCATATACCCTCATAAACCACCATTTGATAAAAAATTCAACCATGAATCATGTGTTTAACTTGCACAAGATGAAAACCCTTTGAAGATATGAAGATTGGAGGTGATCTTAACATGTGAAAAGGAGTTTTCATGGAGGTCTTTGGGCTGATTTTCAAGAAGGAGTTTAGGGCTGATTTCATGGAGGTGTTCATCCATTTGAAGGAATCAAGAAGTTGCATTGCTAAAGTTGAAAATTTGGTAACAAGGAACCAAGCCTTGTTCATCAAAATCCAATCTTTTCATCATCTTGGTGGTATAGAGATTATTTCTCCCTATCATCTTGTTATTTTGAATATGTAATCTTGTATTTTATTATTTTATATATATGTATATGATGATGAATGATGATCAAACTAATATGTGGGGATTTGGTGTTGATAGATTTGGTTAAAAAGATTGAAAACTACAAGAAAAGATATTAAAATCTTGCTTAAAATAGTAGGTTGTATAAAAAGTAAAGAACCTTATGATAAACTGATAAAATGGTATAGATAAATTGATATACTATAATTATTAGGACTTGTACGCATGTGAGAGTTGGCCATGCAATGGAATCATCAAAATGAGTGAGATATGATCAAAACAAAATTAGTATACCAATCTGAATAGTCTGTTTTGTAAGGACTGTTAAGGATACTTAGACATGGATTGAGCAGTAGCTATAGCTAACTTATTTGTATCAAATAATATGAAGTTTATGTCATCCAAAAAGGAGCTTCTATCTCCTTATAGAACTCAAGATATGATAAAAATGGTGAAAGTGAAACTAAAAATCAGATTTTGTGAAATTAAAGTTTAATAGTATTATATAAGCACTCAAAATAATATAGTATAAAATGTGAAATTAAAACCCACTAACTTATATATTTAATTTATATAATTATGTATAAGGATAAACAAATGGACATTATATAAAAATGGTAGTTTGGTAAGTTTTATAAGTTATAAAAACTATAAACATGATTTTACGTCTTTTCGGCTAGTACCGTAAAATTAACGTTTTTCGTCAATTAAAACATAGACGGTCGGACCCGTCTAATGTAAACTTTTTAAAAGTCATATACTGATATATAAGTATTTAATACAAGTAAAAACTTGTTAATGCAAGTAATGCATAAAAACATTATTAGTGTTAACTAATCTTTCTTAGTTTTGATCACAACAAACCATACAACACATTTAATGTAGAAACACAAAATGAATTATTTAACTAACACTATCATCAAGGTAATAATCATATCACTAACCTTTCTTAATCATACTTAGTGATCATCAAAATGATTATCCTTAAAACTCACTGTTGCTAATAAGACAAAAGTATTTTTAATAAACTTTCTTTTTTAGAAAATGTTTTATTAAAATGGAAAATGAAAATTTGAAAATGGCATATTCCAAATGCTGTTAGAATATCCTTTGAAGGGTTTAAATACCTCAGATATTCCCACCCCACTAAAAGACAAAAAACGGAGCAGAGTCTAGTGGCGGTACCTTAAGTACCTAGGCGGTACCTTATCGATAAGGTACCGCGGGGTAAGATAAGGTACCGCGCACAGAAGACCGTTATAGATCCGTTATACTTTGTCTCCTTTAAATAGTGGGTCAAATCTCATTTTCTCAGCCCTCTTTCTATTTTCTATAGCATAATCATTAGGAAATGATCACTTAATTTGTTAAGGATGTTTACATATGATTATCCTCTTGATCCCCTCCTTTACAATGTCCAATGAGAAGATCACTCACTCACTAGTGTTGTGATAAAGATGAATCTATGAGCTAGTCATATTCATCATCATACCTTTTTGTTTTAGGTCAATCCAATGTATTTATGAATACTTGGACTAGTTGTGTTCATCCAAGTTATTTGTGGATACTTGGATTTGTTGTGTACATCCATTGCATATGTGTTTGCTTGGATTTGTGTTGTGTAAATCCAAGGTACATGTGTGTACTTGGATAAGTCTAGTTGAGTTGTAATAGATTTGACTAGGAGTTCTCACTAAACTATAAAGTGATGTGGTTGTGTCTTGTGAGTTCTCACTAAACTTTAAAGTGACTAGTAGTTGTGTTGTGTGAAGTTCTCACTTAGCTTCAAAGTGAAGAGTCGTGAAGATTGGTTCTATCTTTCGATTAGAACTCGACATCTAGCCTTGTGTCGTTAAATTGTGAAGTAGGCAACGTCGTGTAGATTGGTCCTAGCTAAAGATTAGGTCTCGACATTTAGCTTAGTGTCGGAAAATAATGTAAGCAACGTTGTAAGGTTTCTCCGCCGAGAAGGGAGCTTATGGATATAGTGGAAATCTCGAGTAGGTGTACTCGAGGAGTGGAGTAGAAACGAGGATAGAGCCTCGTTGTCGAACCACTATAAATCTTGGTGTCTTCCCACTAGGTTGTCTCCTTCCTTGCTCTTTACTTATTTCATTATCATTATACTTGCTTATTAGTATTGCTAGTGTATTTTAATTGAACCTAATCATTATGCAACATAGCTTTAAGTAAAAGATAGTTTTGATACAAACCAAATTGAAAGTAATTTTAATTTGGTCACCAATCGAAGAGAAACTATTCAAACCCCCCTTCTAGTTTCTACAATTGGTATCAGAGCGATGGTCACTCAAGATCTTTGAAGTATATTGTACTTTAAAAATTGGATCGATCCATTGTCTCCTCAAATTAGAAGGTCTAGTTGTACTAAAGTTTCTCTTTGGTCAAAACTATGTTTTCTTTGAAAAATAGGTCTTTTAATTAAAAATATTGCATCCCACTTAAGATTAGTAGCCTTTATGCATTTTAGATATACTCTTGAAATGTATCTACTAGTTTGCATCTTGATTTGTGTAGGTACTCATGAAGATCAATCAATCTATTGGTTATGGATTGAGTTACTTGCACTTGTAGAAGAATCATTTTCATTGATCTTCAACATCTTTGAATAATGATACCAAAATGATTGGGAATGATACTAGTCCTTGAAGACTTAGTACTCATCAAAGTTATTGATTGGGCATAGCACTTATTCCTCCATGGATTGCTCTTTGTGGCCAAGGTACGCTCTCGTTCTTCCACACGCCTTTTGATCACTCTTTTGATCATTACTTGACTATGTGCTTGTTCTTGGCATTCTTGCCTTGACATTTATTTGTGAAAATTTGAAAAAGGCATCACATTATAATTTATTAGGAAAGGAATATGCCATACTCCTTAGTATCTATTTCGGTTGAATAGTAGAACAAACCAAAGTTGATAAAAGGAGCAAAGGGTAATGACAATCTCCACTATCGGATACACTTAACAAAAATATTAAAAAAAATAACTAATAAACATACATCAAGAGCTTCCTTTGAATATGTAGAAAGTCCCCACCATAAAAAGCTCGCAAATTGATGTATTTCAAGACCAGTGTCATCTATGTAATAAAATTGCAATAAAATTGCTGAAAGAGTTGAATTGTACGAAATCGAAAAGGAAAAGCTGGAAAATGATTTAGAAAAGGTTCATTTATCACTTGCTTCGGATCTTGAGGAATCTCAGGGTAGTTGATCTTGAATAATCACATCACCAATCTGCTCACCTAAATCTTTCACCGTTTGTATGGTTAAAATTGGATGAGGTGGACAGTTGAGCTAACATTGTTTGTCATCGACAAAAATGGAAGTAGATTCGTGATAAAGCTGGTGTTATCAGGGACCCCCAAAGCCAGCTTAAATCTCATATAAGCTGAAATACTATAGTAGCATGAGCTTTAAACCATATATTTCTGAAGTACATTAATAGAAATAGAAATCAAACTTACCAAATCAGATTGTCGCTTCAAAGGCCTAAATCTTGCGTATCTTGCGTGATGGTCCACAATGAAGATCTGAAATCCAGAAACCGATTCCAGCAGCTAGGACTTTTGAATGCCGTTAATACAGCAACAAATGTCAAAAATGAATTTGACGTATTTTGGTATTTTTCATTGATAAAAAATGTCGCCTGCTACTTTGAGAAGTTGGATTTCCTCAAGATTTTTCAACAGATTTAATGGTGCATCCGAGGCGAGAAAGAACCCTGACACATTTTTATATCTACGTAGCTTATATTGGGCGGCCTGCAAAGAATATAGAGTCCATTTGATTAAAAAGGTATAGCCTTCTGTTGGTCACACGAATGTGACTCAAAATCTTTCATACCTATCTCGTGACCCAAGCAACCTTGAAAGTTTAGATCAAGGAACCTTGATTCATTTATATCCTAACTGTTAGTTTCTACTGCTCCTGTTGTTGCGATGTTGCCTGTTGCTTCCTAGATATATGTTTCTATAAAATCATTACCAAAAATCATTTTGTACAATTCTTTATCGTAGGCTATGAAATAGGCCAAAGACATTTTATAAAAATCTTTGTCGTAAATCATAATATAGGCATTTGCCTTCAAAACCATTATACGAACCATTGTCGTATAAACATCATACAATACGTTATATAGAGTTTAAATAAAACCGTTATATGAAAATGGTTATATAAAACCAAAACACGAACATAACATCAGTAATAAGACCACTCGGGCTGACCCGACCGGTTGAACCAGTTAAACCATTACCCGGTCGAGTGACTGGACGCCAGTTTTGACTGGAAAACCCAGTTGAACCGCCGATTAAACCGGTTGAATCGTGACCCGATGACTCGACCGGGTCAATTAAAAAACCGAGTTTAAAAATATTGCTATTAGACATATTTCAATATACTTCCGGAAATAAATACTTCAAAAAACAAGAATATCCAAATAATATTAAATTAAATACACATAAGCTTCAACGACAAACATCAATGACACAAAGGTAACTATTTCTTTTGTTACTTTTTTTAGACCTAAGAGTTTCATTCTACTATCTACAAATATAAACTAACATAAACTTTAAAAAACCAAAGTAAACAAACAATGTAAAAAATGAAATGATGGATTAAGAAGATAGATAACCAGTAAATATAATAATAATCTCATATATGTATAGAGCAAATTAGGTGATATAGCATATAATCTTTGCATTTCTACAATAAGAACAACGATATCTAATCCCGCCAAAATAAGGTATGGGGAGGTGAGATGTATAGATATCATACCCTTACTTTTGGGCCAGCGTGAGGGAAAACAGACTGCTTCTAGATAAACCTCCGGCTAAAAGAAAGGAGAAGTAAAACGATAAACGCCGACTTATTATTTGATAATTTTATTTATCTATGCAAATGTAAAAACAAAAAAAACCACAAACGTAATATGGCTTAACGTACAACACGATAACACGATCTGACATGACTAAAAAAGGAACAAAACCCTGCTGAGTGGCCAGTGCTAAAAAAATAGAAAAACAAAACACAACTAAATAATACTTGTCTTAGACTCTTATCCAATGACTTTATAAAAACAATGGATATGTATATATATGATGACATTATAAGTATGATGATGATCAAGTGGGATTTTATCTCTTCATACACATTTTAGTGTTATGTGTTAGTCAAATTTTTGACTAGTTACACTAGTTTCACTTATTTATACATTAAGGCCCAATAAGCCCATTAAAAGCCCAATACATTATATTGGTCCATTTATACTTTCAATACCAGGCCGATGCTCATATGTTGGGCCTAAGTGGGTTATGCCCAATGAGTAAGTCCATTAGTGTTTAGCCAAACTTGTTGGGTTAATAGTCCAATAAGGCTACTTTGGCCTGTTAATGTCCATAAGTTATAAAACTCGGGTTTTATCGGTTTTTGCTTGTAACATGTACTTATACATCAGTAGATGAGTTATAAAAAGTTTATATTAGACGGGTCCGACCGTCTATGTTTTAATTGACGAAAACGTTAATCTTTCGGTTTTAGCCGAAAAGACATAAAACTTATGTATATAGTTTTATAACTTATAAAACATATCAAATTGCCATTTTTATAAAATGTTACATTTAATTATCAAATTATATACTCATTTATAATTATTATATAAGTTAGTGGGTTTTAGGTATACATTTTATATTAGTTTTACTTGAATGCTAATTTCATAATATATACACTTTTATTTTACAAATATGATTATGAAATTCACTTTCACCATTTTTATCATTTGGAAGTAACCGGAACAACCAACATTTGATCCACGAAGGGCAAGGGAAAATGGTCTTTACGAGTGGCGTCATTCAACTTACGATAGTCGATACACACCCTCCAACCGGTCACGAGTCGAGTTGCAATTAACTCGTTGGCATCGTTTGGCAAAACGGTCATTCCTCCGTTCTTAGGGACACAGTTATTTGCAGGATTGACTGGTTGATATTTGTTGTTGATCAAGGATCAGCTCAGGCCCAGCCTGATTGGAGGTGGTTTTTACAACCACAAAGGGTCCTGGATGTAGGACCCTTAAGGTAGTGTTCTTTTCCTTTTCAATTTTTTAAGTTTTCTGAAAATATTATGAGATTTGTGTTGAATGTGTGAAAGTTGTTGTATTGCATGCTAAATGGTTTGATTTGTGTTGATTTTGTATAACATGCATGTTAGAAGCTGTTAGAATCAGTTAGGAGTGGTTTAGCAATCATTTTGTTTGAAAAAAGTTGAAAACAGGTTTTTAAGGAGTGTTTGGATTTATGTTTTAAACTGAGTTTGTGGCTAATTTGTGCAAGTAAAACGTGTTAGAAAGATTCAGTAGGGTAGTTTAAGGCTATAAACTATTTTTGGTTCAGTTTGGTAAAGATTTGAAGCATTTGCATATGATAAAAAGTGAAAAAGTTAGCTTAAAACTGTATGAACATGTTTCTGCTTATTTTCATGAAGTTGTGAGCTTGGATCTTGTATGCTGTTAGATTAGAGGTAGTTAAAGGTGTGAAGATTGTTTGTATGCTAGTTACTTGGATTGTATGCAAATTTGTAGGCATTGAAATATCATTTTTGTGCAAGTTTTGAGCTCAAACACCCACCAGACCTAGTTTTTACATTAGTAACTTGATTTTGGCCTTTGTGTGCTTTGATTGTGTGATTTGGTGTTAGAAGCTACTTGATTTGTGCTTATACTGACTCCTTGTACTCAACTGAGCACAAGGGTGCCTTTGTTCATCAACAAGAACCCACAAAACAAGCACAAATCCAAGTCCTCTTGGATCTTACACTCACAAGTGAACACATCACTTGTTCATCAGAAACCAAAGCCCAACTGGGCACGTTTTTCCTTTCAGTTTGCTTAATCTTTGATAATTTTGGATATTGGTTTGTGTTTGTAAGTTAAGTAAGGCTACTGTTTGAGTTTTAAAAGAAAAAAAAAAAAAAAATTTGTAAAAAGTCCACCCTGCCTGGACTCGAACACGGGACCCCTCGCTGGGGGATTGTACGTGTTAACCAGTGATCTAGATGGACTTTTTACGTCTATGTTTCATTTCAACTTGTACTTAAGGGTGTTTTGGTTTTGGCTTATTTAAATAAGCCGTAGCTTATTTAGGCTTTTCCAGCTTATTTATTAAGCTTGGTTAGTAGCTAGCATTTTTCCTAAGGTTTAATTAAGGTTTAGGATTTTTCTGTTTAAAAACATTATTTTTCTCTTTATTTAATTAATTATTAGGATTATTTTTAGGTTTAAATTAAGAAAGTGTATTAAAAATAGTAAACAGTAATTAAAAAATCCAAAAAAATAGTTTTTAAGTTTTAATTTATATTTTTGAGGTTTACATATCATAAAGTTTTCAAAAACTTTAATTTTCAATTTTATTTGATTTTAGGTTTTTTATTAAACTTTAAAAATTAATATAAAATTAATTACGAGGTTTTAGGGGCTTTAATTTACATTTTTGTTTTAGTTAGAATATTTAGGATTTTTGAGAATTTTTTAGAATTTATTTTTGAACTTTTTATTTTTTGGAATATTTTAATATTATTTTATTCACAAAAATTCAAAGTTTTATTTTTAACTTTTTTTCATTTTTCCTAGATTCTAGACATTAAATTAGGAACTTTTTCACTTTCCAATTAATTTTTAGGCTTTTCATTTATTTTTTAGAATTAATTTAAGATTTAATAGATTTTAATAGTTTTTAGGAGTTTAAAAATAGTTTAATTTGTTTTTAAAAATTTTAAAAATAGTTTTTCGTTTAATTAGGTCATTTTTGAGGTTTACAAACTATTAAATCTTGTTTAGGGCTTTTTAATATTTAAAAGTGATTTTTAGGGCTTTAATTAGCATTAAAAAGTCATTATTAAATTAATTAAAAGGTTTTGGCAAGTTTGGATTTTTTGTAAACTCTTAGAATTTTATTATGGATTTTTAGTAATTTTTAGGTTAAAATTTTAAATTTTGTCGTTTTTACGTTGCTACGTCTTAACTTTCTAGTAGTGTTTTTGTCTATTTTTCTATTTTTTCGTCTTCGTCATTTTCTCTTCTCTTTTCTTGTTAATAATCAAAAACATTAATCAATCATTCATTACACAACACACGTGCCTCCTTGGGAAACGAACTTGTACTTCACTTGGGTCATTAGTGCTCGGTTTTCCTAAACCGACACTTAACGCTTACCACTACTTTGTTGCCTCTTTTTCCTAAAAGGGTATACAAAACTACTACATCGGTAGCCATGCAAGGAATTGATGGGCTTGGATGGGACTGGAGCTTTATGGCAAATGATGTGCAACAAAATCAAGCATTGATAGCGGAGAAAGAAGAAGAGCATGTTGATATGAGCAAAAACTCATATCAATTAATCAACAAATCACCCTAAAACACAAGAAAAATACCTAAACTTTGTGCTATAAAGCGGAATTATGTGGTATGTTTTGTGTTTGTGTACAAATAGGTAAGAAGGATACATATTCAAGCAAACAAGAAGAAAATCAAGCTAATTTGGATGAAAAAGACAAAGAAGGATCAAGGATGACAAGACTTTGAAGACAAAGGACCTATTTTGACAACATTTCAAAGATGAATGACCAAAAGTGAACATTTGTCAAAGTCAAGATCAAAGTCAAACATGGTCAATCATCAAGTCAACCAAGTGAAAGGGTCAAATGAAGCAAGAATGCAAGTTGAAGGACCATTTATGCCAAAGGAATGAAGATTCTAGCTCAAAATATCAATCTACCAAGTACAAGGACTGAAATTGCCAACTTTCAAAGTAAAATATGGCTTAATCCGTGCCTCAAGAAGCCGTTTTAAAAGATTTTTTCCTTTAGCTAACTATTGATTAAATCGTCCTACTTTATTTTCGGCCTTAATAAACTATCAAAATAAGTCAAAAATGCATCTTCGTGATCATTCAAGACAAAAATAAAATACAAGAGATACACCTAGGAATAAGGGGGTCTAAGTGAATAATTGAACCATGATGAGACTGCTTTTATACATAGTCTCATCTTCTAAATAGGGCTTTAAATGCATTAAATATCATCAAAATAGATAAGATATGAAAAGTTTATCAACTTTGTAGTCATAAACGTGTTGATGTTTTGTGTTACTGACACGCCACCTCAAGCTAATGAGGTGGTGATGTGACATTTTGTTATTATTATATTTTTTTGTTAAAGGGGTATTATCGAAATCCAATATTTGAAAAGTTACGTAATTTAAAAGTTACGCGTAGTGCACGAAAAATAAACGTTCAATATAAAAAAAAACGTTGACATTCGAAAAACATTTATATTTCGATATATAAATGAGGGCTTATTATTTAATAAACGTTAACGGGTCATATAAACAAACGACACTTAAATATTTATAATAAATTTCCAATGAATGTAAAAAAACTAACAATTAAAATAATGATAAGAAAAATATTTCTATGTCATAACATTTGGCACAAACTCTCTCATTAATGTTTTGCAAAAAGCTAGGATTTTTTGTTGGTTTGAACAATGAAACGCCTCACGTGTCAGGAAGTTGTTGACTGTGGATGGGGACGTTTGAAATTTCCTTAATTAACAAATGGCACCTTTTGAAAGAATGTTTGTTTTATTCACAAGAAAATTCAATGCCATTTAATACTTTTCGACTTATGATTGATTTGTTTTAAAAGCTGTTGCTCGGATATGCTGAAGCTGATGCAATACTTGTGAGCTTTAGTGCGTCAGATGAGGCGACAAAACCCCATATACATGTTCATATAAGTGAACAAGACATATGACATTGCACGCTTGATGAGACTGCTTTTATACATAGTCTCATCGTCTAAAACGGGCTTTAAATGCATAAATTATCATGAAAATGCCAAATATATGCGGTGTTCAAAAGACACAAGTAAGAGATAGGAATTTTAAACCTATTGAGATGCCTTCTAGATCACCCAAAACTGCTAACCGTAGCATGTCATATCCTAGGAGCATTAATCAATCATATAGGAATTCTAGAACTTACTCGGACATTAAATATGCTACTTGTAAAACATGTAGGAAATGTGTCTTTAAAGCCAATCATGATTCTTGTGTTTCATGTAACTTTGAAAATCGTTCATCGAAAATCCTCCGGATTTAGAACTTAAGGAGTTTCTGCCCCATCTTGAGTACGTGTTCCTTGAAGAAAATAAGAAGTCGCCTATCATCATTGCTAAGGACTTGAAAGAAGAAGAGAAATCTCGCCTCATCGCCGTGCTTAAAGATCATAAGAAGGCAATTGCTTGGAAAATTTCTGATACCCACGGAATTGATCCGAACTTTTGTACTCACAAGATTCTCATGGAAGATGACTTTAAACCCGCAACCCAGAGCCAAAGAAGGGTTAATCCTCGTATTCATGACGTCATCAAACAAGAGGTTATCAAACTTCTTGATGCCGGCTTGATTTACCCTATCTCGGATTCGCCTTGGGTAAGTCCCGTCTATTGTGTGCCCAAGAAGGGCGGAATAACCGTTGTTCCCAATGAACACAACGAGTTGATTCACACTCGTCTCGTTACTGGGTGGAGAGTTTGTATTGACTATCGCAAGCTCAATGATGCCACGAGAAAAGATCACTTTCCTCTTCCTTTCATGGATCAAATGCTCGAGCGTCTAGCTGGTAATGACTATTACTGCTTTTTAGACGGTTTCTCCGGGTATTTTCAAATTCCCATCGATCCCAAAGACCAAGAAAAGACCACATTCACTTGTCCCTATGGAACTTTTGCTTACAAACATATGCCTTTTGGTTTATGCAATGCTCCTGGGAAATTCCAAAGGTGTATGATGGCTATCTTCCATGACATGGTGGAAGACACTATGGAAGTATTCATGGATGATTTCTCGGTTTATGGCGATTCTTTCTCTGCTTGCCTTGCCAATCTAGAACGTATGCTTAAGCGGTGTGAAGACACTCGCCTTGTTCTTAATTGGGAAAAATGCCATTTCATGGTAAAAGAGAGCATCGTGCTAGGACACAAGATCTCCAAAGCCGGTCTTGAAGTGGACCGTGCTAACGTCGATTTTATCGCTAAGTTGCCTCCACCTTCAACCGTAAAGGGTGTGAGAAGTTTCCTCGGTCATGCGGGCTTCTACCGTCGATTCATCAAAGATTTTTCTCAAATCACTCGCCCGATGACCCACCTCTTGGAAAAAGACACTCCTTTTATCTTTTCTAAAGAGTGTATTGAAGCCTTCAACTTGCTTAAGGATAAGCTAACTAAGGCACCCGTCTTAGTTACCCCTAATTGGGAGCTGCCTTTCGAGTTGATGTGCGATGCTAGCGACTTTGCTATTGGTGGGGTTTTGGGCCAAAGAGTGAATAAACTCTTCCAACCAATCCACTATGCTAGCAAGACAATGACGGGGGCTCAATTGCAATCGTTTGAAAAATCTTTTGTTATGTTTTTCATGACCTTTTATGCAGCCTTTTGTTTCATAATTTTATCTTCATGCAAAGTATGATCTTTGATAAAATGACTTAGACTACCACAAACATAACATCCTTTTCTTCTCAAAGAAGACCCAAAAGGTTGTTTTGACTTAACTTTCTCAAAACCTAACCTACCCCTCTTGGTTTTATTATGTTTTACATCATTTTACAATATCTTGCTAGGAGTTTTTACCTGCTTGGGAGCAGAACTAGTCTTAGATTCTTTAGAAACAAAGTTTTTTATTAAAGGTGGATAAACAATGTTCTTGGTCACAACAGTCATATCTTGGGACAAAGTACTAGAGTTTGAGGTATGTTTAACCTTTGGTTCTTCTAACTCTATAGTTGTATCATTACTAGGCGGCATGAAAATTCCTGATAGTGGTGGAGGAACTGCCTTCATTCCTTCAGCATATCTATCATTCTCAGGTGTATTATCTGACTCACTAGAACTATCAAAAATCACTTTTGATAAGTCCTTGTCAGTTAAAGTTATCCCAGGTTGGTCCTCAATATATCCTAGGCCTGACTTATCATAATACCCCATTTGTGAATTAATCAGTTTTCCCATTCCTTTAGAGGACTTTTACCAATGATTAATCACTTCCCTTTCATTATAAAGACTTGCTTTTAAAGCTTCATTTTCTGCTGACACTTTCAAAAGTTGTCTTTCAAATGCTTTAATTTCCACATCTTTTTCCCTCATTTGAAGAGTTAAAATTCATATTTTCTCTTCATAGTTTTGTTGAGCCTTTTTATACAAAACTATATTTTCTTCTAACTTAGCAACACCCTGTTTAAAAGCATTTAATTCTACAGTGCATGTGTTGACTTTTTGATACTGTTCCTCTAGTTCTACTTTTAAGCTATTAAATTTAAGAACACAGTCTTTAGAACAAGGATGTACCTCAATATCTTCATGTGAGAGAGCCATTAAACCAAGCTCTTCTTCTTCTTCTTCTTCTTCATCTTCAGCCCAGTTCACCACTCCATCTATAGTCACCAATGCTTTGGTTCCTTTAGGACTCCTGCTGTTTCCTTTTGGAAAACTTTCAGTTATTCTTGGACTGGTTCTATAGTTGTTCTTGGACTTTTGACTGCTACTCTCAGCTTTGTCTCTAGTGCATTCTCTTGCAAAGTGTCCATTCCTTCCATATTTATAGCATTCAAATTTGGACTTGTCATATCCTAATGGCTCATTAGGATCAACAGACATCTTTCTTCCAGTCTTCTTGAAGAACATGTTAGATCTTACTGACATCATAACAACTTTCCATTTAAGATCCATCTCTTCAACATCAGCATCATCCATTTGGAACAAGTCATTGAGTGTTAATCTTGGCCTGTTGTCTTGTCCAGCAAAGAATGAGAAGGCATCATTATCACTAAACAATGGTGAAGATCTTCCATGTAGATTTTGAGAGACTATGGGGCTGCCTTCAGTACTTTGTGGGTAAGTACCGCTTGTAAGTTCTCCAGCGATATTTGTGAAGTATGTACCGCTGCTTGATCCACTAGCGGTATTATGAAAATAAGTACCGCTGTTTCCTTCTGACACAAAAGACAAGTTAGAATTTGTTGTATTCGTTGCCTTAGTCACCTCAATGCCTTTCACATCCATCTCATATGCTCTAATATTGTTGTAGAGATGATCAAAACGAATCCTTTCCAGATCATCTCTTATGATGAAGTGCATAGCCATTGCTTTCCACTCTTGTGGAACACTCCTTAAGAATTTTAGATTAGCTTCTTCATTAGGAATTACTTGTCCATAAACTGCCAATTGAATAAGCAGCTTACTGAATCTTCCTTAGCCATCATGTATTCCCTCTATACTAGAAGACGTGTTCATCAAAGTTGGCACATTCACTTTCCCGGTCGATTTTGTCGTAGTTGATTATGAAATGGATCCTCGTATTCCTTTAATACTTGGTCGGCCATTCTTGAGTACCGGACGAGCTTTAGTGGATGTGGCCGAAGGTGAGTTAATCTTACGAGTCGGGGATGATTCACAAATTTTTAAAATGGGGAAGCTTACAGGCAAATACTATGGACGAGAATCAGTGAATATGATTAATGTGCTCGATGACTTTGTCGTCTACAACAATCCTCTATTCGAGTCTTGCAACGATAATCAACTCTTTCAAGATGATGTGGATGATTCTCGCTCCACTTTGGAACCTTCTCCCATTTATGATTCTCCACCGGTCTTTGATGCTTATGATGACGATGATTCTAGCTCAAATTCGGATGATTTTGATGATTGTACTTCTGAGTATCCCGAGATGCCCACTTTCGATGATTTTGATGAGGCCGATACTCTTTCGAGCGATTCTTCACATGATGAAGATCCTCCGCCATCACTCGATCCTACTTTGGACGATTACTCATTTGAGGAAGATTTCTCTGAATTTCTCAACACTTACTTCCCTCATGAGAGTGATGCTCCTCCTTATGACTTTGAAGATTATCATCTTGATCCCACTTTGGATTTTAAGAACATTCTGTCAAAGGAGAAGAAACCGGTTGACACCAATATCCGTTGCACATATGATTTGACACCTCTTTGTCCCCCTTCTGAGGACGAGGTTGTGCTTCTTTGCAGATCTTCTTCACACTCGGCTGAGCCTGAGTGCTATTTTCCCTTAAAGGAAAAGGTGTTCGACCCCGGTATTGCAATCCTTAAGCCATCTCAGTATCCACCTGATGAAATAAAAGGAAAAATCTTTGGAAATTTTGAAGACATGCTTGCACCACTTCACCCTTGCTTCCACCGTGCTCCATCACTGCTTAAGGGAACCTTGCCACTTCTTATTTGGCTTGCCTTGTTTGACTTAAGCTTGTGCTATTTGATGGACGAAAACTATGTCTTTGATCCTGGTGGATATGTTTCACGCTTCTTCCGTTGATGATCAAGGTCGAGTCAGGCTCATGACTCGGTTAACAAAAACCAAGCGCTTCTTGGGAGGCAACCCATGCTTCTATCTTTTCACTTTCTTTACCATAAGTGTAGGGGGACCCTTTGGTTTGCTATTTCCTCTCCTTTCTTAATCAGGGATTCGAGCTTCAACGATCCACTCTTGATGATTCTTGATGACCCGTGATTCCGTATTCTACATTTTCTTGGTTCTATCCTAAACTCTTTTCGATTCACTATTTTATATTTTCTCAATATTAAAATAGGAATCTCTTTAGTGGTCTTTTCCTAAGCGAGATTTAAACAACGTGCACAATGTCCTAAGTGTAGGGGAGTTTACTCCCAAATGCTTAAACATTGAGGACAATGTTTATGTTAAGTGTAGGGGGGACTTCTATCGAAATTAAGTGGCCTTTTCCTTGTATTTGTCCTCATTTTAACCGGAAAATCAATTTTTCGACATTTTTCAAAATTTTTGATCTATTTTGGCCTATTAGTTTTTCCCTTTGTATAGTTATTTTCTTTCTTTGCTAGAATAAATGTTTAATAAGTGGTTTTAATTTTCAAACATTGTGAATCTTTTGACTCAACCCGAGTTTACTTATCTAAGTTTGCTCTAGCTAGTATCCTTAACATGTTTAAGTCAAGTTTTGCTAGACTTTTATATAGGGAGCTATAAAACGCGAAAGTCTTAACTCTCACGGGTTAAGAACAAGAACTTTTCGCAAGTTCCTATAATTAATCCTAGAGAGTCGTTTATCAAGGGAACTTTAAAACGCAAATTCTAAACTTGAAAAAGTCTAAGAATTTGCAAGATCCTATAGGCGACTCGAAAACCCAAAACTTTGATTTAATAGGCTAAGTATCCACGAGTCTCATTACTTGAGATTTTAAACTGTGGAGAACGAGAGATGATAGCGCCAATTATAAGTTCGGTATTCTTTCGGGAATTTATGTGAGTTAATTATGAGCCTATTCTCCCATCGCTTGCTTAATAATTTATCTGCTAATAAATAAGGTTGTACGATTTGAAAAGTTACGTAGTTTCTAGCCCAAGATCGTTTAAAAGTTGCTCGGTATGGATTAGAGTTCATAGCCAAGGCATAACTTATTGAAGCGGGATGCGAAGATTGGCGAGTCCGAAAAGGCCCTAACAAGGCATGAGGGCTATATTTTGTTGCTAAAGATCCAAAGTGATGTGAAGAATCATTTATCGAAAATCAATATGAAGGATCAAGACACATGACGAAAAGCAAATACTCCCCAAAAGTCATGGAAAAGTGTATCCGAAAAGACCCTAACAAGGTATGAGGATAAATAGATCCAATTCATAAAAGGAGGCGGATCGTTGTATATCAAAATCTAAAATAAAGATTGGAGAAAAATGAAGAAGTCATGGTCCAAGTATGAATCTCTCAAAACTTCAAGTGAAGAAATTCCATTATGAAGAGAAGACCATTATTTCATGAACGTCTCTCAAGGTTTGAAGTATGAAGTCGCTGCCAAATATCAGTCTGAGAAAGGTCTCAAATCGCGAAGCGAGTTATGCCAAGATATGAACTTTATGAGGTCCCGAGAAGCAGTTTTAAAAGATTTTGTCCTTTAGCTAACTATTGATTAAATCGTTCACTTTATTTTCAGACTTAATAACTATCGAAATAAGTCAAAAATGCATCCTCGTGATCATTCAAGACAATAATAAAATATAAGAGATACACCTAGGAATAAGGGAGTCTAAGTGAGTAATTGGCCCACAAGAGTTCGTGTTAGTTTGCTAACTTATAATAACAATGATCTCGTTTTTAAGCTAGGTTTGGAGAAAGTGAAAACTTGAGGATGATGATTATTCATGACATTTCCAAAACCCAAGGTATGCTTTTAATTTCTTTATTCTGAATGTTTTTAATTTTCTATCTCTTTAATAAAGGCCACTATGGATTGATTATGATGAAAAGTGTAAACGTGCTTTGTAACTAATGCATTGCATGAGGACATTGCAATGGTCAAGTGTAGGGGATTTGATATGTGTGTAAACACACATCTTTTCTACCACTTAATTACAATAATAACCGGACCAAAACGTGTATTTTATGTCTTTTATGTCAGAATTATGCATGGTTTGTGTTTTTGTTGTGATTTAGGACGAAATTGTGAAAAGTGGAGAAAACACGGATATTTACGGGCATTTACGGGCTTTTATTGAAGAAAAAGATGAAAGACGAAGTCAAGAAGTCAAGAGTGCAAAAAGAACGGAAGTCCAAGACCAATTCTGAAGATTTATCGAAGAAAAGTCAAAAGACGGAAGTTTATCAAAAGCCGAAGAATTCAAGTCTATTTTATTGAAGAATTTAAAAGACGAGTTCAAAGAAATCCCGAAGCCAAAAGTCCTTTAAGTCCAAGTTCAAAGAAGATTAGAAGAAAAGGACTAAACATGCAATTAATGAAGAATTAAAGAAGGAAGGACTTAAGCTTGTAATTAAGAGAAAAGGAAAGAGGGGATGAAGCTTCCTAATCCTCCCCTATATATAGATTAGATCATTAATCATTTTTATTTGTTGGCTAAATTGACAAATTAGCTCTTCCACCATTTACTTACCTTGCACCTTTAATTTCCTTGTCATTTAAATACTTGTCAATTTAATTACCTTGTCTTGCACATTAAATTCCTTTAATTTCAAGTAAGTTTCCATTTAATTCTTGTCAATCTTTACTTTATCTTGTTAATCTCTCATCTACCTTTCTTAATCTTTGATTTTTGAGTTTATGTTTATGTTTATGTTCATATCTTTATTTTGATCAAGTGGGTTTTTGATTATTGTGGTTAAATTTGTTTGTTTTGTTGATTTAAATTGTTTGTTTATAATTAACTATTGTTTTGTTATTAGTTTAGCTTATTCGTTTGTTTGATTTTGGTTAAAATTGTGTTTAGATCGTTATTACTGTGATTCCCTTGTTCTTCGGGGATATTGTTGCTGTATCTGATCTTTCCAGGTAAACTTCCGACTCAAGAGAAGGTTTTCATTCGGAAATCAAAAGTTCTGGATCAAGGGCTTCATCCGGAAGGGTTCCGGATCAGTGAGGGTTCATTCGGAACTTTAAAAGTTCTGAGTCAAGTCTTCCGAACAAAACTTCCGAACGAAGTTCCGGACGAAACTTCCGAACGAACTTCCGAACGAAAGTTCTGAACGAATTTCCAAACGAAACTTCCGGACGAAAGTCAAGTTCCGGATCAGCAACTCATTCGGAACGTTAGAGGTTCCGGACGAAAGTTCCGGATCAAGGGGAAGTTCCGAATCAACACCAAAACTTCCGAGTCAAGACTTCCGGACGAAATCTTCCGGATCAACTCTTCCGAACCAAAGTTCCGGGTCAAGAGGTTCATTCGGAACTTAAAAGTTCCGAATCAAGGTTTTGGGGTTTGGGAAGTTCCGACTCAAGATTGTTTCACTCGGAACTCAAAAGTTCCGAGTCAAGCCAGTTCATTCGGAAGTTTTGAACTTCCTAATCAAGGTTTCTTTCATTTCTTTTTAGTCTTTCTTTTTAAATTTTTGTCTTTTATTTTTAAGCTTATTTTTCCCGCCTTTTATTTAATTGCACTTAAAGTTTATTTTCCTTAGCTTTATTTTAGCCTTGCCTTAGTTTAATTTTTAGTTGCGTTTTAAGATTGCCTTAGTTAGATTTAAATTTGCGTCATTTACTTTAGTGCCCTTTAGTTTCTCGTTTCGCTTTTAAATACTTGCACATTATTTTAATTAGACTTACATTTACTTTAATTGCACCTTTACTTTAATTGTTTCGCACTTTTAATTTTAAAATCAATCAAAATATTCTTTTTCACCAAAAACAATAGAGTCACATAGAGAACCTAGATCAATTCGTTAAGATATCGAGAACACGAACTTTAATCTTTTTAACCTGAGTAAAATCGAGTTATCAGAGTATTTTGAGATTGAAGGCTAATCGAGGATTTTGCCGCCCAAAGTATTATTACGTATAATATATTTGCTTGGTTTTCTTTGTGATTAAACCCTCTTGAACAATTTGGTTTTCACCACAGTTCTAAAGTCATTCGAAGGTGTTCACTCCACGTGATCGTTTTCATTCTTTTGAGGCTTCTTTAATCAAGAGTTTGATTCGAGGAGAGATTTGGTAGATTGTTGTCTACGAAGATACACCAAAATCCAAAAAAATTAAAAACAATCAAAAACACAAAAAAATTAAAAATTCACAAAACACCCAAAAAGAATCTTCTTTGCTCTCCTCCCATTCTTCGTGAAGTTTATGATCACTCGTAATCAAGCAAAACAAGCTCGTAAACGTCTTCAAAAGCAAGCAAATCAAGAGACGTTGATTGAAGAACAACCTCAAATTGTTGAACCTATTGTAGAACAAGAAGTCGTCATGGCTAATCATACTATGATGGAGTTGCTACAAGCACCCACCGAGGGTTTTGGAGAGGCCATTGTAATTCCCGCTATCCTTGCGGAGAATTTCGAGATTAAGACGGGTTTAATGTCGATGTTTCAAGCTAATAAGTTTAGAGGTCATGAGAAAGACAACCCGCATTACCACATAAGGAATTTTAATCGTCTCACCGCAACTAGCAAATTTAAGGATGTTCCACATGACGCCATTAAGATGATGTTGTTTCCATACTCGTTAGTAGGACCCGCTAAAATTTGGCTTGAGAAAGAACCGCCAAATTCAATTTTGACATGGGGTGATCTCGTTTCTATGTTTGTGAACAAATTTTTTCCACCATCTAAAATAACACATTTGAAAAATGAGATTTCAAGATTTGTGCAAAAAAATAATGAAAGTTTTTCAATGGCATGGGAACGATTTAAAGAAATGTTACATGAATGTCCACACCATGATTTTTCGGAATTACATCAAATTGATACTCTTTATAATGGGCTTAATGATCATGAACGAGATTACTTGAATGCCGCCGCGGGTGGTAATTTTTTGTGTAAAACGATCGATGAAGCTTTAAAGATTATCTAGAATAGATCTAAGGTTTATAGCCCTCGTAACACACCGAGTGTTGCCAATTTGGGTTCGTCATCATCGTCATCGTCTCGTAGCATTAATGCCCTACATGATGAAGCTAATGAGGAAAATCAGTTTTTCGATAGATTTGCTAATCTTATGACTCATTCGAAAGCTCAAGAGGCTTTGAATTCCGCTTCGGTTAAAGCGGTTGAAAAGAGTTGTTTGTCTTGTGGTGGAGCTCATGATCTTTCCGAGTGCATTACCGCCGGTGGTAACACTTCGAGTGCTTACGTAGCAACGGGAACTTACAACCAAAACGGCCAAGGTTCCCGCCCAAATCAAGCTCCACCAAATCAAAATGCTAATAACTATCAAAACAACAATCAAGGTGGTAATTATCAAGGCAATTCACGTAACTACAACAAGGGGAATTATCAAAGTGGGAATGGAAAAGTCACTAATCAAAACCAAAACCGTGATTTTCAAAACACTACACAAGGTTTTCAAAATGCTCACACTAAAAATCTTCAAGGAGAATTTTTGGATTATGCTAAAGCAAATGATGCTAAGTTTGATAACATGCAACGTGAGATGATTAGCTTAAGATCCGAGTTGAAAAACGAGCTTAAAAACGAACTTTCTAATGAACTTAAAAGTCATGCTAATAAAGTGGAAGGAAATGTCCAACGTCTTCAACAAAATCAACAAAAGATGGAACAAGGACAACATGAGATTAAGCAAGAATTGTTAAAAGCGGATTTAAGGCAATCAAAATTTAAAGACCGAATGGCAAAAATGTTTGAAGCAATCATGTGTAAACCCTCTTCCTCGGGTGGTCTTCCTAGTGATACCATTGCAAACCCGAAGGGAGAAATGAAGGTTATTACTACACGAAGTGGTAAAACTTTCAAGGAACCAATCTCTCGTCCAAGTACTTCTACGGACAAGGAAATCGAGAAAGAGCCCGAGGTGATGGTCGAAAAGGAGCATATTACAATCCCACGAAGTATCGCTCATACCACACCTACGGTTGAACCAATACCAATTATGGAACCCGAGATTCCAAGGCCGTTGCCTAATGTCCAACCTACACCACCCTTACCTTACCCTTCGAGACGTGACAAGGAAAAGGCACAAGAACGGAATAATTATCAATTTGATCTTTTTATGAAAATGTTTCGTGACATACATTTTAACATAAGTTTTGCCGACGCTCTTATCATGATGCCTCGATTCGCCGCAAACTTCAAAAGTATGCTAAACAACAAAGAGAAGTTACAACAATCGTCTAGTTTTTCATCGGTTTTTCTTAGCCGCATAACACAAAAAGTCGGTGATCCCGGTAAATTTTTGATTCTGTGTGCAATTCAAGATATGGAGGAATGCTACGCCTTGGCCGATCTTGGTGCTAGTATTAATTTAATGCCTCTTGAGATTTTCAAATCGCTTTCGCTTCCGGCTCTTACTACTTCGAACATGTCTATCGAGATGGCCGATCATTCTACGATTTTAGCATGTGGAGTAGCCGAGGACGTTTTCGTTAAAGTCGGAAAGTTTTACTATCCCGTTGACTTTATCGTTGTAGACATTCCTATCGATCGAAAGGTTCCTCTCATTTTGGGACGTTCATTTGTGGATACATCAAGAGCACTTATTGATGTTCATGCTCGAAAAATCACCCTTCGTTTCAATGAGGAAGAACTTGTCATCAATGCAACACAAAACTCCAATCTTTCTCATGTCTATTCTATTGCAACTTTAAACCATGGTAATTCAAACAATGTCGTTTGCAAAGAATTTTCACCAAGAGCTTTAGGAAATGTCGCCAAAACCAATTTACCATTTCCTCCGCCGGTGGAGGTTATGAGTGTAAAGCCTACAAAGAAAAAACCGTCAATACTTGAATCGAAAAATCCTTCGCCTCACCTCGAACATTCATTCTTGAAAAGAGTTTATAAGTTTTCGGTTTCTACGGAAGATCTTTCGGATGACGAATATGTTGACCCCGATGGGGAAGTTTTCTTTGTCGATAAACGTTTTGAGAACTTACCACCACCAAAACCAAAACGGTTTTCAAATGTGAGGATTTTTAGTGTGACTAACATCATCTTGGAAACACCAAATATTTTTGACATAATCAAAAAGGGTTTTCATAAGGAGAGTTTAAAAGGTAAAAAAGGAAAAGATTTTAAATGTGATTTAATTGATTTTTCTACAAATCTAACTCCGTCATCATCACGTGTTTTGAGTGCTACAAGCTCGTCTACTCCTTTGGACGATGCTTTGTGTGGTTTTAGTATGGGGGAATCCCCTTATGTTCCCTCATCCTTGTCCACCGAGGACGAGATATTCGATCCTGGAATTTCATATAAAGGGAAATCTCGGTCTTCCACCGATGCAATAAATGGAAATTACATCTATTTGCTTGGTGCGAGTCTACCTAGAGTAGCTCAAAAGTTTTTCTTACCAATTGTCCCACCCTTCTACTTCTCATCTCTTTTATTCAAACTCTTTGAGTTTATGGCACGTGTGGAAGTGGCGTTGAATTGTTTATCCAATGAAAACGAAGACGCCATCTTCGATCCCGGTATTTTGTATCATTTAAGGACTTAGTCCTTAATACCGGTTGCTTTTTGGGCCTTGTTTATCATGTAAGCCCCATCAAAAAAATTGACCATACCATGATTTTCCCTAAATGCTCACATTTTGAGGTGATCGAGTCGAGCTCATGACTCGGTAATCAAAAACGAGGTGCCTCGTACGGGATGCTTATCCTTTTATGCTTTCTAATAACTAATGAGAGGGGATTTGTGCCCTTCCAACTCGTTGTCTCGTGGTTGTTTGTGATTGTGTTATCTAGATCATCATCTACGATTGAAGACTCTCGTGTTCGTTTACGTGAGCCTCCATCGTTTGCTTGAAGAACTTTTTCACGAATCCATGACATATCCTTTATTGTTCTAACAAGTATCTCTTAGCATACTTAATAAACGGCTTTAGATATATTGTTGATCACCCTTTCCATGCTAGATCCTAAGCATTCGATTCTTCGTCTCTAGTATGGGGTGCTCCACCTTTAGACTCGAAACATTGAGGACAATGTTTACTTTTAGTATGGGGGGTGAATAGGTACTTGCTTTGCTACGCCCTCGCGTTTTTCAACTTTCAAATGTTTTGTTTTGTTGCTAATAAGGCTAAAAATGGCCCAATTTTAAAATTTTTCTTAGTTTTCATAAGTGTTTTTAAGACACGAACGTATATTTTCCGATGGGTAGAACAAGAGCTAATTTTTGACTTGATGTGCATTTGGAGCCCTTTAGATTCCTTAACCCGCTCAATTCAAGTTTTGCTAGACTTTTATATAGGGAACTTTAAAACGCGAAAGTCTTAGCTCATTCGGGTTAAGAACAAGAACTTTTCGCAAGTTCCTATAATTGATCCTAGAAAGTTACTTATCAAGGGAACTATAAAATGCATTCTCTAAACTTGAAAAAGTCCAAGAAAGTGCAAGATCCTATAGGTGGTTTGAAAACCCAAAACTTTGATTTGATGTAGTCTTAATGAAAACTAATCCAAATTTGGCTTAATTTTGACTTGCATGGCTAAGTATTCACGAGTCTCTTTCATTAGAGGTCTTTATATAGTGAAGAACGAGAAGTGATAGAGTTAGACAACTGATCATGCTAAATGTAGAACATGAAAATGTTCTTTCAAAAACTCATATGTTTTTAATTGTGGCTTTTTCTTCCCATAAGATCAATGCATTAGGAATAAAAATAATTACAATAAGTAAGGTCGTACGATTTGAAAGGTTACTTAGCCTCTAGCACAAGATCGTTTAAAAGTTGCTCGAGGTTGAATAGAGTTCATAGCCAAGACATAACTTATTGAAGCGGGACGCGAAGATTGGTGAAGATCCAAAAAGGCCCTAACAAGGTATGAGGAGCTATATTTTGTTGCTAAAGATCCAAGATGATGTGAAGTATCATTATTCCTAAATCAATATGAAGGATCGAGACACACGACGAAAAGCAATTACTCCCCTAAAGATCATGGAGAAACTCTATCCAAAAAGACCCTTACAAGGTATGAGGATAAATACATCCAAGTCCGAAAAGGAGGCGGATCATTGTATATCAAAGTCCAAAATAAAGATTGAATAAAAATGATGAAGTCGTGGTCCAAATATGAAGAATCTCTCAAAAACGTCAAGTGAAGAAATTCCAAATATATTAAGAGAAGACCATAATTTCAAGAACGTCTTCCCAAGATTTGAAGTGTGAAGTACATGCCAAATATCGGTCCGAGAAAGGTCTTAAATCGTGAAACGAGTTATGCCAAGATATGAACTTAAGAAGATACACGAGAAGCCGTTTTAAAAGATTTTGTCCTTCGGTTAACTATCGATTAAATCGTGCTACTTTGCTTTCGGACTAATAAATACACAAATAAGTCAATATGAATCACTTGTGATCCATGACAAATAGATAAAAAATGCTAGTAACCCATTTCCTTTTATAATAACTAGGATTGCGGGGAGAAAAAGTATTACACAATTTGGACGTATGAGTAGTGTTAGCATTGTGACTTGTACCAACAATGATCTCGTTTTTGCACTTAGCATGGAATGTATGACAATCAAGGATGAAGAAATTTACTCTAAGGGATATTTACTTGTTTCTTTTCTTTAACCCTAAAAGTCACATTCGTGATGAAGATCATACATTATGTCTTTACACATCTTCGTAGTATTGTTGCAAGTCTTTTACTTTTCAATAAAGGTTAATAAAATTGAATTTTGGTGATGCTTATATACTTTATTTTAGCATTGCGTGAGGGCACGGCAATGGCTTAGTATGGGGGAGTGATGAGATGGCATTTATATATGATCTCATCGTTCTTTTCGGGCTTTAAATGCGCTAAAATGTCATAAAATACCATATATATGCTTGTGTTTGTTTACTTGTGTATTTTAGGTATGGATATCGTGAAAAAGACAAAAGATCACAAGAAACAAGGAAAAACGGATACGAGAAACGAAGCCGCACAAAGAACCGGGCCCTAATTCATGAATTATCCAAGATTAAACCTTGAAGACTTGAAGATATGCAAGATTGATCCTCAAACAATGAAGAAATGACACTTAAAACCCTTGTCAATTCATAATTACAAGTTTGGTCCCTTAAGTTTGTCAAAAATGCAAAAAGGTCCTTCAACTTTGAAGAAATGGCAAGATTAGTCCCTCAACTATTCAACATTATCAATTATGGTCCCTCATAAAGGCAAACATCAATTGAAGACCTTTGAAGATCAAGAAAGTCCAAAACCAACCCTTGAAATATCCAAAAATGACATAAACAACCCTTGATATCTTTTTGGAAAAGTTTTGTGCCAAAAGTGTGAAGATGGAAACTTGAATAACAAAGGGAAGTAAGTAATGTTGGCTGAAAACACGTTTTACAACTTTCCCCAAAGAACAAGGACCAAAGTTGGGCAATGAAACATTCAAACAAGTAAATTGCGCCAAACACCAACCTTTCCCCCAATTTCGGATCAAAATTTACCATTGTTCACCTTTATGAACCCAGTAACTCTCACAACTTAAACAAAGGGTAAATTTCAATTAACCATTCCCACACTTGATTCACACATGCAGAAACATAACCCACACACAAAACCCTCAATCCCATTACCCAATGGACCCCACACTCAACCTCCTCCACAAATGAAAACGCAACTTTCTCCCCAAAGCAAATGACGTATCAAGATCAACAGCTAAGAGTCATAGCTTAACTCCAAAGCTAAAATGAACGTCCTTGATCATTTTGGACAGCTCATATCAAGGATTCGTCTAGAAGCACTTAAGGATAATTTGGAAAATTCACATCTAGGGCTTACGAATAGTGATATGTTAGCATTTGCCTATAAAAGGAGACCTCAACCTGTGAGAGTCCCTTTGTTCCAGTTTTACCTTTTAAACTTGTAATTCTTTTTTAAAATTTATAAAAGTTGGTATTTTTAGAAAATTGTAATTCCTTTTTATGTTTTTGAAAGTTGGTGTTGTTTAAAGGTGATTCTGAGTTCCATTTGTGGTTATAAGTGTGCTTGAATCATTTGGTTCAAGGAAGTTTATGTTTGGTAAGGTTTTCAAGTTTGAAAAAGCTTGAAAAGTGGTTTCTAAATTTGCTTATTTTGTTGTACTAATCCTTAACCAAAAGCTATAAGCTCTTGCAAGCTTGTTGACACCAAGCTTGTGAAGGGATTAGGGCCTTTGGTTGGGCTGTTTGTTCATTGTGTTGAAGAAATCAAGCTCTTGAGTTTCTGCTTTGAAACATCAACCAAGGCATTCATCCATCTTTCTTGTTGAAGTACCTTGGTCTTGTTCTAGTTGTTGAACAAGGTCCAAGGAGCATTGCTGGTCCTCCTAGGATGTTGTGGAGGACAGGTATAACCTCTTGTTAAGATTCCTCTCAAAAATCATATGATATTGTCTGTTTTGTATTTTGGTATGTGATTTGGTAATTTTGTGTTTGTGCTTTGTGTTTTATGGTTGCAATCTGTTAGTTGTCACCTAGTGTAGCTATTTGAATGATAGAATCAGTAGGTTGTGTTTAAAAATCACAAGTTGCTTTGAAAAGTTGTGGATTAAGGACTA
The DNA here is from genome assembly GCA_025667525.1 of Glebionis coronaria. Taxonomy (NCBI): domain Eukaryota; kingdom Viridiplantae; phylum Streptophyta; class Magnoliopsida; order Asterales; family Asteraceae; genus Glebionis; species Glebionis coronaria. Next base: position 63,100 of record JANFOE010001353.1, on the reverse strand, counting down.
TTTGGGATTACTGGCTCATAAGGCCTTGTGTGTAACACCCCCAAATTTATACAACTCAATACAGCGGAAGACTCGTTGGTGTTACAGGAGAGCACATTACTCACATCATAGACAAAGCATAAAAATCGCGGCGTTTAATAATAAAGCATTTTCCATTCATGAATATCAAATTTACATAGGTCCCAAGTCATTGTATTTTATACAGGTTTTACAAAGCATTTGAATGGAAATTATTATTTAAGTGCGGGCCATGAATTCTTGTTGTCTTCCCGAGAATTACCTTCAAGTACCTGAGATAAAACATGTTAAAAGAAAAGGTCAGCGATAACGCCGAGTGAATTCATAGAGTTTAATAAAATCCATGAATATAACATCGGTATAAAATTATTACCGAAAATCATTTTGTACAAATCATTGTAATAGGCCATAAAATAGCCAAAGTCATTTTATACAAATCCTTATCAAAATCATAATATAGGCTTTCGCCTTCAAAATCATTATACGAATCATTGTCGTTAAAAACATCATGCAATACGTTTTACAACGTTGTATAGATTAAATAAAAACCGTTATATGAATATGGTTATGAAAAACCAAAACTCGAACATAATATCAATAGTAAGACCCCATATTGCTAGTCAGGAAATATATCGTAATTCGGTACGTATTGCAGTATTTCGTTAATTGGATTATTATAAGCCGCATGACATTGTTACCTTACTATCACAACAACGGGTAGCTAACCCGATACTCAATTTTCCCATCTAAGTTAGCGTGTCGTCACAATAATCACGCTATGGAAATCTTCTCATACATAAATTCGCTTACCAATCAATGTGGCACGACGGGGATCAACCGTCAAGGCACGAACTGGGGTGATCGTCCCCAAATAGTACTATTATATGCATAAGCGTCTACCAAATCCCGGTAGTTCACAATTCATGCTAATGGGACTTTTAGTGACATAACCTAACTTTTATAATCCATTTTATTTCATCTATCGGGTCATTTAATCATTCATCGGGTCATACAATCATTCGGGTCCAAATCAATAAACAAGCAATCAGGACAACTAGTGTCCTACTTTATAAAAACTAACATGTTATCTACCTCGCGGGTTTATAAAACATTTCATTAAAACATTTAAAAGAGTGCGAGGCTAAGAACTCACGTGGATTGGGAAAGGCGGGTTATCGGCGATTCGGATGTACGGTACGTGCTTCAATCACGGAAACCTAGACAAATAATACTTGTCTTAGACTCTTGTCCAATGACTTTATAAAAATAACAATTATGTATACATATGATGATTTTATATATATGATGATCAAGTGGGTTTACATATTCTCATTTACTCATTTTAGTGTTATGTGTTGATAACTTTTATACTAGTTTACTAGTTTTACCTATTTACATGTTTTAGGTCCAATAAGCCTATTATAAGTCCATTAACTTGTATTAATCCATTTTATACTTGTATAATCAGTATTTATACTTTACATGTTGGGCCCAAATGGGTTAAGCCCAATAAGTAATTTTTATAAGGGTTTAACTTATTTAGTTAAATTATTAGTCCAATATGCTAACTTAGCTCGTTAATGTCCGTATGTCCTATAGTTCGGGTTTTATCGGTTTTTACTTGTATTAGGTACTTATATATCAGTATATGACTTTTAAAAACTTTATATTAGACGGGTTTGATCGTCTAAGTTTTAATTGGCGAAAAACGTTAATTTTACGGTAATAGCCGAAAAAGTCGTAAAAATCATGTTTATAATTTTTATAACTTATAAATCTTATTCAACTACCATTTTTATAAAAAGTCCATTTATTTAACCTTACACATATCTATATAAATGAAATTTATAAGTTAGTGGGTTTCCATGTGTATATATTTTATAAATATATAAGTGAGTGCTTATTTTATATAAGTTTTTATTATACAAATCTGATTTTAAATTCCATGTTCACAAAAACAGCCATATCTAGAGTTCTATATGGAGATAGAAGCCCAAATTTTGTGGCATAAGCTACATGATATGTGCTCCATTTAACTCTTCTATGGCTACTGTTGAATCAGCCTCTAAGTATTTTATAAAATTCGTCCAAAACAGTGTACTCAGATTTGCACTCTAAACTTGTTTTGATCATATCTCACTCATTTTTATGATTCCATTGCATGGCCAACTCTCACATGTGTACAAGTCTCAAAACTCACTGTATATTAATTCACCTATACCATTTTATTAGTTCATCATATGGTTATTTACTGTTTTTATACAACCTACTAAATTAAGCAAGATTAACCATTTTTACATGTAGTTTTTCATCTTTTTACCCATGTTTATCAACATCAAATCCCCACACAATACTTTTATCATTATATATTCATCATATACATATACAATAGGAAAGAAAATACATTATTACATAATCAAAATAAAAAGAGGATGGGAAGAACAATCTTTATACCACCAAGATTATGTAGGTTGTGATCAAGGCTTGGATTTTGAGGGCAAAACTTGTGATAAACCAATATCATCTTCAAGTACACCAATCTTAAAGAACTCCTTGGGGAAAATCAGCCCTAAGACTCCATAGAAACTCCTCTTTGGATTTTATAATCACCACCAATCTTCAAGTCATCTATAGGTTTTCATCTTAGGCAAGAATAACATAAGATTTCATGGGAAAAATTGATCAAAGTGGGTGTTTTGTGTGATAGTGGGACGGAACAAAGAAGGGGAGAGGAGAGAGTGAGAGAGTTCTAGGTGGTATTGCATGAGTGCAAATTAGGAAATGGTTTTGAGATGTGTTGTTTTGAGGTAAGTTTAGCTTACTTGTAAGCTTAGGACATGTGTTAAGTAACTTAGCTTACAACTTGACACCAATGTTGGTGTGGTGTAGTATTGTGGCCGGCTATGAATGGGGGTGGGGCAAAAGTCATTTTGTCTCATCCCCATTTATTTACGGGTACTCCTCGATTCTAGTTTCCTCGATTTGTGTGCCCTAGGGTCGTTTTACGAAAAACGTTTTTATAAATTATGAATCAATGGCACAAAACGAATCTAATAAAAATTGTCTCATCAAAAACGGAGTTCGAAAACGTAAATACGTAATCCTAAGGTTTCCGGTTTAGTCGTAAAGGACGTTAAATTATAATCGTAAGTCCTAAACTCTTCTCGTAAATTTGTGAGTTTATGAATCAACACAAATTTAAAATCTCAAAATAATATTCACGGATAAATTTATTTTCTGAAATGTCGGACTGTCACCAAAGACGGTGTATGTAAACGTGAGCACGTAACGTGGAATCCTCCGGTTTAGACGTAGTCGATGTTACTTGAAGACGTAAATCCAAATTTCTTCCCAAATATAAGTGAGTTCATATTATAACATTAAAATAATGTTTTCAATTAAATATTGAGAATAAAATATCAACCATAAATTGACGGATTGTCACAGCATTTACCCCTAAACAGGATCTTTTTCCTCAAAGATCATCTTATCTTACTACTCGCTTCTTATAGAGTTAAAGCCATGTGGGTATTTCCTCCACATTTGGTCTTTTCTCACAAGTGTAATTCATTACAATACGCGAGTTTCATCAAACATAACTACGGGAATAAGATCAGGCTTAATGTTGACTTACTTTCTCTATCCATGATGTTCACGGGTTTTGATGAATGCAACTTTTCGCCGATCTAAACATTACTAAGAAACAATCAGATTTTCACTTGATAGACATTTTATCAAGTTCGATATACGAAACATAATTCACGCAGCTCTTGAAGTCCTAGGGTAGATCCAGCTTAGATGCCTTTCAAACCAATCTTTTACATCATCTCAATGGTCCTATACAACGGGGACTTATATCCCATGATCTTCCAGATCATCAATTCATTTTTCCATGGTTAAAATTTTTGGCATAACTTCGCTACCCATCTGGCACTTCGAGATCTACATTTCATACTCACATAACCTCCTGCCCATTACCGGCAGTTAATAATCAGATCCTAATTTCAATAATCATTTCAGGTCTCGCGGGTCGAGTATTTTGTAAGGTTAGGTTCGCCATCATAGGAAACCTTAAACCTAAAAGACATGTCCAACTCACAATGGGTGTATGTCGGGTGTCTTCATCCCATCTCCTGCTTATAGATGCTCTAATATTTAGATCCTAACAAGATTAGATCTCGATCCTAATACGATAATTATCAAGGATAATCTCTCCAAAGGAAAACAATTTTATAGTCTATTACCAAAGGTCAATCATTCAAACATAAAACAACACTTATAGTATTTTGTATCGTTACTTTACCTCGTCCCTTCGATTATGGTGGTACAGTACTCTCATCAAGATTCGTTCTCAATGACTTCGGAGCAAATTTCTAGAAATTCGATGCGAAGCGAGGATCTTGATAGAGATGATCGATACAGGCACACCATGTTTACACAACTCCTTTAAGTACAAAAGAGATAATTTCTTCATCAAGAATCTATCATTAACAGGAATGATATTAGCAGATTTACTCAGTCTGTCGACGATGACCCAAATCAAATCAAATTCAGATGATGACCTTTACAATAGCTAGACGTTTACTAATGTATGAGGCGATGTCTGCCTTCATAAATTGCCATTAGTATAAATTCTTCAGACAAATATACTTTTAATCAGAAATGACAGGAATAGAATACTTATACTTACAAGATTCCAACATAACTATATCCCAAAGTTTCCATATTTAGGTAACCACAAGTGGCCTTTTATACATTTAACGCCATCGGCTTCTCAATTCAATGGTTCACATTAGCTGCGAACCCCTTTTTATTATCTATACTATCCTTTTTACAAACATCGTTTATATTTAAATTGTTCGGCAATTTATTTTGCACCTTCTTTATTAAGGAACATGTCCTAATTGGTTCTTTATCTTTTCTACATAATGTGTCAGTATCTACATTCACCTTCCCTGATGGAATAAATATCATGTCTGTATTCTTTCAAAGTTTCTTTCTTCATATTTTCTAAGTTTTATTTTCGTCTCCACTATCATTTTTATCAGTTTTACTTGATCCGACGTTTTAAAGCGTCGATAATTATTACACGTAAATTAACAATAAATATTAAGTTTTTATGGAACGTAAACGTTAAAAGTTTAAATTTCTTAGTTCGACCAATTATAATAAAATGTTCAAAACAAATTTGAATTTAATTAACAAGATTTTTGTTGATTTATCGGAAATAATTAGTAAGATCCGTAAATGTTCGAAAAATCTTTGGTTATACTTTGGTCAAAGTTTTCTTAGTTGAAAAGCAAAAAGTGTCGTTTCAAATTTCAAGTCAGGGTTTAAATGGTTTCCTCAATCCCTCTTAGGTTGTCTTGAGGTATACACGAACATTTACCCCTAAACAGGAGTTTAGTTAAATGTTCTGGGTATAAGGGAATAATCCCTTAAAAATCCTTTGTGAAAACACTTGTCAAAACACATTTGCACTTTCTTTTTGGTAAAACCCAAAGTCTTAAAAGGGCTATTAATTTTTGAAGAGTCAATATAGATTCCATTATTTATTAATCACACGGTCAAATAATGTAAAGGATTAAGTCTTAAATCACATGTTAATTATTTAAGGTACAGGTTTTTATTGTTCGGTCAATTCAGGGCAATCTATAAACGATTATTAACTCCTTCCTATTCTTAGAAACAAACAAATGGTCCTTAATGATCACAAGCATGAATTTATCAAATTACAGCCTACACACGTGATTCACAAAATTTATGAACGCTACATGTGTATTAGTCAATCCAAACGACATAACATGAAACTCATAATGTTCATTACGAGTTCTGAATGTAGTGATTGGAATAGATAATCTTCTTCGCAGACGCGAAGTTGATGGTAACCATGTCGTGGATCAAATCCTTAGAACATACGCTAGAACCTTGTAAATGATCGAACAATCTATCATCTTGGGTAGTGGATATAGATTGTAATCGTCATTTTACTTAGTTCACGACAATCAATGAACATAAGAAATGATAGCACCATAGCTCTTCATAATGACGAGCTTGGTAGAATAGAAGTCTTCTTCGAGAACTCTCTCAGTTGTACGGTAATTCCTTTAATTCAGATGGTGCTGACGTGCAGTGCACATGCCACAGGTGTAGCACCGAGAATATAATCAATACCAAATTCAACTTGCCTTAATGGCAAAAGTCTAGGTAATTCACCAATAAATACCTCCTAAAGTTTCAGATAAAAGAAACATCTTTTAATAAATTCATATTAGGTTCTTTCTAGATTATAGTATCTATGACTAATTCACAACTATTCACGGTATAATTTCAAGTCTAAATGCAGGATATGGTCATTCATCAAGAATTATTTAGATCACTTTTGATAATCAACATCTTATCTTTTAGGGGAATTCTACTCGAGTTCCCATCAATTAAGACAATGTCGTCATGTCATAATCAACCATTCCATTCTAATGGCACTATCAACTTTCTAGTTTCATTACCGTTGATACGATGTGAATTTCTCAAAAGACTAATAATAACTCATAATCCTTCACAAGTTCAAGGATATCTGGAGACATAACTAACCTTAAAAGAGTAAGGTCAACGCATAATCTACGCGAGAGAATTTCAAATCAGATACAGACGAAATCATTTAACGAATATGAATATATCCCATGTTTTCATAATTTGAGTACGCATTCGAATGCTCCTCGGATCGTTACCCAGGTTATTCAAATGAAATCAAATCAAAAGAAATGATAGGAATATCGATACATCCAGTCGGGTATCAACATTCGGCAATCAATTACTTTTCCTAAGAATCTCACCACGGGATAATTGGACAAGAAGGAAATATCAATTGTCAAATAAGACAAATTCCACAGATGAGTAAATTCGACTCAGAAGAATAAATAGTACGGGCACATATGTAGGTATCCATAATAATATGTCTTTATTTTGCACTTTTTGCAGATCTCATAAAATTTAATCTTTCACAATCTTCAAAGAAAATTTAGTGTTTATTAAAAATTTCATTATGACTACTAATCAGCCTTGCATGGTCCCGTCCAAATTGTATGTAGGCGCGCAACTATATACAATTTTAAGATTAACGATGCAATACTCAGTTCGTCGAAATTTTATCATCATGTTTATAATAAGAACATTTTCATGCTTAATTCTTAAATAAGAATCAAAAATAAATTTACAAAAATTTTCTTTGTTATGAAAACAATTAAATTTTCCAAGGTGTTCTATGAACAACTTCATTTCGATAACGATTATTTATAAGTCTCACTTTAAATAATCCATATGGTGATGAAAACCCAATTTTTCTCAAGGGATATTGTTTTAACTTATAAAAACAATTAGTGATCTGCAAAGGAGTGATGAAAAGTTGTTCACCAAGAACTAACTACAATATAATAGGAAATGAGCTTAGCCAAATAATCATGAGGTTCATGACCTCGATGGCACTCAAAAAGAATAATCTACAACGTAACTCAAATCGAGATGAGTACTTATTCAACGGTTGCATCACTAATGCGAGCATTAGGAAGAAGCAAGAAAAGATAGATATCATCGATACATGTAGAATTTAGCAATCAAAGGTAGTCTTTTCATTAATCAAAAACAAGTCTAAATTGTACCGTAACACGTTACGTGTCACTATGTCATACAATTCCAAGAACTCATCCTACCAACTGATGTCACAGTTAAGTTAGGGATTATTTTTAAAAAATACCACAATGAATACTAGTCTACAAGAGTCACTAGGTGTTCCACATGTCCCGAAAGATCCATCGGTCCCAATTCAGAAGAAGATTTCTTCAATTTATTTCTTGGACACTGGGCATCCTCGTTAGTGGACAATAGCCTAGGAACAACACTTAACACGAATCAACAATCAATTAAAACCTTATAATTCAATCACAGGACTTAACGACTTCCTCTTATCAATCTCATATTCCATACGGGTTAAATTTTACTTTATTCAAGTTTTAACCAATTTTATACTCAATTCGATATCCTACCTCATTTTCCAGTACTTCAGCTTTATTTTTAAACCTTAAAAGGGCAATAAAAGCTCAATAGGATCAACACTTAATTTCCAATCCTATAGCTCTTACAACAACAATTATCAAATGAGTCACTAGTATTAAATGACTCACACATTCAATTAGACTTCTCGGAAAGGTACTAGTGGCATGAGGCTTTTAGGTAATGGTTCCAATGACAGCCTCAAGTGCAACATTCACCCTTTCGATTTCAAGTTTCAGAGTTGGGTGAGAACGAATCAGATGACACCTTCCCAGGTGGTAACATTTTGTTAAACTCCACTCTATAAGGAAAGATCGTCATGACATCGATATCAGTTTTAATCTCGCCAATTCTTCTTCAAGATTACAATCAACTACTATCAACACTTCTACGAAAACCATTTTGTTGGGATCATAAATATCCACAACTTGGTTTAGATCTAGGATAGCTAGAATTCCTACGGGAATAGCTTCGATTAATTTACTAGGGGATTTAGGGTTCCTTGTGACAATCTACGTCGTATAAATACCTCGTATAAATATCAAAATAATCATCAAACAATCATGTAATAAAATTACATCATATATATATTTATATAATCCAAGTTATATATATTAAAATAACACTTCTCAGTCTGGCCTTGTCGGTAACTCGGGAATTCTTCGGCACCGTTATAGTAAAAAGATTTTTAGACATTTTTAGAAAAATGTTTATAGTTAAAAGATTTTGAAATGTTTTATTCAAAACCTTAGTTTTAAAAATCTTTCGTTCTATATAACGAGAGCTCTGGTACCAAGCAGTAACACCCCTAAATTTATACAACTCAATACAGCGGAAGACTCGTTGGTGTTACAAGATAGCACATTACTCACATCATAGACAAAGCATAAAAATCGCGTCGTTTAATAATAAAGCTTTTTCCATTCATGAATATCAAATTTACATAGGTCCCAAGTCATTGTATTTTATACAGGTTTTACAAAGCATTTGAATGGAAATTATTATTTAAGTGCGGGCCATGAAATCTTGTTTTCTTCCCGAGAATTACCTTCAAGTACCTGAGATAAAACATGTTAAAATAAAAGGTCAGCGATAACGCCGAGTGAATTCATAGAGTTTAATAAAATCCATCAACATAACATCGGTATAAAATTATTACCGAAAATCATTTTGTACAAATCCTTCTAATAGGCCATAAAATAGCCAAAGTCATTTTATACAAATCCTTATCAAAATCATAATATAGGCTTTCGCCTTCAAAATCATTATACGAACCATTGTCGTTAAAAACATCATATAATACGTTTTACAACGTTGTATAGATTAAATAAAAACCGTTATATGAATATGGTTATGAAAAACTAAAACACGAACATAATATCAATAGTAAGACCCCATATTGCTAGTTAGGCAATATATCGTAATTCGGTGCGTATAGCAGTATTTCGTTAATTGGATTATTATAAGTCGCATGACATTGTTACCTTCCTATCACAACAACGGGTAGCTAACCCGATACTCAATTTGACCATCTAAGTTAGCGTGTCGTCACAATAATCACGCTATGGAAATCTTCTCATACATAAATTCGCTTACCAATCAATGTGGCACGACGGGGATCAACCGTCAAGGCACGAACTAGGGTGATCGTCCCCAAATAGTATTATTATATGCATAAGCGTCTACCAAATCCCGGTAGTTCAGAATTCATGCTAATGGGACTTTTAGTGACATAACCTAACTTTAATAATCCATTTTATTTCATCTATCGGGTCATTTTAATCATTCATCGGGTCATACAATCATTCGGGTCCAAATCAATAAACAAGCAATCGGGACAACTAGTGCCCTACTTTATAAAAACTAACATGTTATCTCCCTCGCGGGTTTAAAAAACATTTCATAAAAACATTTAAAAGAGTGCGAGGCTATGAACTCACGTGGATTGGGAAAGGCGGGTTATCGGCGATTCGGATGTACGGTACGCGCTTCAATCACGGAAACCTAGACAAATAATACTTGTCTTAGACTCTTGTCCAATGACTTTAAAAAAATAACAATTATGTATACATATGATGATTTTATATATATGATGATCAAGTGGGTTTACATATGCTCATTTACTCATTTTAGTGTTATGTGTTGATAACTTTTATACTAGTTTACTAGTTTTACCTATTTACATGTTTTAGGTCCAATAAGCCTATTATAAGTCCATTAACTTGTATTAATCCATTTTATACTTGTATTATCAGTATTTATACTTTACATGTTGGGCCCAAATGGGTTAAGCCCAATAAGTAATTTTTATAAGGGTTTAACTTATTTAGTTAAATTATTAGTCCAATATGCTAACTTAGCTCGTTAATGTCCGTATGTCCTATAGTTCGGGTTTTATCGGTTTTTACTTGTATTAGGTACTTATATATCAGTATATGACTTTTAAAAACTTTACATTAGACGGGTTTGATCGTCTAAGTTTTAATTGGCGAAAAACGTTAATTTTACGGTAATAGCCGAAAAAGTCGTAAAAATCATGTTTATAGTTTTTATAACTTATAAATCTTATTCAACTACCACTTTTATAAAGAGTCCATTTATTTAACCTTACACATATCTATATAAATGAAATTTATAAATTAGTGGGTTTCCATGTGTATATATTTATATAAATATATAAGTGAGTGCTTATTTTATATAAGTTTTTATTATACAAATCTGATTTTAAATTTCATGTTCACCAAAACAGCCATATCTAGAGTTCTATATGGAGATAGAAGCCCAAATTTTTGTGGCATAAGCTACATGATATGTGCTCCATTTAACTCGCCTATGGCTACTGTTGAATCAGCCTCTAAGTATTTTATAAAATTCGTCCAAAACAGTGTACTCAGATTTGCACTCTAAACTTGTTTTGATCATATCTCACTCATTTTTATGATTCCATTGCATGGCCAACTCTCACATGTGTACAAGTCTCAATACTCACTGTATATCAATTCACCTATACCATTTTATCAGTTCATCATATGGTTATTTACTGTTTTTATACAGCCTACTAAATTAAGCAAGATTAACCATTTTTACATGTAGTTTTTCATCTTTTTATCCATGTTTATCAACACCAAATCCCCACACAATACTTTTGTCATTATATATTCATCATATACATATACAATAGGAAAGAAAATACATGATTACATAATCAAAATAAAAAGAGGATGGGAATAACAATCTTTATACCACCAAGATTATGTAGGTTGTGATCAAGGCTTGGATTTTGAGGGCCAAACTTGTGATAAACCAATATCATCTTCAAGTCCACCAATCTTCAAGAACTCCTTGGGGAAAATCAGCCCTAAGACTCCATAGAAACTCCTTTTTGGATTTTATAATCACCACCAATCTTCAAGTCTTCTATAGGTTTTCATCTAAGGCAAGAATAACATAAGATTTCATGGGAAAAATTGATCAAAGTGGGTGTTTTGTGTGATAGTGGGACGGAACAAAGAAGGGGAGAGGAGAGAGTGAGAGAGTTCTAGGTGGTATTGCATGAGTGCAAATGAGGAAATAGTTTTGAGATGTGTTGTTTTGATGTAAGTTTAGCTTACTTTGTAAGCTTAGGACATGTGTTAAGTAACTTAGCTTACAACTTGACACCAATGTTGGTGTGGTGTAGTATTGTGGCCGGTTATGAGTGGGGGTGGGGCAAAAGTCATTTTGTCTCATCCCCATTTATTTATGGGTACTCCTCGATTCTAGTTTCCTCGATTTGCGTGCCCTCGGGTCATTTTACGAAAAATGTTTTTATAAATTATGAATCAACGACACAAAACGAATCTAATAAAAATTGTCTCATCAAAAACGGAGTTCGAAAACGTAAATACGTAATCCTAAGGTTTCCGGTTTAGTCGTAAAGGACGTTAAATTATAATCGTAAGTCCTAAATTCTTCTCGTAAATTTGTGAGTTTATGAATCAACACAAATTTAAAATCTCAAAATAATATTCACAGATAAATTTATTTTCTGAAATGTCGGACTGTCACCAAAGACGGTTTATGTAAACGTGAGCACGTAACGTGGAATCCTCCGGTTTAGACGTAGTCGATGTTACTTCAAGACGTAAATCCAAATTTCTTCCCAAAAATAAGTGAGTTCATATTATAACATTAAAAAAATGTTTTCAATTAAATATTGAGAATAAAATATCAACCATAAATTGACGGATTGTCACATTGTGGCCTTGTGCCCTTGGTTCTTAGGGTTTGGGAAGTTTAAACAAGTCATAATATACAAGTTTTAGTCATTGGTTAAGTTTCTGAAAGTTTGGAAAAAGGATTTCAAGTTTTACTAAAATCTGATAAAAATGCTTTTGAGATTGGTCAAACACATCAGATCCAATAACTTCTTTGTTAGTTGGATCTAAGGTCTGAAATCAGGTTTGGGAATAGTTTGGGTGATAAGCTATCTATTCGTTATCTGGTTGTTGAATTTGGTAACTTGTTGTGTTTGTTATAGCTTATCAAAGTTGGCTGAAGTGGTCATTTGCATCAGCAAAGTGACCACCTCATTTGGTGTTTGCATTGATATTTCTAGTTTGAGGCTTGTTGTTTTGTTGCTTGGATCCTATTTGTGTGCTGCTTGTGAGGTTATTTTGCTACTTGGATTGATTTGTTGATAGCTTATAAGCTTACTGGCTTATTTGTGCCAAAATACATCAAGTCTACTCAACTGGTAGGACTTGATTCACAAGGTTTGCACTCAAGCCTTGACCAGCAGGGTGAAAAACAAGTCTAAACACTTCATTAAGTCTGTCAACGTCTACTTTGTGCTTGTCAGCGTTTGATTTACACTTATCAGCGTTTGACTTTTGGTCAAACTTGGTCTCATAGCTTATTGAATCTGTTTTGCTTATTCGTACATGCAACAACTTAGTTTTTCTAGCTGACCAAAAGAGGTACTACAAGAGATCAGGTAGAGTTGGAGTTGCCAAGGTTGATAAATCCAAGGTGTCATGCTACACTTGTGGGAAGACTAGTCACTTTCAGAAAGATTGCTGGTCAAACAAAACCTCCTCTCCAAGCTTTCCATCATCCAGCAACAACCACAACAACAAGAAGAAGTTCTCTACATCACCTTTCAAGCAAACTTCCCACTCTGACTCAGAGGGAAAGAAGGACTACAAATTCAAGTACAAATCCTTTAAAGCTGAGCTGATGACACTCAACCAAAAGGCTGAAGATGCATCTAAAAAAAAGGACAACAAGAAGACTGAAAAAGGTCTGATTGCTGCTTCATTTGACTGTGATGATGAACCTCTTACATCTGAGGATGAAGGAACCACTACTGTCAAAGCTTTTATGGCAGTCGCTAATGAAGAACCTGTTGTGGGAAAGAGTGAAGTTAGATCATGTTAATGGGTGGATATCACCGTGAAAAAGGTACAAAGATTGCTTTCTATGCCTAAAGGTCCTGATAGAGACCATGTCAATGACTATACCTTAGTTGACCTCTGATGAGATGGCATTTATACATGATCTCATCGTTCTTTTCGGGCTTTAAATGCACTAAAATGTCGTAAAATACCATATATATGCTTGTGTTTGTTTACTTGTGTATTTTAGGTATGGATATCGTGAAAAAGAGAAAAGATCACAAGAAACAAGGAAAAACGGACACGAGAAACGAAGCCGCACAAAGAACCGGGCCCTAGTTCATGAATTATCCAAGATTAAACCTTGAAGACTTGAAGATATGCAAGATTGATCCTAAAACAATGAAGAAATGACACTTAAAACCCTTGTGAATTCATAATTACAAGTTTGGTCCCTTAAGTTTGTCAAAATTGCAAAAAGTTCCTTCAACTTTGAAGAAATGGCAAGATTAGTCCCTCAACTATTCAACATTGTCAACTATGGTCCCTCATAAAGGCAAACATCAATTGAAGACCTTTGAAGATCAAGAAAGTCCAAAACCAGTCCTTGAAATATCCAAAAATGACAAAAAAACAACCCTTGATATCTTTTTGGAAAAGTTTTGTGCCAAAAGTGTGAAGATGGAAACTTGAATAACAAAGGGAAGTAAGTAATGTTGGCTAAAAGCACATTTTACAACTTTCCCCAAAGAACAAGGACCAAAGTTGGGCAATGAAACATTCAAACAAGTAAATTGCGCCAAACACCAACCTTTCCCCCAATTTCGGATCAAAAGTTACCATTGTTCACCTTTATGAACCCAGTAACTCTCACCACTTAAACAAAGGGTAAATTTCAATTAACCATTCCCACACTTGATTCACACATGCAGAAACATAACCCACACACAAAACCCTCAATCTCATTACCCAATGGACCCCACACTCAACCTCCTCCACAATGAAAACGCAACTTTATCCCCAAAGGAAATGACGTATCAAGATCAACAGCTAAGAGTCATAGCTTAACTCCAAAGCTAAAATGAACGTCCTTGATCATTTTGGACAGCTCATATCATGGATTCATCTAGAAGCACTTAAGGATAATTTGGGAAATTCACATCTAGGGTTTATGAATAGTGATATGTTAGCATTTGCCTATAAAAGGAGACCTCAACCTGTGAGAGTCCCTTTGTTCCAGTTTTACCTTTTAAACTTGTAATTCCTTTTTGAAATTTATAGAAGTTGGTATTTTTTAGAAAATTGTAATTCCTTTTTATGTTTTTGAAAGTTGGTGTTGTTTAAAGGTGATTCTGAGTTCCATTTGTGGTTATAAGTGTGCTTGAATCATTTGGTTCAAGGACGTTTATGTTTGGTAAGGTTTTCAAGTTTGAAAAAGCTTGAAAAGTGGTTTCTGAATTTGCTTATTTTATTATACTAATCCTTAACCAAAAGCTATAAGCTCTTACAAGCTTGTTGACACCAAGCTTGTGAAGGGATTAGGGCCTTTGGTTGGGCTGTTTGTTCATTGAGTTGAAGAAATCAAGCCCTTGAGTTTCTGCTTTGAAACATCAACCAAGGCATTCATCCATCTTTCTTGTTGAAGTACCTTGGTCTTGTTCTAGTTGTTGAACAAGGTCCAAGGAGCATTGCTGGTCCTCCTAGGATGTTGTGGAGGACAGGTATAACCTCTTGTTAAGATTCCTCTCAAAAATCATATGATATTGTTTGTTTTGTATTTTGGTATGTGATTTGGTAATTTTGTGTTTGTGCTTTATGTTTTATGGTTGCAGTCTGTTAGTTGTCACCTAGTGTAGCAATTTGAATGATAAAATCAGTAGGTTGTGTTTAAAAATCACAAGTTGCTTTGAAAAGTTGTGGATTAAGGACTGTTTGGGATTACTGGTTCATAAGGCCTTGTGGCCTTGTGCCCTTGGTTCTTAGGGTTTGGGAAGTTTAAACAAGTCATAATATACAAGTTTTAGTCATTGGTTAAGTTTCTGAAAGTTTGGAAAAAGGATTTCAAGTTTTACTAAAATCTGATAAAAGTGCTTTTGAGATTGGTCAAACACATCAGATCCAATAACTTCTTTGTTAGTTGGATCTAAGGCCTGAAATCAGGTTTAGGAATAGTTTGGGTGATAAGCTATCTATTGGTTATCTGGTTGTTGAATTTGGTAGCTTATTGTGTTTGTTATAGCTTATCAAAGTTGGCTGAAGTGGTCATTTGCATCAGCAAAGTCACCACCTCATTTGGTGTTTGCATTGATATTTCTAGTTTGAGGCTTGGATCCTATTTGTGTGCTGCTTGTGAGGTTATTTGGCTACTTGGATTGATTTGTTGATAGCTTATAAGCTTACTGGCTTATTGGCTTATTTGTGCCAGAATACATCAAGTCTACTCAACTGGTAGGCCTTGATTCACAAGGTTTGCACTCAAGCCTTGATCAGCAGGGTGAAAAACAAGTCTAAACACTTCATTATGTCTGTCAACGTCCACTTTGTGCTTGTCAGCGTTTGATTTACACTTATCAGCGTTTGACTTTTGGTCAAACTTGGTCTCATAGATTATTGAATCTTTTTGCTTATTGGTACATGCAACAACTTAGTTTTTGTAATAGAACTCATTTTTCTCAGCTTAATAACAAGTCTGGAAGGTTACAACTCTTTTGGTTAAGCTTTTGCTAGAAAACCAACTTAATTGACTTTTTCATACGTGCTTATTGGCTTTTTCCAGCTTATTGGTTTTGCTTATTGGATTTTGGTTGATTGATTTGGCTTATTGAAGTCATTTGTAACCTTTTTCAAGTTGAATCAAGTCCTGAGGTGCCCTAGAACTAAAACCCGACTATTTTGTCGTTTTCTGGAATTGTTCTTGGCTTATTTCTGGCTTATTGAGTGTGCTTTTTCAAAATTTCTTTTTACAGATCTCTTTAGTATCCCAAAAGAAGGTTGTGTGTCAAATTAGAGCTTATGGCACTAGCTTATTGCTAAATGGGCTTAATGGCCCAATAAGGATAAGTTGTTTGTTCATTAAGCTGTGATAAGCTCACTTTCAGCTTTTGGGCTTTCAGAGTTTTGTGTTTAGAATTGAATTTTGAGTCAGATAGTGCTTTTCCAAGTCATTTGGGCTTATTTTGACTTTTTGGGCTAAAAAGCCCATTAAGGTGGATTGTTTTTGGTTTTGGCCCATTTGAGGGCCCAATAGGGGTATTCTGGTCTTTTCACTTTCATTTTCTGATTATTTTGGTTAAAATAAACTAGTTTGCAAGTTTTTAGAATTTTTTATAATTTTAGGATTTTTAATATTATTTTATTATTATTTTTCAAATTTCACATTTTTGCACTTTTTATATTTTTCTTAGCTTAAATACATTAAAATAGGAATTTTGCAACTTTTAGATTAATTTTTATAATTATTTTAATTTTTAATAGTTTTTAAATCATTTTAAATAGTTTTTATTAGTTTAAAATTTTCTAAAAATAGTTTTTAATCTTTTTAGGTCATTCTAGAGGTTTACCTATTGAAAAATCTTTATTTGGGATTTTTGATAATTAATTTGATTTTTAGGGCTTTAATTAGCATTTAAAAATTAAATATTTAATTAGTTAAAATTTGAAAAAGTTTTGATCATTGGTAAACTCTTGGTTTATTTATTTTGATTTTTGGTAAATTTTTGGTAATTTTTAGAATTAATTTTTATTTTTGTACTTTTTACAGTTTTACGTGTAGTCGTAGTAGTAATTAATTTCACGTCTTCGTCATCCTCT
This sequence comes from Glebionis coronaria, assembly GCA_025667525.1. Lineage (NCBI taxonomy): Eukaryota > Viridiplantae > Streptophyta > Magnoliopsida > Asterales > Asteraceae > Glebionis > Glebionis coronaria. The sequence continues at coordinate 45,851 of JANFOE010001353.1, read as the reverse complement.
TTTCTCCTCCCTTTCTAACCAATATTAATCTCAAATCTTGCTACGAATTACTCACACACATATACCTCCTTGGGAAACGAACTTCATTGGGTCATTAGTGTTTGATTTTCCTAAATCATCACTTAATAATTTTCCCTACTTTACGCTCTTTTCCTAAAGAGTGGTAAAACACTACAACCAACCTCCACTTTGTGGAAGGGCAAAGAAAAAACCTGTTAAACAAGTTCCATAGTCTTAAAACAGAGTTAAATCTTTGTCAATCTGAGTTAACAAATCTCACACCTTTTGTGAATCTTGCAAATCAACTTCAAAATGAAGTAAGCAAACTGTCCATTGGTGAGTCTTTAACTGATGAAAACGCTAAACTGAGAAGAACCATAGAAAAATGGAATTTGGCTCAATCCATAATGGAGGAAATAGTTGCTGAAGCCATTCCAGGTGATGTGGTCAGGCTATTGGGGGGAAGGGTAGGTTCAAAAATCACATACCTGTGCCCAATGTTCAATTTGTCCCTTCAGATGTTTCTTCTCCATCTTCCACCTCTGTGGATGAGAAAAACTCTGACAAGAAATCAGAGGCACCAGCACTGCCAAAGCTCGCTGGTGCTAACCCATCTGATTCCTTGCTTGGCCCAAAACCCACCAAAACCTCTGGGACTTCAATTCTAGAAGTCGCTGATAAAGCGCACAAAAAGGTTTTTGTGGCAAAAGACTCCACCAAACCCACTCCTCCTCCTAAAGAGATTTCACCCACCAAGCAAATACTCCTCACCCTGATGGAAGAAGTAAAGGGGTTGAAAGAACATATGAACCCCAGAGTCAACAGTCAATCTGTTAACTCTCTTGGTGAAGGATTAAGCAGCTCAAAGGGGAGAGCATTATTCAGACCTTCCAAACATTATGGTTTCAAAAATCATTCCTCTGAGGACTGCACTAAGAAACCAAAATGTATCACATGCGATTCCACTGAACACACCTCCAGAGAGCATTAGGAGACCAATGTTGTTCAAAGAACAAGAACCCAACTAAGGTCTAAAACTCCTCATATGCCCTCTAGGAGATCTGAACCCAAACCCATAGACAATTCTCAGGGTTACAGACCAAATCCCCCATGCAAGTACTGTGGTTTCTTTGACCATCACTCTGATGAGTGTGAGCATTATCCCGGATGTGAAATCTGTGGAAGTATGCGTCATGAACCCATAGACTGCAACCAAAGAGGGGGAGAAAGGAACCAGAGAAGACCCAATGTCGCTGGTCAGTGACAGCATGGACCCACTGGAAAGTGGGTTCATCATCAAAACTAATTTGGATCTGTTATATCTATACAGGCATACTTGAAGAAATCTGTTTCGTATCTGGATAGTGGGTGCTCTAGACATATGACAAGGTTAAACAATATCTGCATAGATATAAGAAGGAGTCTGGTCCGAAATTAGTCTTTGGAGATGACTCCTCAGGGGCTACTGAGGGTTATGGCTCAGTGGATTGCAATGGTATAACCTTCACAAGGGTCGCTTATGTCAATGGACTAAAGCACAACTTAATCAGCATTAGTCAACTCTGTGATGCTGGTTTCAAAGTTCTGTTCACCAAGACCCAAGGAACAGTCTTCAATCAAAATGATGATGTTGTTCTAATTGCACCCAGAAGAAGGGATGTGTATGTCATTGACATGACATCATGTCCAGAAGGGAAGAACACCTATCTCTTTGTCAAAGTATCTGATAGTGAAAATTGGCTCTGGCATAAGAGACTCTCCCACCTTAACTTCAAGAACATCAACAAACTGGCCAAGAATGATTTAGTGGCTGGGCTTCCCTCTCTGACCTTCACCAAAGATAGACCCTGCTCAGCCTGCGAGAAAGGGAAGCACCACAGAGCCTCATATAAAACAAAGCAATCATTCTCCATAAATAAGTGCCTCCATCTTCTTCACATGGACTTATTTGGGCCAGTAAAACCACAATCCCTAAATCACAACAAGTATACACTAGTCATTGTAGATGAAATCTCTAGATTCACATGGGTATTCTTTCTCAAAAGAAAGAGTGATGCAGCTAAAAGAATAATGTCTTTCATCAGAGAAATAGAGAACTTCAATGACTGCAGAGTTAAGGCTCTCAGAAGTGATAATGGCACTGAATTCAAGAACCATTCCATAGAAGCCTTTTATTATGAAAAGGGAATCTCACAGAACTTTTCAAACCCAGGCACCCCTGAACAAATGGTGTCGCTGAAAGAAGAAACAGAACTCTCATAGAGGCAGCCAGAACTATGCTCAGCGAATCAAGACTTCCAAAACAGTTTTGGGGTGAAGTTGTGAACACAGCTTGTTACACACAGAATAGATCCATTATTGTGAAGAGACACGGAAAGACCGCTTATGAAGTGTATAGGAAGAGAGCCCCTGATGTAAGCTACTTCCATGTCTTCGGTTGCCCTATTTTTATTCACAACTACAGAGATCATCTGGGAAAATTTGATAAAAAGTCAGATGATGGATTCTTTGTTGGTTACTCTCCTACCTCCAAAGCCTTTAGAGTATTCAATATTCGCAGGCAAGAACTTGAAGAATCCATTCATGTTACCTTTAATGAAGCAGATGTTGTCATTACTCACACCAACCCAGAAGAATGTGACATTGATTTCAATGAAGTCAAATCATATCCAAAGGATGATTTCTCGAATCCCAAGGAATCACCTCTGGCTTGTCACCAGGACTTTCCATATGTTCATGCTTTTGATCCTCACTCAATCTCTGACATCACTCAAGAGATTGCAATAGCTGAATCTATCACTCCACCCACAGAAGAGAATGTTGATCTTACCGAACCAATCTCTTACTCAGATGAAGAGATTATGGATGAAGAAATAATATGTGAAGATCCTCCAGCATTCAGTGAACCTGTTGTGACTCTTGAACCCACAGAAACTCCTGCTCCTCAATCCAAATGGAGTAGGAACCAAGATATTTTTCTGGTGAATATTCATGGTGAACCCTCTGAGGGAGTCACCACCAAAGGAAAATTGAGATCTCTGGAAACCGCCTCAGCGAATGAATGCCTTTTCGCTGACTTTCTCTCTGAAGATGAACCTGAGAATGTGGCTGCTGCTCTTCTGGATGAAGGCTGGGTTATTGCCATGCAAGATGAATTGAATCAGATCAAGAGGAACAAGGTGTGGACTCTGGTAAAAGCTCCAGCTAGAAAACAAGAAGTTGGAACTAAGTGGGTCTATAGAAACAAGAGGCATGAAGCTGGCATGATAGTTAAAAACAAGGCTAGGCTTGTGGTGTTGGGGTACAATCAGTCTGAGGGTATTGACTATGATGAAACATTTGCACCAGTAGCCAGATTGGAAGCTATCAGAATCTTTCTAGCCTTTGCAACTTATATGGGGTTCACTGTATACTAGATGGATGTAAAGAGTGCTTTTCTAAATGGTAAGCTTGCAGAGGAAGTATATGTCTATCAACCCCTGGGTTCGAAAGCAGTGAGTATCCTGATCACGTCTGGAGACTTCACAAAGAACTCTATGGGCTGAAACAAGCGCCTAGAGCCTGGTATGAAACTCTATCAAAATTCTTACTTGAAAATAAATTTGTCAGAGGTACCATTGATCAAACCCTGTTCACTTATAGGTCCAAGGGTGATGTCATTTTAGTAAAGATTTATGTGGATGATATAATTTTTGGTTCAACCAACATTACCTTGAGCAAACAGTTTGCTAAACTTATGACCAAAAGTATGAAATGAGCATGATGGGAAAATTAACTTTTTTCTTGGGTTTTCAAATCAAACAAAATTCAAATGGAATTTCTATTTGACAAGAAAAATATGTTAAGGATTTGCTCAAAAAGTATGATATGTCTGATTGTGCATCAGTGAAATGCCCCATGCTTCCTCCAACAAATTGGAAGCTGATGACTCAGGGGTCCTTTTTAATGAGACCTTATACCGAGGCATGATTGGGTCACTAATGTACCTCACAGCAAGCAGACCAGACATACAATTTTCCACATGTCTCTGTGCTAGGTACCAAGCTAACCCCAAGGAATCCCACCTTGTAGTTGTCAAAAGAATTTTCAGGTACTTAAAAGGATCTCCCACACTGGGTCTCTAGTATCCAAATGGATTAGGCTTCAACCTCAAAGCATACTCTAACTCAGATTATGTTGGGTGTTGCCTTGATAGAAAGAGCACCTCTGGGAGTTGTCAAATCCTTGGAGGAAAGTTGGTATGCTGGAGTGCAAAGAAACAAAACTCGGTGGCCATGTCATCAGCTGAAGCTGAATATGTAATTGCCGCTGGTTGCTGTGCTCAAGTTCTCTGGATGAAAAGTCAGTTGGCTAATTATGGGATCAATTATGAAAGGTTCCCATATTCTGTGACAACACAAGTGCTATAGCCATCTCTAATAATCCGGTACTTCATTCCAGAACTAAGCATATTGACATCAGCTATCACTTTATCAGAGACCATATTTTAAAAGGTGATATTGAGATTCATTTTATACCTACTGAATACTAGCTCGCTGATATTTTCACCAAGCCTCTAGCTGAGCCAAGTTTTACTAGGCTGGTTGCTGAGTTGGGTATGCTCAATAATGGTAAACAAATCTGATAAGTGATCTCTGTCTCTGGGCATTTAAGGGAATTGAATGTAACGAGGTAGTTACATTCCAATGGGAGTTAATATATTCCAATATTTAATTCAAATGATTGTCCTTTAATGTCAACAACTTTCCCGCTTTCCAAGGGGACAGAATAATCACATGAAGCGTCAAGGGGCCCCACTTTTTCCTAAAAGGTAAACATTTGCATTTAATGCTTTAATTGTAAAACGAAAAAACATTTTTTTAAACCCTTGACTCATTTTCCTATATCACATTACTCATAATTTTCACACACACATACTATTCATCTTCTTCAAATCCTCCATTTCTTTACTTCAAACAACAATAGCGTCTTCATCAACAAACACCTCGTTCACCGTCTTGTCGCCTCAAATGTAGACTTTGGGATAAACGATGGGAAGATCGCGCTTAACAACTGTGTAGCTCTCCTGGAACACAACCATCCTCTCTACCATCCTTTGTTAACCTTCCTCAAGAACTCCACCATTAATGAAGCCATAACTAGGGAACCCTCTGTTGTCCCATATATTTGTGATATAATAGCACGAATTTAAGAAAGAAAGGTAGATATGAGAAGAATTCTAGAGAGAGAAAGTAGTGAGAGAAAGTAGAGAGAAGGAGATGATTAACTTTGGGAATATTAGATTAGAAGTGAGAAAAAATGAACAACCAACCCTCCTAACATGCTAGGAGGGTAGTATATATAGTCCACCCACATGCGGGCTTTAATGGGCTATATATTGGACTTGGCTTGTCTTTTGGACTCTAATTAGTTTAAATCCAAGCCCGTAAACCACGACTAATTAACTACCTATTACAACGTTCTAAATAATGTTACAATAATAACCTATGACCGAGCATTCTTGTTTGACTCAATATTTTGAGGCTAACAATCTCCCCCAATGTAAGGTCATACGCTTTTGATGTTTGGAGATCAATGGAGATTACGAATCTCATCATAAACGAGTCTTGAACGTGTAACAGTAGTTTTGTTCCTTCATGCTGTGATCTTTGATCATTTGTTGTTGTCTTTCGACTTTGTCTTTTAGTCTTGAGATCTTCAAATCATCCTTGACTTGTCATTGCCATCTTACGATCTTGTGTCTTTATCCACATGCTCACACTATCAATTGTTGGATAAGTCTTTGGGCATGAATATGTGGTTGTGAATCTTTGACTTTGCTGAGTACACCGTGACGCCACCTTCTCGAGACAAAACATAGACACGGACTGAATGGCTTTGACATTCATCCTAAATCGGTAGCGTTTTACCTATTAAATATCGTACCTGTGATTAGGTAGATTCAATTAAGAATCTCCTTGACAGGGTTTCGCGGCTGTACTAGCCGTTCTCTTTACTCAACCATCTCAAAGCAAGACTGAGAACATAAAGAGTGAATCAATTGGATAAATATACGCTTGATTAAAGTTGTCAATTCAAATTCCTGGAACAAGTTTGATTCATTAAGAATCTTACCATTGTTGCTTTCCAGTTGACACAAGTTTGATTCATAAAAATCTCACAAGTCACCTACCGTAGCGTTGTTTGATGTTGACGCTAGAAGGATTTCCATTCGTCACTGTGAATATTAATGAATATCACTCTGAATGTTCTGGCAAGACCATAAAGATATTGCGTAGAAACCTGAAATGAGTTTGAATCAATTCAGAATCAAACCACTGTTGCTTTTTAGTTTTACATATGTTTAATTCATAAAGAATCTTGCATATGACCTACCGCAGTGCTGTTTTTGATGTTAACACTGGAAGGATTTCCACTCATCATTGTGAATACTTAGTAGTATCACTCTGAGTGTTCTAGCAATATCGCAAAGATATAGCGTATGACTTTCTTTATCTTCATCCGTGTGTCCTAACGAGATTTGATTGATCTCTTGGCTCTAGACCCGATTTGTGCACTTTTAGTGATCGGAAGCTGGAGCAGATGCCACCTATTCAATATCAACTATCTCGGAGTGAGAAAGTAAATAGAATTCGTATTGATCTCCGTGACAATAAAACAAACTTCTTTTGAGAGAAGCCTGAGTAGCTAGGAAAGGGTTGTGCTTCACATCACTGGGTCCATGATGAGTTTGTCTTCATGATGGGTTGACCCGGTTTCTGCCTAAGTTGTATGGAGGGATTCTTTCTTTAGACCCTTTATCCTTACATTTCTTTTTCATTCTTCAACCCCTTCAATGCTTACCAAGACATCATTAATAGCACCTTGTTGTGATTGTTCCAGTGCTATCATCAGTACTTAGTCGGCATTCAGCTTCGTTCACATTCTACTCCATCTTTCCTAAGGACTTCTAATAATCTATTGGATTGTCCCTGGGAAGATCCCTCTGGTTCTGGTTGGATCATAGGACTTAAACCTAACCACCCTTTTAACACCAATAACGTCGTGAATTAAAGATGTTGTGGGTATTTTATCGTAACCATGAAAACCACTTTAAATTCTAACAAAGTGTTTGAAAAACATTTAACACCTTTCTAGTTTTGTCGTTTCAGAAATGCTCCCCCTTCACATGTGCATCGATAATCGAAAGTGTTTCGCACATGTAGGTAAGAGTTAAAGTGCTTGAGTCTTATATAAGATCACATTTTAATCACATTTTCTCCCCCTATCTCTAATATATAAAATCTTTTGATATTAGAGATACAAAATTTGATTAAAATATATTTTGAAAAATAGTCTTGAAAATCTTCGGGAGAATGATGTGTTAATCTTTTGCATGAAGTTGAATTGCTCCCCCTCAAAAATTGATCCAATGGAATTGTCATTACGAGGATTTGATCCACATTAAACTTTTGAGGATAGGAGTTGTTGAACACACAATTTTTGAAAGATTTTGAAAATCATTGAGAAATTCTTGAAAAAATTGTGTTCAACGCTTTTTGAAAAATCAATTCTTTTTTACGAAAAGGTTTTTCTAAAGCATAAACTTGAGTTCATAGACTTTGAATGTCTTGACGAATCCACTCAAGTGTAAGAAGATTTAATTTCTTTTGCTAAGGGTAAGAGTACAAAAGCGTACACTCCCCCGTGAATTTAGATCCGGGTTGCAATCTGAAAGTGATTCAAGCCATTGTGTTGAGCTCAAAACGTTGAATGTTTTGTGACAAGCTCAACCCAAGATAGATTGCTCTACCCGTTGTTGGAAATATTGTCCAAAATAGACAATTTCCTTTAAAAAGATAGAAATGACATGTTTTGAAAAATATTTACAACTTTCATTCGAGCTTTATGTACACACCCGTGTCGTTGTTGAGCGACATTTCTAGGTACGTCCATATTATCGATACTGAAAGACATGTCGAGAAGAATATTTTTGGATTCTCAAAGATTTTTTAATTTTCTATGTTGCTTTTTGATTAATATTTACAGGTAGATGTTTGATAGATGAATCAAGCATGCTTCTTTGCCAGAACCTCTAGTTCTACTGGAGTCAAACATCTCATACCAATTTGCCTAACAAGATACGCAAACCTCTCTTTCGAAAGAGCTTTTGTAAACAAGTCAGCTAATTGGTAATCAGTTCCAACAAAGTATAATTCAACAATACCCTTTTCAACTTGTTCCTTAATGAAGTGATATCTGACATCGATGTGCTTCGTGCGGGAATGCTGTACCGGGTTGCAGGAGATGGCTATGGCCGACTTTGAGTCACAGTACATAGGTACTTTATCAAAATGGAAGCCATAATCCGTGAGTTGTGTTCTCATCCAAAGAACTTGAGCACAACACGCAGATAGAGACACATACTCCGCTTCGGCTGATGAAAGTGACGTGCAATCCTGCTTCTTGGAAGACCATCCCACAAGCTTGTCTTGACCTAGAAATTGTGCACCACCAAAAGTACTTTTACGTGCATCAAGACACCCTGCATGATCAGAATCTAAATAGGCCGTTAGAAAGAAACCGGTTTCCCTCGGATACCAGAGTCCCATGTGAATGGTATTCTTAAGGTACATAAAGATCCGTTTAACCTCCTTGAGGTGCTTTTCAGTGGGTCGTGCTTGATATTGTGCACAATAACATGTAGCATGATGAATATCATGTCTGCTTGCTCTCAAGTACATGAGGGACCCGATCATGGAACGATATCTCGTTTGATCTATGGGTAATCCCTCCAAATTAGCATCTAGGGATGTGGTTGATAATGGTGTCCCAACGGGGTCACATGATGTCATACCATGCTTTTTGATTATCTCTTGACAATACTTAGCTTGGTTAATGAAGATACCACTTGGGGATTGGTGAACTTGAATTCCTAGAAAGAATTTTAGTTCGCCCATCATAGACATTTCAAATCTGCTGTGCATTACTTTTTCAAACCATTTTGAAAGTTTTGAGTTTGTAGACCCGAAAATAATGTCATCAACATAAATCTGCACAAGCAAAATGTCATCCCCATATTTATAAGTGAACAAATTTAAATCAATGGATCCTTTTGAGAAACCTTTGGAGACCAGAAATTTCGAGAGCTCGTCGTACCACGCCCTTGGAGCTTGCTTGAGTCCATATAGTGCTTTGTGGAGACGATACACCTTGTCAAGATAATGAGGATTGACGAATCCTTCCGGCTGCGTGACATAAACTTCTTCCTTCAAAGGACCGTTAAGAAACGACGTCTTTACGTCCATTTGATAAACGATAAATCCCTTATGTGCAGCATAAGCAAGGAAAATCCTGACCGCTTCCATTCGAGCTACTGGTGCAAATGATTCTGTAAAATCAATACCCTCTTTCTGTCCATACCCTTTAGCCACTAGCCTAGATTTATTCTTGATGATCGTGTTTTCTTCATCCATCTTGTTTTTCCAGATCCATCGAAGATTTAATGGTGTTACATCGTATGGTCTGTCAACAAGTTCCCAAACTTTAAGTCTTTCAAATTGTTGAAGTTCATCCGTCATCGATTCAATCCAAGCATGATCAGCCAAGTCTTCTTTGATGTTTTTCGATTCGGCTGAACTCATGGCGAGTGCGAACATACAAACATCGCCATCGGTGTGAAGCTGTCGTCTTGTACGAACGGGCTGTGAAGGTTTTCCAATTACATGAACCAAAGGATGATCTCGGGTCCAATGATGTGTTGAAGGATGTCGTTGGTAAAACGTATGCATATTTGACGGATCAACATGGCGAGTAGAAGACTCTCCAGTTTCGTGTACCGGTGTACCGAATGGGTTGATAAATTCGTCTTCGTCAGATAACGCATCGTCTGCTTGATTTGTGTTCTCTGGAGCAATGACAGTAGTTGTGGATGTTGTAGGATCGATTGTTGTAGTGATATTATGAGGAGGTAAATCTGCAGCAACCCGTGTTGAAGTAGATGAAGTTGTATCTGGTTGTTGACGATGATCGGTATCATCATTCTTATCATGAGTGACAGCGGAAGACTTCGATATAACTTGTTTCTCCCCCGTGAAATATTCATCATACATTGGTCCATATAACATTTCCATCTCTTCAATTGTCGTGTCGACTGTCATATCAGCTCTAGGAACATTTTCTGGAACCAGCGTTGAACTTGACGGTTCATTGATGTGGTCTTAAGTTCCGAGTTCCGTGCGGTTGTGAACGGAAGTCGTGTGTCGTTGTGGATCGGGACTTAAACTGTTTTGTTCAAGTGTCATTTCTTGTAATTCATCAAATCGGATGTGAATAGTCTCGACTATCAATTTTGTTCTATTGTTCTATACTCTATATCCCTTAGACTGAGTTGCATATCCCACAAGAATACATGCATCACCTTTTTCTTTCATCTTATCCAAATTTTCACCATCTCGAATTATGTAACAAGTACATCCAAAAATATGAAGGTGTTTGAGTGAAGGTTTTTGATCATGAATTATGTGATATGGTGTCTTTTCGTGTCTTGGAATAATTAAGGATCGGTTTTGTGTGTAGCATGCGGTTGACACGGCTTCGGCCCAAAAATATAGTGGAAGTTTTGAAGCGGATAATAATGTTCGAGCAGCTTCAACCAAAGTGCGGTTTCGTCTTTCAACAACGTTGTTTTGTTTGGGTATTCGAGCAATAGATGTTTCATGTTCAATTCCTTCGGCTTCAAAATACTTCCTCAGTGTTGAATTCAAAAATTATGTACCTTTGTCAGTACGAACCACTTTAACTTGAGCTTGAAGACCACGTTGTATCAATTTAAGGAAGTTGATGAGAACGTCGGGTGTTTCATCCTTGGACCTCAAGAAGTGAGTCCATGTGTACCTTGAGTAATCATCGACAATTACCAAAATATATTTCTTTCCATTGATACTCTGAACACGCATGGGACCACATAGATCCATATGAAGAAGATCTAATCGTTGTTGAGAGCTTGGTGTGGTCTTTGTTTTGAAGCTACTTCGTTTAGCTTTACAAAGCTCACAAGAAGAACAAAGATGATCTTTGATGAATTTCAAACTTGGAAGACCTCTCACAATATCTTTCTTGGAAAGCAAGTTAATGGTATCAAAGTTGAGATGAGAAAGACGTTGATGCCATAACCATGCCTGACTCGATGAAGCTTTAGCCATGAAGCAAATTGGAGTTGATGAAGATGTGTCTTGAAGTGAAATGGTATAAAGATCAGTACCCCGTGTACTAGTAAGTAAGTCATTCCCATCATAATCACGAACAAAACATGTCTTCTTTCTGAAAGCAACCTCCAAATCCGCATCACAGAATTGACCAACCGAGAAAAGATTGTGATTTAGCCCTTCGACGTAGTATACCCTTTTAATCGTGATATTTCCCTGAACCAAATCTCCATATCCTAGGATCGGTGAAAATTGATCATTTCCGAATCGGACCGTACCCAGGAACTTCTCCACGAAGTTAATTAGAAGCTTGAGATTCCCCGTCATGTGCTTCGTGCATCCGGAGTCCAGTATGAATAGAATTATTTGTATCACCTGCAAAAGAGTTAGAACACGATGGAGCAATTTCTAAATTGGATACCACAGTAGTTGTGATAGTAGAATCATTAGTGTCCTTATCAACATTTAAAGGCAAACTAACACTCGTTTTCACATTTTCTGTCCTAGCTTTTGGCATCCATTTATATCCGGGAGGAAATTGATTAGCAAACCACCATTTCCAAGACTTACTAGCAGACTCATATAATTCCTTAATTTTGCTTCTAGGGTTCTTAGTGGTGGAGTCTGATGCATTACTTTTCTTAGTGGGGGTGGCACCAGAATGGTTCACTTTGCGTTTGGGTTGACTAGCTCTAATAGGCATCACAGTTTGCTTCTTAGTTCTAGTTTCTACGCCTTTGACATTATTCATAGCACACATAGAATGATTAGCATTAGCACACTTGCCACATTTGACACAAAAAAATTTCACATTCATAGCATTCAAATCATTCACATCATTCATATCGTCATTACATGCGATAGCAGACTTTTTATTCTTAAAAACATTCAAATTCCTAGGTGTGCTTCTACTTCCTTCATCTTCCCTTGGTTCTTTTGTTTCCAGACCTTATCATTCACTTGAGTGCTCTTAAGCTGAGGCCGTCTAACACTAGTAGTGGAGACTATTCCTGTAGTAGAAGACACACGAATATTAGTGTTTCTAGAAGTCTGAGGCGATTGAATAACTTTGTTTGTGGGCTTAGTTGTCATTCTATACATCCCTGGTTTAATCACATTATTGTGCTTAATGCTTGGTGCTATAGGATTCCTTATGGGTTGAGCTTGTGGTAACCTTTCCTTTCCATCCATCTTGGGGGCAAACACAGGTTTTGCAAACGAGGAATTAGATAAAGCAGATGGTTTTCCCAAGATAGAGGATCTATTCTCTTTAGAGGCATTGGGTTGTCTAACAACATTTTTCTTAATGCTAGGTTCCACAATTTTCCCACCCATTTTAGCAATGAGTTTCGGCAACTCTGCTATCGCTCTGTCCCTGTCTTGTAACTGAGATTTCAACCCTTTAATTTCCAAATTCTGTTTATTCCTTTCTCGAAATGTTTGGGAAAGTTTTTCTTGCAATTTATTATCGTGTGGAAAACTACCAACGTCTTTTTGCAAAGCAAGTTCAATTGAATGACAATGTTTTTGAAGGAAATTATTTTTGTGTTGAAGTAACTCAAAATCCTTTTTGTCAACATTTTCTTTACGTTTCGAAAGCTCAATTTCAAGACGTTCACATTCTTTGCTTTTATCAAGATATGGGCATGCAACTTCAGAATATTCATCAATATCAGCACAAGATGTAAAATAAGCGCACATAACATCGTTAGAAACACATTCTTGCAATAGTAAATCATATTCATCTGAAAAATCAGTCTTCTCCATTTAAAGATCTTCAATGTGTTTCTCAAGAGATTCAACATATTTTAAATCATCATACATTTCAGTCCGAATGAACTCCTCAAGTTGAAGAACAGTTTCTTTAATCAACGCCGTGTTAGGAATTAAGAGTTCGTTTACAAGCAAGGTAATATCCTGAGGAATCGGACGTGTCCACTCAGCATTTTCACGTTTTGCCCAGTCTCTTTCAACAATAGATTTAACATTATCAATGTGGTGTTTAATAATACCTAATGTTTTCCTACTCTTGCTTTTAGATTCATCTAGAGGGAGGTAGTTTATGTATTTGTAAACATTAGATTTCTTAGGGGCAAATGCTTTCTTCCATTGAATTCTCTTTTGTTTGCATTCTAGAAACACTTCCTCATGGGTTTTCTGAGTTTGTTTGTTGAAAAGACCATAAAGACTATTCTCATAAGCATAATTATATGGTTTCACAAACTCCTTATTGACAAGTGGTTGACTATCATCATCCCAAAGGGCAGTCTCTTCACTATCGGCACTAACAGGCATGCAATCAAGATCTGTCCTTTCAGTCTCATCAAGATAAAGACACGGGTTCGCAGCTTGAGATTTGGCAAGGTACTCAGGACTTGCAAAGGTAGCTTGACCCTTAAACATTGATGGAGGTGCTAGCATTCTTACGGATTGAATAGAATCATGCGTTTTATAAACAACGTTCTTCAAAAATTTGACTTGTGATTCTAGTTTGGTAACTTTTTCGGTTTCTTTATCATATCTACTTTTGAAGTCTTGTTTTAACGCATCTACCTCTTGTTTCTTATCCTCTAGAATTTTAGCAGAATCAATAGTGGTCATAGAGAGCTTTTGTTTAAGTTCATTGACTTTGGTATTGGCAAGGTACGTTTTTTGACGTTCATCCATTAAGAAAACATTATATTGACGCTTCTCTTTAGCTAATAACTCAAGAGTTGTATTATATTTGTTTTCAAAATCGTCCTTTTGACTTTTTAACGCACTTCCCTTGTACCCCTCAAGCTCTTTGGTTTTCTGAAGGAGCTCATCTCTATAGCTTTCAGTCATCTCAGTAGATTTGATAAGAGTAGCTTTGCATTCTTCAAAACTTTGAGTGAGCGTAGCGTTTGCCTTCTTTAATTGCTTTTGACTCTTTTTATTTTCAGTGACATCTTTTTGTAAAGTAGCAATTAAATTAGCAAGCGCAATACGTTCCTCTTCATCATATTCATTTGCATGTTGATCATGCTCAGACTCATTATTGCACATGTCTGATGAATCGGGTGTGGTATTACTATCAACCGTTTCCATCATACACGTGTCATTAATGGCATTGGGTAGATCACTATGCTCAGGAATATCACCAAACACATTATATTCATCAGTAGTGTGTACCTTATCGATTGGCTCAGTGTCAAAGATAGGGTCATTGTCATCTTCAGTGACTTTGAGAACTTCTTCAACCTTTTCCATGTACGAGTAATGTGCATCAAACTCTTGATCAGAATCTTCATCATCAGTATCATCAAGCATTGCTCCTTCCTTAGCTGACAATTTAACCCCTGCTTCCATTTTCTTGCATAGTAGCATATTTTCCTTGTGATAGCTGGAGTCTCTAACCCTTTTCGGCTTCCTGCATTCCTTTGCCATATTCCCATAACCTTGGCAATTAAAACATTGAATCCCACTCTGCTGAACCACTTGACTTCCAACCGTTTCCCTATTCCCGTAGCAGCAGCAATCCTCTGAGTATCATACTTGGCAGTTTGTCGATCATACCTTGCAGAACCCTCAACATGCGTTGGATTATGTCGATCATACCTAGAAGGACTTTCACCACGTCGACGTGTGTCATACCTTGGAGGACTCTCAACATATCGGTTCTTGGTGTTAGATGATGTGCGAAGATTGTTGTTGGTGGGTTTGTAGATTTTCTTGTAAGTCTTCATTATGAAAGCAATTTGTTGTTTCATCTATCGATTCTTTTGAGCTTGGTCTTCATCACTATCTTCTTCAGATGATGACTCAGATGGTGGTGATGGTGCTCTTGGCACTTTACCTCGAGATCTTGTGGATGATGAAGACTTAGATGATGTGGAAGATCGTGGTGAAGATGATGTAGTGGAATATGACTTAGGAGCACGAGAGTTATGACCTTTAACATGTTGAGTTGTAGTCACTAAAGCAAGTAGATTAGCCGTCTTGGCAATACGTTCAGCTCGAATCTTATTTTCTTCATTCTGAAATTGCTTCAAGATATCAAAGAGTCGATGATATGAGACCTCGTCTAGCTTTTCTTGTTGTTTCACCAAAGTGACGAACCGTGTCCACTCGGGTTGAAGTTGTTGAAGAAATTGAACATTGGCTTGCATGGTAGAGACTTGCAGATTATTTCTTGTCATGTCATTCATCATCTTATAAAATCTGGAGTAGTAAGAGTCAACTGATTCTCCATCCCTTGAAGTAAACTTGCCAAAATTCCAAAACAAGTTTCTTTTGACATCTTGTTTGTTGAGTGATTCTCCTTGTTGCAAGCGTTCAATAGCAATCCACATTTCATGTCCTGTCGGGCATGCATCAACCGTGGAGTAAATATCATATCCAATCCCACTTAAAACCATATAGATGGAATCCTTTTCCGCATCATGCCAAGCACAATCTTCAGGTGTGAGATCAGCTCTTGTTTCATCACGTTCACTTGCAGGTATTGGATCAGTAGTATATGTGGCTGCTCTTGGAGGAATTGAGATCTTCTTGAATATATATGGTCCATGAGTAATACATTTCCTCAAGGCATCACCATTAGGTCTTGTGTCAAGGTATCGTATGAAACGTGATTGCCATTGAGCATACCGACCAGACACAAGCATTGGTGGTCTCTCTTTGTTACCCGTCACCATTATGTTGTTCGTCACACGATATTCGGCAGTAGAATCCATCTCAATATTCTCTGAAATGATGAAGTGAATATGGATCTTAAGTAGATTTGTTGTGATTGTTGTTGTGGTTTAAATTCCGAAAATTGCAATTTTTCTCCAGTCCGACAATAAATTCTCCAGTCCGACAAAAACGGTAGACCAAAAAAAATTTGTATCGCCAAATTTTAAAATTGAGCTAGAAATGTCCTAAAACTAGTATGGAAAAAATTTGAATTTACTTGACGGAAAAATTTTAACTCAAACAATACTCAAACAAAAAAAATACTCAAACAAAATTTAGCAAAACACATCATCGGAATGTCGTCGGAATCACTTATCGGAATACAATCGGAATCCCTTCGTCGGAATGATGTCGGAATGTCCTAATCGGAATGCAATCGGAATCCCTTGTCGGAATGATGTCGGAATGACCTAATCGGAATGCAATCGGAATACCTTGTCGGAATGATGTCGGAAAGACCTTGTCGGAATACAATCGGAATACCTTGTCGGAATGATGTCGGAAAGACCTTGTCGGAATACCTAATCAGAATGCAATCGGAATATTTTAAGTCCAGTCGGAATGATGATCGGAAAAGCTGGTCGGAATGATTAAACCCTTTTCTGATGCGAGTGATCGGAATCACAAATCCCTTTTCCGATTGCACTGATCGGAATAATAGCACTGTTACGAGATTTTGAGGTAAAAAATGATATTTTCGACAAGAAATCCGTGATTTGAACGATCAAACAATCTATATTCAGGATACTGACAATTGTGTTTAAGCTCATGACACTAATCCGTTAACTCAATCACCCGCGTAATAATTACCGGCGTGATTCAGATGAAACCAGTGCCCCTTCTAAAGGCATCAGTTGCAATTATACCTTATCTCTCATACAAGATAATCTACCGCAGAACTTACTCAACGTACAGCTTCTCGGCTAGCATTGGGTCGTTAGCCCCGTAGTACTACAAATTGTATAAGCGGCTATTTCCCCCTACTCGAGGGCAGGACAATAGTTAATAGTTCATGAATTTAGGGTCTTTTGCAACTTGGTACTCAACACAATTTCTAAGGCAACGTTCGGGTCTAACAATCATTCATGATATACGTTCCTTTTAAAAACTAGCATGCATTTCCCTCGCGGGTAAAACAGTTTGAAATAAATATAAGCGAGGCTATAAATTCACACCTTATATATTAAGTAGTCGGTAGTTCGAGAGATGATCACTGACGACGATACGGATGCCCGGGTAAATCAACACCTATCAACAAATAACGCGTAATGAGTAATCTCATTTTGTATACCTTACGGTACTGTATAAAATACATATATACTAGTCACTTAGGACAATTATAACTCACGCCAAAACAATACAACAAGTATCACTCATTTTTACATCATTCGTTCTTACTATTTACGTTATCCATTTTTATCCATTTTTGCCGGTACTCACCGAAAGTACGGGCTGTTTTACTCTACTTAACCAATACCAACATTTCTACGAATATCAACCATTTTGCTGGGATCATAAATATCCATAACTTGGTTTAGATCTAGAATAGCTAGAATTCCTACGGGAATAGCTTCGATTGATTTGCTAGGGGAGTTAGGGTTCCTTATGACAATCTACGTCGTATAAATATCTCATATAAATATT
The DNA here is from genome assembly GCA_025667525.1 of Glebionis coronaria. Taxonomy (NCBI): domain Eukaryota; kingdom Viridiplantae; phylum Streptophyta; class Magnoliopsida; order Asterales; family Asteraceae; genus Glebionis; species Glebionis coronaria. The sequence goes on along the minus strand of JANFOE010001353.1, from coordinate 28,323 downwards.
AAAATAATAATCAAACCATCATGTAATCAAATTACAACATATATATATGTGATCCAAGTTATAAAGTTTTGGGTTCTCAAGTCATCTATAGGATCTTGCAAATTCTTAGACTCTTTCAAGTTCTCTTGATAAACGACTTTCTAGGATCAATTATATGAACTTGCTAAAAGTTCTTGTTATTAACCCGTGAGAGTTAAGACTTTCACGTTTTAAAGTTCCCTATATAAAAGCCTAGCAAAACTTGACTTAAACACGTTAAGAATACTAGCTAGAGTAAACTTAGATAAGCAAACTCGGGTTGAGTCAAAAGATTCACAACGTTTAAAATTTTAAAACCACTTTATTAATGTTTATTCTAGCAAAGAAAGTAAATAACATGTATATAATATGTGCATACAGATTTTGTTGCTTGTTGTAGTGTGAAAGTATGAAATTTTTCACAAATTTTTCACGAGATTCCAAATCTCTCTAACATTTCATACTAAAGCACTCTTTATAAAAATGGTAGTTGAATAAGGTTTATAAGTTATAAAAACTATAAACATGATTTTTACGACTTTTTCGGCTATTACCGTAAAATTAACGTTTTTGTTAAATAAAACTTAGACGGTTGGACCCGTCTAATGTAAACTGTCAAAAAGTTCATATCTTGGCATAACTTGGTTCACGATTTGAGACCTTTCTCGGGCCGATATTTGGCATGTACTTCATACTTCATATCTTGAGAGACGTTCTTGAGATAATGGTCTTCTCATCGTTAATAGAGTTTCTTCACTTGGAGACTTTTGAGGGGTACTCCAACTTTGTTGACCACGACTTCATGATTATTTCTTTAATCTCTAATTGGGATTTTGAGATACAATGATCCGCCTCCTTTTCGGACTTGGATCTATTTATCCTCATACCTTGTTAGGGTCTTTTCGGATAGACTTCTACATGATCTTTATGGGAGTTGATTGCTTTTCGTCATGAGTCTTGATCCTTCATATTGATTTTGGGAATAATGCTTTTCACATCACTTTGTATCTTCAGCAGAAAAATGGAATCCTCATGCCTTGTTAGGGCCTTTTCAGACTCGCCAATCTTCGCGCCATGCTTCATAAGTTATGCCTTGGCTATGAACTATTATCATTACCGAGCAACTTTTAAACGATCTAAGGCTAGAAGCTAAGTAACTTTTCAAATCGTACGACCTTACTTATTGCAGATAAATTATTAGCAAGTGATGGGAGAATAGGCAAATAATTACACCAAGTGGGCTTGTGCAAGAATACCGACTTATAATTGACTCTATCATTTCTCGTTCTCCACAATTTAAAATCTCAAGTAATGAGACTCGTGGATACTTAGCCTAATAAAACAATTAAGGTCTACATGGTTAAGGATACTAGCTAGAATAAAATTGGATAAGTCTATTCGGGTTGAGTCAAAATAATCGCAACGGGCCTAATATGTCAAAGATTTCAAAACTAGCTACACCACTTTATTTAAATTTTTGACTTTATTGTGGAATATATACATAGGAAAGCAACGATAAAAATTTAAAAATTACGACTATATGGCCAAAGTTAATTAAAAATTTGAAAAATGTTGAAAAAGATGATTTTCTGGTTAAATGAAGGCATTTTCATGGAAAAGTCCACTTAAAACTTCGTTAGAAGTCCCCCCTACACTTAAGATAAACATTGTCCCCAATGTTTAAGCATGTGGGAAAAGTCTCCCCTACACTTATGACATTGTGCACGTTGGTTAAATCAAGCTAAGGAAAGGACGACTAAAGTGATCAATTTCAAATGTGAGTATGAAGAAAATTGAATCACGAAAGTTGAGAGATAGAACCGGATTTCGGATAACACGAGAGCACGGTTCTTCAAAGGTTCCAAAAGTGCATTCATCCCTGTAATCACATCACCACACAAATACAAACACCTATATAGGTCCCCCTACACTTAGGAGGTTAAAACAGAAAAGGATAGATACTCGGGTTGCCTCCCGAGGAGCGCTTGTTTTTTATAACCAAGTCACGAGCCTGACTCGACCCAAAATTAGTTCATGGGGAACGTGGTGAGGGATGGAATCATCGCCTGAGAGATGTCCTCACCAAAGTACAACTTCACTCGTTGGCCATTCACCTTAAGAGACTTTTTTCCTTAGGTCGTGAAATACAACCGCCTTATACCCACCTTATAGTTTGTATTTATCGAGATTAAACCAATTAAGAGTATTTATCTATTTTGCCTTTGATTTCGTTTGAATTCGATACAACAATAGTGACCGGAACGATCAACTATTGAGGTGCGATTTCTCGTGTATTTGGATAATTATTGTTTCTTAGTTGTTCTATTTTAAATACAATATATTATGCACAATAAAAACGAGAAAACGATTTTGTGTTAATTGAGTTCAATTTAACACGTATTTACTTGTATGGCTAATAGTATAGAAAAATAAAAAGAAGTATTTACGATAAAAACGTAAACACTCAAACAAACACGATAAATAAATATGGCTAAACACACCTCCCGGCAGCGGCGCCATTTTTGATGTAGTAAAATTAGTCATTTTACTTACCTTTAGGAAAAAGCAAGCAAACACTAAAGTCGCGGTAAGTATTAATCAATACGTTTTAGGAAAAACGTAAAGACGACAATCGAGTTCGTTCTCGGTGGAGGTATGGTGTTTAGCCAACAATTATAGACGTTATTTAATCGAGTGATTACGTTTTTGGAAAGAAGAAAAGAAAATAAAACGAAATGGATTACGCTAAAAACGGTCGAAAACGCTTAAACGTAAAAACGTAAAAACGCGACCAAACGAAAAATTTCACCTTAAAATTTATTAAAAATACCTAAAAATACGTAAAAAGTCTAACTAAGAAAATTACGTAAACCAAAAAATTTGAAAACTTTTAAATTAATTTATATTAATTTTTAAAATTAATTAAAAAATCTAAAAATAAAACTAGCTAAGAAAAAGACTATATTCAACCTTTTTTATTTATAAACCTAAAGTGTAATATTTAAAAACTAAAATTGTCTTTTTTGAAAATAAAAACTTAATTTAACTATTTTTTATGACTTTTCTCTAATTTAAAACTAAAATAATCCTAGAAAATGAAATAATAAAAAGAAAATTATGAAATTCAAAGCATACAAAAGCAAATTTATTTTTCCTACGTCCTAAATGACAAAAGAAAATTAAACAAAAAGAACTATATTTTTTTTACTTTTAGATTTTTTTTTTGAATTAAATAAAATGAAAAACTATTTAAATGTTTAAAAATATTAAACTAACTTAGTTTATAAGTAGCAGTACTTACTATGTACCGCGTTAACACTAACGGTACTTGAATAATACTAACAGTACTTAAATTACACTGACGGTACTTGACACTTAATAATAATTCCCAACAAATATACACATTCATTTGTTCTTCGTAAAATGTAATCAAATATAGTGTGTTCCTTTTGTTTCGTAGATGGGCTTGTTTTCGCATCACGGTATAGATATGATAGTTCCATGCACTCAAATGGTGACACAAGGTACTTACATTGGAGACATTGAAGCAGGGACTTCTACAACCCAAAACTATACGACAAACGGCTATGAAGTTGGATACCATCCTGGGGAAAACACGGTGGGTACACTTCCTTGGAGTGAAGTTGGGGATACCCAGCTCACGGGACCGGAATTGATCCGGGAGACTACGGATTTGATAGTTCAGATTAAGAATATGTTGTTGACTGCCCGTAGTAGACAGAAAAGTTACTCGGATGTGCGGCGGAAGCCAATGGAGTTTAAAGTGGGTGACCAAGTAATGTTGAAAGTATCGCCATGGAAAGGCGTTATAAGATTTGGAAAGCGAGGGAAAATGAATCCCCGTTATATTGAACCCTTTAAGATTTTATCTAGAGTAGGTCCGGTGGCTTACAAACTAGAGTTACCCCCAGAACTTCATGGTGTTCACAACACATTCTATGTATCTAATCTGAAGAAATGTCTAGCAGTGAGAACAAGGTTTGGCTCTGATACCACTTATTGATCCCAAACTTAGATCGATTAGCTTTGTGTATACGAGATTAGATCAAGTAATACACGTAGAGAAACCTTTGTATATGCTTTATGAATCTAAGTGTTATGCGGAATTTAACACTTAAACAAGAACACACAAGATGTAAACAAACTTTCACTTTGATTATGAATGTCGAACTTGCTTACAATGAAAGATGTTTACGAATGAAAACTTATATGAAACTTAATTAATAAACATTAACCTAAGGCCTTATTTTATAGACATAAGAAGCCTTGTACAATAATCTACGTATCAACTATTCTAGGTAAAGATAAATATAGAAAATACATTATTGTTCTTATCCTTACTAGAAGTATTCTAGAATATAATAAACGTGTAGATTATATCTTCCATCAGTGCTTGTCTTCAATGTGTCAATACTTGACTTTAACCTGTCAACGCTTGAGCTGTCAGCGCTTGTATTGTTCTTGTCAACGCTTGATTTGTTCTTGTCAGCGCTCAAGTGATCTGGCCTTAATTTATTCCCAACAAAAAGCACTTATTTCCTTTATTAAAAACTTAAAAATAACACTAAAAATTTAAAATTTTTATGAAAAACGAGAAAAACGATTACGTTTAGACACGACAAAAGCAATTGCAAGCGATTATACCGATTGACTCCCCCATGCTAAAACCAAACATTGTCCTCAATGTTTCTTAGCTCAAGAGTAACACCCCCTTGCTAAAACACGAAGAGTCTAATGTAAAATCCTAACATGGAAAGAGCACACAAATCTATAAGCCGTTTATTAATTATGCCTCAAGATACAACGTTAGTCGATAAAAATCAAAGGATAAAGAGTGTGCCCCTTTTTGGCATTCAAAGAAAGGAAGATCAAGTGGACCGGAAAAAACTGAACACGAGAGTCTTCAATGATAAGGGTCATACCTAAGATTCACAACACAACAAAACACGAGCACGAGCTTGAAAGATCAAGCCTTATTAATGTTAGAAAATAGAAAGAAGATAGAATGTATGGGACTCCCCCACAAGGCACCTCGTTTTTGTTAACCGAGTCATGAGCTTGACTCGATCCCCGCATTCATTGATCCTTAGGGAAAATGGTGAAAACCGGAGAAATGGAATAAAATCCAACATAAAGCGTGATGCCGGGGTCAAAGATCTCATCCCCGTTGTCGAATGACAAACGAAAGGATGAAACTCCAACATAAATCTCTAACAAGAGATGGTGGTCACAAATCACGATATGGATAAAGCATGCTCCCCGAGATAAACTCGCACCAAGATGACGAACTATTTTGGTGTTGTGGTGATCCTCTCATCATCTTTTCATGTAAGTTATTCACCCCTTAAATCCATGTGTCACCATGATAATCTCTTTATTTTATGTATTTTGGAATTAGGGTTTTTATAAACCCTAATATTATGTTGTGGTGGTTTAAACAATTTTCCAAATGATCATATCATTTTTATGTTTAAACAGCCCTTAGGGTCTTAATTAAGTTTATTCATAATAATCATGAGTTAAAACCCTAGGTTGGTCTCTTGTTCTCCATATTGTAAAATTTCAAGAATGTGAAATCAATGGATACTTAGCCTATTAAATCAAAGTTTTGGGTTTTCAAGTCATCTATAGGATCTTGCATCTTCTTATACTTTTTCAAGTTTTAGAATTTGCGTTTTAAAGTTCCTTTGATAAACGACTTTCTAGGATCAATTATAGGAGCTTGCGAAAAGCTCTTGTTCTTAACTCGTATGAATTTGTTGAGTGTGGTTATTAGCCAAAATTTGCATATTTTTGCTCATTTCGATAATGGCTCGTTCCATGGCGGACATGTTAGTGGTGGAAGAAGTAGAGGAAACATTGACTCTCGGATTAGATCTTGAGGATGTGGATGAATCCCAGTTCTTGTGGTGAGTAGTCATGTTTTCAATCAACTCTCTACATTCCTCCGGTCTCCTTTTCATAAAAGTACCACTGGCGGCGGCGTTGATCGTGTCACAATCACGAAAAGTGAGACCATTGTAGAAAGCATCAATGAGAGTGACGGGGAGCATGTTGTGATTGACGAGTTTTATCCCCAGGCAAAAGTTATTAAGCGTCGAAGTTGGCTGATGAGTGATTTCCCGTTTCCAGCTTTTACATAAAATCATGAACTAGGGTTCCTCAAACCCTAGATCTACTTAAAAGCAGGAAGAATTGTAGATCGTGGCTGTTAGAATGCATAATGATCATGATTCAAGCTAAGGTTTGTTTTACAAACCCTAATTAGGGTTTCGATGCTTAACTTTTTAAACCCTAGATCTATTTTACTTAAACTACAGGAGATCACATATGTTGACTGATCACACATGATGGATTCGATTTGACTAAAGGATTAGCAGTAATAGTGACGTGATGTTTTGTGATCCCAATGTCTCATAAAGTTAATACAACATGTGGGGTGTTTTCACACCTATCAAATCCCCTAAACTTGACCATTGCAATGTCCTCATGCAATGCATTAATTACAAAGCAAGATTACACTTTTTATCACAATCAATCCACATTGGCCTTTATTAAAGAGATAGAAAATAACAAAACAAGTAAAGAAATCAAAGACTTACCTTAGGGTTTTGGAATGTCATGAATGATTATCATCCTCAAGTTTCACGTTCCCCATACCAAGCTTAAAAATGAGATCATTGTTATTATAAGTTAGCAAACTAGCATGAACTCATGTGGGCCAATTATTTACTTAGACTCCCTTATTCCTAGGTGTATCTTTTATATTTTATTATTGTCTTGAATGATCACGAGGATGCATTGCTGACTTATTTCGATAGTTATTAAGGCTGAAAATAAAGTGGGACGATTTAATCAATAGTTAGGGTTTTCACTTGCCTTGGTACTAGACTGAAAAGTGGCTAGTCCAAGGGAGTACGGCTCTTGGTAAAGATCTATATCAAATCCGTTGATAGCTGTAATAGCTTTCTTAAAGCTATAGGGTTTTCAGCTCACCGATGCTTTATTGCTAAGAGTTGGATAGTCCAGAAGGGTACGGCTTCTGGTAAAGACTCATATCAAATCCGTTGACGGCTGTGATGATTTGCCCAAAATAATTAGGGTACTCCCACTCATCATTGAATTACGTTCTAAGAGTTGGACTGGGTTCTGGTCTCCCATGGTGAGGCTTATTCCACCACAGAGACTAGCTAGCCCAAGAGCGAGCAGCTACTTGGTAAAGGCTCATCAACTCTACTCATGTTGTTGTAAGATTCAACAAGGTGCAGATTTGTTTCAAGCTTTCAAGAAGCTTCTAGGTGTTACTCGTTGCAGCAGTCTTTGTGTTTTCTATGCTGATGATTATATTGCTGCTGATTGTGCTGCTGTTTCAATCCTCAAGCTGTTTTGCAAGATTTACCAAGAAACTTGAACTCAACCAGTCAAATTCATGTTTAGGGGAGGATTGTTAGGACCTCTGGAATAGATATTTTTAATAGATAAGCTAGGAGGTATGTAGTTCCTCCTGGTCCTAGTAGTAGTAGGAGCAATATGTGCTCCTAGTCTAGTTGAAAGTCAAACATTATCATTCTTAGTAGTTTGTTAGCATATGCATGAGATATGTTAGGAAAGGATATGCATATCAGAAGTTACACGTTTTGGTTTAGTGTAGTATTAGGGTTTTCTTGTAGTATAAAAGGAACCATTGGGAGAAGGGTTAGACACACCTTCATCATCATTATTCATTTCTTATTAATAGTAGAAATCCTTAGTAAGGATCAAGTTGTTTAGTTATTATGTTTCTTCTTGTTCATAGTATTTGTATTCCGCACTTATACTGTGTGTTTCATTAAGAGTCTCTCAGTGAATAGACTTGTGATTACAGAAGTCGTTCACCATCCTTAACAGGCTGCAAGATCCACATCTAGTAGCCCCGACACAGAAGTCTCGGGAGCAAATATTTTTTGAATGTACAGAAATAAGAATTAAATGGAGACAAGTTTTTGCCACTAAGAAAACTAATGTTTCAAAATATATCGGGTACTTGCCGCATCAAGCTTCTATAAGCAAGAGTAAGCAATCACTTAGTATTCTTAAGAGTAACATTGAAAAATTCAAAAAGGTTGTTGATGATGACAGAAAAAAACGTGAACTTTTGAAAGGCGATATAGAAATTCCTCATGATATAACTATTCTTGTGAAAACTATTTTGATTCCGCTTGCGGAAAGAACAAAGAAAGATGCTTTGGAATTTGAAACGTTAATTGAGCAAGAAATGTTTGACGATTTGAAATATGTGGAGTCTCTTGAAAAAGAAATTGACAACCATCAACCTGAAAGAGACGATTTTTCTATAGTATATGATCTACTCTTGCAAGAATGCCTCTCAAAAGATATTATGTGTGTTTATGTTACATCTTATGCTCATATTGATGAATATTCTGATGTTGCATGCAAATATCTTGATCAAGTCAAAGAGTATGAACGTCTTGAAACTGAGCTTTAGAATAAAGTTGACTAAAAAGAGTTTTCGTTAATTCAACATAGATATGATTATCTTCAAAGACATTGTCATTCACTTGAACTTGCTTTGCAAAACAAAGTTGGCAGTCTTTCAAATGATACACCTTTGGAAGTCATATTATCTGAGTCATGTCGATTACTAAACGAAAAAAGTCTTGATATTGCGGATTTGAAAGCTCAGCTACAAGAAAAAGACTTAGCAATAGAATAGTTGAAGAAACTCATTGCTAAAATGGGTGGGAAAATTATGGAACCTAGAATTAACAAACTTGTTGTGAGACAACCCAATGCGTATAAAGTGACTAAATCCTCTGTCTTGGGAAAACCATCTGTTTTCTGATAGGTGTGAAAACACCCATCCTTTTACCACTTAAATCGGGCTAAAACGAGACCAAAACACGTATTTAATATCATTTGTTTGGAATTATGCGTGGTTTTTGTGTTTATTGTGTTTTCAGAGTCGACCGGATGAATATTAAAGAAAACATGGGATTGCACGGGTTTTATCAAGGAAAAAGACTCAAGACGAAGTCTATTGTCCAAGAGATGCAAAAGATTTGAAGTCATTGTGCCTATTTGAAGATTTATCGAAGAATAGAGCCAAAGATGGAAGATTCATATATGTCGAAGAACTCGAGTCTATTAAATAAAATATTATAGGACGAGTTGGAATTATTCACCGACACTTCTCAAATCCAAGTCGGAAACGTTTATTTAAAAGACGCGTGAAGACTTAAGAAGAAAGAAGAAAAAGAAGCCCGAATCAAAGCCCAATCAAGAGCCCATCAACACCATACACACGCCTATATAAAGCCTTCACCTCACAAATTTTGACACACTTAGTTTTAGCTAGTTTTTAGCTTTTCATTTTCTCTCTAGTTTCTAGAGAGAGAAAGTTCCATACTTTCTCTCACTAAACTTTTCTTTTGATTTCATCTTTTAAATTTAAGCTTTCTTGTACTTTTGATTTCATTAATCTTAATCAAGTTTACGCTTTTAAGTTCCTTAATCTTTTTCTACTTTTCTTGATTTGTCAAATCCTTGATCCGATTGTTGAAACCCATACGGTTGGGATTTTGGATGTGTTCGTGAATAGAGTTTGATCTTTCTAGTCTTTTTAAGCTCTACGTGAATAAGCCATAAGCTCTCCATGCTTATCGGCTTATTGCTTGTTCAAGCTTATTGATTTCGGATTTCTTATACGATTTAATCATTCAAAAGTTTTGTTTATTAAGTTTTTAAAGTTTCTTGTTTTCAAAAGCTATCAAATTTAATCTCTTTGAAGTGTTAAAGTTACGGATCACCTGGCTTATTGTGCATACTTATTGAAATTTTAAGTTGCCATCATTTTCGGAACACACTTGCTTCCATCGCAAAAGTAGGGTTTTAACACATTCCGACGGGTCTTCTTTGCTTGGTATCGCAATAACCCAAAAAGGGGTTTTACTTTGCGATAGGTTGTTAGTTCACCTATTCCGATCTGGGATTGCGATCGCATATTGCGATCGCACATTCCGACGGGGTTAGGTCCCTTGTTTAGTCGAAACTCTGGCCAAATTTTATTTGCAACATTCCGATCTAGAAACTTTCCGACAGCATCATTGCGACAGTTTGGATTTTGAACATTCCGATGGTGGTTAACAAATACATTCCGATGGACCATTTTTGTACATTCCGATGCCTTTGATTTTCTTATATTCCGATAGAACAAGTTTTAAGCATTAATTCAATTAAGTTTTCGAAGTACTTTTCTAATCTTTCCTTTACGTTTTCAAGCACTCAACTTTAAGTTACTCAACGTCATTTACATTTAAGTGTTATTAGTTTAAAATTAGATAAACAAACCAACTCCTTTTTAGTAACCAAGAACAAATCATTCCACTTAAGGCCGAGATCAATTCGAGAGGATATCGAGAGTAAAATTAGAACCCATAGCAAATCTGAATATCAAATGGCGCCGCTGCCGGCTCTTCTCGTTAAGATCAAAAGTTTTTTGTGAGAACTTGGATTTTGGGATCCGTTCCCCGTGAACGTTACTTTTTCATAAAAATTTTCAAAAACAAAAAAAAATATAAAATTTTCAAAAATCCTAAAAAGTAAAAAAACATAAAAACCAAAAATATTTTTGCTTTGTTCGTTCTTTTGCAGGTGTATGCGCACTCGATCCACGTCTTATCAAGAGCCCGAGCCTCTCGATAACTTAGATATGGCTGGTGTACAAACCAACAATAACATACCACCTCCGAACAACAATAATAACAACAACAACCCGCCTTTCAACAACATGAACAATAACAACAACAATGAGCACCTTCCGGATAATCGCCCGATGATTGAATTGGTGCAAGCTCATGTTGATGGCAACACGGATCCAATTGTCATACCTCCAATTGCCGCCAACAACTTTGAGCTAAAATCAGGCTTTATTCAGATGGTCTCCGCTCAACCGTTCTTGGGACGCACCATTGATGACCCACACGACCATATCAAGAGATTTCTACAACTCACCAACACGGTCAAGTTCAATGGCGTTCCACAAGAAGTGATAAGGTTACAACTTTTTCCCTTTTCTTTAGAGGGACAAGCCCGGCATTGGCTTGCTAAGGAACCGCCACATAGTATTCTCTCGTGGACGGATTTGGAAACAAAGTTTATCAACTACTTTTTTCCACCCTCTCGTACTACCGCTTTGCGGAATGAGATTATAAACTTTGAACAAAAGTACGACGAGTCATTCAGTGAATCGTGGGATCGCTTTAAAGATCTTTTAAGAAAATGCCCACAACATGGTTTTACCAAAGTTCATCAAATAAATACTTTTTACAATGGTTTAAGCATGAATGACCAAGATTCACTGAATAGTGCCTCGGGGGGTAATCTATTGGCTAAGACTTCCAATGCTGCTTGGGACATCATTGAGAATAAATCTCGTGTGCAAACCAAGAGTGTTAGGACCAATGTTGCTAGTGCTAGCACTAATGACAGCGACAAGCGATTAGACAAAATCACTACGCTTCTTGAATCGCTTGTCACCCACACGGTCAGCAACAACAACAGCAACAACGCCAAAAACGCACAAGTGAACACTGTCAGCCAACCTTGTGAGATATGCGGTGGTCCTCACTCTTACACAACTTGTACTGCCACCCAAGACTACCCTGCTGAGAATGTTAATGCAGCATATGGCACCTATACTCAACCTGCTTATCAAGCAAAACCTCAAGGTGACCGCAACCTGCTTAGCTACCGTTCCAACAACTATCTCTCACCACCTGGTTTTAATTCTAACAACCAAAACCAACAACAAAACCTCAACCGCCCTCCTCAACAACAACAAACTCGTACACCATACATCCCTCCTCACAAGCAGCAACAACCACCGCAACGAAACACCCAAGTTTACCAGCAACCTGCTTATCAACCACCCGCATACACTGCTCCTTCAAACCAAACCCCCGCATCACATCAAGACATTGGAACCTACATGAGAACTAACGATGTGATCATGGATAATCTCCAACAAGAAGTGCGCAACTTGAAAGCAGATCTGATGAAACAAGGGAATGATCTAAGAGCTGATATGAAGAACACTATGGATAGTCAAACAAATGACTTGAGGAACATGATGGCTAGTTTCTTCAACAGTAATCAACCCTCTTCTTCGGGTACTCTTCCGAGTAATACCGTTGCGAATCCAAGAGGGGAGATGAAAGCAATCACCACTCGCAGTGGTAAAGGTGCCAAGGAACCCGAGCTTCCTATACCTCCACCGGTGGTTATGACTAAGGAAAACGAGTCACCTGCTCCTATTCCTCATCCTTCTCCTTCCCCAATTTCTCTACCTCTTCCTTCTACCCCTCCTCCACCCAAGGATGTGAGTGATCCTATCATCCCAAAGCCTTCCTCTTCTTCCAATATACCTTATCCATCTAGGTTGAGGAAAGAGAAGCTCAACAGCAAGGACGATATTCAGGTTTCTAACTTTCTTAAAATGTTTAAACAACTGAATTTCAATATCTCCTTCGCTGAGGCTCTCGCTCACATGCCTAAGTACGCGAAAATGTTTAAAGATCTTCTGAGCGACAAGGAAAAGCTCCTCGATCTCACAAACACCCAACTTAATGAGAACTGCTCTGCAGTGCTCTTAAGGAAATTGCCAATCAAGCTTGGTGATCCGGGTCGTTTTCTTATCCCTTGCAATTTCCCGGGAGTAGAGAATTGCATGGCCCTAGCCGATCTAGGTGCCAGTATTAATCTCATGCCTCTAAGTGTTTGGAAGCAATTATCTCTCCCAGAGCTAGTCCCCACCAAAATGACTTTGGAATTGGCCAACCGTACGGTTGCTTATCCAGTGGGGATAGCCGAAGACGTCATTGTAGTAGTCGACAAATTCACCTTCCCTGCTGATTTTGTTGTCGTCGACTACGAGATGGACCCCCGTGTGCCACTCATTGTTGGTCGTCCATTCTTGAGGACCGGTCGCACTCTCATTGATGTTGAAGCCGGTGAGCTTATCATGAGAGTGGGTGACGATAAAGTAGTCTTCAACATGGAAAAGTTATCTAAACAGCCTTCTTCTTACGAGAATGTTAATTGTATTGACGTTCTTGATGAGGCTTGTGAAGAACACTTCAAGGATGCTTGTAAAAACATTCCTACCTCTCTTCCCAATGTTGAGATCGTTTCCTCTATCGACTCATCACTATCTCTATTTGGAGAAAGTGATTTCCTTTGGAAAGATTTGGAAGCCACCTTGGAAGATGTGAAGCAAGACAATGACGATTCTACTGCCACTTGGGATGACGATCTCAGTTTCATTGCAAACCTCCTCAGAGAAGACAATCCTTCCCCTCCATCTCCCACTATTATTGCTATCGAGACTCCGACTTCGAATACGCCTCCCGTCGACAATCCTCCGGATTTGGAACTTAAGGAGTTGCCTCCCCATCTTGAGTATGTATTCCTCGAAGAAGAGAAGAAGTCGCCAGTCATCATTGCTAAGGATTTGAAGGATGAAGAGAAAACTCGTCTCATCGATGTGCTTAAAGCTCATAAGAAGGCAATTGCTTGGAAAATTTCCGATATCCGCGGAATTGATCCGAACTTTTGTACTCACAAGATTCTCATGGAAGATGACTTCAAACCCACAATCCAGAACCAAAGAAGGGTTAATCCTAAAATTCATGACGTCATCAAACAAGAGGTTATGAAACTTCTAGATGCCGGTTTGATCTACCCTATTTCAGATTCGCCATGGGTAAGCCCCATCCATTGTGTGCCCAAGAAGGGCGGAATAACCGTTGTTCCCAATGAACACAACGAGTTGATTCCCACTCGTCTCGTTACTGGGTGGAGAGTTTGTATTGATTATCGCAAGCTCAATGATGCCACGAGAAAAGATCACTTTCCTCTTCCCTTCATGGATCAAATGCTTGAGCGTCTAGCTGGTAATGATTATTACTGCTTCTTAGACGGTTTCTCCGGGTATTTTCAAATTCCCATCGATCCCAAGGACCAAGAAAAAACCACATTCACTTGTCCCTATGGAACATTTGCTTACAAACGCATGCCTTTTGGTTTATGTAATGCTCCTGGGACATTCCAAAGGTGTATGTTAGCTATCTTCCATGACATGGTTGAACAAACCATGGAAGTCTTCATGGATGATTTCTCGGTCTTTGGGGATTCCTTCTCTGCTTGCCTTGCCAATTTAGAACGTATGCTAAAGCGGTGCGAAGACACTCGCCTTGTTCTGAATTGGGAAAAATGCCATTTTATGGTAAAAGAAGGCGTCGTGCTTGGACATAAGATCTCGAAAACCGGTCTTGAAGTTGACCGTGCTAAAGTCGATGTTATCGCTAAGTTGCCTCCACCTTCAACCGTGAAGGGTGTGAGAAGTTTTCTGGGTCATGCGGGTTTCTATCGTCGATTCATCAAAGATTTTTCTCAAATTGCTCGCCCGATGACCCACCTCTTGGAAAAAGATACTCCTTTTATCTTTTCCAAAGAGTGCCTTGAAGCCTTCAACTCGCTTAAGGATAAGCTAACTAAGGCACCCGTCTTGGTTACCCCTAATTGGGAGCTGCCCTTTGAGTTGATGTGCGATGCTAGCGATTTTGCTATTGGAGCGGTTCTTGGACAAAGAGTGAACAAACACTTCCAACCGATCCATTACGCTAGCAAGACAATGACTGGGGCACAATTGCATTATACGACAACCGAAAAAGAGCTTTTAGCTGTTGTCTATGCTTTTGAAAAGTTTCGCCCCTATCTTGTCCTTTCCACCACCATCGTGTATACCGATCATTCCGCGCTGAAGTACTTGTTGACAAAGCAAGATTCCAAACCAAGACTTCTTCGCTGGGTTTTGCTGCTCCAGGAATTTAAAATTGAAATTCGTGATAAGAAAGGAGCAGAAAACTTGGCCGCGGACCATCTTAGTAGACTTGAGGATCCTTACCAAGGGGATCATCTGACCAAAGAAATCAATGATTCTTTTCCCTTGGAGACCTTAATGTCTATAAACTCGACTGCTGACGAAACCCCGTGGTTTGCAGACATTGCAAACTACTTGGCGGGTGGAATCCTCGTTGACGGGTTAACATCCCAGCAAAAGAAGAAGTTCTTCAAAGACATAAAGACTTACTTCTGGGATGACCCGTATCTTTTCAAACAATGTGCTGACTTGATTATTCGCCGATGTGTTGATGGACCGGCAGCTTTCGAAATCCTTGATGCTTGCCACAAAGGACCCACTGGCGGTCACTTTGGTCCCAACTACACCGCCAAAAAAGTGTTTGATTCAGGATTTTATTGGCCCTCCATTTATCGTGACGCTCACGATATGGTTAAAAAATGTGATGCTTGCCAGAAACAAGGCACGATCACACATAAAGACGAGATGCCTCAGAATTTCATTCAAGAGTGTGAAATCTTTGATGTTTGGGGTATCGACTTTATGGGGCCATTTCCTTCATCTAAAGGAAACAAATACATCCTTGTTGCCGTTGACTACGTCTCCAAGTGGGTTGAAGCCAAAGCTTTACCTACTAATGATGCAAGGGTGGTTTGTAACTTTTTGAAATCGCTGTTCGCTCGATTCGGCATTCCTCGTGCTATTATCAGTGACCGCCGGACTCATTTTTGCAACGATCAATTTGCAAGAGTCATGGCCAAGTATGGTGTCAATCACCGTCTTTCCACCGCCTATCATCCCCAAACCAATGGGCAAGCCGAGATATCCAATCGTGGATTGAAGCGAATTTTGGAGCGTACTGTGGGAGAGCATCGTGCCGCGTGGGCTGATAAGTTAGATGATGCTCTGTGGGCTTTCCGTACTGCTTACAAGACCCCGATCGGTTGTACACCTTATCGTCTTGTGTACGGGAAAGCATGCCACCTTCCCATCGAGCTGGAGCATAAGGCGCACTGGGCCTTAAAGTGGGCTAACTTCGACATCAACAAAGCCGGTGATCATCGTAAGATTCAACTTAACGAGCTCAATGAACTGAGGAATGAAGCTTATGAGAACTCGCTGATCTACAAAGAGAAGACGAAGATCCTCCATGACGTAAAAATCAAGAACCGAGAGTTCCACGTTGGTGATCAAGTCTTACTTTTTAACTCTCGGTTGAAGATCTTCTCTGGCAAGTTGAAGAGCCGCTGGTCTGGTCCATTCACCGTCGCCAACGTCTTTCCATATGGGACCATTGAGCTTTCTCAGCCAAATGGGCCCAATTTCAAGGTGAATGGCCAGCGTCTGAAGCTGTACTTTGGTGAGGACATCTCTCAGGAGATGATTCCATCCCTCACCACGTTCCCCATGAACTAAATTTGGGTCGAGTCAGGCTCGTGACTCGGTTATCAAAAACAAGCGCTCCTCGGGAGGCAGCCCGAGTATCTATCCCTTTAACCCCCTAAGTGTAGGGGAGGACCTATTTTGGTTGTTTGTATTTGTGTGGTGATGTGATTACAGGGATAACTGCAATCTTGGAAATCTTTGAAGAACCGTGCTCCCGTGTTATCCGAAATCCGGTTCTATCTCTCAACTATCGTGATTCAATTTTCTTCATACTCACATTTGAAATTGATCACTTTAGTCGTCTCTTCCTTAACTCGAGTTAACCAACGTGCACAATGTCATAAGTGTAGGGGAAACTTTTCCCACATGCTTAAACATTGTGGACAATGTTTATCTTAAGTGTAGGGGGGACTTCTATCGAAGTTTTAAGTGGACTTTTCCATGAAAATGCCTTCAATTAACCGGAAAATCATCTTTTTCAACATTTTTCAAACTTTTAATTAACTTTGGCCATTTAGTAGTAATTTTTAAATTTTTATTGTTGCTTTCATATGTATATATCCCACAATAAAGTCAAAAATATTAATAAAGTGGTGTAGCTAGTTTAGGAATCTTTGACATATTAGGCCCGTTGCGTTTATTTTGACTCAACCCGAATAGACTTATCCAAGTTTATTCTAGCTAGTATCCTTAACCATGTAGACCTTAATTGGTTTATTAGGCTAAGTGTCCACGAGTCTCATTACTTGAGATTTTAAACTGTGGAGGACGAGAAATGATAGAGTCAATTATAAGTCGGTATTCTTGCGCAAGCCCACTTGGTGTAATTATTTGCCTATTTTCCCATCACTTGCTAATAATTTATCTGAAATAAGTAAGGTCGTACGATTTGAAAAGTTACTTAGCTTCTAGCCCAAGATCGTTTAAAAGTTGCTCGGTAATGATAAGAGTTCATAGCCAAGGCATAACTTATGAAGCGGGGCGCGAAGATTGGCGAGTCCGAAAAGGCCCTAACAAGGCATGAGGATTCAATTTTATTGCTGAAGCTCCAAAGTGATGTGAAAAGCATTATTCCCTAAATCAATATGAAGGATCAAGACTCACGACGAAAAGCAATCAACTCCCATAAAGATCATGGAGAAGTCTATCCGAAAAGACCCTAACAAGGTATGAGGATAAATAGATCCAAGTCCGAAAAGGAGGCGGATCGTTGTATCTCAAAATCCCAATTAGAGATTGAAGAAATAATCATGAAGTCGTGGTCAACAAAGTTGGAGTACCCCTCAAAAGTCTCCAAGTGAAGAAACTCTATTACGATGAGAAGACCATTATCTCAAGAACGTCTCTCAAGATATAAAGTATGAAGTACATGCCAAATATCGGCCCGAGAAAGGTCTCAAATCGCGAACCGAGTTATGCCAAGATATGAACTTTTTGATATCCCGAGAAGCAGTTTTAAAAGATTTTGTCCTTTAGCTAACTATTGATCAAATCGTCCTACTTTGCTTTCAGCCCTAATAAACTATCGAAATAAGTCCAAAAATGCATCTTCATGATCATTCTAAGACAAAAATAAAATATAAGAGATACACCTAGGAATAAGGGAGTTTAAGCATTTAATTAAGCCATGTGTGTGAGTGTTTGAATTACTAACTTATAATAACAATGATCTCGTTTTTAAGCTTAGTTTGGGGAACGTGAAACTTGAGGGTGATAAATCTTCGCAGCACCGAAGCCCTAATGTAAGTCCTCGATCTCTTTCCAAGTGATTACCACATAAGTTATTTTCTATTCTTTTACATTAAAATTTTAAATTTCTTAGTATTTTAAATTTTTGTTTAGTAGTATTTTAATAAGGCCAAGGTTAATTGATAATGAAAAAAGTGTAATTATGCTTTGTCATTAAGCATTGCATGAGGGCATGGCAATGGTTAAGTGTAGGGGATTTGATAGGTGTGAAAACACCCATCCTTTTACCACTTAAATCGGGCTAAAACGAGACCAAAACACGTATTTAATATCATTTGTTTGGAATTATGCGTGGTTTTTGTGTTTATTGTGTTTTCAGAGTCGACCGGATGAATATTAAAGAAAACATGGGATTGCACGGGTTTTATCAAGGAAAAAGACTCAAGACGAAGTCTATTGTCCAAGAGATGCAAAAGATTTGAAGTCATTGTGCCTATTTGAAGATTTATCGAAGAATAGAGCCAAAGATGGAAGATTCATATATGTCGAAGAACTCGAGTCTATTAAATAAAATATTATAGGACGAGTTGGAATTATTCACCGACACTTCTCAAATCCAAGTCGGAAACGTTTATTTAAAAGACGCGTGAAGACTTAAGAAGAAAGAAGAAAAAGAAGCCCGAATCAAAGCCCAATCAAGAGCCCATCAACACCATACACACGCCTATATAAAGCCTTCACCTCACAAATTTTGACACACTTAGTTTTAGCTAGTTTTTAGCTTTTCATTTTCTCTCTAGTTTCTAGAGAGAGAAAGTTCCATACTTTCTCTCACTAAACTTTTCTTTTGATTTCATCTTTTAAATTTAAGCTTTCTTGTACTTTTGATTTCATTAATCTTAATCAAGTTTACGCTTTTAAGTTCCTTAATCTTTTTCTACTTTTCTTGATTTGTCAAATCCTTGATCCGATTGTTGAAACCCATACGGTTGGGATTTTGGATGTGTTCGTGAATAGAGTTTGATCTTTCTAGTCTTTTTAAGCTCTACGTGAATAAGCCATAAGCTCTCCATGCTTATCGGCTTATTGCTTGTTCAAGCTTATTGATTTCGGATTTCTTATACGATTTAATCATTCAAAAGTTTTGTTTATTAAGTTTTTAAAGTTTCTTGTTTTCAAAAGCTATCAAATTTAATCTCTTTGAAGTGTTAAAGTTACGGATCACCTGGCTTATTGTGCATACTTATTGAAATTTTAAGTTGCCATCATTTTCGGAACACACTTGCTTCCATCGCAAAAGTAGGGTTTTAACACATTCCGACGGGTCTTCTTTGCTTGGTATCGCAATAACCCAAAAAGGGGTTTTACTTTGCGATAGGTTGTTAGTTCGCCTATTCCGATCTGGGATTGCGATCGCATATTGCGATCGCACATTCCGACGGGGTTAGGTCCCTTGTTTAGTCGAAACTCTGGCCAAATTTTATTTGCAACATTCCGATCTAGAAACTTTCCGACAGCATCATTGCGACAGTTTGGATTTTGAACATTCCGATGGTGGTTAACAAATACATTCCGATGGACCATTTTTGTACATTCCGATGCCTTTGATTTTCTTATATTCCGATAGAACAAGTTTTTAAGCATTAATTCAATTAAGTTTTCGAAGTACTTTTCTAATCTTTCCTTTACGTTTTCAAGCACTCAACTTTAAGTTACTCAACGTCATTTACATTTAAGTGTTATTAGTTTAAAATTAGATAAACAAACCAACTCCTTTTTAGTAACCAAGAACAAATCATTCCACTTAAGGCCGAGATCAATTCGAGAGGATATCGAGAGTAAAATTAGAACCCATAGCAAATCTGAATATCATTTTCTCAAATTCTTCATTTACAACATCTGGATTTGCCCCCAAGACGGAAAGGAAGCATAGGTTACCACAAACTCGTCCCAAAACGGTTATTCAAGCATAAAGGACAAATGTGATCAAACCAGGGATGTATCGATTAGCCACTAATCACACACAAAACAAAGATAGTGACTCGCCTCAGACTTCTAGAAACACTAATGGCGTGTGTCTTTTACTACAGGAGTAGTCCATACTGCTAGTGTTAGCTGGCCTCAGCTTAAGAGAAATCGAATGAATGAAAAGGTTTGCCAAAACAAAAGTCAAGGGAAGGTGAAGAAAGTAGAAGACCGGCCAAGGAATTTACATGTTTCTAAGAATAAAACGTCTGTAATCGCATGAAATGACGATTTGAATGATTAGACTGCTTTGAAGGCTTTAAATGTTAAGTTTGTTTGTGTGAAATGTGGAAAATGTGCTAATGTTGATCATTCTATGTGTGCAACGAATAATGTCAAAGGCGTAGATACTAGAACTAAGAAGCAAGTTGTGATGCCTATTAGTGCTAGTAAACCCAAACAGAAAGTGAACCATTCTGGTGCAACCCTCCCTAAGAAAAGTATTACATCAGACTCCACCACTAAGAACCCTAGAAGTAGAATTAAGGAATTATATGAGTCTGCTAGTAAGTCTTGGAAATGGTGGTTTTCTAATCAATGTCCTTCAGGATATAAATGGATGCCTAAGGTTAGGAAAGAAAACGTGACACCGAGCGTTAGTGTGCCTTTAAGTGCTGAAACTAGGGAAACTAATGAATCGGAAATCACAACTAACATGGAATCCAATTTAGCAAATGCTCCATCATGTTCTAATTCTTGTATAGGTGATCAAAATAATTCTCTTCATACTGGACTCCGGATGCATGAAGCACATGACGGGGAATCTCAAGATTCTAATTAACTTCGTAGAGAAGTTACTGGGTGCGGTCTGATTCGGAAATGATCAATTTGCACCGATCCTATGATATGGAGACTTAGTTCAGGGGAATATAACGATCAAAAGGGTATACTATGTCGAAGGGCTCAATCACAATCTTTTCTCGGTTGGCCAATTCTGTGATGCAGATTTGGAGGTTGCTTTCAGAAAGAAGACATGTTTTGTTCGTATTATGATGGGAATGATTTACTCACTGGTTCACAGGGTACAGATCTTTACACGATCTCACTTCAAGACACAACTTCTACAACTCCAATTTTCTTCATGCATGTTCCCAAGGTTATTATGAATCCAATAAAAACAACATATAGCCCACGGCCTTATTGTTTTTCCCCAAATGTTCCCATAAGATCTTTATGCTTGTTTTATGTTTATTAGGTTAAGTTAAGTCCTTAACACTAGATCTAGGTTTTGCATAGACATGCATGTACATTTAAAATCCATCCAAGGATATATATAGCCCACGACTATATTTGTACACATAAAGTGTTTTAGTGATATTTTAGTAGTTCATAATACATGTATATGTTGGGAATAAAAATATAGCCAGTACACTTGGACGCTGACAAGAAGAAAACAACCGTTGATAAGAAGAAAACAAGCGTTGACAGATCAAGCGTTGATAGGATGAAGTCAATCACTGATAGAAAGATATGGTCTACGCGTATTATGTTTCTAGTTTGTTTCTAGTAAAGATAGGATCAACAATGTATTTTCTATATTTATCTTTACCTAGAATAGCTGGATCTACCCTATGACTTCAAGGGCTGCGTGAATTATGTTTCGTAAATCGAACTTGATAAAATATCTATCAAGTGAAAATCTGAGTACTTCTTGATAGAGTTTAGATCGACGAAAATTTGCATTCATCAAAACCCCGTGAACATCATGGATAGAGAAAGTAAGTCAACATTAAGCCTGATCATATTCCCGTAGTTATGTTTGATGAAACTCGCGTATTGTAATGGATTACACTTAAGAGAAAATACCGAATGTGGAGGAAATACCCACATGGCTCTAACTCTATAAGAAGCGAGTAGTAAGATAAATTGATCTTTGAGGACAAAGATCATGTTTAGGGGTAAATGCAGTGACAATCCGTCAATTTATGGTTGATATTTTATTCTCAAGTGTTATTTAAAAACATTATTTTAATGTTATATTATGAACTCACTTATTTATGGGAAGAAATTTGGATTTACGTCTTGAAGTAGCATCGACTACGTCTAAACTGGGGGATTCTACGTTACGTGCTTACGTTTACATACACCGTGTTTGCCTGCTATGGAGTCTGAGGACGACGTTGCTCTTACAGAGGAGGTCGATCCTAATGATGACGATTTTTCTCCACGCTATGAGAATTTCACTTTTGAAATTTCTCAATCTCCACCGGGAGATGCGAGCGATGACGATTTATTCTCTCCGGCTTACGAGAAGTTCACCGATGAACTTGCTCTTGAAGATGAGGTGGAAGACGTGATTCTCCGCGACAGATTACGACCACCTGAGCCAGATGGGAGAGTAAGAATAGGTGAAGTCACTAACTTCTGCTTAAAATCTTCAAATCTCTTTTCTCGCTCTTCCGTTGTGGGGAGGTAATAGTTGTACAAATTTTTATACTAATTTTTATTGTATAGTCTATGTTTTGTGTTTTTGATGTGATTGCAGGTTGATAGAAAAAGATAAAAGAGGGTATAATAATAGTGGAATGCATGAACTGGTCAAAATTGTGAGGTACCGTTATAACTCCAAGTACCGCTAGCACAAATTCAAGTATCGTTTATGTTCTATGTACCGCTACATTTCCGTTGTACCGTTAAGGGTCTCTTTTGTAAATTTGGAGGTTTCTTCGCGCTTGGGTATGTTATTTACTTAAATACTTACTCCTATTACACAATTGATTCACCTAATCTTTTATTTTTATCTCTTGATTCTATGACCTTCTCTCTAATTTTTCGATCATCAAAAATACTAATGGCTGCTTTACAAGTAATCTCTAAGCATAATTTGGTTGCGAATCTTACAGCGAATGATGACTCTCTTGGATTACATGAGATTCTTGGAATCTTATCTCGAAGTCATGTTCGTTTTGCACTCACTGTAAGTCTCATTGTCTCTATTTCCATTGTTGAACAATTTTGGAACACTACTGTATTAGGTACTCGGTTTGATCAACCTTGCATTAAGGCTAGGGTGAATCATAGAAAATATATGTAACTGAGGTACTGCTAAGGGAAAGTTTGAGATTAAATGATGAAAATGGACTTGGTATGCTTAATAACACAGAGATTCATGATGGCCTTGCAGCCATGGGCTATCAGGGTGGTAGGGAAAGTCTTACTTTCTTTAAAGCTTTGTTTTCACCTCAATGGAAATTGCTTTTTCATGCTATTATTCACTGTTTAAGCTCTAAAAGTACATCTTTTGATCAAATTCCTGCTGCATTGGCATCAACTTGTAACATTTCAAATAGAGTTTTAGGAGTTGTAGAGAAAAATGAAGTTTCGTCCCCTCCGCCGGTGGAGGTTAAGAGTGTTAAGCCTATGATTCCAATCTCGAGTGATTCTTCTGATGATGAATACGTTGATCCCGATGGGGAGGTTTTCTTTGTTGACAAAAGGTTTGAAAACTCACCACCACCCAAACCAAAAAGATTTCAAACAATCATTTTGGTGCCGCTGCCGGGGAGGTGTGTCATGATTAATTTGTCTTGTTGTTTTTAATATTAACAATAAATAGTATTTGTATTAGTAGAAATCTACTAATACGTATTATCGGTTTTTTGGTTTTTCTTGTGAAATTATTATTACTATATTGTATTAAGTATCACAATCAATTCAAAATATCTCCAAAAGTGTGAAAAACACAACCTTAATTGGGATTTGATCTCCTAAGGGTAATTCTGAAAGTTGGTGTTGTTTAAGGGTAATTCTGAGTTCCATTATATGTTATAGGTTTAGTTAGATTATTTAATCTGTTTAATCTGGATTTGTTTTGCTATAAGTCTGTTTTAGTTGACTAATTTTAAGTCCAGTAGTCCCGCCACTTTTAAATCTTGTAGATCTAGTAGATCTATAATGCGTACCACCATGGTCGTGGTTAAAAACCCCGAAACCGCCACCCATTTGAGGGTGTTTGTCTCGGATCTAAGCCATAGCCGCCACCCTCTTTGCTAATACCACCACCTTCGTGGTCTCATCATCATCATCAGCCGTGGCTTTTAGCCACCACCCTACATCTAGCCACCATGTTCGTGACCACCATTAGCCGCCACCCTCATTTCTAATAGATCTTATTTAATTACAGGTACTCCTTGATTCTAGTTTCCTCGATTTGCGTGCCCTCGGGTCGTTTTATGAAAATCGTTTTTATAAATTATGAATCAACAGCACAAACGAATCTAATAAAAATTGTCTCATCAAAAACGGAGTTCGAAAACGTAAATACGTAATTGCCCGCTTGGCAATCAAGTGTGCTAGTTGTGCTAGTTGTGCTCTGAGGTGGCATCATCTTATTGGTTATATGAGGGATGGTGATGTGGTTCACCCAATCATATGCTAGCAAAGGGCCACGTCACTAGTTTATTCCCCATCTTCCATCTCTGGTTTAATTGGGAATTAATTTGCCAAGCGTGTACTTCACGCGCTCTTATAACTAAAAGCCCCAAAATTAATTTAGGAACTAGGGTTTGGTGAATACGATTGGTTATTTGGTTTGGGGGTTAGAGAGAAGGTGAGAGGTGCTTTGTTTGTATCGAAAAGTTATAAACGTGTGTGATTTTTGATGTGTGAGTGGGTAAGTAAATAAATAAACGGTTTGACCATAACATGTTTATTTATCTAAAAATCGTCTTGCATTTAAATAACCCTAATAGGTTTTGAACAGGCCCAAGCTAACTTCCATTTCGTCCCACTCTTTTCACTTGCAAATTATTCAACTTGGGCTTGTAGCCCAAGTTCTACTCAATCCGTCTCATAAATAGGTAAATTGGGCTTTGATTTGGCTTGTGTTTCCAAAATGAATAACTTGTTTCATAAATGGGCTTTTAAGTGGGGCGGAGGATACGAGAAGACAAAGCAGATAATAGGGAAATCATTTTGACTGAGTTTTGTTTTTATACAAATTTTTCGTTATTTGGATGAAACGTGGGATAGCCACGTGGTTAAAATATTGAAAAGCAAAAGGGCCACGTTTGTTACACCAAGACCACGTCTATCATTACTTTTTGTGGGCCCCTCATAGCCGCGGCATAGACAAACAAAGTGGCCAAGCCCACTTTTGTTTTTAACCAAATAGAAAAAAAGGGAGAAAATGTTTTTATTTATAGAGAATTAGAAAAATAACAAAAACCCTAGCTCCTCCTTGTCTACCTTTGACCGCCGGTTTTACAATAAGCCTATTATAAGTTCTTAACTTGTATTAATCCTGTTTGTACTTATATTATCAGTATCTATTCTTTACCACTGTACGTCAGCACCATCTAAATTAAAATAATTACCCTAGAACTGAGGGAGTTGTAGGAGAAGACTTTTATTCTACCAAGCTCGTCATCATGAAGAGCTATGGTGTTATCATTTCTTATGTTTATTAAATATCGTGAACTAAGTAAATTGACGATTAAAATCTATATCCACTACCCAAGATGATAGATTTGTTCTATCATTTACAAGGTTCTAGCGTATATTCAAAAATTTGATTCACGTCATGGTTATCATCAACTTCGCGTTCGCGAAAAGATTATCTATTCCAATTACTACATCCAGAACTTGTGATGAACATTATTAGTTTCACGTGATGTCGTTTGGATGGACTAATACACATGTAGCATCCATAAATTTGGTGAATCTCGTGTGTAGGCTGTAATTTTATAAATTCATGCTTGTGATCATTAAGGACCATTGGTTTGTTTCTAAGAATAAGAATGAGTTAATAATTATTTATAGACTGCCCTGAAGTGGCCGAACAATGAAAACATGTACCTTAAATATTTAACATGTGATTAAAGACTAAATCCTTTACATTATTTGACCGTGTGATTAATAAATAATGGAATCTATATTGACTCTT
The DNA here is from genome assembly GCA_025667525.1 of Glebionis coronaria. Taxonomy (NCBI): domain Eukaryota; kingdom Viridiplantae; phylum Streptophyta; class Magnoliopsida; order Asterales; family Asteraceae; genus Glebionis; species Glebionis coronaria. The sequence goes on along the minus strand of JANFOE010001353.1, from coordinate 2,383 downwards.
TAAAAATTTGAGCCATTTGAGACTTTGGGTTTTACTAAAAAGAAAGTGCAAATATGTTTTGACAAATGTTTTATCAAAAAGAACTTTTAAGGGATTATTCCCTTATACCCAGAACATTTAACTAAACTCCTGTTTAGGGGTAAATGTTTGTGTATGCCTCAAGACAACCTAAGAGGGATTGAGGAAACCATGACTTGAAATTTAAAACGACAATTTTTGCTTGTCAAATAAGAAAATTGTGACCAAAGTATAAACAAAGATTTTTCGAACATTTACGAATCTCACTAATTATTTTCAGTAAATCAACAAGAATCGTGTTAATTAAATTCAAATTTATTCTTTTGAACATTTTGCTATAATTGGACGAACCGAGAAATTTAAAATTTTTACGTTTACGTTTCATAAATATTAAATATCTATTATTTAATTACTAGCAATAGTAAGTTATCGTTGCCAAGACAAACTTCCCTTTCTCTGAAGTTCGGGTCACAGACTGTGATTTGAATGTAAGACAAAGTGCATGAGCTTAAAAACTTGGAATGTTTTTTATATAAGCTCATGCCCGAGAAAAATTAATTTCTCGTTGTTAGGATAAGTTTATCATCGGTGATAAACTTTCCTTTCTTTGAAGATCGAGTTACAGTCTGTGATGCAATTTGGAAGCACTCCTAGAATTGAGCCAAGTACTGTTGAACCTACAACTACATCTCCACCTATCAAGACCACTTATGTGAGGAAGAATAGAAAGGAGAAGGTAAGTTCAAAGGATGAAGAGATGTTCGCTCATCCAAGGTAATCAACCCTCTTCCTCGGGTACTCTTCCGAGTAATACCGTTGCGAATCCAAGAGGGGAGATGAAAGCAATCACCACTCGTAGTGGAAAAGGTTATATGGAACCCGAGCTTCCTACACCTCCACCCGTGATTGTGAACAAGGAAAAAGAGCAACTTTCCCCACCACCCGTGGTTGTGAGTGATCCTATCCCCTTAAAGGGACCACGATTTCTTCATTTTTCTCCAATCTTTATTTGGGATATTGATATACAATGATCCGCCTCCTTTTAGGACTTGGATCTATTTATCCTCATACCTTGCTAGGGTATTTTCAGATAGACTTATCCATGATCTTTAGGGGAGTATTTTCTTTTCGTCGTGTGTCTCTATCCTTTATACTGATTTTTGATAAATGATTCTTCACATCGCTTTGGATATTTAGCAATAAAATGTAGCCCTCATGCCTTTTTAGGGCCTTTTCGGACTCGCCAATCTTCGCATCACGCTTCAATAAGTTATGCCTTGGCTATGAACTCTGATTAATACCGAGCAACTTTTTAAACGATCTTGGGCTAGAAGTTAAGTAACTTTTCAAATCGTACGACCTTATTTATTGCAATTAAATTTATTAACAAGCGATGGGGGAAAAAGCTCATAATCAACTCACACAACGGGTAAGGATTATGCATATCATAAGGAGAAAATGTTTCTATACAAGAAGATGGATACATGGGTTAAATTATCGGCTGAGGAAGGAGAAATGATTGACGACACTGATGATGAACTCTCTGACCAAGGTCCTTAAAGTCACTGAAGATGACAATGGTCATATCTTTGATACCGAGCCAATTGATAAGGTACAAACTAATGAGATTTTTAAACCAAAATAATTATAAAAAATAATAAAATAATGCCAAAAATAATTTGACACTTTTAAAAATCCTAATTTACTCTAATGAACAGTAGAAAAATGAAAAAGTTTGAAAAATATAAAATTTTGCACTAAAGGACAAAACAGATTAATATTTAAACCCTAATTAAATTAATTTAATTCTAAAATTTAAATAAAAAGTGAACAGTAAAAACTTTTTATACTAAAAATCTTAAATTATTTTTCTGAATCTATGAAAAATGATAAAACTGAAAAGTAAATCCCTCCTCTTATATATATATATATATATATATATATATATATATATATATATTATATTTATATATATATATATATATATATCTATATATATATATATATAATATATATATATATATATATATAATATATATATATATATATAGTATATATATATATATATATTATATATATATATATATATATATATATATATATACTATATATATATATATATATATATATATATATATATATATAATATATATATATATATATATATATATATATTATATAATGTATATATAATATATATATATATAATATATATATATATATATATATAATATATACATATATATATATATATATATATATATATATATATATATATATAATATATTATATATATATATATATATATATATATATATATATATATATATATATATATATATATATATATATATATATATATATA